>JANZLQ010000002.1:29579008-29631971 GCA_026212715.1 Elanus axillaris | reverse complement strand
CCCCCCCCGCTCAACCTGTACAGTCAATAGTTACCATTCAGATTCATTACTTTTCTGTACCAATGGTAAATATCACACTTCACCCTTTCTGATTATTGGGTCCGCCTCTGGTAATGTGCATAATAGTCACAGGCTCATTTTAAATAGGCTTTCTTTTCCCCCTTCCCCACCCCAGTTGATAAAATAACCCTTTCCAGCCCAAATTCTGAAAAGTGCCCTTCATGATAGACCTATTCTAAGCAGCTTTTATACTTTGTTTTGAAAATCACCATACAAACATAAAAAGACAACATAAAACAAAAAGCCATGAAAAAAATAAAACCTGTCAATAGCATGTGACACTGACCAAAAGTAGCCCATACTGTTTCATGAACAGTTCACAAGGACTTCTGCAGTTTCATATTCAATATTGGACAGAGGTACTAAAAAGGGCTGCCAGTCTGATCTGTTAAAGCTGGATTCTTCATCAAGCCCGGGACTGGAAAGGGTTACAATTTTTATTTTTCCTTTAGTGCTGATGATTGTTATTTCCATTTTGTTTCTCTTGTTTCCTAGATGGACTCCCCACTGAGAAGATCCCCCGGAAGAAGAGTATTCAAAGGTGTCGGGCTTCCGATCACTCTGCCGTCGTCGGTGCTCGGGGGTCCCCAAAGGCTGCTGGAGTACTGAGGCACCCCACCCCACAGTAGGTCGCTGCTCCCCTTGCCCCCCAGGCAGGGAGCGTTCCAGTGGCCGGCATCGTTGCGCACCAAGCCGTGAGAGCTGCTGGAGGAGCCCAGGCGAGTCTGGTTGGTTCCAGTGTTGGACTGCCAGCTGGAGGTGGGTGGCAGTGGCTGGCCTTGTGCTAAGAAACGGTTGACTTCTTCTTCACCAGCAAACTCGGCCAGGATGGTAGTGTTTCCCAGGACACACCTGAGGATGAAACCAAAAGGTGCGGTGACATGAAACAAGGGGTGCAAAGGGCACCTCTGGAAGTATCTGAGATGGATATCAATCCATGTTCCCCCAAGTTGAATTTGAGGTTAAGAGTTATGCCACATCTGCTTACTTTTAGCAATCCCAGGCTCTTAAACAAAGACTTCTCTGTCCTATTCTCTATTTACCTTTCTACGTCCATAGGCAAACACACAAAGTCATATGTTTGGAGACCACCTCATTAAACTAACATGCATCATGGGAGGCTGTACTCTAAGCATAGAGATACAAGCAAGCATACCAGTATTACCAGTAACAAATAATGCCAATAATGACAAATTTATTATAAAACATTTTCAAAAACTATTTTCTTCCCATTAATTTCTCATCAAAGAACATATCCTGCAGCAGATTCAATCATTTGCTGTGTATTTTAAAATCAACTAACCAGGAAAAGAACTCTTTCTCTCTCTTTTTCTTTTTTAAACCTGCCAGATATATGAGCAGAATAACACTCAGACACCTTCCACCTCAGAATGTCTACATCCATCACACTTGATGGTAACTTTTTAGTTACAGCAAAGGCTGAAATGCTGTTTCTGAGGCCGTGCTCAAGCACCTGATAACACTGCCTCCTTTCTCTACTTTTATTTTTGCATAAATGTAGCTTTTATTAGTTCTGAGCACTGGGACCTGTAGTAATTATGGCACCCTACTAAAAAGATAAGATACAAAATACAGATCCACCATTGCATCACAATGCAGCAAAGAAAGCTCCAGACCACAAGGTGTGTAATTGCTCCTCCTTTTTTAATATTCTCAGAAGACTTGGAGACTCAGAAAGATTAGAGAATCCTTCTTTTTTCACATGTAATGAACAAGTATGCTTTCATACCTTTAAGGGTCTAATCCCATCACAATGTTTGACATTAACTTGTCGATGTACAGGTCAACTCTTCTGTCTAGTGCTTATTCCTGCTTTTATTTAAAGATATAGTTGAAACCCACTGGCTGTGTTGGGAACACATATCCAACAGCTGTACTCTGACGTCCATCTGACAGATGGACCACTTGGTAGATAAAGATTGGCTGGATGGTTGCACTCAAAGAGTTGCAGTCAATGGCTCGATGTCCAAGTGGAGAGCAGTGACGAGTGGCATTCCTCAGGGGTCAGTCTTGGGACCAGTGCTGTTTAACATCTTTGTTGGCAACATGGACAGCAGGATTGGGCACACCCTCAGCAAGTTTGCTGACACAACCAAGCTGTGTGGTACTGTCAACATGCTGGAGGGAAGGGATGACATCCAGAGGGACCTTGATGGGCTTGAGAGGTGGGCCTATGCAAACCTCATTAAGTTCAACAAGGCCAAGTGCAAGGTCCTGCACATGGGTCAGCGCAATCCCAAGCACAAATACAGGCTAGGCAGAGAATGGATTGAGAGCAGGCTGAGGGGAAGGACTTGGGGGTGTTGGTTGATGAGAAGCTAAACATGACCCTGCAACGTGCGTTTGCAGCCCAAAAAGCCAACTGTATTCTGGGCTGCATCAAAAGAAGTGTGACCAGCAGGTTGAGGGAGGTGATTCTCCCCCTCTGCTCTGCTCTCATGAGACCCCCACCTGCAGTACTGCATTCTGCTTTGGGCCCTCAACATAAGGACATGGACCTGTTGGAGTGAGTCCAGAGGAGGGACACGATGATGATCAGAAGGCTAGAGGACCTCTCCTACAAAGACAGGCTGAGAGAGTTGGGGTTGTTCAGCCTTGGAGAAGAGAAGGCTCCAGGAGACCTTATAGCAGCCTTCCAGTACCTAAAGGGGGCCTACAGGAAAGCCAGGGAGGGACTTTTTACAAGGGCTTGTAATAATAAGATAAGGGGTAATGGCTTTAAACTGAAAGAGGGCAGATTTAGATTAGATGTAAGGATAAAGTTCTTCACTGTGAGGGTGGTGAGACACTGGCACAGGTTGCCCGGAGAGGCTGTGGATGCCCCATCCCTGAAAGTGTTCAAGGCCAGGCTGGATGGGGCTTTGAGCAACTAGTCTAGTGGAAGGTGTCCCTGCCCATGGCAGGGGGGGCTTGGAACTAGATGATCTTTAAGGTCCCTTCCAACCCAAATCATTCTATGACCCTATGAAATTTAAAATAAGTGCTTATCTTTAAACTCACATATTAATTTCGCCTTTGGCATTATTTCTTTTACCTGATGCCCACGTCTAAACTGATGTAACTAAGATAGGTCAATTTTTCACCTCCAATTGTTCTGAATGCTGCTTTGTAATATTTAATTACGGAGTGGTCAACAGTTAAAAAAGCAACATGGTCATTAATGTAATTTTTACTACAATTCCTGTTAATCAGGTTCATAATGAGAAAGTAGTTGCAACTTTACATATGGAGTAGCCATTGCTCCTAAATTTCTAAGTATAGGGAAGGTAATCAGGCCAGTAGTACAGTTAGTTCCAAACAATGTTTCTGCTATGATCAGTGTTTTTTGTTATACTCACACTATAACCAGTTGATAAAGAAAATTGCTTTCCAACTCTAAGCACCTAAGTATTCTTTTGAAACATCAGTCTCTATATTCTTAATCCTCCCTGATGCCACTGATTTTATCAAATTATCCAGCTCTTGCATAGTATGCCAATTAGTCCCATGGATTTTAAAACACCTAAAAAGCACATTTTGTTGTCATACATTTCTTTCAATTTCTTTCATAACTCCTTTACAAAAGGAGACCACCATGAACACATTCTTTTTTTATCATTGTTTTGTCCTTTCTATTGCTCTCTAAAGCTAAAACCTTGTCTCATGCTCTCTCTGTGCTTCCTTTGGAATTCTTATCACATCTTACAAATTCTTTGCAGCCTTATAGGTGACAAATCCTTACTGAGCACATTATTAACAGTGTATATCTATTATCAAGATCTGTAAAGACTTATTTGGTAGTATGAGTATCTAGCCCCCAATTATTTTTTCCATCTTTCATCAGGTAATTTTGAAAATCAGATTAAACTAACTAGTGATCAGTTCTAAGTCCTAGAAATAAATGCCTAAGAATATGGTTTCTGAGATAAAACTGGCTTCGAGAGAGCAGAAACTTACATATGCAGAGACTTTTGGGCCTTGGCTGCTTCTTCCTTGGAACTGTATCGGACCACAGCATTCCCTTGCGTCAGGTTCAAGTGGAATGTTATTAGAGGACCATGTTGCAAACACAGTGTCCGCAGTGTGGAACCATCAATCTGTTAAGAGGGAAAGGAGGGAAAAGGTTATCTATAATTTTGTGATTATACTTTAAATGCTTGTTAACTAAACTAAAAGCTAAAGAGTAAAGGGGGGTGTGTGTTTCTTCTGTAAGAATTTAATTATAGACTTATCACTGTCTTCATTGAGACATCCCGTCTTTTTAAGACTTCCCTACAGTCCAGTGCACAAAATTTCCCAATTTAGGTGATACAAATTATATAGCTCATTAGAAGCCCCAAGAAGTCCAGAAATAAGTCAAAGGAAAACCACATTGTTCATAAGTATAACTAAATTTTCCCCAAGATTAACTTAGATATCTACATTCAAGGCTCTGTGGCTTATGTTCTTCCTTGTGAATGATACTACATGGAGGACTAGAGGATTTGACAGACTCGGGAGAAAAACCAAAACCGAACCCATAGGAAAAGCAGATTTTACACCTCTGTATCTGCTTTAAAACATCATTCACCTCCAAACTTACACATACATAAATGGTGCACACTGAATGACTAATTACAGTCTTAAAAGTTCATGCTTGATTTGACAGCACTTTGAAGACTTAACAAATTCCCTGTAGAAAACAGACACTTGTAATAAATGCAGAATAATTATTTTTCCGTCAAATGAACCAAATGACCAAGGTTGATAAATGTTCTCATCTCTTAAATGTGAGAAGTCTCTTTTCATAACTAGTTATGTACAGTTCTATTTACCTGGGGTGTGAGGTTTCGAAGAACCAGCCAGCTGCTTGTTCTCCCTGAGCTGTCAGTACTCCATGCAGAACCTACAATACAAATTCCACAACAAAACAGTTTATCATGGTGTAAAGAGCATATTACAAGAAGAAAACTTATCTGGAATCACAACATACTAGCAAGCGTTACTGCTACTAAAAACAAATCCTACAGCAGTTTCCTCGTATCTTGAGTTATTATTGTCTTCGGAATGAAGGTTGCTGAATGAAAACCTGCTTTTGTTACATTTAAAAGATATGTGGCATTTTTCACATTCCCACAATAACTGTTAGAAAACTAGTGGATGCAGGTATGACACTGCAAAAAACTGTATCCTCAGGTTACATTAGAATTAATCTGGAAGACACATTTTAAAAGCAGTTCAGACGTCCAAGCTCAGATTGCTGCTTGCTATTGAAGATCTTTATAGCACTGCAGCATTCTGCTATCTTGCCAATGATAGATTAATGTATATGACTTATTCAAAACAGGTATTTCTGCACCGACAATGTTCTGATTAAAGATACAAGGACATAACCAACAAAACCTGCTTTTCCAACTTCAGCCTGGTGTTTTACAATAAGAAACTGTACAAGCTTGATAATTATGAGTGGCATTTGAGAAACTGCAGTACTTCTGTAGTCACATGTGTGACCACACTCAGGCTCCAGAGGGAATCCTAGCATCAGCAATATCTGCCCAACAGGTGGGGTTTTGGTGAAGAAAACAGATACAAAAAAATGGCAAGAGGGAAGAACATTTAACTCCCAACTTAGCATAAGCAGATTAATAAAAATAGTCAGCTTTACATAAAATAGGTGTAATACTTTTGAAGCTGACCATACTTCACAAACAAACATGATAATATATATTATATAGCCAGATCCATGGTTTCTCATATTTGTATTTAGCACAACAACATCTAAAAAAAGAGCCTGCATGAAAAAAAATTAAGACATTCCCCGAGGGCCCTGCAATGCCATCAGGTCCTAAATGCTTCACATCCGTGCTCCAAAAATGTGTTCCATATTAAATTCCATGGGCTGATTTGTTCATCTTGAAGCCTTGTAGGCAGCCATAGATCATACCACAAAACAAAAAACATGTTTAGAAGATATTTTTAGAAATCAAGGAAATGGAAAAAAAAATCCTATTTGGAGTTAAGTGATTCAGTAATTCCTACGTAAAATTACTAATATGACCACCTTAAAGACGACAGCTTCATTTACAACTTATCCTAACAAAAATAAACAGACACAAGCTTCATCCCCAAACCAGAAACACTCTACTTGTATTAAACCTCAGGTTTCTGGAGCCTACTACACAGCTATGGGGTGCCTCACTATTTTAACACAGAATAAAAGCAAACAATAAAAAGAAGGCACTGTGGCGTTATAAAACACGGAAGTCAAGAGTACCAGAGGAGTAAGAGCTGGTCCAACCCAGGGGACTGGCACCCCATGTAGATGATGGCTTGGTGTTTGTTAAGCCTGGAGGTGGTCTCGTAGGAGCAGTAGTGTTTCTGGGTACCTTCCATAGTTCGTGGGATAGAGAGGCTTGTGTGTGAGAGATTGGGCCAGAGGACCACGTAGACTTGATGTCTGACAATTTACCTGCAATAGAAAAAAACACATTTGTGTATTTTTAGTTAGCAACACCTGTTTAACCAAGTAGGATGGGTAATCATCAAGCTTCTGCATTGACTATATTCTTCCCGCTTTTCAGGAGAGAAAAGAATAGCATTCTGTACCATCCAGTGATATAAATCCTATATCCTTCAAACGTACTTACAGTAGTATTTACATTTTTGAAGAATTCTGTATTTAATGAATCTCCCACCACCTGCTACATATACAGTTCTCTTTTTAAAATCTGCTACTATTTCACTTTCTTGTAAAAGACAATACGTGAAAAAAGGACCAGATAATGGACTAAAGTATTTGAAATCTAATTTAATCAAAATTATAATGAAACACTTCAAGATTGTCTCTCTCAAAGGTTTAATATAACTTAACCACTTTTTCTTACACAACTCATTTTATCTAATATAAGGTAACCAGTACATCCTAATGTTGTTCTGATATATTATTAAAATTCCAAAGATCAAAGACCAACAAAACCTGTATTTCTGAATATTCAAAGTAATAGATATTCTTTTTCCCAAGCGTCTTTGAGAAAAACGAAGTCTTCAGAAGACTAGACCATATCATAACCTATCACTCTTTTTAACTTTTTACTGTTCATTTTGTTATTTCCCTAATCAGTTTTTAAACTCTTACTACTGTTCCTGCCAAACCAGAGTTTTGTAAAATAATACAAAAAAAAATAACAACAAATAGTTTAGCATTCAGAGTGGCAAACAAAATTGATTTAAATTATGGATACCAAACCAAAACCCTTTACTCACCTTTAGACTTACACATCTGTGCCTTTTTTTCCTTGTACCAACAAATGCTGTGAAATTAGAGTCCAATTTCCTTGTCATAGCACAGTCCCACCATTGCTAACATTAGCAGGACGTGTTTGACTGGAATAGACTGAAATGGTCATATGGCTGTGTCTTCTGCCACAGCAAATGATACTGTGATTTTACTGCCTTAATACTTTAAAGTTGACTGCAGACAGTAAGAAAATACTTGGTCTGACAAAGTCCAAGATGGAAAAATCTTGTGAGTTTTTTGAAAAACAGATTTGAACTGGCAGATTAGGCTTATACTGAATCAGTACTTTGCATCAGGCAGCCACTGAGGCTTTTTTATTAGTCCTAAAGCCAAATTTACCAGTCACCAAATCACAGCCTCAGTTATATACACACACTTCCCAAATTGCCTCAATTTATCTATATCATTTAACTCAATGATTTTATATGAATTATAACAATTTAAGTGAAAAGGCAACCACTTTCCCATCTTCTTGCAAACTGTAGCAACAAAAATAATTTGACAATGATGATGAAGACATTGACATGGGTAAAATAGTGGAGAGAAAGGGAGAAGGTCTGAGTTTCAGAACTCAGAGCAGCTCAACCTGTGACGTAGCACATGATACATGCACGTTACCACAGATTAGATGTTGCTATGTCACTACTTCTCATGGGGTTAACACAAAGATTAGATGACACTGCAAAAAAAAAAAAAAAAAAGGCAAACAAAGCCGAAATGCATGGCAGATAAAAGAAAAGCAAGCCATTCCTTTCTTTTCCTTTCATTGGAGTAAAGCATTTCAAACAAGCCCTTTTTGTTGTGCATTCTGCAGTATGACCTAGAGTTTGCAACTTCCTTTATTCAAAGTGGAGGGTTTTCATTGATTAGATATGAAAACGCTAATACAATCCATACAACAGCCCCAACAAATTTCTATAATGGGACAAACTGGATATTTAGGTGGCCTAATGATTTGCAGAGAGAGATGCTCCAGAAATTATAGCTCAGTAAAAAGAATGAGGTAATTATTTAGACCATCCACAAGCTCAGCCATATAGGGGAGCATCGGACTTTGGACAGACTATTAGAAGACATTAAAGAGCCCCAGACCCAACCCCTCCAGAGCCAGGCAGAGTACCTCCTTGAGGTACTACTAAAACTTTTGCCTGAACTGAAGATGGTTCACTTTTAACAGTGAATTTATTAAAAAAAAATTATCAGCTCTTACTGGAAGGGTCTAGTAGTGGCATTTCTACTGAGGTCCTAGACAATATTCCTCCTCAAAGCTGCAATGGAAATAGCCATTAAGAGATCTTGATGTCAATACAGAGTGACAGCACGTGGAACCAAGTGGAATAAATACATTTTTCCTTAGCACAATTCCAGGCATACCATCCAACGCTCACCACTGAAGAGCTGCCAGGAGAGCTGCCTAGCTAACACAGGACAAAAAAATATGTTTCTTTCTATAGTGGCACTACTGTAATAACTGGGAAAGTACTTCCTAGGGCCTTTTCTCAGAATGCAGAAGGATGTGAAAGTAGAAAGGCCATTTTTCGTACCTGCAATGCTAGGTGCGGATGCAATGCTGCTGAAAGAGCTACTGTAGCCGGAGGCACTAAGCGGCCAGGCACTCGATGAAGGCAGCGTGGCATTCTGAGATGATGTTGGGGATGACCCTGCAGAACCAGCAGAGAAGCAACTAAGAAAGATGGCCATAATGATGTCTGGTGTGACATAAGCAAATCTGTTATGTGCAAATACAAACCATGCAAGGCATTTTCCTTAATCAGCCTGGTCTCTGAATTCTAGGAATGAAATGTTATAGAAAGCATGATAAAGTGAAGCAGAAGTCTTTAGTGGAAAAGAAAAGAAAGCTGGCACAGTAGCAGATGTACTCGCACCTGTGCAGAAGAAAAATTCTGCTTTTCCTTTAAGATATGTGACTCTCAGAAAATCATTGTTACAACTGTTTAGTCTCAAGGAACAGGCTTAATTTATAAAGGTGCTCTGCCAGTTGACTTAAGCAATGCCAACTGTAGATGAGCATAGATGTACATGACAAACGAACCTCTTACCATGGATGATTTGTCCTTAATTATTCGAGGTAAGCACTTCCCCTACATCCTAATGCCCACAAACATCTTAGATATTTGCAGACTTTCAGTAAAGCAAGGATGTATTTTAGCAATCTCTTCTCAAACTGATAACATTAAATGAAATAGCCTCAAACCATCTTGGTAAATCATTTACAAACTGAGAAGCTATCTAAGCATACACAGAATTTCCTTACTGGCAGCAAATGAAAGAAACTGAACATAAAATAAAATATCTTCATTATAAAAACCAGAAAGGCTGGAAGTATTCTCTCTAGTCACCAACATAATTAAGTGTGTATCCTAGGTGACCTACCATTCCTGACATACATAGATGGACTGTGATACTGTAACATCTTTAACTCACTAATAAAAATCAGTGAGTTCTTTGGAAAAAAGTGCTGTACTGAGGTAGAAGGGGAAGTAAAAGGACAATCTCATCCCTCACAGCTCAATAAAAAACAGAGGCCACATTTTCAGCTGGAACAGCAACCAAACTATCTTATCCAGACTCGCTGCCCTCCACAGGATACACCAATACAGACATCAGTCTCAAGCAAAATAATTCTAATCAAGGCCTTCTCTGGAAATAATCTATTCCCCAGGCAGGAGCAAGGGAAATTTATCAGATTCAAAGGCCCATATGCCCACAGAGCTGAAACCATTCCTGATTCTGTGTGGCTAAGAGTTTCAGCTCATAGTAGCTGACCCTGCAAAGCTTCCTGAGCAAACAGGGTAAAACAAAAAATAAACCTAAAATGTTAGGTTTTGTCTGCTTCTACATATACCGTGCAAGGACAGTATACGCCACAGTCTACCCTCTAAACGGAGATCAGCTCTGTTAATACCATCCATGTACTTCAAGCTGCAGCATTCAAAGACAGTCTCTTCCTGGCAGCATGTCACAAAAGCCCCAATCTCATATGGAGGGGTACTAACTGTAACAGGTAATTTTACCTAGGAGCAAACACCTAGGCTATACGAACATAAAGAAACAGATTCAGCGACTACATTTTTTATTAAAATTGTATTATTAACAAGCTAAAAAGCTAATAAGGAAAGGAAACATACATGGACTCTGACAGTCACTGCTTTTCAGAAGGTTTTGGCTCTCGAAGGCCTGTTTACTTCTGCAAAGATCATCTATTCTGACCCTCTCCAAGTAGTGTAATTACTTCTTCATTCCACAGACAGACTGTACACCAACAGAGCTAATGTATACTCTCCTTCTATAAAGGAGGAAGACCTGTAGTAGATACCGTCTAACTTACTGGTATAGCTCTGTAGGGCTAGGCTTTTGGCCTAAAGGGAGTCTTGCATGCACCATATCTGAACTGTGACTGAATTACGTCTTTATACTTCTCTTTTTATAACTTCAAACAATCCAGGTTGCCTGCCCCTTGGAAGTACATTTGGGTCATTAGAAATTAATACAACGTTACTCATGCACACAAATACTTCATGTTTCAGCTTAAATAAAGATTGCTTTCTGCTAAGAGACAACTAAAATCACTCAAGGCAATGAAAACCCCTGCCTCCTTTCCCTGATGTTTCACATCCCTTCACCTGAGTTAACAAGCCCAGAGCTGGAAACCCGTTTCAAGGATAGTTCTGATTTGCAATCTACAGAGATATCACAGATTAACTACTAGAATAAAATCCAGATTTTTAATCCTTACAGGTCCTTCCCTACAACCTGGTTATACTATTCCTGTGCATATTAGAGTGCTCTAATACAGTGCTGGTAACTTGCCTATTTCAGCATGCCAATCACAATTAAACCTAGACACCCTTCCCTTGATCCACTTTCAGTACATCTAATTAACAAGTAGCATAGTTCCAATGGTTTATTGTTTTAGAGAATATCCTTTTAATTCTGTAGTAAGCACTGCCAAGACAAAAGGAATGGAAATGGCACTGGGAAATACTAGTTTACTAGTCAATTCCCTATTTTTAATTTTCTTTGATGGTTTTGGGGATAAAACAGCTCTAATTTATTTTGCTGATTTATCTTCTAACAAAGCTACAATTAATTAGTGTGACAGAAGCCTGCTGTCTCAGCAACAACTGTGGAACTTTTGTATTGTGTCTTCTGAGTATTTCACAAAGGGTATGTAAGAGGTTGGTCAGTATGGAGAACAAAATCTTGTTCAAAACGCAGTGTTACAAGTTACAAAAACTTCCAGTGACCACAGAAGTTTGTATTATATCTCACAGCTTTTTCCAATATAAAAATATTTACATTCCTATGGAAAACCAGAAACTTCCTAGTCCCATATTTAACTCTAATATTTCTGGATTTTCAGTGAAAGTTCAGAGTAGAAGCATTATTAGATTCGGATTACATGCAAAAATATACATCTGTAATATATGAAGTCAACTTTTTTTTGAAAGAAAAAGAAAGCATGCACAGATGTGAAAGTAATTTGTGTGTTTACCTCCACTCTTGAGAAGATAGCGATTAACATCCTGTATCGTGGTGTTTATGGTAGGCCCAGTTGGAACACTTCCAGGAGTAACGTCGGGGTCATTTTCAGGATCAATATTCTGCAGTCCTTTCCATGGCACTCCTGGATGAAACTCTGTTTTAAATATAATAAAAAGAAGAGTATATAAAATCATAATTCTCCAAAGTTCCTGCATATCAGAAGGCATGATGATTCAACAAATAAAACCAACAATACTTTTTAAGGACATCAGTTTAACAGAAATGCTTTGTATTTTGTTACCTGGTGGCCAGTTTATGCTGGAGCCATTGGAAATTTTATCACTATCGGTTTTGGCACGTGACCAGCTGTGAGGAACAGCTACAGGTGGACTGGCAGGCGATTCACTGTTTTGAATCAGATCATACCGGCCATAAGAGTCATCAATGGAGGACTTTCCCGGAGGACCAATACCTAAACCTCCAGGTATAGCACCTGTAATGAATGAAATGGAAAGGCTTTGTTTAGGATTGGGACTAATTTTGGGTATGGAATTTCATCAGTCCATATATTTTTTTATTATTGTTATTGCTGTAATTCCTAGTAAGCCTTCAGAGGCTGTTAAGTCTTGCTTGCTGCTTTGTTTATATTTTAATTTTCTTTCTGTATTACAAAGATAAAAAAGAAAATTAAAATATAAACACAGTAAGCAAGGCTAACAGTCTCCGAAGCCTTACTAGGAATTACAGCTGTGAGATACACTATTGGTACAATCTAGACACTCAAATTAAAGAAATTTGCATTTCATTACTGCCAAAAAAAAAGACTAAGTAATTCAAATCATTACACTGATGGTAAACAGGAATTTGCTGAGACAGCATACTAAGGAATATCACTGTGTGCAAGCCCTCTTCTCATCCTTCTCTAGGTATTCACTGCTGACAGGATGGTTGATTTGAAATGGACATTCTCATGTTCCTATAAACTATAATTTGGCATAAGTAGTACAGCGACTTGGAGAATAAAAAACTATTGTAAAAGAAATAGCTCATAGTAAAATCCAGGATACAATAAAGTTAACAGAGCACCATTTTCTAACAGAATAAACTTGGTACAGGAAATAAAGGAATAAACGACTCAGGATACTGGAGGCGTTAGGAATAAAGGTGTTCAAACAGATTAGCAATGCTTCTGGAAAGATACAAAGTTTGTGCTCCTAGCTCCCAGGGTGGGTAACTATGTAATCCATCATGCCTTTGTACAGGACTGGCCATGGAAAGTTGATGATATTGGAAAAACTGTGGGAGAAAGCCAATGTAAATTTTTTTTGATTGAAGGTATGCAGACCTGGAGTAAGGGGAAGCTTGTGGGACTTGTTTTGCCAACACTAATGGCTTGTTTTACTTGAACTCCCTGTTCTGAGCAACAAAATTCAGCAAATAAAAAAAAAATATTCCCACATTGCATGTAGGAAGTGATAGCTGCAAGAACTACAATGCATTGCTGAATGTGACTGCAGAAATCATCTTAAAAATATTAGTCTCAAAGGGCACTCCGTACCAACCATTTATGAGCACTTACCGAAAATAGTAACATGAGAAAAAAATTACAACTGCAGTATGACTCAAGTCTCAAAAAGCCAGACTGACACAGACATTAAATGTGACATACCGTGCTTGCTGGAGTTCTGGTCAAGCGAAGAAGCAGCACTAGACAGATTATCCATTGAGTTGGGGTGTGTCCACTGAGGAAGGCGAGACTGGGACTGAGAAGTGTCCTTCACTGACAAACCACCAGTAATGTCCATGTTATTTACATTCATGTTCGGGTTCAGTCCAGCTAAGGGGAAGTAGGGACATTAGACACCCATAATATACTGGGAGGATTAAAAGATGTGTTTAAAAATCCAGCTAAAAAAATTATTAAACATTGATTTTCAGACATCTGTACATATGTGTAATAAGTTACTACGCACATTTTCAACCTGCTGTCAAGAACTTTTGCTTTTATGGGAACACCAATAGAACCCCTATGAATTCAGAAAATGTTAAAACTTTGCTAAAAAGAAAAAAGAAAAAAGAAAAAAAAGATGTAGGGATAATATTTTAAAGTTGTCAGTGTTTCTACTTGTAATCTCTTCACTTGTCTCAGAAAAGGCATTCTGAAAGAATGCCCTGGAATGCTACATTTAAACCAGTGAAAAATTTGCAGCATTCCACTGCTAAGCCAAAATATTCCTAATGTCTCATTAGCACACCCCGATGATACTTGCCATTTTATTTTGCTAACAACATTTAAAAAAATCCCAAACAAAGCAACTAATTAAAAGGTCATACAAAGAGTTGCTATTCATCAGAGCAGGTATTGTTCTATCTGGGCATATATTTTGTATACACAGAACAAAAATCACTCAGAATACATTTAAGGAATAATTTTGACGTGCTTCTGTGATGCAAATCTGGGTCCTTTTTTGATTTATAATCCTGAATGTTAGCAGATCACAGGAAGCTGAGATACGATGAGAACCTCTTAGACTTAGGCCTTTAATTCATAAATTCTTTTGCCTTCTGATGTTCCCTGCTATAACAGCTCACCATAGCAGTCAGAATTACCTTCTTAACTGCTGCATAGTAGATAAAGCTTGGCAATTCTATTGTATACAGCATAAAGAGAGTCACAAAAAGATTAAATTAATTCCTTTATGTCATAAATGAAGTCTGTAGCATACATCAAACAATCACAGAAAACAGGTTTGAAAGGTTGTTCTGTTCACCCTGACTCAAGGCCGAACGGATTATTTTGACATCAATCATATTTGACAGATCTATGTCTAACCTACCACAAAATGACCTATGAAGATTTCAGAAACTTCCCAGACAATTTATTCCAGTACTCTACTTTGCTTAAAGCAAATAAGCCATCCTTAATGTTTAACTAGATCTCCTTTTATGCAACAAAAGCTTATTACTTCTTGCATTAACCACAAGCAAGAAAACTTCTTCGAAGCTATCTTTTAAATTTTTGAAGATTCCTGCATGTCTCTTAAGACTTTTCTTTAGACTAGAGTGCAGAGGACTTTTTTTTTTTCCTTAGCAGTCATGTTTTTGAATGATCTCATCATCTGCACAACACTCTTCTGCATTTCTTCAAACTGATCCATATCTTTCTTGCAATAGATTGACCAAAATTGATGACCTACCAGTGCTGATGACTTTGTATGACTTCCAGATGATATTCCTGTTTATCAATGACATTTGCGTATTTTACAACATGACACTGTTAATTTATATTTAGTTCATAAATGGCAACATATGTAGATAGTTAATTTAGCAAACCTTCTGTTCTGGTATTTGTAGGCAGAGCACAGGAGAGCAAATACAGCCCACCTGAACAGCTACCAGATAGACATGTAGAACCGTAATTTTGTTTTCACATCTCAGCATTATTTAATAAACATATATTTTGTATTTCTGTGTTTGTTACACTGTGGAGCAAAATATTTAGATGCTGAATTAATGAAATTTACTCCCTCTTTTTCATACGGAACTGCTTTAATGAAGAACACTTACCAAGAGGGTAAGGAGCAAAGGTGTTCGGTGAAGACTGTTGCTCTTTGGTCTGCAGGTCAGGTAGGCCGGGAGCCTGGGGATGGGGTGAAAAGCTATCCATGGCTGATTTGCCTGCAGAGGGGTGCAAAGATAGATGTGGAGGGGGAGGCTGCTGCTTCATAAGCAGGGCCTGGGCCAGCTGGCGCTGGTGCTGCTGGATCTGCTGCTGCATGTTATTGATTGTACGTGCAACCTGACAAGGGGAGGGGGGGGGGAAAAAGAAAATCAATAAATGCTCAATTGAACAAAAAGACACTAGATTTCTTGTGCCTTTCTCTACAGTGAAATAACACAATTGATCTCTTCAGAAATAAAAATTGTCAGTATTAAGGGTTGAAGAGCTTTCCTCCAATAACTGAATGCTGTGAAATAGCTTTATTACTCTAGCACTTCCCTTTTCAATACTCAAGCCATGCACTATATCATTGTTTCTAAGGATGCTTTAGCTGCTTTGTTATAAGGTAGTACAACCTCTTTAAGCTATTGAAACCAAACTGTAATGCAGAGATTGAATTGGCAGGCAAACCTACTTGCTGCTCCTGTTGTCTCATGGGTCCGGAAACATTACGCTGAGCCTGTAACATCTGCTGCTGGATTTGTAAACGTTGGTACGCCTACAAGGCAGAAATGAGAGGTCAGAGGTCCTAACATATACAATAAGCCAAACAAGCTTGCTTGAACTGGTATGTTATAAATCAGAAAAGACAGAAATATCAGAGTTTTCTGAAAAGAGTTGATGAAACAAAAGTAGCAATCTTGTTACAAATGTGTTTTATTATCAGTCCAGTGTTTGTTGGTTGTTTTTTTTAAACTAAACATGTCAATAAACCGATGAGTAAGTTTGTGTGCAGAAAGTGGTCATTAAACATAGGAACCTATTTTTTTTTCCTGAAAGAAATTGTTACACACAACAGAAATTAAAATAGAAGCTTGTAATATGATACAAATAGGATAAATTCCAACAGTTATTTTTTGTTTTGGCCATTTTGAAGTTCTGACTACACTTTGTATTTAATCAGTTATGATGCTGTATTCCAGAAAAACTCCACCAGTCTTCATGTGGTTATCTGGGCAGTAAATTTTTTTTTTCCCAAGGTGTTTCTCTGAAACAGATGAATTTAAAATCCAAAGGAGTTCTGTACAGATATTTTTCCAGTAGCTGTGTACTGTTCAATTATTACCATAGCATGAGATCAATGATATGCTCCTCAAAACTAGGAAACAAAACCAGGAATGAATAATAGTACCAAACACTTACTAATAAAAAAATTTTGACTAGCATATTGAGATCAGCAACTAAGCTAGTTTGTCATCCTCAATTTTATGTTTAACCCTAGAAAATACTGACTTACTGCTAACAGTATCTCTTTTCAAAATAGTCTTAAAATCCAATTAAATATTTTCATACACACACACATGTGCAAAATTTGCAAACATGGCAAAAGTCCACAACTTTTCAAAAACAAGTAGTTCTCATCACATGATTTGTTTAATAGACTCAATTAATAACAGGAAATTTACCCTACACTTTATTACTTAGTGAGGCAACTGAAGAAAGTTATCCAGGTAACTCAGGTGACCAGCACTGCCGAGTTTTCTCTTGTTGTGACACAAATCTCCCAGCTGGTCAATCAGTTGCAGACATTCACATGTAATACACAGATTAGTGCTGTTTGAGAATACACTATGTTACTCATACCAGTAAAAAGACAACTGACTTTTTAGTTCCACTGATCAGCTGTAAAGGATAATTATTCCACAAATTACTATTTATAAAGCCTGAAGCAAAAAAACATGATTTTGTTTCTTTAAAAAGAAACTCTACCAAAGACATCAGCATCAGATTGTTTTAAAGATCTGTAACATCCATTAAAAAAATTAGTTAGCCATTCTCTTATTTTATCTTCATGCTTCCAATTCTGATTTAGAGCTTATTTGCCATGTCTTTTAACTTACCAGCTGCAGCTGATAGAGCTGGTTCAACATCGTCATATGCTGAGGATTATTAATTGGCGAGGTTAACTGTGCAGGGCTGAGACCAATGTTTTTTGCTGCAAACTGCAAAAGCTGTGCTTGAACCTAAGAAAAAGCAGTGTATTAAATGTTGTACATTTACTTTTAACACTGGCAACTGTGTAAGCCATTAGTAAGAGTCACAAGACAGCAGCTGGAAAGTATTACTATTACCAGTGGTAGTACCATGAACTACCAAAAATTAACAAGAGGCTCTAATACAAATCTTAACCATATTCAAACATTTATAGAAAAAGAGCTGAGAACAAACTCCTTAGCTCTCTAGAAACACGTACTTTTTGCAAAAATGAACATGAGAATGTGCCCACACAGATAATGTACAGAATATATATGCGAGGACATCTTACCCATGTAACATGCTTACTGGCTAGTAAATTAATCAACACACAGCTGCAAAGCCTCAGGAACGTGACAGAATGCATATGGAGAGGAGAGTGCATATGGAAGAGTTCCAGGGAAAGGGAAAACTCATGAGTCGAAGTGTTGTCTAACCTGAGGGGATAGAAACTGAGGCACTTGAGCACGAAGACTAGGCTGGGATGAATTAAGAGGTTGCACTGGCGGTTGCTGCGGCTGTTGCATGGTCCTGGCTTGTGCTGCTCCGCTATTGCCAAACATACCCAGATTGCCACTCGGTATCTACAGCAGGACAAGACAGACATTGGCATTTAAAGACATCACTCAACATATAACCTGGAAGTTACTTATCTGTGCAGTCTTTATCCTCAGTGATTAATTATGACAGGTGCAGATAAACAAACCAGTACATACAGACACAACTGACAATTAAGTATGGCAAAGATTGCCACGTACCCAACATCCCAAACCTCCAAAATTTTGTGCAGATGCCTGAACAAAAGGTAGCTGAAGTTGAAGATCACTTTCATAAGGATACCTAACCCTTAAGGGTCACAAGATGAACAAAGAAAAGTACTGCCAAAAAAGTTTTTTCGTGTAGCAAGGGACAGGAGAATGGAGTCATTATATTCACGCCATCCCAATCCTTAAATTATCTAGGCTGTTTTTATACTTAGCCATTTTACATACTTAGTCATTTTACAAAGCTACTGATAACGGACATGCTATTAGTGCAGTCTCTGCTTCTGAAAGCTATGCTTAATGGGCTGTAAGTGCTGGACAAGTACTGCCTTTAGAAAACTAACTTTAAAAGAATATACATCATAAAAGCCACCATAGAACAACACACAGAGTTTTTCTGTGTTGTTATTTCTTATCTTTGCTGGAACTTCAATTTATACAGCAAAAATAACCTTTTCATAATCAACAGTAGTTTATGGCCTCTCAGTCTCATGGTGTTTATCAATCTTCCCCTCTATCTCCTTTTGTTTTCTTTCCCTTTCAGCATGTTCTACCCAGAGGCCAGAACATCCCTCTTGCCGCAATGCTCTATTTGATCAGAGGTGCTAGAAGCAGTTTCTTTCTTACCACCTGTCAAACCCATGAGCTGTCTTGACACTTACAGCAGGAATAAAAAAGCCCCCATCACTTCTGACCCATCTTATCACTGAATAATTATGCCAGCCAGGAAAGACAAATAAGAGCAATGTTTTTGCCTTAGAGTCCGTGACAATTAGCAATGCCTCAAAAAAAGAAACCTCATGTCAATTAAGGCAGAGCTATACCAGGATTCAATGGTATAAAACCATAATACCACAGTCTCTTCTCAATGGATGCGTGTATTTAGCAGGCTAATCTGAAACATTTACACAGCAGGTCATTTCTCCACTGATACTTCACATGAACAAAGGCATTGCACACACTTTAAGTTTAAACCACAGTTTTTCCCAGGGAAGTGACGGACATTATCAGCAAATCCCAGAGACCTGAAATTCAACTTGGGATCTCCTCCAACAGCCTTACCTGTCTAGAAGAATTCAAGTTTTGCATGCCCAGCCCTGAGGCAATCCCACCCAGGGTCTGATTAGGGAGTGCACTGTTTGAAAGGGGGAGCTTCAGGCTTGGTGAAGGCAAAAATGGTGAAGTAGTGGGCTCTTCCACTAGGCCGCCATCCTGATTGGAGAAAGAAAGGGTGAGCTGTGTGCAGTGCCCAGGAGCAGACAGCGCACAAAATAGTGTCCCATGGAAATATAAAAGGGCATGGATGAATAAAAATATTTAAAATAAAAAAGGTATGAATAACAGGGAATGAAAAGTATGGAGTGAAAGGAGAAGAAAGAGAGAAATAGGATTAAGGTACTGTTTTTCTTTCCTTTGTTACACTTAATCCACAAATGCACAATCACCCTCACCCACCTCTCCAGAAAGAAAGGAGGGATTCTAGCAACTGATTGCAGAGCTATCATGCAGCTGTCTCCTCCTCCCCCCTTAAGATTTTCTCCTCTCTCCACCAGACTAAAAGGTGAAAAGGGAAGAGACCCCGCACATTTCAGGGAAGTCTTCCGTTAGTTTGCTAAACTCTCAGCAGTGGAGCACAGACATAAAACATACTGCTTTTGCTAAGGCAAACTTGGGAAAGGCCAGATCAGCTTATTAGATACCAGCCTGCATTTGGTTCCACATCATAGCTCTGCTCTTAAAAAAGCATTTTTGCATTAATCCCCTTTCCTGAGACACATGAGCCTCTTTTAATATTCACATAGCACAGAGTTATTATTATCCACTATGAAACATTACACTCTAACGCACCCAAGGAACACAGAAATACTTAAAAACAATAATGATAATCTTGTCTGCATAGCCTTCCTTGGAAAGCGATTAAGACACTGCCTGAACATCCCCCAGGAGGCAGCAGATTTTAGCAAGACATAAGGAGCCCCCTCTGATAACCAGGCTGTAAGGAACCAAGGTTGAACATGGATACGGTGCACAGAAGGCAGCCCCCGCAGGGGCCAAACAGCAAGTCAGAAAATAAAATAAATCATATAATCCCCAATCAAACAGGTAGGTATCTAGCTAGTATTACAGTGGGGTACCGAGCTCTATCTCAAACTGTGCTTTGATGTCTGGGAAGCCTGCGGCAAGCATGATCAAATAACACTGTGTACAAAGTAGAGCTCCAAAAACAGGCAGAGTGAAAAATCTTTAATTTGCAGTGTGCTGGACTGGTGTTTTTCAGGCAATATATTCACTGCAAAGAAAGGCTCTTAAATAGGTGAGGAGCTAGGTTATTTCAACCAATAAATTCAATGCCCCAGAAGATTGTGAGATGCTGATAAGCCTCCTTTGTTAAAAAAGCAGCCCCCTCCGCAAACCAGATACCCAAACAAATGACCTAATGCGGCAAGCATGCTCTGTAAATTTTATGTTCTAAGTTAATCCTGAAAAATGCATTTTCAACAGCTCTCCTTTGATGCAAAGAAAAAGTTTCTTTACTATCAGGCAAAGTGACACTTGACATGCTATCTGACTATCCTGAGGGGGGCACCGACATTTTCTAATGATATCCCCAAGGCCTTTCAGCTCAAGATATTTCACATTCTGCTGGACATCAGTCACACTCCACAAACAACTGCAGCTTGCATGACAGTAACAGGTTCAAGGATTTCTCCCTAGATCACAGACATATGTTTCCAATTCTGCCCTTCCCCCTTTAAAGCGAAAATAATTTCAAGCTTCATGCGTGCTCTCTCCTTCAGATGCCATTGTTTCCTATGTGAACAGACCTATTGACCATGAGAGACCAATGCAATCCCTCCCTGCCCCCAAAATTTATTCAAGTCTTGTCTCATTTACATTATTTTTTCTTGTTTTGGAAATAGGCAGTGCCAGGAATGGTGGAGCACAAACCACACAACAGACCTAGGCATCTAATTTCCAGAACAGGCAGACTCTTGCTGCAAAGCCACCTTAACAAGTGCGTGTTCCTCAGCTGAACTGCAGCAAAAGCCTTTTGTAGCAGGTTTGTAACACATTTGCTTTGTTCTATTATTTTTTTTTTTTTTGAACTTGTCATAAGGTGCCGTGCTGCACAAATCTGTGCTCTGTAAGTGGAACTGAAATCAATTCATTTAACAAAGTATTTTAGTCGGTCAACACAAAGTACTCATAAGTCATTCTCAGCCTAGACTAGGTGATACCTAGTGATACCTATACTGCTGACAATAGTTTGCAACCCATTATTTTTCAGGCTCCTTTATGTAATAACTGTTTCCTGAAGAGCAATCTTTTCTACCTAACCTTTCCTTTTCAGTGATTTTCCTACAAATTTATGTTACATTTCTCTGTCAGGCTAATCAAACAAATCCCCTACATCTGAATCACCAAAAATATGCTCAATCCAGCACTGCTTTTAACTTTTTTGAAGGGACTTGACACAACTGCAAAATCCTACTGGTAGCAGTATTTCCTTCTACAGTTATCCAACACAAAGCACCACACTGGTGCTCAACAATATATTACTTTTAGGACTTTGAAAGTTTCTCACAATAGTCTCATGTACCAAATATGACAATGCAAGCGGCATTACTCAATGAATTTTTAGCCCTGTGAGATACAGAAAATTTAGTAGACAATACCTGAACACTTTGGCAGTCACCTGCCAACAACTGCCACTTTGGGAATCAAAATGTCCCAACAGACAGGTGAGAGTGATGAATTTGCCAGAGGTCTTTATACAAAGCCAGTTACAGAAGTAGTTAGTAGAAAATACATATTAATAACTTCTTAAAACAGAAAAATAACTTTTCCAAAAGAGGAAGATAAAATAATAAAATCTCACACCAAAATAAGTTCTCTTCAAATCTGACAGGAGTTAGGTACAGGCAAAAGAAACTTGCAGGAAATGCAGTACTCAAAGAAGTACTCATCATTGGTATTTTTAATTTTGAAACCATGGGAATATGAAAGAGGTTTCAAACTTTGGAAGTTCAATAAAGAAATAATCATCGGATCATAGGAAGCAAAGATGGACGAAAAAAGATGAATTTAAAAGTCCACCCTAAAATTCTAGTGATCATCCTCTAACTGCAAGGCCTACAAAAGTGCTTCTGCATAATGATAAAACATCCCATTCGCCTCCCAAAGACAAAAATCAACCACACTCACCAGAGACAACTGGGATCAGAATGTGAAGGACAGCTTGAAAAAAACCCCAACAAACACTATGTTCCAATTAGAAATGAGGAAGAAGTGTAGTCAGAATATTTTTGGAAGAACCTGATTGCAGCCAACAGGCATTAAGGCTTATAGACCTGGATTTCTCAGTAGTAGAGAGGAAGAGCTGATCAGTGAATAAGACAGCAGTGAAAAGGAGACTTAATTTGCAAGGCAAGAATTTTACTGTCTCCTATATGCTCAAGAATTTGGGAGAAAGTTTGGAAGCAGCTTCGTGGCAAAGGAAGACAGGACACTCTGCTGGCAGTATGGGAGAAAGTGGGGAGAAAAAAAAAACAACCCCAAAACGGGCCACTACTAATCCAGAGAGAACAGGGAGTTCAATGGGTCCAGAAGCAAATGTCAGGGCTGGAAATTATCTCTCCTCAACTGCATAAAGTTTAAAAAAAATAAGTGCTGGCTGAGAGAATCAGCTGAGAAAGAGTGGTAGCAATGAGCATACTAACCCAACTTACAATTTCATTAAGAGAAACCTTGCATAACTTATTGAAGACTCAGCAAAGCCAAGCAGCAAAAGGAAAATGATGTGATAAGACAATAAATAAAATAAGGAATGCTGGCAGGAGTGCTTTGTGCAGCTGTGCGGAGAGCTTGTTCACCAACCAAAGATGACCTGGACAGAAGTGAGACAGCTCCAGGCTCATGCTCTGAAATAGTACCTCAAAGGGCAAAAAGGTTTTGGAGAAGAGGAGTTGCTCTAGTAGCACAAGCTATAAATCTGGAAAGAATTTTTTTTTGGAAAAAATATCTATTCTTAGAGTAGAAACTGTATTTGTTTAATTCACTTAGCAAGTTGCTCAACCCACCGATAGCTAACAAATACTGACAGATTTTACCCGCTGTATGAATACTAATGATTTTAGTACCCCCTTCTCAATAGTTGTGTTTAACATATGTTTCCATAATTATGCATCATGCTGCACATAATGCATCTCTCTGGCAATAATTTTACTGCTCAAGATATTGTTACCCTAGAAAAGAAAAGGTTAACTCGCATGCGTGCATGAATTTTGTGACCTTCATCAGGAGAGAGATTATCTTTCAATTAACATATTAAAGTTTGCCATAAGCAAATAGATTTGCCATAGTTAAAAATGAATTTTACATGGCAGGAAGAGAAAAAGAAGGAAAAAGAGCCAGGTCAAGTCTTACACTGTAGGAAATACACAATCAGTTTAGCCTGGTTTATGGAACAACTACTTAACGGACAACACATCATTCCAATATAAGTAGGGAGCCCAGAAAGTACAAATGTTATTATTCCCCCAAAAGCAGAAAAGCAGTTTTCTAATATATAATCTTTGTGGGGAAACTGCCATGATACTAGATTATGCAGAACTGTGGCAGCATTTAACTATCACAAAAACTTTTTATATTTAAGGACCCTCTAAAGCAAGTTTTATATAATGTAATTTTTTTCTTATTAATATAACTATCCATAATTATGTACAATGCATTTGTGTTTAATCAAATTAACTTGTTTACTACAGTTTGCATCATACCACCACTAAAACACAGCAAACTGTTTAGACTGTGTTGACAGCAGAAATAGTAACAGTCATCATTAAAAGGTCAGTATTTATCAGACATCCTAGCATAGCACCATGCTAATTTTCTTAGTGCAACACCTGGGAACCTGTCACAACACAAGCTGTAACTTCAAGGATAACACTATAGTTAAGACTATAAAAACAAACACAAGGTGGAAGACTGGAAAGATAATCATTCAGTAAAGTTTTTAATACAGCCTGTGTTAACAAGACTAGATACCATTACTGCCTCCCATCCTGTAAACAGCTTATGTAAAATGAATCCAGAACAGTTTGTGAAAAGCACCAATTTCTGCATTCAGAAACCATCACTACACACCTTTATGAATGCTTCAAATAACCTGTGAAATAAAGAATGGCACTGGAGACTGTTCTTTCCTTATTAATAATTTCCGGGGGGATTCCAAGGTGATTTGATGGGTCTCTTTGTAGGACTTTCTATCAGGTTCTAAATCTCATTTCCTACTGAAGATCTGTCTGCACTTTTCCCTACAGCCTTTTCTTTAGTCACTTTGAATCTTCGACACCACAAACTTCTGTCTCCTCAGTCATTAAATGGTGCTGGAAAATTTGTCATACATGATCACAGAAAAGAAAGCTCATCGGAGAAGCTATTTATGACTGTGCATGTCTGCTCTTTGACTTAACAAAAAAACCTCAGCTTCTCATTCTTATTTAAGTACTGAACTTTCACTGAAATCCATAAGGAGCTCAAAACTAAAACAGGAATTAGGAGCCCAATTTTTGAAGATTTTGGCCTTGGTCCTGCCTGATCATTAATTTGGGCAAGAGTCACCAACTCTCTGGACTCTTACAGAATGAAAGGCTTTCTGTGCTCCGTTTCTTTGTTTTTCTTATTTCCAGTTCCACTGCATTACTGATTCTTTAGTAAGTTTTCTTTTCAAATATAACACTGGGGATGACAATTGTTTATTTCTATGTGGGAATCAAATCATTGGTCCTTTCCACAAGGACTAAATTCCCCACAAGATTAAAAAAGACGAAAAAGAATAAAGCAATATGGAATTATATATCACATTTCTCTCTACAGCTTTCTAAACAGGCAGTGGAAATCATCAATGTTTCTACACTGTACACTTTTGACTTGTACATCACATTCATATTTCTGAACTTACCTTGTCAAGGAAGGTGGGGCGGTCCATGGAAGACTCTTTGGAGATTGGTGGTGGGCGGCAGCCAAGGGGTTTGGTGACCATTCCATTATAGTCGGTCACTCCCATTCCACGCTTGTCCATTTCCACCTTCTTTTCCAGCAGAGCACCTTCATAGAAAGGGGAAATGTATTGAAAAAGGTGACACAAAGACAGTGGAATTTGCCAACAGTAGTTCAGAGAAGCAGGTCTTGCTTACAAAAGCAAAAGCTAGAAAATAAATACTATCCAATTGATCTGGATAAGATCAAACTCTTAGAATCATGAATAGTTCCTGTGTTGTTTTAAAGAAAAAAAAATTTAGTTACACACATACTTACTCATGGCCTGATCGAGATTCATATTGTTGCTCTTCAAGGCCTCTTCTGCTGGCTCTCTCTGTCAAAAATATGGATTATGTTAAGAGAAAAAGTAATCATGCTTATATGATTTCAAAGCACACTGAGAAAACAGATAGGTCCCTTAAATACTGGATTTAATATTTACTCAGCAGCACAAAAAATGTCTACGCACATTTTCTTCCTGCTTTTAGCAAGTCACACAACAATTCAGTTAGTTTCAGTTTGTCATGTAAGTACCAGTTCTACAAGGTCAGATCATACTGTTCTGTTTAAATTTCTTCCTTTTTTCTATGGACAACTTAAGTATCAATATGATATGCTTTTCTCTAAAAAAACCAGCTATACTCTAATTTTACCTGTTTTAATAAGGGGAACAGGAGTGGAATTATGACTGAAATTCAAAGTAACACCTGTTGTTATAAAATGCTGAACTTCAAAATATCTATAAATGTCATCACACAAAGTATATCATCAAGTAATTTCAGAGAGCACTCTGCTAGCTTATGGTAGATTTCTGAAATTAAAGTAAATGTCTAAATGCAGGTAACAGAACTACTTCCCGGCCTGAAGAAGAGGCTGAAGATCTTTTTGTAGCTATGCTCTGAAACATCACAAGTCAGAACTACAAGCTACAAAAGGTAAGCCACAGATGTGCTAGCTATGAACACTACTCACAGGGAAGCCCATGTCTGTGAGCTGTTTTATCAGACGGTTCATGATCCAGGCCTCATCTTGCTTGCTAGATGTCTTCATGCCCTTGGTAAATAAACGGGAGGAGATAATATTAATGGTCTGGTTCCCACATTCATACTAGTGAGATGTACATAAAACACATGGTAAGTTTTTCTTATTAATAATACATGCTACTGAAAGATATATTAGTACATTAATTTAGAAAGTATTGAAGAACCCTCCGAACAACGTAACTACGATTCTCTTCCCCCACAAAGTGTATAAATTTTATCTCGGCTGAATAGGTGTTCAGTGTACTATTTAGTATTTGATTTGCTGACCACTGAATTAAAGCCACCTTTGCATTTACGAATTTCATTTTAATCCTTGGCAGAAAGACATAATGAAATGAAAGTTTCTGAAATAGTACAACACTTCCTGAAAAACATTCCCAAAACCAAGTTTGCAACCTTGAAGTTAAGAATGTTACTCAGTGTATTTTCTTAAAAACAAACAAGAGCGTCTAGATAAACACCTTTAAAAGATCTCTGTGCAGCTTTTCTATCACAAAATCCTTAAGAAGTCTCTTCCTTTCAGTTCTCCAGAAAGTACCAAGGGACAAGCGTGGATTTGTTTTGGGCTGCGGACAGTACAAGAAACAACCATACTTGATCAAATCACCGGCCTAACTGTTGGCTAATGGAATAACAAACAAACTGGCTAAATGCATTCCCAATTCCTTTAAGTTACAGCCTGGCCTTGTCCTGAAATAAAGACTGTGCAATGGAAAACTTCCTAACATAATTGTCTATGTTCTTTGTTGAATGCAGCATTAATATAAGTTTCCTTTGTTCTAATACCAGTACACACCTTACAATTATCTGTTTGTTCCTCACAAATAGGAAATGGGTATTCTTTGTTGAACCACTTCATCACAAACTACTGTTTGCTTTTCTACCACCATGGAAAGTGTCTGAAAGCCCCCTTAATGCCTTTTATGTTTCTGTTCATACATTATCATTTCTTTAGAATACATGGAAACTTATAAACTTAAGAGAAAACAAAAGCAACAACAACAAAACTCCCAAAGCATCTGACATGCTTAAAGTCAAAGATCTCCCATTTTCCCCTAGAAACAAGGTAGGCTGTACTTGAACCACTGTAGTGGCAAGCTGTGTTTGTGTTCAGGTGTCAGAGGTCTAATTTAAGAATTCAGGTGTAATGCAACAGAAAATTTGTGACAACTTAATCTAGAAATGTTATACTAATTCCACTCTTTTCTAGAGAGTATCTTTATTTTTGTCCTACCTTTTGAAGTCCTTTCTTTGGGGCATTCCCCCAGGAATTACAGGAGGAGCTGCTCTCTTGTGAAGCAGTATTATTCCACATATCTCCCTCTTCATCTTCCCACTGACTAGTACTGAGATTCACTTCATCCCCACCACTGCCCCAGCCTTCTTGCATAGATTTTGAAGCTGGAGGGAAAGTGAAAAGGGAGAAGAAAAATCAGTTTTCTGCAAATTTTACAGAAATATGCTTTTATGCCATATCCAGTAAGCTAACATTTGAGTATTTTCAAGAGGTATAAAGGTTCATCAAGTAGCTTAATTGGCATTAAATGATAAGGATGCCTTATTTGAAGCTAGTAAAAAAGTCCTCTGAATACTTTATAGAAGAAGAAGTCCAGCAATAGCAAGTCTTGCTTTTTTCCTGAACAAGTAAGATGTGTGGTCATGGTCATTCCAGTCTCCTAGGAACAAGGAACCGAAAGTATGACCACACACTTGTTAATTGCTATTCTGCTTTCAATGAATCTCACCATTTTAGCTGCTACATTCTCCAAATGAACAAAATGAAATTTCGAGGTCATTAACGGTCGGAAACTCATTCCCATCTCAGAAGAATGGAACCTGAAAGGAGCACATGGGCTGCAGGGAACACTTCGCATTCAATGATGAGGTTGAGTCACCTTCTGTTTAAAGCTGGGATTACTCATCTTAAGACCCTTCACTCCTCTTTTTAGGTTTTCTGGGCCTTCTAACTGTCTCTCAGTATAGTATTTTGCAGGAGTGAAACATGAAGACTTCCACAGCCAAAACAAAACACAGTCTAAAACAAGCACTGTAGCCTTCAGGGCATTTAGAGATGGAGGATTTTTATCAAATAACATTACTTAGGAATTGTGAAGCAATAAGTAGTTCAGGATATCCCTGAAGCTGTGAACAGTTTTAATAGCTGAAGAAGACACCCACTCCCTCAGTTTAACAGAATAGTGAAGTTATGACTACTCTTTCTCATGTGTTGCTTTTCCTACCAGAATCAATCCCATCTTGACTGAGCTCAGTTGCTTCTCATACCAATACAGGTTGCTTTTAGGCACCCTAGGGAAAAGTACTATTCACATTCTTCTGCAGTTTCAGCTTCCTGCATCTCTACTACACTGCTGTCGAAGTATACAAAAATACTCTAAAAAATACCTTTAAATTTACTGGATCGATGCACTGTATTAATATTTTTCTATGAATTTGGTATCTGGAACATCAATATTTTGAGACAACTAATGTAGTTTTGAGAATGAAATTATTAAGACAGTCTCCGATTTAAATGCACAGAAAACCAGAAGTGCTGTTTAAAAATACCAGAAGAAACAAACACACTCTGCCTTTCTTCCCCAATCTCTTATGACAGTGACACTGACGCACGTACCTGGTTTGCACAGTGCTGGGGCAGCAGCTGGAGCATTTGTTCTTCCGTATGTCCCTGCCGACTCGGCAGGATTATCTCCCCACCCTGTACCACTGCTGGGGGGTTTCCCCCATGCTGAAGTGCCATTATCAACTGCAGCAGAAGGGGATGACGGCTCTCCCCAAGAAGCTTCGGTCTTTGTGTGGACAGTAGGCATTTCTCCCCAGCCTGCTGAAGCAAGGGGAAGGAGAGAAGAACAGTGACGAGAAGAAATTTTTTTTTTGTCAATAATTTCAAAGAGGGACATTTTATTTAAGTGTTTTTCTGGAAAGAGCATAAAGCAGTAAGTAGACACCGTGATTCTAATTAAGCATATTTTTAAAAAACCCAAACCCTTTGATTTGCTCTCAAAAGTTTTTTCTTAATTGAATACTAATGCCTAGTTGTCAAGACTGAAAGAGTACTTTTTAACATAGCCAGAAGCAGCCAGGCTGCCACATGAGCACCAGATGTGGTCCCCAGGGAGCAGTTGCTTACAATGTGACTTCTCAAAGCAGACCAAACAGGGCTTGGGGAGCACACACAGCAGTGCAAGCATACAGCAGACCGTGACCCAAATTTGAGTCGGGTCTTTCTTCACTGAAAGATTTTAAGCTATTTAAATTCCTTTTATCTATTTACAAATTATCAAATCTCTTTTCTGATGCCCTATGAGTAAGAAGGTATTTGTTTGTTACCACTTTCAATGTAGATTATATATGTTGTATGCATTCCTTAAAGCTTTTATTACAGCTTGTGGTTGACTGTGTCCCTATATACCGCTTCATCACTGAGCCCCTACATTATAAGAAGTATGAATTTTAAGGAGAACTAAACAAGACTGCAATTAGAATCTATAGTCAAATCATAAGGAACAGCAGGCAGAAGTCATTGTTTTCCTACAGAGTATTATTTTAACTCACTGAAAGACATAAGCTACTATAAAGAAACAGTCTTAGTCTGCCTTGGCTTGAAAGTAATGCGCTTAAATCCATATGACACTGATTTTAGCACTGAAGTTGAATGTGCCAGGAACAGCCATATAGCTTCAGAGTCCTGAAGAGCAACACTGATCAACACAGATAAAATGTAAATTTCATTTAAAATGACCACTACCACTTTTTTTAAAAGTTTTTTTTCTGAAGAGACAGACTTGGATCATAGATGGAGTTCAAGGTACTTTTAAAAAATACACAGAAGAGATGGATAAGCAACAAGCAAGAAAACAAAATTTTTACATATACCTGATATTAACCTATTTTTTCTACAATTATCACAAAAAGCATGTCACTACATGAAAACCAAGATCTCAACAAGTATTGCAGAATCCAGTCTGCTTAAAAATTCCATTGTTAATGAGGCTGCCAATTCAGAAACTTGTCCTCCTTTCATTGGAGATGAATATTATTAAGTCCAGGTATTTTATTTTGATCAACTACTGCCCTGCCAAATCTGCATTTCTGGCAGCTCACAATACAGAACCAGATCTGGTAAGAAAGAAACTTGGGTTTTGCTACTACCCAAAAAAGAGTGTTTGTTTTCAGCTGATTTTTATAATTTAAGGACTAGATGCCTACTTTGCTGCAACACTACTCATTTTTTGCTCCCAAATGCTATTTGCAGAAATACTCTGGGAAGGTTTCAAAGAGCAGAAACGTAACATTTTCTACACAAACTGACACCTAGAGTAGGTAGACAATGGCAAGGAAGTTGCCACAAAATAAATTTATTTAAGAGTACCTTGAAATACAGTAAAATAAGCAGTAGTGTTTCATTGAGCCACAAGTCTTTGCAGAACTTACTGATTTCAACAGAATTTCTGTACTAGAATCAGCAGGCAACAACATACATCACCAATGATAACTGAAACCCTGGCTAGAAGAGAAAAAATTCCTTTCAAATAGATGGGCTCTAATCTATCCACTGCTCCAGTACTACCATGTTACATATTTATTTTAGGCTCTATTTCTTAAAGCAACTACATTTCTCTCAGATACTAATGAAAGTGCACATGACATAAAACGTATCCGAACTAAGCCTACATGTTCAGGAACACGTAGCTTAATAAAGCTCCTTCGCTACCAGCAAGATTCACTGAGTTTTAAAACATATTCCTGAAACAACCCAAAATTTCACTGTTTGATTACACTGATTTCCATTTGAAACAAAAATACTGTGTTTTAAGCTCTATCAACATATCTTAAATTTCTGGTTATTTTAAAGTGTGTACAGAAAACAAACTTGCAGGCACACCAATGTATACAAACGAACCTCTACTTAACAAGACAACTTCCTTGGTGGTGCACCTAAAATACTTATTCAAACTTTCTGCTTCTATCTTTAAGCCAACTTTATTGAGGGAATGCTTTATTTTAATTTCTGCCTCACTACTCAGGAGACAACCTTGTCAGACAACTGCATGCATTTAATCATATTGGCATCTGAAAAAGATTAACTGTAGGCAAATGAAACAGAAAAACCAAAATATCTCTAAAGCACCAACTAGAATACAAATAGAGAGAGTGCAGAATACTAATATCTCCCTGAGTTTGTGCAGGCTATACTGGAAACTCGTAATTTAATTTATGAAATCAACCTTAAAACACAATTCATATATTGAAAAAGCAAAGAGTGCTAACGTCGTATAATAAGAACTCAAACAAACTGGTCCTTCTGTTGCTCTTTATAAATTCAACAACGTCAATTAAAGACCACAGATGTGTAATGTCCAAGTTATTTTAAGTGCTTTAAATGCGCTGAGCAGTAAATAATACGGGATTACAAATAATGAGAGAGCCAGTCTTTACTAAAAGAGAATAATACTTCTAGTACATAAAAGCAAACAAAATGCATCAATTAAAAGTTTTCAAAACTATCTTAACAGATCAAATTAGGTGCAGGAAATTAGTAAACAAAACCTAAAGACTGCTGGAGAAACACCTTGTGCATTGCAAAAATTAACCTGGGTACTTCTTAATCACAAACGTGTTTTCACCTCTATGTTAAGTACTTGCTGTCTTAATGTTCCTATCTCTCTGCTACCTTTTTACAACTTCATATGATTCTATTTTAGGAACTTAAGAAGGTGAATAAAGTTACATTTTTGAATGAATGATGCAAAATTCCACAGGTGAAAGAAGAAATTTACTTTGTATTCTCCAAAGGACTCTCTTTTAAACTAGCTTTTTTCCCCTCAATTTTTAACCCAGTATGCTGGTGGACACAGGTGGAATATTAGTTCAAAGAGTTCGTAGTCCCAACAGCTTGTCTCTGGCAGTGTGATGCTTTCCAGTACTATCATATATCTCGCAATAAAACGCAGCTCACAGTGGCGTTATTCTGCTCTGAGAAAACCTGTTTTACTTTATGAAAATAATATTAATTTGGGTTTTCCAGAGAAAGAGCTCCGTGCCTTAAAAACCACCCAGATCTGCATGAATGTTGTTTTGCAACAGAATGAGCTCCATTAAAGGGTTCTTTGGCAAGAAAGTGAGGTTTTAATACTGAAGTTTTCAACCACTGTTAGAACTGCAAGAAACAAAAAGATCACAGTGAGTAATAAACATGGACACATTGGCAGAGCTTTGTTTTATAGAAATAAAAACATAATTAACATTGGGCCACAGCCAACAGGAAATCCTCAAGGGAAAGTGAAATGTTAACTAAGCTGTGGCAGGATGCAGTTGTTTTCCCTCAAAACAACCCTATAGCCATTTGGATGGCAGAAATTCTTTTCCTTGAAGTTGTTTGGTTCATGATAAATACCAGAGCATGTGACTACAATATAGGCAAACCAAAATATTAGAACCTTAAGGAAGAAAATAGATAGAAAAGAGATTGTTTACTAAATGGTCACTAGTTAGTCTGCTAATAATAAAGAAATAAGCTGTGTGTGAGTAAAAGGGAGGTTTTTTATATATATATGAGTCACCTGTAACCCTTAACCTTTCCAAGTCTTCATTTTCTGAAAGGTATTCCAGTTCATGCAGTGGAACTCCATGCCTCCTTATATTGCTCAGCATGAGGGAAGCTCTTATTTCGCTTTCAGCAATGAGATCAACCTTGTGTGAAAATAGAGGGCATGTTTCTCAGTACCACCTGGCTGTCCCCCAGAACTTGGCTGTTAAAGGGCTGAGCACCCACAACAAGATTTTGTGTTTTCACATGAGCATCCTAAAGGAGCCCAATGCTGATCTGGTTTCAAATCCATTCCAATGAAATTCAAAGTAAGGAAAACGCATCACTTGCATTCTGTTTCACATAAATTAAGTGCTATGAATGACACACAAATTGCTCCTGAGACAATGGCTCGGGATTATAAAAGGAACAAAAAGATGTTCAAAGATGTCAAAATTTAGACCTGGTTCAGTCTTTTAAGCCTTAAGCTCCTTAGTCTCTAGGAACCATGACGACCTTAATTTTCAATCTAGAATCTCCATAGGGAAGCCTACATTACCTTTTGTTGTTTCTTTTCTAAGCTGGAGAACGGGTGGTTGGAACTCTGCCAGGCTCTACCCACATAATGGAAACAAGAAAGCATCAAGCCCACTCATCAGCATTTGGTGGAAGGATCTGGTGCTGTTTCGGATCCAAAAATCTCTTTTTTAATCATCCCTGTTTGCAAGACCTTTTCTCCCTTCTTATTCTCCTTGTGTCAAAGTTGCAATAGTTTAAAGTGCTAGTAAGAATTATACACATGTAATTTAGATAAAAATTGAATCTAAATCAAAACCACTAGCTTTCTGCTTGTCTTTCTAAATAACTCACCAGTGGTTTGGGAGCAAGCTCCTATAACCAGAAAGGACTACATTTATCACATTATCTATCCCCCTGCCTTTTTTTTTTTTTTTTTTGTTCCCTCAATAGAAAAAGAAACTCCTTAGAGCATTATGCATTTTAATCCAGTGTGTACCAACATCTGCTTCCCATGAATAGCTTTTAAGTTCTGTATTCAAAGAATTTTGAGAACTTCTGTGGATGGGTGACAACTTGAATAACCAGACAATAACTTGGCCTCCATTTCTAAATTAATATAGTAAAAACTTAAAACCCAAAAGGGACTGCTACTCCTCTGTGAACAGCTAACTAGTGCTGTACAGCAAAATTAAAATCTACTTCCTTGCTTTTGGGATGCGTGACTGTGCCATCTTACAGCTACGCCACCCATCCCTACTTATACAGGAACTGAATCCATGATTCCTTATTCATGATACTCCCTGAATAACAGAGAATCATAAAAATGATTGGCAAAGCACATCAGGACCTATGCAGAAAACAAAATACTAATGGTAACTACTTGGTTCAAGTGTGTAAGATTTTAGATGAGCACTTAACCTTTACCCTTTGGCACAGCCTTTAATTACACAATCATGTTGTGCATGGAAATACTGTACATGGAAAAGAACTGTTGTTGGGTGAAATTTGGTTGTGGATTACAGAAGTCTCCTGGCTACAGGATTCTTGTCTCCCTTACTGTAGAGGCTGGAAATGCAGAGCCAACAGAACAGGGAATTGGACTAAGAAAAAAATAAGGTTAAACAGCACAACAAACTACAAGCCCATGTCCGTGTTGTAGGAAAGCTGCTCTTACTTGCTTCTCATCTTTTAGCTGTCCCAGATGAGACACAATTTGTAGATGTTTTAAGTCTGTGTAAATTTCCACAAATACCAACAGGATATTTATTGCTCTACAGATGCTATGTGTTATATGCAACATTAAAAATAGGTCTCCTGCACTTTGAATGGGGAAGCTAATAGGGTCATTTTAAATTACCTTTTTGCTCTCTCTCTGCAAGATAAGCACAAGACTAGCCCTTCTCAGGCACAGTCAAAAGTAAAGATGGGCATAATACAAAGACACAGAGGACTGCTCCTAGCTTCCATTTGCAGGTTAGACAATAATCCTTCAAAATACTCCGTGTATGGCCTTTATATCTGTACCTAAGTACACAACTGTAAGCATATGTAAGCAAAAATACACAACAAAAGACCTAACTTACATCCTCAACAACTTGATCTAAATTGTCTTTCTTGCATGCTGCCTTAAGTATATTCTGAGAGTTGTTTTTGCTTTAGTGTCTTAGAATCTAATTATAATTTTTGCAAGATGCGCAATACTGTCTTTTTAACCTTGTCATGTGGTAGCTTGAGTGGATGGTTACAAATTAATAAACAGTTCTCTGACTGCATAAACATATTACTTCAAAGAAACCCTCCTTTGCTACCATCTATCTATTCTCTGGAGGAATCACTGTAGATTAATAAGGTTTTTTTAAATTCCATTTTCAAAACCAGAAGGACTCAGAATAGTAAGTTTTGCTGTGCAAGGTGTTATGATTATTTGAATAGCATTAACAATACATTGCTGTACATGAGCAGTTCTACAAGCACCCATGTAATCATCCAGAAATCAGCTTAATGAAAAAGAAAACAAAACACCCAAAGCCCCAACCAAAACCCCATTTTCATTATATCTCCATGATAACTCAGAAATCTAAATGGTCAGTTTCATGGGTAACATTTTAAATAAGATTAAGGTAAACGAATTACAGATCAAGTATGTTGGATTGATCAAGTACAAACCTATTTATAGATTTCTCCTTCTGGAATACATGTTATTTTATTAAAATAGATAGTCCCAACTATGAAAATATTTGACCAGATTAGGGAACATAAGACTATTTTTACACAGACATTACAGTAAGTTAGAATTATTTCAAAACATCAGAGAGAAAAATGATAGAAATAAGACAAGAAGAACAAATCCCACTTGGTGAAAGACATGGTCAAAAAGTCAATATGACCAAGACAAAACAAAAACCTGGAGACAAAAATCAGATGAAGAATTTCAAAGAGCATTGCAAGATTAGATTTATTCTGAGAAGTCTGTGGTCACGATATAGAGCAGGGCCTGCTAGTAACTTCTATTTAAATACCTCTCCCCTAAGCATTTTTCTCTTTTTTTTCCCCCATTTTTATTCCTTGCTGCTTGTCTCCAACAGTACCTTGTGTTTGATTAGAAAAATTCCTAGATGCCTAAAAACTTGTCTTTGGAACACAGCTGAAGTTAGAATAACTTTTCCCAGCCACCCTCAATATTAACATCTTTAACCAATCCAGCTTTATGAGAATCACATAGAAGTCCAGGATACTACCCAGGCTTGAGACCTGAAGTACAGAAGAGAACCATTTCTTCATAAAAGACAACAAACAGAAGACAAAGAAACAGCAACAGCAGAGATCCATGCAACTGTTAAAAAAAACCATCTGTTGCCAAGAGATACAGTTTGCAGAAAAGAAACAGATGCATACTGTCTAAACAAGAACAAAGACTGAGCAATGGTAACAGGAGGCAAATAAGAAAAAAAGGTTAGCAAAAAGACCCCAAACTCTCAAATGGTTGAATTAAAAGCAGGTACAAAGTAACTGTGGAATAGCTGACAAAATAAATATGGATCAACAATTTAAGGACCTAGTGTGTTATTGACCAGATAATTTTTCAAGCCTTTCTTACTTTCACTTGGACTATGTGAGCTTGTGTGTCAGGTACCATGGGTTCTATCCTCGAGACAAGTTAATACTGCTTCAGACTAAATGAATAAACTTATTCTGTGACATAAATACAAGATTTCTATCTTTAATGTGTAACTACACACTGATGAGGCCAGACAGCATTCAGTAACCAGTACTGGTACAAAGTATCTTATAAAACTATTTTCGTACCTGGACCAAGCAGCGGGGACCGGTTCGGCTGGGCACTTGACTGGTGCGATGGCTGAGGTTCAACCATATTTGTGTTGATAACGGTGCTAGTGGTGGTGGTATTGGTTGTGGTACTGCTCTGAATTATAGGATTATTTCTATCCCACATGTTTACAGTCTTGTTGTTGTTGTAATTTGGGTCGCCCCAAGCTGAGGTACCATCATCGATTTCCATCTTGCGGCGAATGGACGGTGGAGATGGCTCTTCCCAGCCAGTTGCCTCACAGTTCTCTTTTTGTTTGGCTGGCACTGGCCCACCAACCCATCCTGACCCCGTCTGTTTTACAGAAGCAGCTCCTCCCCAGTTACTCACATTGTTGTCCTGGGGTTTATTAGCCCAATTTTGTTGAGGGCCTGGCTTTAAAGATTCCCCCCAACTTGTACCTGTGTTAGCCTTGCTGTTTGTGCCATTTCCCCACCCACTGGTCCCAGACCTTGTGGAATCATTCCAACCAGACCCTGATCTATTGTCAGAATCCCATCCAGATCCATTCTTCTTCCCATCACCTAAGTGTCCAGGAACAGATGATGAATCTGTCCAATCTCCACCTCCTGAAGTCCAGCTTGGATTTGATTTCTGTCCATCTCCCCAGTTTTGAGATTTGGGTTTCTGAGGTTCACCCCAGGTAGGTGATTTGTCCTCCTGATTTGCAGTCCCACTCCATGCGTGGCCACTTTTGGCAGCAGCAGCATTATTAACAGTAGTAGAGCTTGCTGACTCTCCCCATCCCCCTGGGCCATTTGGTGCTTTGTTGTTGTTGTCTCCCCAACCTGTATTTGTTGGAACAGCTGCTGGTGGAGAGTTGACCCACCCAGATACTGAAGAGGTATTTGTACTGTTCATGATGGACCCATCGTTCTTCCCCCCTGAGTTTGAAGATTGAGTAGCTGCACAACCCCAGGCCTCTGTTCCATTGTCATTCTTTCGTTCAGACCTTGGGGACTCTTCAAATTCCCAGGCAGTGTTTTGCTTTACAGGGGTCTGTCCCCACCCTGTATTGGACAGGACCCTGGGGTCAAGGTCATTTCTTGGCAACTGAACTTGCCCTTGGTCTATCATCCCTTTGTCTCTCCTCCTGCCCTCTCCAGCCCCTTCCCTCCCAGTACTACCTTCATTTTGACTCCCACCGCTGTCGTTACTTCCTTCGCTAGCTGTGGTGCCTGATGCTGCAGCTTTGGCCCAAGAATTTATTTGTTCATTGCCCTGCTGCATGGCAGGATTCGGACTGGTAACACTAGAGCTATCCCACCCTGTTGATCCTTTCCCATTGATGTCACTGTTGGAATGCTGGTTTGGGGGCTTGCCCCATTCACCGTTCACACCGTTACTGGTGTTACGGTTAGGGTGGCCCCAAGCTCCAGAATGCATACTACCAACACCGCTGTTGCCACTGCCCCTGCCCCATGCTAGTACCCCAGGACCAGAGGGAGGCCCCGAATCCCAGGCGCTCGCTCCGTTTCCTTCCTTTTGCACAGCACTGCTGGATCCATTTTGTTTAGCACTTAATGCTGAGTTCACAGTGTCTCCATTCCCCTGACTGAACCCAGAATTGCTGTTTCCTGTGGCAGGATTACCTGGGGACATCCCCCACACTGAACTGCCCATTCCTTCACCACTGCCCCCGCTGACTTGAGAAACTGATGTTCCGTTAGCACCAGGAAGGCCTTGCATGTGGGGCGGGATGATGGCCCCCATACCAACAGCCATCCCCCAGTTCGGCAGTCCATTTGTCTGCATTGCATTGATAGGGTTTGGTGAAGAGTTCATGGGGTTAGTGTTATTTGGTCCATCAGTGTTAAGGTTCTGAGGTTGTACGCTGAAAGACACATTCTGAGAAGTGGACGTTTGTGGTTCTGTGCTCTCTTGCGGCAGCAAGTTTCCCCAAGCACCTAAGGTGCTTGTTGGGTTCCCATTCTGGTTGCCCATGTTCTGACCAATGGCACTGACTGGACTGCAAATACTGGAAGGGTTGCCTGCTCCCACAGTTCCTTCATGTCCAAGTACAGGCCAGGCAGCTGGATTGGCATTAGGGTTAAGGTTAAGATTAATGCCAGCATTTGAGTTGGAAGCACCCCAGCAGTTCTGACTTCTACCATCTCCCATCATGTTGTCCATCTTTCCATCCCCACCACTGGCAGAGCAGTGAGCTAGGCCAGAGCTGGAGCCCGCAGCCACACCCCACACTCTGGCTGAGTTGCCGTTACCATTTGCTCCACCAGCTCCAAGGGCACTCTGGTTAGAAGTGCTTTGGACGAGTGCTCCGTTGGCGCCATTATTGCCATTAGTTTTCTTTGTATGTCCAGTGAAGTTGCCTTGGGCACTCCCTGTAGCCATGCTACTGTTCTCTGAGCCACAGTTGGAGGCAGAGTCAGTGTCTGTAGTACATTCTGAGGCAGACTCAGTCTCAGCTCCAGTAATGGAAGGCCACGCTTCCTTGTCAGTCCTGTCTATTATCACTTTATCCCAGCTGCAGTTGCCTTCACTCCTGAAAGTAGGCTGCTGTCCCCAGTGGGAATTCTCATAATGGTCTCCCAATCCACTGTGGCTGAGATCTGAAAGGATCCAACAAGGTTAAAAAAAAATGAGTCCACTGTTCAAGCACTGCAAAAGCCCTCTATTGAGTACTGTTTTACGCCGCTAGTTACAACACGGCATTCTGCTAAAATTTAGAGTACATTCTCTAACATAATGCTGCAATTTTCCTCACTACAATAAAGCACAATGCTCATATTTAGGGTTGTGGTTCTTTTTTTTTAATCTGGCAAAACTCTCCATTAAAATAATGGAAGAATTCCGTTTTAGAACAGAGCAACAAAAGTGTTTTGTATCACTTAGTATACTAGTAAAAATAATAAGCAGGAAGTAAATAAGGATAGCAAATACACTAATCTATGTGGAAAATCTAAAAAGCAAATTTGGAAAAAACACGTTAGAGTATCTAGCAGACTCTTACCATTTATTTTGACTCAATTCTCATTCTTCAGAGAAACACAAAGAGCATCCAATAAAAAATAGAATACGTCTGCCTGCCATTAGATGTTACATACACACCCACATCACACTCACACTACATTCATGCTGCATTTAGATTTTCAACCCTCTCTGTATATAAGGACAAATAAGGACAGCCACCTTTACTATTCAGTATCAATCATACATTTAACACAAGCACTGTAACTTACAATTTACCAGAGAACTTGGGCATTTCTAAATAACAGTTATGTCAAGAAACTTACCTCTTAAAGGATTTACACGCAGTTTAAACATTCTTTTGCACTTACACATACAGTCCAATTTCCACCCCAAACCAATGAAACCCAATGTTATGGTGTACAGGTACTCAGAAGACAGTCTTTTTGGAAACAGCCCACATCCTCAAACATAGACGTTAATCCAAAAAATTAAAACAAAAGCTCCTGAGCGTCTAATTGCTTGCTAGGGTACAAAGTTAGACTGGAAGACTCAACATTTCTCATGCTAAGAGCTCAAACTTATTTCAAGTTTTTGCATTTACTTGCCATCCCAACTGCTCTCTACAAGTTTTCTAGTACAGATTACTCTTTTTGGTTTTCTTTGATGGGAATTCTATAGCAAGTAATTCAGTCCGATCCTAGGGATATGTACCAGAGACAATCGGCATAACAGTTCCTCTTAACTGGTTGTCTAAAGTGAGAAAACTGCATATACCTAATTTACAAATTTTAAATGTCAATTATTTTTACTTGCTGTAAATCTGCAGAAACTTGACTTTTATTTTTTATTATTTGAATGAGAAGAATATTTTGTGAGGAAGATGGATGCAACAAATCTCCCAAATAAGCTGTTAACAGTGGAGGCCTAATATGCATTAATTTAAATCACAAATATTTTGGTGTGATTAGCTCCTCTAACTGCCTCCAATTAGAGGTGTTCTAATACTGAAAAAAATTTGTTCCAAGACCAAAAAACCTCTTTCACTTTGACAAAGTCTTCCTATTCACACATTTCACCTGTAGCTTTTTAATAAAGGGAGGCGATTACTTGGTTGCCTCGTGAAGATTTATCAAGATGAAGAAAGAACACACTAAACCAGGATGGAATGAGTCTTTTTTTTTTTTTAAATAAATTTCGATTTATTGAAGCCAAAGTACAAATGTTAGAGAAAGGAAGGGAAAACAATCTTAGCTCATCACCTGTCTTCTCATGATGCCAGGTAAAGCCTAGCATTTCACAGAAAGAGCTGATTAATTGACATGTGTATGACAAATCCAAAAGAGAATATGAAAGGAGCCACTTGGATTTACCTAAAATCTCTCCCCTATGTGCAATGGCTAGAAAGGAAGAAAGCATCACATTATTCCTGCATAAAGCCAACTGGTTACATTATAGAGCTAAGGAAGAAGGTTCAGAATTTACCTGATTATCTAGGTTTGCTACACAGGTGTTAAGTTGAGACCAGAATCCCAGATAAGACATGGAAAGGAAAGGAGGAAGCCTTTGAAGTGACTGAAAAAGGGTTAACAGGGTCAGAAAAATGAGCCAAGTAGCATTCTTAGAGTGGGAATGAACAAAGAAAAAAAAAGCAGTGGCAGTCCAGGCCAGAAGATAAGAAGTTGAGGCAACCAAGGAATCAGATAAGAGGAGTTATGTGAGATTTTTTTTCAACACTGTGGGTGGTGAGATTCGGCACTGCATTTCAGACATGACAGAAAGATTTTAAGTGGCTTGAAATGCATTGTTCTAATAAAAAGGTCTTGTCAAAGCGAAAACCTAAGCTACATGTGTGAGTGCCTGGGAGAACGATGGTACTGCCCAAGGCGAGAGTGTCTGTGCAGGGCAGGTTTGTGAAGAAGGATCAAGAGCACAATGCAAGACGTCTCAATATTAACAAAAATGGCACCAAGACTGACAAGATGAGAGGAAAGGGAACTGTTTATTTAATAATTTTTTTTTAATTCTCTCCCCCAAAAACTGTGGTTAAAACAGTGCACAAGTTTGAGAGCACCGAGGAGACTGAAAGTAAAAGGGATGGGGTGGGAACGTAAGAGGAAGATCACAAAACAGCTTAGAAAGATTCCTGAAAGTAGGGAGCAAACGGTTCATTAAGTAAGATACCAGGATTTTGAAAAGCAGTCAGATAAACAAGGGAGGTAGGGGGTGGGATTATGAGGGGGAAGAACAATAAAGACCAAGAGATATCCCTATTAAACGTAGAAAATGGCCAAGTGCCTTGCCTCAGCTTGGATAAGCACATCTAGTCTAGACTGTATCACACCAAGTATGTTTGGCTTGGAAGCAGCATGTACAGCTCAAACCCCTCTGCCTTTCAAGGGTTTGCACCTCCATAATTACTCCCTTTCATGTACTATCAGCATAGTTCCTCTTAATGAGGTTCAGATTATGCCCTCAGCAAGAACAACTGACTAATCTGAGAGTGGTTACTTTGCTAGGGATTACAATAATTTTTTCGGTGACATAAAATAAGGAAGCCCTCTCTTGAGCTGCAGTGTACCTGTGCTGTGCCTCCCCTGCTCTGGAGTTAGCAGGACCACACTGGTACCTTTCACAAGTCATAGATTCCAAAAAGAGAGCAAAAACAGAGGCGTGCAGTAATTTTTATAGTGTCCAAATAGTTACTGGAACAATTCATTCTAACACCAAAGGCTGCTGCTACAAAACTTGTAAAAAAAGATCAGATAAAATAAAGAAAATTAAAAAAAAAATTCACAATAAAAAACAGAAGCTGCAAAAACTGTGACTTTGCTGCTGGACAAACATAACAGTTTGAGGACAGAACTGATCCTGAAGACAGGACTTCTATATTCTTGTCTCTAGAAGAAAATAACCAAGAGACATTTTTCCATTTTCTCTAGGCTAAAGGGAGTTCATTCCTATAAATTAAATGCCTAGTAGCACGGTCCTACTTAATCCATAAGGACTTTAAACATTTGGAAAAGAAAACAAAAGCAAAATATTTTATATGATTAAATCTAGATTTTGTTTGTTTGTTTGGGGGGTTTTTTTGAACACATACATTTCCTCCAACTTTCTAGGAAACCAACTCTTCATAGAAATTGCCAATATTTTCTTTTATTTTCAAAGCTGTTGAGATCGAAATGGAAAACCCATTTTAAAAATTCTTAAGAATCAGTTCCTCTTTATTTATGCAACGATCAGAAATAAAAGTATTGCAGCAGTCCACCGGAAGCATTTCTATCCTTCCTCTGCGATCTGAGCAAAGATTTTAAACAAAGCATGAGGTACAGGAACTGCAGGTATTTTGTGTTAGTAAATCCTAGTGCTGGTACACTGCAAAGTGAAATTTATTTTTAAATTAATACTTTGTTTTTGAAAAATCTTGATTATGCATGTTTTATAAAAATATGGTTCCTCTGATTAACAACATTTCTTTGGCAATCAGGAAGGAAAGATTAATCTGAGGATAACAGCTCAAATTTGTTCTAGACAAGCATACAATTTCTGTCAAATTGCACTCATACATGCTACCTGAAAAATGCACGGCTTTGATCAGTATTACCAATAAGCATGAGGGGCAAATTGGGGTTTGTTTTGGTGTCTGTTTTTTGTTCCGTTTTTTTAAAATAATATCCTTAATGGGTGGGAGGAGATTGCAGGTGTTATTACATACTATACCCAACACACTTTACTAACTTCTCCTTATTAAAAATAGAAAACATTTTTCTGTGTTTGATAATGAATATGAATAATTAGTTGCAAAATCATTTCAATGTTTACATAGATTACAAATGTAAAGTATGAGTAGAGTGAAATGGGAAAAGCTGTTGCATGCATTTCTTAGAAAAGCAAAACACTTTGCCTGCACAACCAATTTACCCAAAACTTCAATCCTCCTCTGAAAATGTCACTTACAATATTTCTTTTAATTTTTATTCAGCCAGGTTAAAAGTAATTCCATCTTCATAACTTCCATTACAGTAATTAGTTCAAATGCTGGACAGTAAAATTAAGCATCCTCAACTATAATACAACATTCAGCTGATTTAGGAATCAAAGTATGGAGAGGGTGCAAAATGGCAACGCCTAGGATAAACCTTTAATGAGAACCACATTATTAATAAAGTTTTGCTCATCCGATTTTAAATCAGACCTAATAATGACCCCCTCTCTTATTACGAGTTTTATTTTTCAATTCATGTTAGCCAGCGTAACACCAACCAGATTCATTGGCTCATCCTGTCCTGCCCAAAGGACAGATTACACACGATGTTGTTTGCTTTGACATGCAGAATAGAGAAAAATCCCAAAGGCCAGTGACAGTCCTACTGGGGATTTTACTTGTCACACAAAGGTTAGTGATTCTGAGTAGTAAGTTGAGAAAAAAGGGCAAATTACTTTCTCCCCCCAAAAGAAATTTTTTCAATTCAACATGAAAAGATCTTTAAAAGACTACACTGGAATTTTTCCAAATCCAAAATAAACAGGAATTGCCAGAAACATTTTAAGTGCTAGATCAAATGTAGCTTAATTTCATAAAAGAAAAAAGAAAAGATGACACAAGATCTATTCTGAAGAGCAAAATATAATAAAGTGCAAAATCTGGGAATTGTAGTGCTAATATTTCAGGTTACCTGCTACATCCAGCTCTGTGCATATGCTGAGAGAGAGGACAAATTTGAAAACTGTCATCTGTTTGAAGCCACTTACAAAGCTAACTTACAACAAGCCTCATAGCTGTGAGGAAGCTGAAATCTTGAACAGAGTACTTAACATGGAAAGACAGAAAAGAGATGGAAGCATTGAATACAGCAGCTTTATTTATTTTAAAACTAAACCATAGTCAGGTACACAAGTGGGAATGCCTATTACCCTCTTAATTTTCTGCACTACGACATTAAAATGTAGTTCCTTTGCTCTGATGCTGAAAGCTTTTAAATGCATTAAGAAAACAAGCAAAAAAAAACCCCAATATTTTTCATTATTAGGAGCCATTCCACTAAATGCTACCTCTCCAAGACAAAAGCAGCAGTAGAAAACACCAAATAATTGCATTTTTCTGCTCAGTGCAACATATCTTTAGCAAGCAGCTCACTGCGAAGACGCCATTTTATCAAACCTGAAATGCAGCCAAAAGCTCAGGACGCTGAGCTGCTGCTCGCCCTCTGAAATGTTATGTAATAAATTGATTTAGCAGAAGCAGATGCTATTTTCTCAGGGTTAGGGTTACTTTCTCCTTTTTTTTTTTTTTTTGGCTCTAAAAAGGGCTGATGGGTAATAAAATACCTGAAGAAAGGAGCCGCCCAACCATCCTAGGAGACGCTACATTGTGTGCAGAGCTGTTTCTACTCCTGCATCTACGTTCTCCAGGGCTCTCGGCTTCAATATGTCGGCTGTGTACAGTGTGAGCCTCATCCTGTAGAGCTGCCAAGAAAATCTCTCTGTGCAAGCGTGCGCCCAGACAACCTGCAAGCTCAGTCGGGCCTCGGTTGCACTGGCTATGGAAATGCCCTTTCCACGCACAGCCCTCCTCCCCCTTCCCCTCGCTCCGCTCCTTAACTCTAGGTGAAGGTATCAACAGAGTGGGATTTTTAAGCTTTGATTATCTAATTGCAGCTGACACTAAACCGATCTTCCTTCCTCTTTAAATTCTTTCAACTGTCACAAAACATTTTCACTTCAGGACCCAGCTACAATTAGCACCCTAGCTGCTTTTCTCCTGCTTTTGAAAGTCAGCCAAGAGAAGACGCGGGCGCTGCCGCCCGCCCGCACGGGCAGCAGCTCCTGCCTCCTGCCCACCATCCTGTCCTGCCGTCCGTCCATCCGTCCTGCCGTCCTCCCCCCTGCCCCAATAGCCAACAGCAGCTCCCACCTGGCATCGTCCCCCGCCCCAACAGCAGCTCCCACCACTTGGCAGGGGAGAGTCACAGCAAGTCCCAGGCGTATATTGGCACGCTGCCGAGCCCTTAATGACTTCCCTGCCTCTATCTCAGAAGGATCTAAGTGGCAAACACGAGAGCCTATTAATCAAAGGCGCTGTTGTTTATAGAGGCAGGGAACAACTGCCATAGACAACGCAGTGGCGCAGATCGGGTGCTTTCTGCCTCCTGCAGAAGGGTGGGCTGACCAACCAGCTGACCATCTTTTAACAACTGCAGGCTGGAGAGCACTGCTTCTCTTTAAGACATGAACTGACAGAGCGTGGACAGAGGCAGGGGGCAGCTGAACCTTTACATGGACTAAATATTATCACAAATTCTGACAACACACCTACAGAACTTTTATCAATGCCTATATACAAATCCCAAGGGATAATTTACACACAAACTTCCAGTGTGTCTAATACACTTCTTCACAATTATTTCCTCTTCTCACTTTCCTCTTTTGCTCTTCCTCCTCCTCCTATCTGCCCCAAATACATATTAATTACACAGTAAATGGAGCACGTTTTACATTTGCTGTTTCAATTCTTGTCAGGCATTTTTTTGAGCAGTTTCACCCTTTTGCACTGGATCGCACACAACTGATGTCTCTTTAAAGGTTTGGCTGCATTCTCAGAATTGCTGCCACTTCACTACCAAAGCACAATCACTGCTGCTATTCTTGGCTCAAGAACTGTTCCACTGAAGTACTCCTGAAAATAGTTGGTTTCCTTCTGAAGACATTTATTCTGTTTCTTTGCAACAGTCTCTGAATACTGGATGGGTTTAACCTCATTTTAAAAACAATAGATGAAAATCAAATCAGTTTGGTTTTATTTCCATTCAGAAAACTATTTCAAATGCAATTAGAAACTAAGCTTGAGAGTTAATTTTGCAATAACTATAAAGTCAAAATATTGTTATGGATTATTACATTCCTTTAATATCAGCTATACATGATTGAAACTTTCATTTGTTAAAATATGTCAACACTCAAGAGAACATAAGACACATTCCCATGTTCCTTGTATTTTTCTTATTAATAACATAAACTTCCTGTAATCAACTTCAGATAACAGACGCAGGTGCTTACAAAGGGCACCAAATCAAAGGGTCTGTGTTTACCAGATAAGGGTACATTGGAAGGAAATGCAGAACCCCAAGGAAAAGTCAGAGCCCACACCAAAGTTTGGGGCAAAATAAAGCACAGCTTCCACTCCAGCCAGTGCTGGCAGAGAGCATCTGTTCCCTTCTGCGTGCCCTGCCTTGTAGCAGCCTCAACAGGGCAAGTGTCTGATAAATTTGAAATCCGTATAGATACCTGAAGACTAAAAATGGGGATTTGAGAGGTTATGCAGACCACTCACCCAATCTAAGCAACTATTCCCAATACTCACTAAGTGACATTTACCTAACCCACCGAGGAAGCCCTCCAGCAACAGAGACTGCACATTCCCAAGTGCTGTCTCTCACTTCTTAAGATAGCTTTCATACAGACACGTTTTTCCTAAAGTCTAACCTTAATCTTCCATGTTGAGATTTAAGCCCATTATTTCAGATCTGATCTATCACAGGCACATAGAATATATCATTTTCTTCCTTGCAGCAGTCATTTAGGTATTTCTACATTTCTAATTCCAGCCTTCCTTCAACTCAGCAGCTCCAATTCCTTCACTCTTTGCAAGGCTTGTTTTCAGGATCTCTCTCTACTCATTCCTCTTGCGTTCTTCTGTGCTTCTTCCAGCTGGTCACTTCCTTCTGAAGGCACAGTACCCCAAACTGGACTCAGTACTCAGAGGCCTTATCAGAAGTGCCTCATGGGAAGCCATACTGCTTATATCTGTTAGTATGTCTGTCATCTTTTCAACAGTGTGACACCATTAATCTGGTTTACCCTGTGACCAACTCCAGATCCGTTTTTTTCCAGCGCGATACGCACGTAACTGTATTTGTGTACAGAGCTGCTCTGGCCAAAATAAAGAACTTACCTCTTTTCTTTATTGCTTATTCAATTACACAGTTTTGTCACTATTTCATATTGTAATTTTGTCTTCCAGTTGCCTTGCACTCTTCTCCAGTTTGGTATCATTCAAAAATTTAATGAAGGCTGTTGTTTATAGACAAAAGAGTGATGCAAATATCAGAGGACAAATTTGTACTCTCACTCAAAACTTTCTCATTTTGCCAGTAAAGACTGATAGCTGCTCCTTGTCTACAGCTTCCTGAGCAGCTATGACACTTCTTAACATAGTTTCATCTTATACTTCCCACTTATTTACACCACCACGCATCCATCACAATAGTCTTCTGAAGCACTTCAAAGGCTGTACAAAGTTGACTTCTAGGACATGATTTTCCCTCTCATTTTGCAGTGCCTCTTGCACTGCTGACAGGGAATTACTCTCCTTTGGCATGACCTGCTCTCTACAAACCCACATTGGCTCTGTAATTCTCTTGCAAAGTTCTAAATGCACAGAAATAACTGCTTTGGTTATTTTTTCTAGCAGATTACTTTGATCTGTAGTTCCTCATTTTCTCCTTTCTCACCTTTTAACATCAGTTGGTTTATTTTCTGTTTTCTACTCCTCACACTCTGAAAGAATGCCAGCATGCCAGATGGCTCCAATCCATCTTCAATGTAGTCTACTATGAATTTCATCACTTCCAGATAAACTTTTATTTCCTTAAGTACTCTAACTCACTCTAGTCTTAGAACTAAGTCGATCATTAGCTTACAGATGAAGGGAAAAGGCATTTAAAGTATTCCTGATGCCATCTCTCAATGGTTCTCCCTATTGAACATCAGACCAGTTCCACTGGCCTTCCTTTTACTACTAATGGACTTATGATAGTGTTATCTTTTTGTTCTTTGGTTCTTTTTTTTCCTAACACCTACAAAAGTTTGGTTTTTATTTATTTATTGTAGTAGCATCCCTGTTTCCTGAGCTGTACAAATCCAGCTTTCCGATATTTTCACATGACATTACACCCCTTCTGCTTTTCCCAAGAACCAAACTTTTATTTCTTCATCACCTTTACCATAGTTAGTTGCTTTCTACCTTTTAGTTCTCCACCATCAGAGACAGGTCCTGCTACTCGGTCTCTTCATATGCTTTGTCAGAAAACTGCCATCTGCACATTTTAACAACTTACCAGACTCTTTGTCTCCTGACCTTTTTCCCCTGCTAGACATCTGGGCAGTTCATGTATCTGGCTATCACTAGAGCAAGGCCATTGACAGTGAAGCTGGAGGTAGGATGCAGGTCTACTGATTCTAAAGCAAAAGCAGTGGCGTTAGAGTCATCATGCTTTTGCACAGCCCCACCCTTTGAAAGTGAGGACAACAAAACTATAAAGGCATCTCAGTCATTTATCCTTTTACAGATTTCTATTTTTCCTTCTCCCGGTGAAAAATTCTAATCACTGTCAAGTAGATTTGAAGCAGCAGATTTATTTTTCACACTCTGCTGCCTGATGGCTGATAACATACACAATACAGAAAAATTCATTCCAAAGATTAGTTTACTGATGAGTTTTTACCATAATTTTTCATTCATAATGCCCGTATTTGTGCTACACAGAGCTTGCTACTTCTCTGTCTATATTCAAAGCATTGTATGGGTTTTTTGAAAATTTACATGGGAGACAAAACCCTTTACTAGCTGACACTCACTTCCCACAGACTTTCCCATTACTGCATTTCAGAAAATGTTCATCACGCAGGAGTACATCCAGACAGTACCTACTGGCTAGATCCCATCTCCATCTTACCTGCTACGTTTCTGTCCTTGTATGATGTTTTTTTAACTTCATTTTGCCTAAACATATACCTGTCACTAGTGACCTTTGGTAACACTGTCTGATTTCCAGGGACATATACCAGACAACAAGCACTACCAAATGCTAAACAAAGCCCTGAGGAACAAAATTAGCAGAAATAAACATAATCACCACTCATGCAACCTCTGGTGGTACCTGAACCTCCCTTTATAATGCTAATTCGATGCGACTATTGGCAAAAGAGTAATAAAACCAAATTCTGGAGATTTTTTTTTTTAAACAAATGGCATAACATCAAATTTGATCTTGCTAGTAGGAAAACTTTTACATAGCCACATTGCAGAAACATTGTGTAGTGATGAGCTGTACAGTGAAATGCTTGCAAATTATGGCCAACACCTAGTCAAGTGATGCAAAAATTTAAAGCTGTTAGGAGTTTTCTTGCAGATAAACATGTGTTTGCTATACACAGTTACCTTCCACAGAAGCAGTATAAACAGCCAATTCTTGTGTTTACAAAGAAACATCACCATGCTAGTTCCTTCATTCAAGATCAACAGCCATGATACAACAAAGCACATCTTCCAGGTATTATGTAGTACACTTTAAAAAAAGTGTATTTGCTATATAAAGTGTGAAATGATATACATAGAAAGTGTGCAAGCAAGATGAATAAATATACTATCTAATCCCCGATTTCTACTTCATAGTATTTAGTGTTTTAACTACTACATATGAAAAACACTGCTTACAGAAGATCCGGAATAAATCAGTTTCTGAAGTTTGTGGTTTTCATTCTATAACTTTCCAACCAAAAGCAAAAACACACTAATGTTTTGCCAACAAAGATATTCTGCTAATGGAATTACAGACTGTGGGCCCAAAGAGATAAAGTTCAGCAAATCATTTCTATAAAGGCAGTTTTCACATGTGCTTTATTTGTCAAAAATCACCCCATTTGCCATGCCTCCAGGAAGTCAAGGTAAATCTTATTTCAAACTTTGGAAATGAGACTATATGCTTTGCAACTACTTTTGCATATACATGCCTTACCTGCAGTCATCACAAAACACAATAAGCTAAACTGGGCAATTGCTCAAACATGCAGCTATGGCATGAAGGTCACTACTACTCTTGCTAGATCTGGTGAAACAACTGTATCTCAAAGCTTATCTATGTTTTCCAACTATACTGGCTGGTTTTAGAAGAAGTATTATCTCTCCCTAAAACTTTTCTCCAAATTTGACTTCACAACCATATACAATAGTCCTATTAGAAGGAACTCTATTAAAGTAACCCACAGTTAAAGGATTGGATTTTGAAACGAGTACTGACAGACATGATTTTAACAATAAGCAGGGTTTTTTTTTATCTTGTTTCCTAAAATATTTATCAAAAACAAAGTTAATACAAACAGATTTATAAGAAGAGTTAACCTGCCACACAACAGCACTCAGCAACTTCCAACTGCCCACAACACTTACTTCAACATGCATATGCCACGCCACAAGCATGAATATGTAAACTGCCACTAAGGAAATCTTGAAACGTGAAATAAAACTTCCAGCTTCATAGAAAAGAAGAAAGTTCAGCACAGAATCTGGCATCAGCCCACAGTAGGAAAATAAATCTCTAACTGCTGTCAAATTCTCACTTCCAAGAAAACAGCAGATAGAACAAATTAAAAGCGTAACTCTTCAGTTTCCACAATGCATGGGTATTTTCTCATTTTAACTACTGCACAAATTACTTGCTTTCATTTCTTTTTAGACTTCAGAAACATATGTTACTGATCCGTTCCACAAAATACTCTACTTGCCAATAAGCGCAGAAGTTTCATCATGACTCCTGCAGGACACGGTACATTTCTTTTGAGTTGATGGATGTTGCTTTCACATTGCTGAATTGCAGAAAAGTGAAAGGCATCTTCAAGAAAAAAATGATTACTTCTTTTGATCTTTGTTCTTATAATCATCAAACACACAGTGGTTGCCCGGAGACTCCTATACAAACTTCATAATTTGTAAAGAAACAAAGAAGGTTATTGTTATTTTTAATCTCCCATGGTAGCTTCCAGAAATTACCTTAATTCTTTTAGATCATATGGCAAAAGGACCATTCCATTAATGCCTCACACCTTAATGAGGGAAGTTAACTATTCACCACATTTACTGGAGGTAGTTGACAAAGTGGGTAGGGAAGAGATGAAAAGCTCAATCTTCAAGTAAAAATAACAAACTAGACTAGATAATAGAGTACTGCTCATAGATTACAAATACAGCTTTCCTTCAGTGTAATCCTGAAAAGGATTACAGAAGGGGCATGTCAAGAACAAGCTTTGTAGCTCAAGGTAAAAGTTCCAGACAAATAACTATTCTACAGAAAATGCTCTAAAGTACTACAGAAAATAGTTTCATAATAGTTGACAATAAATAAAAGACTGTTTTCAAGGGGTAAGATTTCTAAAATATTCTATGCAGTTTGAAATGTTTTAATTTTATCTCTTAACAGTTTGTCTAGTTAATGTTTTAGAGATTATCTTAAAAGAGAAACAAAAAATCACTACTCTCATCCACTTCACTGATATTTCCAGATGATAAACCTGACAAAGAATATATTAGTGGTCATTAATTCCAACTTGCCTTACATTGGCAGAACACTTTTTTTAATTCATGACATTGCAGTTAGAGTTCTGACAAGTGTTTTGGATAGGCCAAGGCAGTAGATAACAGAGACTGCTGATAAGAGAATAAAGAGATAAAATAGTGTGATTATTACAGTGAAGAGGTTGCCAATGCATCTTTAACAGCCTTCCTTGTATACAGGTAGTTATAAATAGGGCCTGGAAGGAATGTGGTTGCATAATTTCAAGTCAACTATGAAGGAATATGACCCTATAAAAAGAAAAGCTACAGGCACAGATTTACATTAAGCATCTTCTGGATACAAGATGCTACCTTACAACAATCCTGGCTCTTTGATTAGTACCAGGTCATCCATCAAAAGAAAGTTACTATTGTTCATCGTAAGTATAAAGAAGCCACATATCGAGACTTGCTTGGGCAGAATCCAGCACGGGTCTAACAAGCTCTGGTTAGGCAATCAGGTTACCAGAGAGTGAGAACACCCTAAGCACTGATGCATTATTGACTGCCTCTAGATTTTGACGACATCTAGTAATGTTCATTAAGTGATCACTCTTCTACAATGCAGGTGCTGTTCGGATAGACAAAACTCCTATAGATATGGATCAGGTACCTACACCCATTCTCTTCTGGCCAACTCCTATTGTTTTGTTCCTTCACTTCCTGAGAGAAGTTTTATTTGCAAAGACTATTTAGTAAATTAATATGCTGGTTTTGGCTGGGATAGAGTTAATTTTCTTCACAGTAGCTGATATGGGGCTATGGTTTGGATTTGTGGTGAAAACAGTGTTGATAAGACAGGGATGTTTTCACTACTGCTGAACAGTGCTTACACAGAGCCAAGGCCTTTTCTGCCTCTCACGGC
>JANZLQ010000002.1:29566542-29578808 GCA_026212715.1 Elanus axillaris | reverse complement strand
ATATAAAGCTGGGGGAAGAAGAAGGAAGGGGGGACATGCGTAGTGATGGTGTTCATCTTCCCAAGTCACCGTTATGCATGATGGAGCCCTGCTTTCCTGGAGATGGCTGAACACCTGCCTGCCCAGGGGAAGCGGTGAAGGATTTATTTTTTATTTTTTTTTTTACTTTGCTTGCGTGTGTGGCTTTTGCTTGACATCTTAAACTGTATTTATCTCGACCCACAAGTTTTCTCACTTTTACTTTTCTGATTCTCTCCCCCATCCCACTGTGAGGAAAGTGAGTGAGCAGCTTAGTTGGAGGAAGGCGAGAAGTTCCCTTCTGACAATGTATTGCTTAGTCAGAATCCTCACATTTAAAAGTCTCTATTTTCATATTCACAAAAATATGACCCTATTTGAATTACATTTCATGGAAAATTTGTAAATTAAGTGCTGGAGGTTTTCAGGATATAGAATCCCCAACTTTTTTTCTAAAGCTAATAGTTACTCAAATCTTAAAAATTGAGATGACAAGGTTTTGGCCTTCCCTGGATACTTTTCTTAATTCTTTGGGTTTTATGCTTGTCAATGTGAAGACAAAGCCAGTATGAGAGACCAAATAAGACTGTCAATATACATAATTCACGGGTGCAAAGGTCTCTCAGGAGTGAGATATGCTATACTCCTCTCTCAGCCTCACAAAGCAGCCAGGCACACAGCTGCTGTCATTATAAAGTGAGCTAGATAGATTTATTTTTTGTCTTCTGTAACTGTAGTTAGTAAATGAACTGAACTGGTGCTCCACCTGCTGGAAAGAGAACTACATGAACTCTAGTATTCAGCAAATTCTTTCTACAAGATGCAACCACTTCAGTCTCAAAACACAACTTCTTGCTGTCAGCAGACAAAAAAGTAGCCAAGGATTTAGCTTGTCTAAGATTCTTTTCCCTGCTCCAAGAACTGTGCAGAGATTTTCTAGTGCCTTAGAAAGTTTTCATTTTGACTTTACACAGTAAACAACCACCTGACAATTTTGACTCTGTGCACTAACTGCTTACAAGTAATACTGTTGCTAAAAGTTTGATATGGGTTAACTTATTTTGTGCAATATGGCATATAATAGGAAGCCGAAAAGCTGCTGCACTCTTCCTCTCATTTGTACTAGCTTTTACTGTGTTCTGAATTTTTCCAACAGTAACAGAAATGTAGCAAAAGAATAAAAAAGCAAACTAATTCAACAGTGTAAAACCTCTGCTGATACTTGCCAGGCTGACAAACTACAGAAACAAGTGCTTATTTTATATAGCAAGTTAAAATAGCAACCAGGAAAAGAAGTCTAAAACCTCAAGGTACAAATGCACCTGGCAAGTCCAAAGTCAGACAGCTAGTACAAGCTAAGTTATTTTATGGATTGTTACGATTTACGGTGGAGTTTGGTTTGTGATTTACAGTATGTTTCTTAAATATCAAAGATGTTTCAGATCCATCTGTAATGATGCTTGGAAGAAGTCTAATACTGAGCCACTTGACTTGGTCGATCTGTTTCTACCATATAAATAATTACTAGCTTTCTGAAAATAACAAACATATAGAGAGATATATATCAATATCTAAACCAGAACATTAGTCTGACAGTTAATGAACATCTCCAAATCAAAAAGAAGCCATAAATGTCAGCCACCATCCCTGCTCAACTGTAATTTGCAAAGACGATGAAAATGCTGCTCTAACTGGTGGGAACTTACTACTTTCCCTGTCACTAAAGGCAAATAGTTGACAATACAGAAGTAGAAACTCCTCCCACCCTAAAAACCCTCAACATTTTAAGTAAATAAAGAATTGCTTTATTTTGCCTTTTCAGATTTGTGTTTCTGTGGAGTAGCTGAATAGTATTTTCAAATGCACCTCAATAACCATAACAGCTATAATTTCTGAGAGGGATGATTTTCATATCTAACTAAAACTTCTAAGGACAACACCAAATCACTTCCTCTGTTGGAGTTCAGTCTGGCAGCAAGTACAGCAAAAATAGTGGAAAGATTCACTAATGCCCAAAGAGAAAACTGCAGGCAGTTCAGATCCAAATTTTGTGATGTTTGACAGCATTAATGAGTGATAATGAGCAACACTTGAGATCATACAGAAATTACTAATATTCAAGATACCAAAACGCCCCTTGTGACTTAGTCCAGATAACTTTTCCCAAGCCATAGATAACGGTATCTTAGAACACTCCCTGCTTTGCCTAACTTGACATTCATATAGAGTGGTGATGAAAAAGGTGATATATACCAATTATTGACTAAGCTCATCTCCACTATAGAAGTTACACAATCTCTAGCACAGAAGGGCAAATAAGAGAGCAGCTTCCGGTTTTCTCATTAGCAGCTTCAGGAAAAAAAGGTAGCTAAAAGACTTATTCCTCAATATGCTATTTCCAATAGCCAAAGGAAGGTCAGTGTATCTATCTGCAAAGGATGGAATGAAGTGGTTAGAAAAGACTAAGATACTCAACTACTCTTCCCAAAGTATTATTTTCCTAATGTGAAAATAACAATTGAGAACATAAGCAAATAAAGGCATAAAAGTGTCACAACACAAGCAAACATCCTGTTTTTTATTTACATGTAATTATATGCAAAACTCTCTTTAAAGAACATTAAAATTGCCAAAATGATAGTCAAAAACTTGGAAATACCCAAATTAACAATGTTTCTGTGAGAATGATCACTGAAGAAATATTTACATTTCCTGAAGATCATATCCATTCTAACTACCAAACAAACAGAAAAAGAACTAGAAAAATACCCCATAGGTCTGAGGATCTAAGTAAGAAAACCTTTTAGAACTGGATCCTAGAAATGACTTAATATATTCTGTAAGAAAAAAGCAACAGCATACATTTTACTTTAAATCCCGTTATTTTAAGACAATTCTTACCATTCCTTAAGTTTTTGCAGCACCTCCACTAACAGTGGAGAGCATAACTATATTTAAAAAAAAAAAAAAAAAAGTCAGTATGTCACTGAGTTTCAATTCTTACCTGTTTGGGTCTTACTGGGATGATGCTGTCCACCTACTCCTTGCTGCGGAGGAGGACTTGCCCCTGCTTGTCCAGTACCTTGTACTGGGCTGGTGCCGGTCAGAGTCCCAGTAGGCAGTGGCTGACCCCGCTTTAGGAGCTGCTTCTGTTCTTGCTGGCGGAAGCGTGGAGGCACCTCACGAGGCAGGTAACGGGACGCAGTTGGCTGCTGCCCATTAGCAGACGCACGCTTGCCATTGCTGCTGTTGGTAATAGTGCTGGTGGAAGTACTGGTACCGGTACCGGCAGGTTGGGGCTGGCTTAAACTGGTCTTAATAGGTTCTGGCACTACATTTAAAAAAAAAAAAAATTTGCTTTAGTATCAGAAAAGTTGTGGATTTTTTTTTTCCTGTAACTGAGCAAATCGATAATGTTTTCCAGTCTCCCAAACAACAGCTGGCAAAACACAGACTGTAAAATACATAAAATACATTCTAAATAAAAAAGTGTTACAACCAGAAGTCAGGGCTAGTCTACTATGTATGTAGCCTCCTAAATTGTTATATAACATTTTTGAAATCTACATCTAAAAAACTGATTTTATATAGCTGTAAATTTTATGTACCAGAATACAGCTGATAAAGGCTTCACACCCAACTCTTTGTGAGAGCCTATGCGTCTGTTTTTAACTGTACAAATGCCCTGGCCTTATCTCGCACACTTCCCGCTTCCCAGGCTGCATCGGCAGTCAGCAGCACACAACGGAGAAGTTGGTTACTATAAATATCTGGTACCCACTGCGTGAGAAGAGGAGAGAGCAAATCGGCTGAAGACTGAACAGTTTGTATATACACAACCAAGTTCACATCAATACTCAAATGGCTCACAAATGTGTATGTCTATGTATGTATCTGGGTATTTATACTAAATAGGATTTAGGATAGTACAAGACTTAAGAAAAACACTGATTTGCTATCAACTCTACAATGGCACAAGTGAAAAAACTTCATAGATGTTTTCACTTCCAGCATTTCTAAGACATCTTGGATTGTTCTCAAAACAAGATGTCTAAGAACAATTACCCTAAAACTATAAATAAAAGCCTAATAAATAAAGGGATGGCTAGAAATAATTTGTTATGCTCAAATACTGTGCAGAAAAAAACATTAAATAAGAAATAGTGGCACTGAGTAACTAGCATGCTGTGAAATTCTCATTTCAGAGAATTAATTCAACTGAAAAACAGTGTATATTAGAGGAAGGAAAAGTTTCCAAATAACGAAAAGCTGTAAGAAAAGTTTTCCAGTAAAGATTTAATTTATGTTACTCCTGCTTTACTCAATTAAATACTTTGTACCTCCAATGATGCACAAACACATTCTATGTATTTGGATTAAAAAAAAAAGTTATGCTCGCAGGCAATTTATTCAATACATTATTTTTAAGGACTTCAAAAATATGGGGCTTGTGTTTTCAAAACTGTGATTAAAACTCTGATCATAATTAGTTCCTTTCATTGGAAACAGCAAATGACTTATGCAACTCTTTTGACATTACAAGTCTATTTTGGGGGGATTTTTTTTAGTTCAGTGTCTTACAAAACCACGAAGTTTTTGTATCCCACTGAAAAGCACAAGAACCATTGCTGTGGTTTGCAAAGTTACATGGCAATGTTTCTCTGCAGAGCACTTCTCATTTCTGAACTAACACTGAAATGGGGTAACTGAAGAAAGTAAATCACATTTCAGTTTTACACTAAGCCACACATTTGCAAGAACACAAGCGAATGGGCACGAGGACAAACAAGCCCATCCATACCATTCTTTTTTCACGTATCACAAGTGACTAAAGGAAAACTCTCATCTATATAGTTTGAAGCATTCAACTTCAGCTGCAAAATGGATTCCAATGTGTAAAGCATGAAGATTATTTTAATCAATGTTAGCACTACTTTCAATGATACAAAAGGTTTTGTCTTTCACAGAGAAGTACTAATTCCCCAGTATGTGCAGAGCACATCTGCCACAGCTACCAAACCAGCCAAACAGTTCACACTATGACAGAAAGAACACCCCAACGTATCTTATTTTCTTCCTGATTTAATAGATGTATTATTGACCAGTCTGCAGGATAGGCTGAAGACATAAATTTGTGGCTAATGTTTACAATGCAGAGAAATAAATTTTTACAGTTATTTGTACATCAGTATTTCCTCACAACAGTAACATAAGCTTTTCTTGAATCTTTCAAGTCTCAAACTTTTAAAACATACTAAATAGCATCTCAACCGCTCCTTTTCCATAGTTTTAGCCTCTTCATTACTACCAGGACAAAATACAATGTCCCATAAACACTAGTGGAACTAAAACAGCATTAAATTTTAAAAGTAAGGATCAATTCTGGTTATTCTCTGCTTAGACAAAACACATTGCTTGTTGCAGTATTTGAACCTTTTATTCCTTACTGTAACAAATCTTCTGCATGGTTTAGAACGGGAGGGAGGAGAAGAGAGAGGAGATGTGACAATTTAGTATTGAATAGAGTGCTCATTTAAACTGCACAGTAAGCTACTGCACCCATCTGGAGCACCCACTGCCTTTTTAGTTCAGCAGTTTTTCAGTTTGGGATGTGAGTTTGCTAATATTAAACATCACACTGCCTATAGCCATGAAAGCATAAATTTTCTGGTTTCTAACAATCTCCTAAAAAACAGGTTTAAAGACCCGATCCACCAGCTTATTCAGCACTCGCACAAAGCTTTTGTTTTCTTATGGTCTTTACCTAAACCTTTTTATTAAGCATTTCAGGACACCCCAATCATCTATGTTTGCGCTCTAAGCATACATTTGATATGCCCCACACTAACCTTGCCTGAAAACCAGGCCAGACCCACCCTGGTCTGTAGTGGAATTTGCCTGCACAGCTTGGCATGGCAAGGTCAGCAGTGCCAAGTCTCTTTGGGAACAGCCAGGAGGGACTGAGGGTGGGGGTACCAGGAGCAGAGCGGAACAGTGCCGGCCAGGGATGGCAGCGCCTGGCGGGAGCCGCACCGGTTTGTTCTGCTCACTTGGCAGTGTCTACCAGAGCTGCTCGGCTGCCCAGAAGGAACCCTTTGGGCTTCCTAGATGCACAGAATTGAGTACTCCTCCAGCTCACCACAAGAATGTCCAACAAGGGCAAAACTGCATCTCATCTTGTTACACATATGCTGTAAAACCAGTACTCGGCCTCTCTGCAGGCTTTGACAGACCTGAAAACTGATCATGTTCCACAGCAAAAGCAGTGAACAGGCATCAAGGTAGTGTCGAGGGTGGTTTCAAAGCAAGCAGGCACTCGGAAAAGCAAAAATATGGCAAGTTTGACAGCAACCATCAGCACTTTGCTTCTCCAAGACTTCTTTTTCGAAGACTAAATAATTTCACCTGTGCTTATTCCTATAACAAAAAGGAACTTTGATTATCAAAAATTTTAAAAGTACCAGTAACATCTGAAGAGCAGAGAATAACACCTTCTTTGCCTTTTCAAAATACACCACCAGCTTTGGAAACAAAGAGTTTATCCTAACTCTGACAATTTAAAAATTGGATTATAAATGTCATGAAATGCAGAATAATTCGTTTCAAGTATCAAATTTGCATATTCAATGTGTATCTGAGAATTGTTTTGTTTCCACAATATAAATAAATCTATCTCGCACATGACAGAAAATATTACTTAGTTTTCATAGGTCTTTTTTAAAGTCCTGGTGACTTTACCATTCCACCTAGCCTTAAAAAAAAAAGAAAAAAAGTAGTATAGCCTATGCATTCAGCCAATCCTCTCATGGAACAGCAGTCCCTCCAGAGATTTAATCTCTCCACCTCTCTCTGGACAGCCTGCCACCAGAGGGCACACACAGCTTCTGTGGGCCATCACCGTCTGTCTGGCATGTACCAAACCTGCTGCACAGAAAACAGGCTCAGGCTCTCACCATCCATCAGCCTGGGTTTGGGAAGGCTGCACCGCCTTAGACTTCTGTATGCGCATAGTGAAGTGCCTGTTATTCAAACTTGAATTTGTATCAAAAGCCAACTGCTTAGTTTTGCTTGCTTTGATAAATTGAAACGACAATTAAAAAAACTAACACTTTTTATGTTTTTTGAGCTAAGTGTGTATTTCCATTTTATTTGGGAGATGGGGAGCAGAAATGAGAAAATTAGAGATCTTGGGGTATTGTTACTATGGCTACTGCTGCTACTATTATTACAGAAATGTAAGCATTTTTACCTACTACTACTACTGTATTATTGTTGTTGTTGTTGTTGTTGTTGTTGTTGTTGTTGTTGTTGTTATTACAAAGATACAAGCATTTGCAATCACTGAAATTTCAAATGATGAAGCTAGATGAGATTTGCCCACGACCACAAGATTCAGAAAGAGCACTCCAGACATAGTCCGATCCACCAAAAATAATAAACCATTTCAGCCAGCAAGTTTCTCCAACTTGGATAACAGGACTAGCCACATAAACCCTTGTGCAGGCAGATTAGACGGAACTCCAGGGAAGAGGAGGAAAAGGGGACAGGCAGGAGGCGGCAGCTGGGTGGGGATGAGGACTGCTCCCCCACATCATCACCCCAGCCTCTCACCCAGCCAGCTCAGCTCTGGCCATCAAACACTGAAGTACTCCAAGGTCCTGATAATCAGCTAGTAAAAAAGGTTGAAAGGGGCAATTGCACAGCAAAGCAAGAAACTATATATAGCCTTCTTTGATTTGCTTGCTTTTTAAACTAAGAAATTATTTTTCTATGGAGTTAAATAAGTATACGAGAGAATTAAAACCATTAACTGGCACAATGCCAACAGAATCAGTATTTGTCTGGCCTTGAGATTTTCTTAAGGAATACTAATTCATTGGAAACATCTTTCAGAGAGCAAGGCAGGCTAGGTTGCTTTTTAGAAACCATTATATTCTCATATATATATATATGAGATAGATATCTCAGAAATATAGATATATCACTGACCTATAGTCGTAGAGTACACAATTTTTGCTTTAGTGTGAATTAACAAAGCAGCTTCATCACAAAGGTGTGACCTGAGAAACCCAATTTCAGTATTAGAAACAATGTTTCCATCTAAATATCTGAATCATGGATGAGAAAAAAAAAAAGAACAAAAAAAGATCAAAATATCAAACCCATTGTACTTTAGAATGAAAATATTTCTGCATATTAATAATACTGTTTTTTCTCTAATCAACATAGCAATGTGGAGTTTTTTGTATATGAAAATCTCTTTTAAGGCGAGTTAAATGGAAGCTCTTGCAAGAATATGGTGTATACAATCATGGTAGCTGGAAAACTACTACTTAATAGCACCACTGACAGGAAATAAAGCAAAAAGTGAGCAACATCATAAGAATGGGCTTGATTCCCAAATTTGAGCTTCTTTTCAGGCTAGAATTTAGCCTTCAAATACAGTAATAATATTTGGAGAATGTATGTTACAAAGACAATCAACTGTATTCTTCAAAAAAACTCAACACCTATTTATTAAAGTCATCTTCAGCAATGTTTAAGCAGCAATTTTCATTTGATATGCACTGTGAGAAACACCTACCGTTCAAAATGACATTAGATTTCCTAATTATTAATTGTCATACGATACTCGCTTTAAGAGCATCTTTATACATCATTTAGACATTCTTCCTACAATGAATGTATTTTGAGATCATGGCTATGCTTTGCAGAACATACAATGTACAAAGACATAATATTTTAGCAAACTGCAGACTAAAAGCAAACCAGACAGCAACCTTTTGCATACAGCATGGCAGCGCCTGTGGTCAGCAGGGGCTGCCTAGAACACTGATGCTCTGTGCGCTATACATTTAATCAGCCCCAGGGGCCAACCTGCCAATCTATAGAGAGACCTTGCCAGTCCCTGAAGGAGCAGCCTGTCTACCCTTTCACCTGAAAGGAATACACTGCCACAGCTAATGTTATGTGGGCAGCTGTCTGAAATCCAGGAATTAAAATGTAGCCTTTATGGCTAAATTTGGTTTAATGATAAAAATGTTATTTAAAATGTATGGGAGAAAGGTTTTAATACAAAGTGATTTTCATAACTAGCACATGATTAAAGAGCTAAAGCAAAAACACTTAAGTAGAAAGCCTCTTGCAAAAATACAATTAAAGGCGTAAAATAAAAGCCTTGAGATTGCTTGCTCTTGAGATGTTTGTGATGGGTATCTGCTTACTCTACATTCTAAGAACTGTACATATACTAAACAATTGAGCTTTCTTGTAACAATTATCAGTACTTAAAGGTATCTAAACTTTTTAATCCAATTTTACCCAAACAAATCCAATAATTACCCCATATGCTTTTTGATGATTACAATCTTGGGAATCCCAACTGCATAAAAAAGTGTTACAAGCAATTGTAGGTGGATTTTATTAATATAATGAATAGGATCAGTCTAACAGATTTCAATTACAACAATAGCTTTTAAGTACATTTCTATGACATAAGGAAAGAACATGCATAAATGAAAGAAACTGGTTAAGCCACATAATACTGATTTATAGCAGCTTTTTCCTTTCATTCACCTCATTAACATTTCCCTATATTTCAGAATCCCCCACTCCAGCTCTATAAAACTTGCATTTCTAAAGCCTTCAAGGAGCAGACATTCCAGAAGAGAAACAGTTAAACCCAGAAATGCATTCTTGGCTGCTACTGTGACAGGATTTATTTACAGCTTCTATTAAACACAGCAGCTCCATTACAAAGTGCTGGATGTGAGAAGAATTTTTGATTATACAATGCCAATGCCTCACTGCGTTAAACATATCATGCCAGTGTATTATTTTTTTCCTTCAGCAATTCGTTCAGGTCATTGTTTGATGGGTTTATGAATTCATTACAGGAAACAGATGGATCCCATAATTCAGAGCTATTCTCCCAGCCAATCATATGGGCAATTTTATTTCTCATCTTGCTCCCCCCTCCAAATCAACCTTAATGAAGCCACTTCCTCCATGTCCAATTCCCCGCACATACATACTGTAGCGACAACTGGTGCTTATTAAAGCAACCTCCAAACACTAAATGCTTTCAAAATAAAGCTGGAGCATGCTCATACACAGACACCCCCTATGAAGTCAGACAGAAAGCCATGAACTTACCCAAGTCAGGCAAAGATAAGCAAAAAATACAGGATTGTAGTGGGCAGAAATAGATGTCCTGATGACTAAGAAATCCATTTTTGTATGCTTAAAAAAGTCTTTCCTTAGGAAAAAATTGTCACCCCCCCCAATCTACTTTCAAAGGATGAATTTTCTTTTAGCAAATTACCTCCTTTGTCTACTAAGCACTGGTATTTTTTATCCACAGTGACATCTACTGGCAAAAGTAAAGGTATTTCAGTAAACTATTGCATAAAAACCTACTTCCTAATGTTTTCATACAAAAGCAGTAATTTTCTGTCTGGATCTTCCCTTCCCCCAAACACACAGACTACTCCTGAAAGAAACTGCAGAAAAGTACAGCCTAAAGCCAAAAGAATCCAAAAATTAGTTTTCAGTGGTATTCATAGTGGCTTTAAAAATGTAACCAGAAGCTGCAGTTTGACATCAAAGCCCACATTCAGGATTAAAAGTAAAAACATATGCATTATTATGGCCTTAGAACTTTAACACCATTTATTTTTAAAAATGCTTTGATTTTGTACTAATTCCTGAACATATAATTTATCTAGTAATCGGAATAAGTAAAAAATTATTTCTTGGTTTAGCTTTATTTTCCCCCTCCATTTGACCTCCTAACTAACTGAACACAGTGCATCTTTTCCTGCTTGCTTTCCTCTCCACTTCCCCCTCTTGACTTTTGCAAGGTTTCCTGCCTGCTACTTTAATCTGTCAACATCCCACTTCTAAACCTTCTCATCATAACCTACCTTTCCCAACAGTCTCTACAGACTTCTCTCACTTCTACCAACTCACACCTTCTACACAGAACTTGAATTGTTTTGCCAGGAAATTTGAAGTCAGAATAGGAATTAACAGGAACCTGCAAAGTTCATGGAAAACCTCTAAATCAATTGTTAGTATTTCTCAACCATCTTCAGCAACTTAATTCTGTGTATTTTAGCAGTAGGAGATAACCAAGGAAGCTCCTCAAAAAGACTATCTAATCCCTCATCCCTGCTCTGGTCTCCTCTCTGCTTTAGGAGGAGTGATGGTATATGGTGTGGTCATACAGCCAGCTTCAGCATCATGCTCCAGAAACCAGCTTTAGCTCCTAGTAATTGCTATTGCTTATATATTACCTAAACTGCAACTGATTCAAACTGTTTTAATGCATTGTTATACACTGCATAATTAATTAAAACAGCCAGAGCTTACAACTCTAGAAAAGAAAAAGAAATCAAGACTCTGAATACACATCTACCCATCTAGAACTGCACCAGCTTATACCCACATTACATTTGGAAAGTCTCTTTACAACAACAGGAGAAAGAACAGTTTTTAAAAACTATTTCTGTGAAAGACATTTTGTTCAGGAAATACCTACAAGTGAGGGCTATCCTGTTTGTTTTGGAGTAGTTTTAAAGTCATGTTTACCCATGTTCATGATTCTGGTTTTGTGTGAGAAGGTATCTATGCTAGGATGAATTCAAACCCCACTCTGCAGCTCCCAGGCTGACCTGCTCATCTGAACACGTTTCACAGGCTTCATCAAGATATAAGCGTAATTTATTCTAAAACTATATTCAGAGATATGATCATTGCATGAAGTTAGCAGGTAACTACCTACCATAAACTGATAGATATTAAATGCTGAAATTTATTTGTTACGTATTCAGTGGATTGCAGTTCAGTCAAAAATTAATTCCTAATTTTGATGCTGGAAGACCTCCTTTGAAAATATGTCATCCAGGAAGATTTTACAACCATATGTGGGAAACCAGTATTTTATGAGGAAATCATAATAATTTATAGGGCCCACAGTGACAACCCAGTCGCAAATCATCTTCCCAAGAGTAAGACTTCCATATTACCTCTTAGAAATTAAAAGTTTTATTTTAATCTTCATTCCTGGATCTGCTAGAACCATATAAATATTAAAGCAAGCTGGGAATTGTATTCCATTTGGTTGCATTTCACATTTTTTGAAGTACTAAACATTCTTTTCTTAAACAGACTGTCCTGGTTTCAGCTGGGATAGAGTTAAGTGTCTTCCTAGTAGCTGGTATGGTGCTGTGTTTTGAGTTCAGTAT
>JANZLQ010000002.1:29543882-29564162 GCA_026212715.1 Elanus axillaris | reverse complement strand
GGGGGGGGGACGACAACAAAGAAAGAAAGAAAAAAATACAAAGGAAGAGGAGGAAATAATTTGCTCCATCCCACAGTAAGCAAGACTTGTTGTGTTTAAATAGACAGGGAGATTAAGATTTACATTTCTAACAATAAAAATGATTCAGAATTATCTGCGAACATGACACAGGTTTGGTGATCTTGTCTCAGGGCAAGAGGACAGCATAGATGACTTCTCAAGAACCTTCCAGCATTATTTTCTACAATCCTACATGTAAAATGGGGCTCCAAATCCATCTTATTCAGCTCTCCCACTTCCTTAGCCATAACAAAGAAATTATTTTTCTCTCAGGTTGATAGTCACAGGACTCTCTCCAGCTTCTGCTGTTTTTTTAAATAAGTTTAAGTTGTGGTCTTCATCAGCCCCACTTGACCGGACCCTTGCCATTTTGTTCTTGATTAACATTAACTTGAAATTGTATCAAGACCAAATGACATTTTACCCCTCCACCACGAATGGGTCTGCATTCTCTTTGTAAGCCCATCACAGCCCACCCTGCTGCAGAACTTCTGTGCAGCTAACATCCCTAGCCCAACTCTATTGATACAACCCTATAATCACAAATTTAACTGTTCTCTTAAGAACTGGAGAAGCTTCTATAAAAACATAGATCCTTGCATACTTCAGAGCTCAGATACTAGATTTTGTTTCCCTTTCTGGAACAGCATTCTCTTTTCTTTTTCTTTCAGATCTGTCAGCAGAAAGGGTGCCAAATACTTCTTTTGAAAACTACAAAACCTGTTTTGTGTGATTTAACATGTATTTTTAAGAGTTTTCTTCAATCCTATTCTACATTACTCAGGTTGGTTTCATGTGCAGCAGTCTTGTGAAGGATACTTACAACAGCTTTAATATTTTCCTCACTGCTTTCCTCCATGTTAGCGCTGATTATAATTTTAATTTTAAATTCACAATTAATTAGCTGTGCCATTAAAAATTGTACAGCTAATTAGGTTGATAGGTTGTCATCAACAATAGATTGATAATCCAAAGCAAATATGATGCTCTTTCACTGCAAGCCAAACTCTCTCATGTTTATTGAAGGCTCTGAGCGCACACACAGGGGTTTACCATGGCCTAACTGATGAATAGAAATTGGACCATACACATCAAGCCTCAAATTTAAAAGTCCAAGCTACGAATCAAGATTCTGGGTAATGAAACAACTAAATTGTCATAGCTACATTCCTTCAGGTCATGAACTGATAACAGCTGGTAACTTTCAAGATCTAACAATTCATCTATTTTCTTTCAAGTGATAGTTCTCCAATTTACAGGCAATATGAAGCCACATTTATGAATTCATGTAACTGAAATACCAGTATTAATCAAGTACATATCTCTACACACAACACTTGTCCACATATGCACCCACTGTAAAGCAGTGACAGATAAATAAATAAATGTTGCTAGAAGCTGGTCTTTAGACTACATTTGTCCTGAAGCCTCTGACATTTCAGCACAGGCATATTTTGTTTAACATGTCATACAGTTAACTTTGAATTCAGACTCCTGTAAACTCAATTCCCACTTCCAGAGCAGGACAATACACTAACATTAGAAAGCCATCTTGCCTATTAAGAAAGGAAAATAATGAAGCTATTAGAAGTTTTTATGCACTCATGTTAATAACATTAAGAACCAAGAGCATTAAGACCTGCCAAAAGGACAGAAGGGAGATAACAGTCATTGCTGAGATGAATCAGCTTCTGCAAGTACTAATCTAGAATGAAGTGAAAGGGCAGCTCTGAACAAAGAGAGGGATTGCTCAGTTGGCGTTTAGAAACATTTGCAGTTTTTTCAGGTTTGAGATACAAGGCTTTCCTATAAATCAAGTTCAGCCCTCTTCACAGCTACAGAATTCACATTTTTATTCCTTCCCAGACTATTTAGAAACATCTAAACTCCATCAACTAATTTTAAAAAGACCTACTAGGCAAACACATATTAAGTTCTAGCCCACCAACAGGATATGAGAGTCTAACAAACACACAATCTCAACAATTCAGTAACACAGTAAAGGTTTATACCATTTCATGTATCAGGAACGAGTCACAGGCATGTGCTCCCTCCTTCACCTCTGCTCTCACCCTCCAAACCCTTCATAAATGTTGCTCAAGGCAATGCGACCCCGTCAGTAACTAGACAATAGAAGAGTCAGAAAAGACAGGAAACAGCTTAGAGTTAAATTACACAATGCTAATACTATCACTACCACAAGTACTGGTGGGAAAATCCAAGCATATAACATCAGATCAAATCACTTCATACAGTCACATAAGGAATCTGCGCAGAACCAGGAATTGAATCCTTTAATTTTAAGCTGTGTGAATTTAATCTCATTAGACAATGTTTTACACACAGTTTTCATATTCAAAAGAATTTTTTTAAAACAAATTTACAAATAGTGCTAAGTCATCACACTGGCAACATTTTTTTCTTCATTCAACAGGCTGCTTCCAAGCACAGACTGAACAGTAAGTATTCTTTACAGCAAAAATCCAATCACTGTTAAACCATTCTCACAAACACATAGATATGAAAATTCACAGTAATTAGTATGTTCATAAGTAATTGACAATTAGAATAATCTCAGTGTTGATCAGTTTACTGTACACAAGAGACTTAAATTTCATTTGCACCTTGAACAGTGATGCGTGTACAGGTTACAGTTCATGTGAACAAGCCTTGAGACTTGTTTAAAACAATACAGAAAGCACAGCAATCTAGTGGATCACCATCCTACAGATTAACATGTGGTTTTTACATTTAAGTAAGCAGAGGCAAAAATTCTATCATAAACAAGCCTGTGCCTTAGGAAGCGATTAATTAATGCCTATACTGTGTCAAACAACTGCTGTTAGATTCAGTCCTTTTGAAGCAGAATCTGTTCAGAGTCTGGAGGACCCAGCTCAGCCCATACAGCTGCTGAGGTTTGAAGCGATGCTGAAGGCACATCCTCTTGAGTTGGGGCTTGAGGAGAAGAGAGTGAATCATAGCGTAAATGCTTCCAGTTTCAAATACATATGTGGTTGAGCACTGTAAAGAGACACCTCATATATCCATAATTTCTATCTTGGATTGCTTCTACAGAAATCTGTTCAGCTGCAGTACGTAGCGCTCGGATTATATCACACCTAGAATGTATGTGCTGCATCCATGGTCTGTGCATGCAATGTAGATGTTCCTGCAGTTTCAGGGTGTCCCAGTCAGTGCTAGCAGCCCACCCAGGACAGCTGGAAATACTAAGCATTCATGCTATGTCAGGTACACCCTTGTTCTTTTTCCACTTTGAAACTGAAGCTGGAAAGAAGGTAAAGGCCCTGGCTATTTTTCTGGAATGTCTGGGAATTGCCAGTGTGTATTTATGGATCAGTATCTTCACATGTGGATAGTGAGATCAATGTGTCCAGGACACATCAGACGTACTGGGTGTGCAGGCAGCCTGCACATGTGCCTAAGATCAATACCCTAGGGATGCCTTAGGCCTATGAAGCACGAATATATAACAATTTGTATCAAATACACACTGGGTATAACATAGCCTGAACACATCAGATTCACTATACATACACATACATTCTTGTTCTGGAAACCAGAAGTACAGCTTATCCAATTATTTTATCTATCTTTTTGGACGTGGATGCAGGGGGGAGCAGGTTGCATTGTTATTTAACTCCTTTTAGACATTTTTATGAAAGCATGGTTTCAACTGCTTGCAGATTACAAGTTGGCTGGTGAGATATTAAGTATAATTTTTACTGACAGAGGCTGTGCTGCTGAAATCATGAGACCAGGCATACATGTCAAATTGACTACAGCCCCATGTAAACACAAAATCTTGGCTTTACTGTCATGTACATTTATGGTACCAAATGAATATTTTATGTGCAATACTAAAATAGTAACAATTTTGTGGGCAACCAGTAAAAGGCCTCTGTAATTTTGGCATACCCTTCCAGTTCACATTCTGTCTCAAAAGAAGGCTTAGGAGTATGTTTATACTACAGTCCTAAAGATAGCATAGAGATATCTGAGCTATCATTTTAAATCAGTCAGCATGAATAACTGAAGTAGTGCCAACAAAGAGGTCAGCATGGACCAGCTTCCCCTCCTCCCCAGCAGTGTACACATATTCCAAGTCTCAGGTAGCATCACCCAGAGAAACTGTGCACATAGCCAACTCAATGAAAGCTAAATCTGAAATATTTTTGCCTTAGATTTCAAAGTCGGAATCCTTATTGGGCTAACTGAAGATGTGTTCATTTAACAAAATTATTTTGAGAATCAATGCTTTGAGCAAGTAGGTTCCTGAAAAGATACAAAAACCATAGGGACATCATTACCACTTTAGGAGATCATACCTACAAAATTTCACAGATTTTCTATCTACAAAGACATTTGGGGTTCTACATCCTGTTTTGGATGCAGTTCCTAGTTTTGGAAAGACAAGCAGTTCTATGGAAACATCCCTCTTTTGCCTTCAGAAATGAGCAGCTGAGAAAAATCTGAAGCTCAAAAATAAGGATGATCCCTTACTCAGATAAACCCTATTAAAGTCATGCTCCAAGAAAAAAAACCCAAACTACTGCTTAAGCCTGCATACTGATCTAGAAGGGGGAAAAAAGAAAATACACTAAACTTAGTATTTATATTTCAGTTATTTTGATACCTCCCCTTAAATCTAAACATGACATTTAATATGCAGATACTGTTTTTCTGAATGAGTTTCCCGAAGACAGCCTTCTTCACTGGAAGTTTTTGTTTTGAACCAAGAGTTCATTCACCAGATAGCAAAGCCTGAAGAATCTGAAACAAGCTCTTCATTAATTCAGTTTAGGCTGAACAAATTTTTTTATGTCTCCAGTGCCATCGTGCATTAATGCCACATATGAAAAACAGGATTTAAATTATTTAGAAACATGAAGAAAGCAGTTCCAGCAGCTTTCAGACCTCCTTCTTTTCAGATTCTTCAGGAAAATTTCCTAAATAAAAGCAAACTAAAATCTGACTGGGATTCTGCAATAATTTCACTGCAGATGAGATGAAGCCAAAATAAAAAGCTTGGTTCAATTTGTTGAACACAGCCTGACAGAAAACCCCTTTTGTGAGAAGGGTACAACCACAGCAGGTCTATTAATGACTAAGCATTAATTTAGGAAGCTTTTCACTACTCCTTGCAATGCAACCTTGGCATTGCTGAAGATGTAAGCAACCAAGTTCACTAAAAAGACCATGACCAGAAAAAAACAAGGAGCAGAGAGGATCCATCTGTCAGCATTTATAGCCTAGCAGCAGTGGTGTCACTGTGCAAAGCGGGGCTGGTGTATTTGTTGTTTTAGATGACAGCTCTGGTTGAACAGGCTGTCACCATAGCAACTTTCACTAAGAACTCACAATGCACCCAAAAGAACTCTGAGCTAAATTAACTTATTGCATGTCACCAGTGAGAAATGACTGTTCAGAGGTAATTTTCTGTACTAATATGTAATAGAGTTAACTCTCTAAATTGAATTAAATTAATTAAATGCCACTCCCAGTAAATCAGATTCTATTACATGAATGTTAAAAGAAATTAAAGATGTTTTAATAAAGATTACTAATAATAACTTAATATTATTACTTCATTTTAATTCAAAAATTCCGCTCAGTTTATTTTAGACACATGTCTTCCCCTTACTAGGAAGGAATACCTAATTGCTCCACATGCATTACACACATTTATATAGATATGCTTACACTTATCTGAAAGAAATAACAGCCTTTTAAGGACTGTTCACCTGTGAAATACAGCTTGTTTTAATATGTGACACCCTAAGATTTTTCTTCCCTAAGAGCTTTATTTCTGCTTTTTGCAGGGGGAAAAACCAACCAACCAACCAAAAACCTTTTTGCAGTAAGTCCAAGTGCAAAAAAAAAGAGGAAAATACCATGCCTGCCTAGGCAGGCTACAAAAATAACAGCTCTTTAATGGCTTTATACATCTACCTAACAATACATTATTAACTTCGGTTCCTTAACATAGTTTCTTGCATGTTAGTGTAGGACAGTCAGCTGGGAGGCAAATCTAAGCTGCCCCCAGTTCCCAGTGTAAATAAAGGGCAAGTTATAATTGCCAACTGATGGTATTAATGCTGTTCCAATGACCCTGACTTTATCTTTAACTCATATTAAAGACTCACCAAGACACTTCAGGCAAAAATGGGCCCTATCTAACATTAATCATCTTTCAGAATTACAAGCCACATTATTACTTTACTTTTCAAAAAGAAACTCCATTTACGCACTAGAAGGCAGCTATTAACAGCAGGGGGAGCACATGGTATTTTCCTGTCTGGCACTGGCTGCGCTGATGACAATGATGTCAGGCAAAGCAAAAGGTTCAGTTCAAGTTCTGTTAAATACCCATAAGAAAGTCAATACTTCCATTAAAAGAATATGGTAAATAAGCATCTTAAAATATTTTCTGAATCTCAGTTGAAACACAGGAATAAAAGCAAAGGTGAAAAGCAAGGGTACCTTAATGCAGCGACAATCCAATGGAGCGGAACAACGTAAACTTTACGATATCCTGCCTACACTCCAGGTATCAGTAAAATGGGGTTACAGATTTAAGTGTTCATTGTTACTATGTATCTAAGTTATTATCCAGAAATTTTAAGTTAGAATTCGATTTTTTTAAAGTCCTAGTAACTATAATAAGACACCAAATCACAAAGTCTGTATTTTATTCAAGGACCAAACTGGAGAAATACTGTGCCCGCTCATGGAATTGACTTAAGTTATCCTAACATTGCACAAAAACATACCTGAACAGACAGGAGGCTATAAACCATCAAGAGATAAGACAGAATACCTTATCTAAGAAAGTAATTTAGTATTTCAGAATCTTTAAAGCATTTTCAACCTGAACTTTCAGCTTGATAAAGGCATTGCTACTATACCTTCAAATCCTCCAAGAGTTTTAGTTCTGTGTCAATAAACAAAACTGTCTTTATTCTCTACTCGCCTCTTTACTGGTTTTCTTTTTAGAGCAATATAAGCAAGCCATACACCTACAGGTGAAATTCTGACGTGATTTCACTTTGGTTTGACGCTCTCCCCACCACCACAGCCAATCATGACAGAAGCTCTTCTTCAGGGTGGAGTGATTTTCATGGCAGAAGTCTCTTGAAGTAGGAATGACTTACAGAGCTTCCCAGTAAGATCTAAGCAAGTTATCAACATAGTCCTTGCAACTACTCAAACAGAAAAAGGATATTGATCACAAACTCTGCAATAGAGTTCAGGAAGGACCTCTTCTCAGATGCCAAGAAAAGGCACCCAAGTTGTCATCTTAAAAGTCAAAAGGCAAGCTTTTTGAAAAATCTATTCCAAATAAGCCAGAAAGTGATGCCAAATGACCACAGTGAGAAACGACATTTTCCAATTCAAGCCTCATTCGCCTACAGTAAGAGAACAGAAACCTGACCTGGCTGAAAGGTCAGCTGTCTTTTGTACTGGAAAACTGGAGGCTACAGCAGCAAGCAGTGGTGAGGCACTAAAGCATCACCTTAGCACATTTAGTGGGTTTTGTATCTTTATTGTACAATATAGGGGAAATTTCACAAAGGGAAGTATTGGACAGAGCTACAGACAGGCTCTGTACACTAAAAAGTACACCATAACAACAAGGCAAACAGGTTTTTTGAGAAGTACAGTGAAGGGAAAGTGAGGCAGAGGTGTTTGTGTTCTGGAGTTTGCTAGTTGGAACAGGACAAAAAAAGGTGAAGAACATGGACCACAAGCTAGTTAATCTTTTCGGGGAAGGAAGAGCTAAACAACTGAGGTGGCTGAAGAAGATCCCCCCATTTGATTTCCTGCGGTGACTGTTGGGCCAGATTAGAAATAACTATATGACAAAGAAAAAAATTAAATCATTACTCTTGGAGGATGGCAGATACCAAGATGTGAATTATGGTGTAGCCTGTCAGAAACATGGCACTGAATATACATTATCTTCTTCCTATTTTACTCTGAAGGCTTTCTCTTGTTGAGGAGAGAGTCACTACTCAGATGCCAGAGCAAATAGAAGGGAAGGGCCTCCCTCATCCGTACATCAGAAAAGAATTGAAATCCACCTCCAGAACAGTCAAGAAGTTCTTATCTTTTGTCATTCAGACCTAAACAACTGCAGCAGAAACTGTTGGGAAATTAAAGCAAACAATACGTTTAAATGTATACTCCAGAGGACTACCTGCAGAGAGAAAATGGTTAACTATGAAAAAGGAGAAAGGGGGACAGTTGGAAGAAGAAACTCCACATTATCAATTCAAGACCCTTACAGAATTAAAGAAGGGGGCATCTGAAATCTAGGAGCTTCTTAAAGCAAGATGAGTTCAGGGACAGCTAACTGAATGAGAACAATCAGCAGCAGCAGCACTGCTAAGAAATGGCTTGGAATACAGAGCTGTACAATGAAGTGAGCCTGACAGGCATTAAAAAATAAGCCTTAGATTTTACTTGTAAACAGCAGTAGTAAGGTTGTAAGTTACACAGGTTAACTCAAAGATTACTTAATAATCCTCCAATTACAGATACTGCATTTAAAAAATAATTCTGGACTAACTGGAAGGACTTCCGAAGAGGAGAAACAAATTATGGTTTGAAAAAACAGCTTGAAAACACTAGCATGAGGAAAAACTGAATGGCTGTTAAGTAAAAAAGAGGATACACAAAAAATCCCCTGCAGAAGAGGAGAAAGATTTGCTCTCCACATACTGGGCAAATCAGCCAAGAAAGAATGGGCTTAAGTTTCAGGAAAGACTGTTCAGGCTGAGTGTGAAGATGACTTTCCAACAATAAACAAAACATCTTTCAAGAAAATCTGTTGGACCTGTCTGACAGTGGGGAGATAGGCAAGACAATCCCTTCTTGCTCATCTAAACGGATATATCTAGTCCTGCAATTCTAAGACTTCAGTGTGGCATTTGAATTTTTAATGGAGTTGAGAACTCATCAGTTATGGAACTTAGTAATTCACGTGCTTCAAAACAAAAGTTCATGAGAGCCTGTCTGGCCTTGGAAAGGTGAAAGGTCTGGCTCCATAGACTGCTGAAAAAAAGGACAGCAGAAGCAGCCAAATCGGAAATTATGTCAGAAACATTAAGAGCATCCTGAAAACAGGAGGATGGATCTTCAGGAAACTGTGATAAGACAGAGGAGAACTACTTCTGTTAACATGGGAAAAGGCAATCAAGAGCTTGAATCATGCCTCAAGTTCAGCTGTTGCCATTGGGCAAACAGTACTAATAGTTGCTGACATGCTCAGGGCAGCTGAGGAGTATCCAAAGCATTTTGTGGTGCTATTAAACACAGGTCCCACAAGACTGCTTAGTATGAGCCACTGCTGCCATGCCACAAAGCTAGGGCAGGATACTCAAAGAGAAAATCACCTCCTCTCATGGTGATCTTGGACCTACAATCAGCCTCATGGTAACCACCTACTGGGAGGCTAATGCACACCACACTGCCTAAACCAGTTCAGGAATAACCTGAAAGATGAGATGCACCATGCAAACCCCACCAGAATGCTTCAGATCATTTACCAGAGTATGAGCTGGTTAAACAGACATTTTAAGTAGTCCTGTAGGATTTGTAAAGTATGGGCTATCACCTTTAACAATTCAGGAAAAACATTCTTTTAATCTAGCAAAACACGGGGAAGTCAAGAGGCAGCCTAGGTTCTCAGAGTAGAGGAATGTCAACACCAGATAGTCAACAACAGGAGAACAACAAGTTCCCTCAGGCCAAAAGCTTCATACACAGTGTAAAAGAATCAAATCAAAACATGTTTCCATTTCCTTCATTTTCCCAAGATAACCCTCTTCAGCATTTGTAGAGTAACTGCCCCAAGAGCATGTATTAGTGTTACAGTTCAAAGCTGGTTTCCTCCTTCCCAAGGAAGGGATCAAGAAACATTAGAAAAATGGCATGTATCTCAAAACAATCAGTACCAAACAGAGCTAATACATTTCCTGATAAACCTCTCTTCAAGCTTACGGTTCACAGATCATGTAGATACTATATTTATATGTGATACAAGCCTCCTCCAGGTAGTAAGATGATAATCTAATAAAGGAAAGCGGTCAGCACACTGCAGGTAAATCAAAGCTCATAGGTTTTCATGGAAAAGGCATCACAGCAGCCAACACAGTTTCCCATGAAAGAATGACCCGAGACAGTCAAGACAGACAAGAAACTGCCTTCATGTACATGTTTCTTTAAAAGAAGAGTAAAAGCAAACGCCAGACTTTAGTTCAGAAAGTAAAGGAGGACCACACTGATAAAATAGGTGAGCTGTGCTAGAAAGCCACTTCCAAGAAAACAAATCTCAGACCCTGCTGGGTAGGTAAAAAAAATGGTAAGAGATGCAGTGTGGGTGTTCCCTGTCCATTGTTATCAGGAGATATAGAACATAGTGGTGGCATGTTAAAATGGAAAAATGCATCTGGTTTCTAATACTGGGGCATATATACTCTGACAGACACAAGTATGAGGCAACATTCGATTTATAATTGGAAAATAGTTATTTGATAAGCAGACTGATAGAAGAACAGAATATATGATATTGTCTGAACTGTTGAGATGCCAGAAAGGGCAGCAGTTTGACTGTTTCACAGTCTACATGCTTAGATATACCGCATTAGGCAATGCCCATTACTGAAAAAACAGTCTATTGCAGAGTATGAAAGCACACACTGTGGGCAGATAAATAACCATAAAACAGCATGCAGTTTGATGATAACTACCACTATTATCATTGTGTAGCTGTGTTAAAATTTATACCCTAGAATATACAGTTGTCAACAACTGTATTGGCAGTTGTTTTGTTTTTCAGAAAGCAAGCCCAGGATTTATCTGAGCAGCATTACCACCAAGGGGCACCCTGACAATCAGGTCTAGATGAGAAAAGCCAAACTGGTGTTATCTAATTTGTTCTTATTCTCTCTTCATGGAGTACTCTTGTAGAGATTATGTCCCAGGCTTTAAATTTATTTGACAATGGACAATGTAAAGAGAAATCTGATGAAAGCATGTAGTCCTGCTGCCTTCAAGCAAGGTATCAACCCTTACAACATCTGGAGCACTTGAAAAATACTTTCAGTTAACTGCGCCTAGTGTTTGAAAGCTCCCATTTTCACCCAGTTTTAAAATGACATATATACAGGTCAGGCTGTTACCATCCTCAATCTGATAAACGCAGATCATTTCTTAACAGAGGAAACAAAAAAGGCAAACCACATGGAAGACTATAGCAATATTCTGTCTGTATTATTTATATTATAAGCACATGCCTAAATTTGTATGATGGCAAACTACAACAAACTGTCTCTAAGGAGAATAAAAACCACCTCTGAGGAGTACCAAGAATACCAAATATCTCTGACTTGAGCTCTTAACTACTTTTCTATTCCCAGACAAGGAATCTGCAAAGCTTACAAGGCAGCCACTGAATGGGATTGGAGGTGCTTGCTTGAGCGGCAGGACAAAGAAGCAACTCCAGGCAAAGACACTGAAGTGCTCTGCATCTCTTCAGGGGCCAGCTGTCCTGTAAATCCAGCTCAGGACAGGAGCAGTTAGGAAGACTATCTCACGGTTTCTGTTTTATTTTCAAATAACACTGGAGTTTTGTGTGTGTTTGTTTTTAAGAGATAAATGTTTTTGCCAAAAACCTGTACTAATTGCCTTGGTGTCTGTCTCATTGTCCAAAAAGGGTGTTTATTTGAAAGCTAAAGAGCCTACAGCATCACAAGAGCTACAGAAGACTTTAACCCTCAGAACTGTCAATCCTTGGTTGCAGGGCTCAGGGTGTCCATCCAGCCTTGACAAACCCTCTCTCCTGCAAAAAGACACCAATTCTCAATGTCACAACTAATCTCTAGTTGGACACCTTTGACTAGCAAACCAGCAAGACCAACACAGAATGTGGTCAGAAAGCCAAATATAGCTTCTACTTTAGTAAAGATTATCCATACACTTGTAACCTTAAATTTTCCTTCTTCACTTCATAATGGCAATGTTGAAGTAAGATACCCATAACATTGCTTATACCGGTGAGAGCAAAAAAGCATATTAAATAGCACTGAACTACTGCCACCAGAAACTCAAGATGGATTGTCACAGCCATCCCACCTGAAATAAGCAGGAAACCAAAGTCTTTGCTGTAGCGGTTAACTCCAAGTCTCACAGCTCATTCTTCTTGCTTGTCTTTATGACTATGCAAATTTCTCTCCTGTCTGCTCTAATCTTTTTGTATTTTCTACTCCTTTTCACCCAGTATTATGGCAGGGGCTCTATGAATTATCTTCACACTCCATTCTTTGCAGATTGTAAAACGTAATTACTTCTCTATCAGAGAAGCGATATCTCAGCCAGTTATAAGAACAAATTCATATTTGCTTAAAGACACTTATAATAGCAAAACACCACCATGATAAAGTTTATCAAAAAGAAAACATTTTTGTGCTATAAAGCCTTAATGTATGGCAATAGGTTGTCATTAGGTTATCAAATGACTGCATATTAAGATCTAATTGAAGAACTTATTACTGTGCTCCCCCTCCTTCTGCAATCATGATTTATGGCACATTTTGTCACTACAATGTTCAGCAATTCAGTACAAACACAGCACTTAACTAACAAGATGGCAGAGGAAGATATTAAAGCATAAGCTATAAATACTGAAATGAGTCAGAGACTGTAAGTCTGTTGTAAATCATACCTGATTTGTAGGCTGAAACATTTCCTAGTCTTATGTAAAAACCTCTGCTGGTTCCTACAATAATGACACAAACTAGAAAAACTCAAAACTTCTTTTTTAAAAAAAAAAAAAGACTGATTGTGTTACACAGTCATAATTCTACTTAAAATACTGATGAGATTCTCTAAAAAGTTTAGTCTTCCTTATTTCCTATGGAACTACCATTAAACATCAGTAACAACTGTCACAGCCAGAAAGAACACATTCTCAATGTACATAAAACTGTATTTCTGTATGAGCAGAATTGAATGTGGGTTACAGGAAGGTAATTCACATCCAAATAAGTACAAGCAGAGAACACTGTAAGAGCCCATTTGGGCAGTGTAAGTGAAGAACCAATTTAAAACTATGCAACAATCTACATGGCTGATTTGGAAATCCTAATACCTGACTTTGAAGAAAGGTATGCCATTCATTCTGTCATCCAAATAGAAATGCCAGAGCAGGAAGACAGGATCTCAGATCTTTTCATGCACTCTTTTCCTTTTAATTTCCCGTTTATAATACAGTTGACCATGTTCCTCCAAACAAAATATACAGTACTGCTTGTAGTACAAAAGTGCTATGCAAATTTTTAAAAGAATCTGAAGAAAGTATGCCAACATTTGTGACACCACAAATGGTTTACCAGGCAACCACATAAATGCTTTCTGTTCTTCTAAATCCCCAAAATGAAATGTATTAAACTGTCTACCTTGGTAAAATAATCTCTCAGTCTGCAGACAACCTTCCCGACTCTGCAAGCTGCATATTAAAATCATCATACAGTGAAGAGTCCCAAGACACATGGCACAGACAGCCTGGGGGAGGGGAAAGCTCCAGAAACAGACCATAAGCAGAAGGGAATCACACTCAGCTCAGGATCCATTGTACCACTTTAACAGAGGATGGGCAGTGCTGGACAGGCTTCTGAATCCCAGGATTATTGCAGCTATTCCAGCTTCTGCAATCCTGCTTCACCCCATAAGCAGTGAGCTCAAGTTCCCATTTTCCCCTGGGAAAGCCCCCATCTCTCCTCCTGGTCGCATGCCATGAACATGCCAAAGACAGACTTACAAGGATCACGAAGTTCAAAGAGGCAGAGACTGGCCATCTCTGCATTAGACTAAAGAGAAAAAAATATTTTCCAGACTAACATTGCAAATCAAATGTTTACCAAAATATTTGCAATGTTAGACTATAAATTATATAGACTCAACTCTTTTTACTTCTATGTTTGCAGATTGAACACTTACCTTCATTGTAGATAATGCTGGAGAACTGGACAGATACTTTGCCTTTCAATAGCCATGGCAGATGTTTGAGTAACAAACCCCTTAAACTATTTTATAACTGCACTTTAATTTCTCTTTTAGACAAAGTGCATAGCATTCAGCAGGGGTGGGAGTAAAGCAGTCAAGGAATTGATCACCTGTGTGCTGACTAAACCTACAGCAAGATGGCTAGAAGAAAAGTAGGCTGCAAAATGCATTGACCTCATATTATTTATCACAAGCATAGCTCTCTTAGAAGTTCCCTGTAGTTATTGAATAACAACCATTTACCATACTAGTGACTATTTACATACAGCACAAAACTCTTACTGGTAGTTACAGCTGAATGTTTTCATTACAAAAGCCTTTATATACAAAGTTTCTTTATCAAGTGCACATAAACCGGCAAGAGTTTACACATTTAAAATAAACTCTAATAGGCTGTGCGCAATAGTCCTGTTCTCAAAAAATTACCATAAAAGAACAGTAACATGGAAGTACAATGCACAGGGCATAATAAAAACAGGTTTATTTCCCACCTCATCTAATTTCACAGCACTCCTCTCCTGCTGAACAGGAAGACAACTTTCATTTGTTTTCAAGTAATTGAGAAACATTTCAGCTACTTATCAGCTCTTCAATCTTTTTTCCTTTCATGCATTCCCTAGAATTGTTGCCAACAGGGTATTTATAAAATATTCAGCCTAACAAAAATACTCTGGCAAACAATGTTGCAGAAGAAATTAGAAACTGAAGAAGCTTTTATGTAGGGAAGACTTAAAGAGTTGGATCCTTGTTTAAACAGAAAAAATAATTTAAGTTGTTTAAATAGACACAAGAGCTGTGTAAGGGAGCACTTCCTACCCCTGGACCAGTAACTCCAGAAGCAGCCACATACCTTTCCTCTATTGGTGGAAACGCGTGTTTATTTTGGAAGGGTTTTGTGCTCCACATCACAAATGGAAACATTCAGCCCTGTCTAGAGGCCTCAGAGCAATATTTAACTGACAACACGCCATATACACACACCCACAGGAAACCTCTTTCCTCCTTACTAGTTTCTCTTTCCTGAGGCCTCACCAGCGACTGAACATGCAACAGCCAGTGTCATCTTACAGCAAATGGTAACTACACATAGAAAGCATACAAGTTAATTATTAGATAGGACAGTATCTCCATGTTTTCCATTGTGCTAGAGAAATAAACGAAAATCTTAATATTTATTAAAAAATTAAAAAGCACTTTGAACACAGCATTTCTGTTTTTGGTACAGAATAAGCCCAACTGAAAGGGCTAGCCTTTCCTACTGCTTATCAAGTCCCACTGTTTGTCCCATCCTAGCTTCCTAGCTACTTCAAGAAAGTGCCTTCTTCAAAAATACAGCTGAGAACAAACAAGAAACAGTATAAACATATTGTCTCCAATCAGCTGAAAACCAGAAACTGACAAATCCTTCCATATCCCATCTCCAGTTGTATAATTTATTTTTCTCCAATATGACCCAAACAGTGTAAGCATCTCTCGTTGCTATAGCAACTCAGTTGCAGAACTGAATGGCACATATGTAAAATGAAGCAACTTTTTTTCTAAGTTACTACAAGCGCTACATTAAGTCACATTTATAAAGATCTTGCCTACCAAAATCTGGATATAGGAACATTTGCAAAAGGTTCAGTTCCAGCCCAGTTTTAATTTTTTTATTTAATACATCCTGTACATGGACATGCAGTACCTGCTGCAGTCAGTTCACTCAGTTTTACTGTGCCATCCTGTTTTTACAATGAATTTAATTGCTGTGTCCCAGTTATGAAATAAACGAACTAAATTAAACGATAATCCCTGTGTTGCCTTTTAGTTCTAGTATTATTTGTCACTCAACCTTGAAAATGTATCAAAATAAAACACCTGATGCAGTATTGCATTAAAGTTTACAGTCAACTTTGAATATTCTATGAGAAAAGTTCAGCCAGTTTTTTTCCTCTCATTAATTTAGAATTAGTATTTTCTACATTTTAAGAAATTCCTGCTACCTATCATAAGCTTGTGTACGTCCCTCCAAAAGAGAAATGTATGAGAACAGTACTGTAAAATGGAAATAAAACATTCCCACAGACCAACCTTAAAAGCAACTAGTAGTTGCCTGCCAAAGCAAATTAGAAGAAGGGTCATCCACATGACTCTAAATAACCACTACCCCTTGCACTAAACATGAACAGGAGACGTTTGGTTTCTCTGCAGGCCAGGTCAACTCTTCCCAATGAAGCCTAACTACAAAAAGGTGCATTATTGCTTCTGATAGATGAAACTGTAAAGCCAGAACTGCTTAATCTTTACCATAACTACCTTTATGTACTGTTGTGGTCTTCCCAATTCATATTTCATAGCAGTAGCACAGGATGCTTAAATACAAAGATAATGGACTGACCCTGCCCCCTCAAAACCCCAAACAGATGGAGAAACACAGTCCCTAAATTTGAAAGAAACGAACTGACAAGCATACCTGAAAAACCAAGGGTTATTAACATGCTACTTTTAAAAACTTAAAGCTGACATTTTCAAGCAATTAAAAACAAAGCTGTGTCACAACAAAGACAGAAATACTAACATCCCACAGAGGAAAGCAGAAAGCACCATATTTCAATATTAACAGAAACGAAGAGCCACTGTATTAACACATGAAAATGAACTTAGTTACTTTGACAGGAAAAACATCTGCCATTGAATTACGGTATTAAAAAGTTACTATAATACATTACAGAACAGTGAAACCGTTTCATGCAGAAACCAGCTGATACAGAGAACAAAACATGTAATACTGTGGAAACAGAAGTATTCAATTTAGATAGAAATCACTCTGATGTATCTTAATTCTGATTCTTTTCATGTCCTTAAGATTTCGAGGTGCTTAGCTACTTCTGCTACCTTCTCCTCCTGAAAGCAAAATTCACTGTTACAAACTAGGTAAGATGCTAGAGAGCAGGTGCAGCAGAATTCAGACTAAAATCTTAAGATTTCACACTTTCAACATCAGAAAAATTTGGAAAGAAAAGGACAAAATTTCAATAATTTACTCGTTATGGTTTCTTCATCATGTAGTTGAATATTTTTCTGACTTCAGTATTACTGAAGAAATAATTTCTGCTGTATAAATACATTAAAAGTGTTTGAAACATGAGTTGTTTTGTCAAACCCATATGTTAGGCTTGGCTCTTCTCTAACACCCAGTCTTAGGGAATCTGGGAAGCTCTACTTGCCTGTCTGTCATCTAATTACCCAGCAATAAATAACAGTGCATATTAACTTGTTCAGAACTGTTCCACAGCCCTGAGTTCTGTGTCGTGCCATGTAAGTCAAAGGACAGACTAGATAAAATGACTGTAAGCCAACAGTTGCAGAAGAGAAGCACTACCTTGACTCTCCTCCTCACCTTTTTTAAGGCCATAGCTTTATTAACATTTCTCCTAGGGCACCTAGGAGTTCATTGCCCCAAAAAGGAGAATGCCTTGCTTATCTCTGCTGCTTCCTGGACCATGCTGCAAACCAGTTCAATTCACTTGTCAAGCAGAAAACCCACATGGAATGAAAAAAAGAGGTGGTGGTGGCAGTGGGGGAAATAGCTTTCTCCTAAATTCAATTAATTTAATTTACTCACTAAATTGAGCTCAATTGCACATGCAGAGGAAGAGAGTTACCCTTTTTGGTGGCAATTAGTTGTCTTTGAAATAGATAAATAACTACTAACAACTAAATAGAAAACTACATCTGTCTTGACATCAGATAAAAAAGATGACATATGTTGGGTTATGTTTCACAGAAATTTAATCCATATATTCTTGTCAAAAAGGTGCCATGTGATACCTAGCAAGATAAGCAAAGAAAAAGCTTATGCTGAGAATCCCAACATATAGTGAGCTCCTCCAACAAAACCTTAAGAACAGAACTATCCTAGTAGGATATACTCTTCCCATTAAGACGACACAAAGAATAAAAAGTACAAGCACATTTTTTAAACAAACTTAGAAAAATATCAAATGGTTCACAAAGAATAAACGTGAATTTACCTTTGGTTTTTTGTTCAGCAGCCTGAAAGAAGAAAAGAACAAAACAAATCAACTGCTAGTCAATATCTAAAATTATATCTAATAATTATAGGGCTGCAGGTCTAACATTTCAGAAAATGCATAATAAATCAGGGTTTAGTTCTAATTAAGGACTGGAGAATGTTAGTTTAACTGCATGTATTAAGAATGTAAGAATGGCTACCCTTGTCTGACTGAACCCAAAAGTAGATACCAGAGACAGCGTAAACCATGGCAAGCAGTATGATAGTATCTAGCTGTCTACTCAGCCAGCCTTCTGTCACTTGAGGTTCATAGGCTTCCTGAACCAAACAGTACATGTATGAACGTTTTAACACTCAAAAGAATTAACTTCCCTGAATTTGTCCAGTATCCCTTTGAATCCATACATACTATTAGCTTACACAGATTAACTGCACGTTTTGTGAGGACCCAGCTTTTTTTTTTTTATCTGTTTGGAATCTACCCACTTTTTTTTTTTTTATGATGCCTAATTTTTATAGTGGAAAAGACAGTGATCAATTCCCATCCACATCCTAAGAGCTGTTTAAGGTAAAAATTAACTATGTAATCCAGAAAATGAGGCAGGAGAATGCACACCACAGAAAATGTGCAATGGCCTCAGAATCCACAATCACTTCAGTATCAGTTGAGACTAATCCAGTTAACTTTGCTTTGACATTGATGAGGAACATTCACGTGGCACAGCTCTGGGAGCAGTAACTTAACATCAGGGGATGGTAAGCAGCTTGGGGAGTGCTAATGAACTGTCACAACTGCTTTTGCAGAGATTTTCTGACCACAGCCTCACTCAAAGTCAACAGTACTGCTCACTTGCGTCAGAATTATTCACAGAAGTAAAGGCTACAGAATCAGTATCAGTATGTTTCACATAAAAGGGAATATATCATTTAAAATAGAAACATGAACAAACCTTTTTCTGAGCACCTTCCTTCTTTTTCTTTTCTTCCTGCTTTTTCTTTTTCTTTTCTTCCATCAAATGTTCCTCTTCTTGTGTTTCTTGTTCTTTCTCCCTGATAAGAATAAAGGTTGGGGAAAGCATTTCAGTAAGATGAAGTTTATCTAGGAAGGTAAATAATCCATACTTACATTGCTAACTTTACACTTCCCATGTTTTAAAAAGGCTGTTTCTAATGCTGTAATAAAAGCATTTTAAAAAAGCTGTTCTAAAATTGAAACCAATGACAAATACAACAGTAGACAATGAAAACGCAGAAAGAATAGATTTTATTTGGAAACTCTCCACAATCACTCAAAAGCACTACTTAGTATTAGCACATTCTATGGAAAGAGAGTTTAAAACTGAAAAAAAGAACAAAGCCCAGGTAATTAATGTGAGTTCTGCTGGCTTTCAACAGCTATGATTCACAATATACCTTAAAGATCATGAGCAAGTACATTATTTTCCAGCTATTCTTTGATCAAACACACACCATATTAATTTCACATATGCATCAATTTGTTCTCAAGGAGTTCTAAACCAAGGCCCAGATGAATTCAAATCATTGTATTTTGTGTTCATGCTGTTAACTCTAGCTGAAGAATTTGCATGAATACAACACAAGGCTGTTCCAGTAGCATCTTGGTTAAAATTTAACATAAGTTATCCCAAATCAAGAAAAAAAAAATCTATTTGAAACCTCACCATCTATGCTTTCTTTGTCCATCACCATAATAAATGGTTGTAACAATGAACCTCCCCAACATCCTTCCAAATAAATACCAATGCAAATAATTAATTTACTTCTCTATAACTCTCTTATCTTCCTCGACAGCTCTTTAGGTCCCGATCATTTATCAGCCTTACAGATCTTCTGAGAATACTCTGTTTCTAATGGGTTGAAATCATTACTATTATTATTATTAGATTGGATGTCTTCCAATTATTCATTAAGATCACTTTTAGCCTAACTTCTTATTGCTTTACATTTAACTCGCCAAAGCCTACAGGCTCCTCTCATCACCCCTGCCACCTTTTTGTTGTTGTTGTTTGGATTTTTAAAAGAAAAAATTTTAAGGTCTTTTTAGTTACAAAACTCTTTGCTCAATTGTTTTATCACAACAGGTCTGCAGACGGCGGGGG
>JANZLQ010000002.1:29523447-29534613 GCA_026212715.1 Elanus axillaris | reverse complement strand
TACTGAACTCAAAACACAGCACTGTACCAGCTACTAGGAAGACACTTAACTCTATCCCAGCTGAAACCAGGACACTCGCTTACTGCAGGAGCTGAAGACCAAGCTGGTAGTCTCACACAGGTCAAGCTAGAGGACACAACCTACAGTATCAAAAAGTAGGCAGCAGAATTTATGCTGGAATATGTTTATAATGCTGCTCTCATGCTTATTCTGGGGTAAAGGTGGTGCCAACACATCTTCAACAAAAGACACCTAGCTTACAGCAGCCATAGCCACATGCGTCCATTGCGACATTCATTAGTGGCTCCAGTGTGATTAAAAAGGCCCGGGAAGGTGAGGTCTGGAAGAAATACCTCTCCTTTAGGTAGAGTTCCTGCCACAGGCACAGCAGAAAAATGCATATGTGCTTCCCTCGCTCCTACCCACAGGTGGGGAAACTGTACCAGACAACACCAACACATACCAGCAACATAGCAAATAGCAGCAGACATGTTACCAGAAATGCACTTAAATACAGACCTATCTGAGATGACCTTGTGAAGTCCCTTCCAGCTTGTGTTTTCCTACGATATTAAAATTGTTTCACCAATGTGTGGCAGAAGCCTGCAGAAACCAGCCTTCTAGGAAAATGGCATCCTATACAGGGAATGGGCCTCTGTCATCTCACTACTGACATCTCTAAGTGTCACCTCAGAACGCACAAGGGGCAGAGAGGTGCAGGACACTGCTGCAGTCCCAACTCCAGGAGGCCCACAGAGAGAGAGAGACCTGGGTGGGGGAATAAAAGGACAGCGGCCTCACAGGGAGGATGTGTCTCAAGATCTAGAATTCAGAAAAAAAGTAATGACACTATTCCTCATGCTGTAGAGCTCAGAACGGTACTCCTCAGCACAAGCCCAGCCAGCATCATCAGCAACAGTAAGGGTATACAGAGTAAAAGTGGGTGAATGGCACAAGGTATCTCTAAAGTGCACATAAGCTAGGCTAGGCTATACTCAGTGTAAAGAACAAGATGCTCTCTACACTGCACACATGCTGCCTTGGAAAGCTGAAGTTCCACTATATGGGCACATACCACCTTATTATACTTGCTCCCAGATACAGGTTTAAGTTAGGTGAATGCATGGCGCCTGACAAAACAAAGCGAGATAGATAAGATGAAAAAGGGAAAACAGATGTCAACAGAACCAGAAGGGAAATAAACTTAAAGGGAATATGAAGATGGAGACTTCATGTTTTTGTAAAAAGTTTATTCTTTTAAAAGATTCCAGAATACACAAACCCGTAATTTCCTTCTGCATTTTTAAATTTGCTGGGTGAGCTCACTGAACATTCAAGTTGTTGTCTTCAAGTTTTCCAAATACCATTCTATTTAAAGGCACTGTGAATAGAGAATTCAAATTATCAAATGAATGAAAGAAGAATTCTTAGCAGGAACCCTGGTGAGCTAATCAAGAGTCACAATAAAATGTCAGGGGTCCTGGAACTCTCTGCAGGAGGTTAACACCAAATCTGATCCGAGTCAAGGAAGACAAAACATACTATAGACTAATAAATTGTACTAAGAAGTTGTGCACTGCAAATATGTGGAAGTTTAAACACAAATGAAGAAAATCTACTGAATTGTTTTGTGCACTTTTTATACATTCTCGGTGTTTAACTAGAAAAATCGAAACACCATGATCATTTCATTCAACTTAAAAGATAATGCAATTTGAAGCAATTTAGTGTTTGTTCCACTGCATCTTCAACTGCAACTGTTGTTTTGCAAATTAACATAGCAACAAAACTCAAGTGAGATAAGAAACCCTTAAGTTACTCTGTACCTATCTTCAGGCAGGAAACTGAATCCACAAAATTCAGAAAAAGACATACTCTATCATCTAAAACTAAGGTAACAGAAAAGTCAAAGCTAGCACCTTTCCCTCCACAAATCTACCAGAGTTTAAAAGATTAACTCTGCATTGCTGAAAAGGTAACCCTTATTTCCATTAAGTTCATCAAGTTCCAAAGTTCTCTGTTCCTCCACTTCACTTTCCATAGTAAAAGCATCTGGATGCAAATTCCTCCCAGGAATAAATTAGAATATCAGAGCTGCCATCAGAATGGGCCATCATCCATTTTTCAACTTAACAAATAAATAGCTTCTCCATGGGGGGGGGAGGAGAGACAGAGTTGGGGAGAGATGGGGAAGGGAAATAGCCATAAATGATCTTCCGGGACAGGAAACCAGTTGCAGTAAATACCACTTTGGAAATCAATTTACAGTCAGTTATGATCTTAGTAATAACTATTTTATGCCTTCAGTTAGCCCACGAAATGCCCAGGAGAGCAAATATTCTCAGAAATATATCCAAAATGTCTCCAAGTACTTTATCTGATCAGTAGATGCAGACAGAATTCCAGAAAGATGAGCTCTTTCTTGTCTGGGTGCTGATAGAGGGACAGGTGATGGACAGAGGTGGGGGGGAAATCACAATTTCAATGCAGTTAGAGTGTTGCAATTATTATCCAGATAAAATCAATGATATCTATCAGTCTGGGTTATATGCTTCAAGAGCATGGGGGTTTGTTGTCACTGCAATATTTCACCCAGAAATCTGTGAAGAACATTTAATCTTCATAGATACAAGAAAAAAAAAATAAAGTTGAGGGCCTTTTTTAAGCAAATCATTATGTAAGCATCCCTCCAATAACATAACCATTGTTTTATTAAATTATTACACGTAAGTGTGGTAGCACAGTATGAAGACTGACATCACTAGATATTTTACTGTTGGTACCCAATGAAGCTTACTTAACTTGGATCATTCCCTTTGAAAGCAAAGGACTTCCAAAAGTTTGATTAGAATAGAAATAGTAAAAATTACAGTCACCAAGCTCCAATAAGTCCCATATAACAACATCTTTCACCAGCAACAGTGCTATTTAGAGACTCTCCTCAATAGCAGCAATTCTATTACTGTGACAGACCACATTTCATTCTACACCTGGATCAGACAGCTATATTTTATGATGATCATACAAGAAAATATTAAATAGCATTTAGATCGCTACCACCACACGCTTTTCTCCTTATCAGAAGATGCTGCTTTTTCCATACTAATTTATTTTAAAGGCTTAAAAAGATTAAAATATACTTCTTTATAGTTTACATCAGCTAATGTTATACAAAGAGAAACCAAATCGTTTCATAAGCAGGAAAATGAAGACCTATGTTATGCACAGATGTGATCAGCACTCTTATGCCAATAGTTTATTTTTAAGTAACAGCAATTTTTTGCAGCATCAAAAAACAAGAATGAGGTACAATACTGTGTGCTTACAGCATTACAGCCATGACACCAAAGAGAGACAAGAATCATTAGATTTGCCGAGATGAGATGTAACACCTTTTGTTACACAGCCAGGGAGTAAGAGACAAACTTTCAAGTGCAGCATCCGTTTCAAAGCTGAAAATGCAGAAAAAATTTAAACAAACACTGGAATTCCCCTTTATTAAGTAAGCTTGTGTAACTGATTAAAAGCATTGAGAGAAGAGGAAAGTTGAGACCTACAGATAGAAAGAATAGTCTTAGCATAGGGATACTGAGGAACCCTACTCCAGACTGGCTTTGATAATACACTGCGTAGAGTCTTACTTGATATACACACATGCTGTTACGCTACGCTTGCAGTGCTAGTAAAGTTTTTAACTTCATATTTAATGTGAATTATCATTTTCAAGGCTATTATGAACATACATTGAGTTCAAGTAAAAACATTACAAGCAATGCCAAAGACCACCTCTATAGTCTTCTATCAATGACCTTGGAAGAAAATATAGTAAAATGGCAGTCAGGACATTATGCATCCATACAGTTGATTTTTTCATTTGTTTTGTTTTGCATTCTCACTGAACTGCTGCTTTTTTCTAGAATGGTTTGTGTTAAAGCACTGGGCTGATGCTCTTTTGTTTACCAGTAACCAGCTACTGTTTAAAAACAAGTGTCTCCATTGTCAGCACCAGTGACGTTAGTTAGCATCAGCCATAAAAACATTTTAGAATTCTGAAGAACTGAAAGAGAGTCCGAGACCAGACTAGAGTATGACTGAAAAGCAGACTGACAGAACACAGGTATCTGACTGATCTTAAAATAGACTTGGCAGAAGTCAGTTTGAACTAACAATCAATATGTGTACATACTGACCACCCAGAATGGTATCCAAGCCACTGTGAGTACTCTGTATCCCACAAACAAAACAAAAAGCTCTCCCATTTCTCATCAGGAAGTCTTGCAAATGCAGTACAAGAGAGGAAACCATAAACTTCAAGCAGACAGCATACAGACAGAACACAGGAAGGGAAAAAAGGCATAGGAAGAAAAACAGCATGTCAAAAAAAAAAACCAGATAGATATGCCACTGTAGGAGATTGTTCTTGACCACGATCATAACAAAGGCACTACCCACTATCCCTTCAGAAAGTCATCAAAGGAAAGCATACATAGACCCCACTAACAAGAAGCTTGGGAGGTGGGAGGAAGAATGGATCCACCTCAGGAAAAAGCCCATGGGCAGACACTAAACACTTCATAGCCCAGGGTGGTTTTTTTTTTCCTTGTGGTAGAACAGGAGTGAATGTTATCTTTTCATAAATGAGCCTGTAGCTGGTTGTTGCATGATAACTATTTTGAGACCTATAAACAGATTTTTCTCTGGGGTTTAATTACCACAAAGAATGCCAATTGATTTGACAAGTCAATTTTTCTCTCAAATAAAAACAAAAAAAGATTTTTTTTAAATCTCATTCTCTAGCAATTCACAGCTTACTGCTAAAAAAGTCCAAACAGCCACGGGATAAATATTAGCTATTTTTAATATAAAGCAATAAGCAATTGTTGACATTTCTCATAAGCAAGCTTCTAAAACATAGAATTTCCTGATTGAAATCTAAGTAAATGTGCATCTAGTTTGCAATTTTTTAAATGGATGTACATTTCAAAACACAGAAAAAGCAAGCTGCAGATAGCTGTTTATTACAAATGACTTCCACCTCCATAGCCCTCAAAGGCAAACTATAAAGCTGTGTGCAAAGCTAGACAATCTGGGCATCCAGCCATAAAACATCACTGCTGCAGCACAGATAACTGTTCTCACTCTCAAGCCATCCTTGGCTGTAAACCCACAGGGAAGAGCTCCAGAAAGCAGACCTCACCACTGTCAAAGCTTCTAATATTTTATGAGCTTGAATTACAACTACATTTGAGACCTCAACACTGAAAAATTATAGTGCTGATTCACATCCAGGCCTAAGACCAAAACTCAGATTTTGATGCTTGGTACCCTGAACCATGAGAACAGCTAGTTATTTTACAGATGTCTTCACTGCAAGAAGCCTTTTTATTGGGATGAAGAGATATGTTACATTTAAAGAAAGACAAAATAATCAGACATATATTTTGAAGTACTGCTGCATTTTCTGTGATACAATCTTTGATACAATCTTAGAGTACTGTAACTATTCTGTGCAAGAAGGGACAGTTTGTTATTATGATCAAATTCAGACATTTTTATCTTGTGCAGGAGATTTTAAAACATATTAGTGACAAGGTAGGAAGCTGCACAAATAAAATTTCAGAAAACACAGTTATAACTGTGTATGGGAATCCAAAACAAGGTTAACTGTGATTAAGTAAATGATAAAATAAGCATAAGTACATCTACATCTGGTAATTAAGATTTAAAACTAAGTCATGCTTTTGGTAGACAATTTTCATAAATAGCTCAGATTCCTAAAGGAATATCAAATAAAACTTTGATTCCTCTGCTTTCATACATTAAGAATAACCATCTTTCACTTTACCACTAGCATTTACCAGTGGAGAGACTGTGCAAAGCACATAGATCATTTAGTAATGCAATTTACTGTCACTTCTAGATCATCTCCCCATTCAATAAAGTACACTTCTAAATACTATTTGCCCTGGCTGATATCTTCATAATACAGCTGAAAACCTCAAGCCATTATCACTAGAAGGCATCAGCTGATCCTAAATTGGCTAGACTGCAGCATCACAGGCATTTAAGAGGTTTCCTTATCATTCATCTTTAATACTAAGGGATCGACAGGCTCCTACCTGCAGCTTCTAGGCCAAAGGGAAACCTTCTAATGGTATTACCATTATCTTGTAATCTGAATTTTAAACAATTAAAACAATAGCACTTTTGTGTTGCATGTCTCTACTGTAACCAAAGATATAAATTTTTCATCAGTTCTTATGTTCAAAGTCTTATATAAAGCACTGATTTTTTTTAAAAAGAAGCAATACACATTCTACATTTAAGTTGCTGTACCTGCAAAGAGAAGCAGCACAGTGACAGGCGTTGAGATACAGCTAATCAACAACGGCTATTTTGTTTACTTAGGAAAGGTTTGGCCATTTTATTTTTAAATCTGCAGTTCTCGTAGTCAATACTATCTAGCAATTCTTTCCAAATGAAAGCCTCTTTTTACCAAAGCAAAGGATGGCTCCACCCCTGACCTCCTCCTTCAGCTTGTTTTGGAAAGGGGCCAGATGACAGCATTTGGAAAAGCGCATGTTTATCTCGGCAAGGCCAGCTGCTAAGTTAACATATTACCCCTTCCCACATACACCCGTCTTGGTTAAGCCTTAACAGCTAAAACTGAAAGTAAACGCTGCTATTGGGCTTTTAATAACAAACTTCACACGAAAGAGGTGTCTCCATCGCATATAGTATCTGAATGGATTGTAAAAGCATAGGTCATTTTGACTGAACAGCAGGCAGTAAATCCCTTACATGAATAAAATTTCCTGGCCCTTCTGAATGAAAAACAGAAAAATAAGACGTTTTATTTCTAGACTAATTTGAAGCAATACTTTCAATAAGGTTGCCATTCAGCAACAGTTTGCTTCCAGACACAAAGAGATTATATAGCCCCTGCTTGACAAAACCTTAAACTTCGCCCTGTTTTATCGTCACTCCAGCTGACGAGGCATGGAACTTCAGAGCCCTGAGAACTTCAACAAAGAATCTTCGGGTAAAAGTACTGTTATGCCCAATTATGTTATTTCTCATATTAAGGAAATTTCATCCTATTATTTTTCCAAGTCTTAAAAAGCTTCTTCAAAAGGACAGAATTACCTTCCTTCCTTTAAACATCAGCGAAAGATCATAAAAGTCATCAAAAGCATAGCTTGTTATTTTAATAGGAAAGACAAATTCCAGAAAAAAAGAGAAACTAAGCCAGAGAGGTGGATTTTTCATTCACCCCAGCAAGCTTCAGCAGGCTTTGCAATAGCAGATGAGGTAAACCTCATCCCATCCACAGGTGATCAGAGACAGATTTTGAAAGATGCAAAGATGCCAGGTCAAGAAGGTGAACCTTTAAGTTACCAAATACTTCTCAATACCGCATCAAGACCCAAGGGCAGCCTCCCAGAGTAAACTCCACTATGGTTTGTACTAGTCCAGGAATAGCACAGACCAAAGCCACAGTACCTTCCTACCTAGTAAGTGGGACTAACGCTCTCCACCAGTGACAACCTAATTACAAAATAATCCATGTACTGTAATAGATGTAACAGCATACATGAACCAATCATCCATAACACAGTTCAAGTCAGCTTTTAGTCTGATGCATACCGATACTTAAATTTGTCAATACGAGAATCCACACAGAGAACACAACATTAATAAATCCCAAGTATTCTATACTGCAATCCAGAAGACCTCTAAATAAAGAGATTAGTCTGCCCTGTTTTTGCATTACTAGAAACAAAATGTTTTGTCAGAAGTACAGAATATTGCCTAAAATACAGCCCCTATGAACAGGCATCACTCCTGCCCTGAAACAAGTCCCACTCCCAGGCTGCAGCAGTTTTCCTGGTGGCAGCACCTGTTCACCAAGGGCTGAACCGAGACCTTCATTTCACAAACTCTGTGCCACTCAGGTAACTTCCGAGTCAGAAGAGATACTTCTCCTTTGAAGATAAGGACAAAGCGACACAAGGCATTATTACACACTGCTGGTCCCCTTAAACAGTCATGTCCACTACAAAAAGTTCAAATTAATCTGATGGCTTTCTTCATAAACTCAGTAGTCACAGATTCAGAAGCAGCAAGGTTACCCCATACCCGTGCATAACACGGCCTCTGTAATCTCACCCCCAGAAAGCAACGTTAGTCCTACAAATTAAAGAACAACCCCCCCACAGGCTAAAGCAGTTTTTCTCACTAGTTGTATACAAAGTCTGACATTGATGCTTTAACGTTCTGGCAATAATTCCAGAAGCCGGAGCAGAAACAACAGCGCACCCGAGGACAGGTGCCTCAGTACACCATTTTGAGCTCACAAATAACACACTGAAGTAGCCATACAGATAACCGAGGGCCTTCCGAATTTGAGGAACCACAATTATGGGAAACTATGTGATTTGCTAAGCACAGGTTGCACGCACTGCGAATCACCTACTACTTCCTTGGAAAACGTAGGGGGGGAAGCAGTGAGAATCAGTGTGTACCTTTCCACTACTTTCTCGAAACGATAAAAAAAGTAATATCAGATAGGAAACTGCATTTTAATTCTCAGTTGTCGGTGAATCAAAAAAACCCACCCACCGTATGTAATGAGGGCAAGATTTTAAAGACATTACTCTTTTCCGAAGTAATACCTAAAGAGCAGTGCAGATGTTCTCCTGCTCCTACACTTGCATTGTCCTCAAGTCCACAGAGCACTACCGACATCCACCTGATTTAAAGCTCTGGATCATCAAGCAGCCCACCAACAGCGGGATTTATTGGATTTTTAATTACCTTAACTGGCCTAATGTCCAGAGCAAATTTCAGTATATAAATTAGTGTAAATTCCTCAGACACATACATATGCATACAAGAGGAAAAATACGCGACAGACATGGGTATGACGTACTAAAGATTATTTCTAAATTTAAACTGGCTGTTGTATTAATTGAATAACTATCTTCCCACAGATACAGTAGAGTTGTAGCAGAAAATAAAGCAGCCACAAAGTAAGACTAGCAGTACCATATTTAATGGAAAAAGGTGGGGGGGGGGAAACAATTGCGTTCAATAAATCCCATAATTGGACCTTCAACTAATTACATATTAAGAAGATTAACCTTTGACACAAACTTGTGATACAAACAAAGAAGATTCAAACAATTAATAAACTTCCAGTGTTTCAAGATTTCTCAGGTTAACAACTGAACCCTCCCCATTTTCTTCCCCTTCAGCGACGCAGTTAAAAGCCTAAACTCTGCTCAATATTCTCTCTCCCACTGGACAACATTTCAGGTTTACAAGAAGATATCGCTCTCTGAACACTCAGGAGAAAATTACAGTAGATTCCCATAATCTCATTACGTGAGGGGAGAGAGGAGAAAAAAACGGATCTAGAGATCTTAACTTTTAACAGAAAACAGCCATAAAGGACAAAACTGGAGCATCCTCTGCTCAGCCACCAGAGCAGCACTGCTGACCGTACCCACACTGCTCACTTTACAGACTTAGTTAGGATCATTTCCAACGCGCTCTGCAATAATTTTCACACATGTAAGTGATAAAGCAAGTGCACACGGTCATGTTTGCAACAGAAGCGGTCTTAATGTCCAAGTGGCACAACACACTGTTGGCTATTTTGCACACAACAGCTATTTGAGCTGGGAAAAGGTACAGAGCAAAATACTGAATTAATACTAGCACGTAAAAAAATACTTCTGCAAGTTGTTTTAAGCAAAAAAAGGTATCCGATAAAAACAAACAGATTTTGAAGTGTTTTGGGGTGTTACTTGCTTCACCGACTAATAAGCAGTTAAAAAAAAATAAATCTGGTTTAGAACATGTGAGAAAAAGAGGTATGCACTGGCTTAGCTGGTCTCTTCCACTGCTAACTTCTACCATGCCAAGATTAAGAGAGGCTGTTACCCCTTCTTACCTTTTAGTCTTTTCTTTATTGGGCTCTTTGGCAGCTTTCGATTCAGTCTTGCTGTAAGGAAACAAGTGAGTATTTTGTCTAGCGTGTAGGGGTCTGACGTGTTCCTTTCTTATTTTAATGCTTTTTTTTTTTGTAAGTGTACCCGTAATTTCACGAATCTGAATACGAAAAAATCTCACACGGCCAAAAAAATTAAGGTTTTTTTGTTGTTGTCGTTTGTTTACCCCCCTCAAAAAAAAAAAAAGAAAAAAAGTCTGCCACACAGGAGAAGAAAAAAACAACAGATCAACAGGAAAACACTATCCAAGTAGAAAAGCAAAGAGCTTCAGTGTTATCCAGCCCAGAGAAGTGCAGCAAAAGCAGGTCCAATTCCAAAACAAGCTTCTGATTTCCAGTGAAGCAAAAAACCAACCAACCAAACAAAAAAAACCAAACCCCAAAAAAACAAGACCAAGAAACCAAGACAAAATACACCTTAGAGTCCCCAGCTAAATTTTTGCACGAGCGTGTCTTAAATACGAGTTTGATTTTATGTGTTGCAGCAAAACCCACGAAAGCCAGGATTTGGAGTTGATCGGGATGAGTTCTTGTGTGTGTGTCTTGATGGGTTCTCAGTCCACATGGAGGAGCATCTGAGGGTGTTTTTAAAAGTGCAAATTAAAGAGAAACCGGGACCCAGAAGATAGTTTTAAGATGGATCCCCCTTAAAAAAAAAAAAAAAAGAAAAAAAGGGAAAAAAACCCCAAACACCACGGAGCCACGGGGGGATCCGGAGTCTCACATGGGGCTCCGGGCAGAAGGAGGATCCCGCCGAGTCTCTCGCTCCAGCAGATCCGAGGAGGGGCGGAGGATCGGCGGGCAGTCTCTCACAGGAGGAGGATCCGCGTCTCTCTCGCAGGGACCCCAGCGGAGCGATCCAGCAGTCTCTCCGGCGGGAGGAGGATCAAGCAGCCTCTCTCGCAGGAAGGAGCGAGCGCGGGGAGGGGATCCGAGGAGGAGGATCCAGCAAAGTCTTTCACGGAAGGGGGGGGACGGGGGACGAGGACGCGACGGGGGGAGTGGGGAAACCCAACAGTCTGTCTGCCTCGCTCGCACAGCGGATCCGGGGGCAGGAGGAGAACGATCCCGCGGGCTCTCTCCGTCTCCTCCAGAGGGATCCAGCAGGGTCTCCGGGCGGGTCGGGGGGAGCGGGCGGCGGGAGGCCGCGG
>JANZLQ010000002.1:29466426-29513693 GCA_026212715.1 Elanus axillaris | reverse complement strand
TTTTCGGTCTGGTTCCTGTTCTCACTGCAGCAGCATGTGGGACAGAGGCTCATTGTTCCTGCTGCTCAGGAAATCCACTGCAGGACTGATCTTACTAGAGCTCCGGCAGTTCCCTGGGCCAGCCAGGGAGGGACCACCCAGCACATCCCTGGGGATTCGCAATGGGTGTGGAGGAGGAGGCAGCCCGCACTCCCCACTGCCTCGAGTCATTTCGGACACTTGGCATCACTCGCCCAGGGCCTGAATTTTGGCAGCAGTTTCAGGGCTTTGAGTCGACTGCCAGGTAGCTCAAGCTGAACAGCAAAATCCAACGTGAAAATGTAGGGTGCTGCACCCAGGATCTCCGCTTTAGGAGCGGGGAGGTGCTCTACCAGGAGTGGCAGTATCGCGATGGCAAGGAATAAGCATAAACAACTCGGTTGTTTTTAACCTGATTTGCCAAAGAAATCGAGCTTGTGCAGTCATGCTGCCTGTTTCTTCCTCCCACTGTCCCCCGCTCATTTTGGAAAACAACTTTTACTGTGCTTGACAGAGAAGTCAGGGAGATGTTAAGATCCTACAAATTTTGCATGTAGGGGGAAAAAAGTCTAGAGGAGGGTCTCCACTGAGATGCACTGTGACTCCTGGTTTGAGTGACAGCTGGCCAGGCTGCTCTGCACAGCCCCGTCCTGGCCATGCCACTGCTTGCCCAGAGGACGGCAAGAAGCCACGAGGATGCTGGAGCTCTTCCAGCAGGCAAGAGGTAGGGGCTTATCTCAGATTTGGAGGAAAAGCTTAATTTATCCTGCTGGTTCTGGAACAATTTACTCTGAAGTTACCTGAAAGCTCAGAAAAATCAAGCTGACATGACCCATGTGGATGGTGTCCTGTCCCCCAGCAAAGAGCCGGCACAGGCAGCATCACCCACAACTCTGCCCCATCCAGCCCAGCTGTGGGTTTCAGCCCCAAACTGGAAGAGTCACTTCTAGAGAGGGCATCTCAGCCCCCATGCCTGCTCACTACTGCTTTCCAGCTTTGCTGCCTGAGTCCCAGATGGCAGCAATGAGCACGGAGCTACCAAAGAGATGGCAGCACTGCCTGGTGCTCTGTGTTTACAGCTTGGGACATCATCAGGTTCAGGAACATTTTAGTCACTGTGATTTTGCTGTTAAACATGGCTTGATTTCCATCAGGCAGTAAGGGCAGGCAAAACAGCATACCGATTCTTGGGTACATGTGCTCTTTTCGGATGCTACATCTCCTGTCCCTTCAAAAGACCCAGCTTGTCCACGGGCTGCAGAGGACTGTCTCTTATAGACTCATTTTTAATGCAACACCTGAAATCTGCCCAAGTTGCTCAACCCTGATCTCAGCAGAGATGAATCTTCTAAATGCTCAGGTACCAGAAGGAAGTTGCACATTCCCAGGCTGTTTATTTGTTACTTATAAAGAATATAATTTTGAATGCACTGTCTAAATAAGAATTAATTGTGTTAAAAATTCAGGTTAACGAATGCTGTAAGAAGTTGTCTTAAGGGAAATAAAAGGGGAAAAAAATGTCGGGCACTAATGATTGGAGGAAAACCCTGATGTTAGGAGGACTTCGTCTCAGTGGAAGCAAGTTACTCATCTTTTCCAGAAGATACATGCATGCATTGCAAAATGTTTATTTTGTACTCTCTGAAGTGGTTAATCTACATGCAGAGCAATGAAAAGGTGGCTTATTAGGCTAATTGCTAATAAAAAAAAAAGAAAAAAACGCAGAACTACTGTGAGCAAATATTTAAAAACAGATGCAGAAGGCTGTGAAAACAAACACAATCTCGTTTTTTCCATGAAGTTTTCCCACCAGAAATCACGCAGTTCAAAGAGACGTCCGGTTAATACGGTACCTCCAGGCTCCTGGCGCTGGAGCTGTTCATTAGCCGCTTCGTAATTCTGTGATGCAGAACTGGATTAATGGAAAGGTGACTGGGAAGCCACCAAGGGACCTGCTAATGATACTGCTTCATCCTTAGAGAAGTCCTCTCTAGCCTTGCCCACGCACAGCAAAACACACACCATCAGGATACAATGCCATATTATCACAAGAAAACACTTTTGAGAGGGGAAGAAGATGTCATCGCAGAGTGGTGCTGGGAACTGGCGAAACCCAAGATGGAAAAATAATTGCATGCATGTTTTTTAATACAACAGGATTCCCCCAAGCTCATTAAAGCAGATGGAAGTTTAAAAACCTGTATTACTTTAAAAATTAATTTACAGCTGTGGGGCTTGGTGGCCCAGAGAACATTAAAATGATAAATCCGGAAAGGTGATGTGAGCAGAAAGGAGGATTACTTTGGTCACAACATGGCCTCTCAAAGCTAGGAAGGGGAGATGTTACAGTTTTGTTGGCTGCCCAACGGTTAACTCTGCTGTGTCGTTCCTGGGCTTAACCCAGATTTTAAAATATTGTAACAGATTATTAAAATTTCCTCCCAAACGACGTGTGATCCAGAAATGATCTGGGTGCCTCTCTGCTTCATTAGATAGCGGCTTACATGGCAAGGAAGGTGATATGACCCCACGTCTGCTCACTGGACCGCAGGAGAGCCCCGGCAGAAGCCGGGCTTCTGCTCCAGCTCACGGCACCGGCTCAGCTCCACCATCGAGGGGCTGAGCGGCTCCACTGCTGCCGCTGTGTGCCCCCGCTACAGGACCCTGCAGTGAGCCAGATAGACTCAGAAATGCCCTAATTTTCCCTGCTCGGTGGCAGCCTCCAAAGACAAGCCATGCCTGTCTGAAACCACAGCAGCGTGGCAGTGTGCCCGGGGACCGGCCCGGGGGGGGGGCAGGAGGTTGCACGGCTCCTGGCATGCCGGGTCGGTGCCAGGCAGGGAATCCTTCACCCTGCACAGCCATCACCCTCGGCTGGGGCATCCCCAGCTGCGGGAAGGGCCATGGACAATGGTGGGACAAAGCGAGACAGCTCTGCCAAGCCCTGCAGGGGATGGACAGTCTTTCTTCTGCTGTATATTTGTATGATGCCAAGCACCAAGTAACGGGGTGTGTTAGGTACTACAGAACAAAGGCTGGCGGCAGGTTGTATTCAGCTCACACCAGCTACCTCTCTTTGCTGGGAAGAAAGGAACCCTTTGTTTGGAAACAGCAGCTACTCCCACAAAAACACGCACGGGGCGTCTGCGTGTGCAAAAGCCTGCATTAAGTACAAAAGCGATTTTGCACAAAACAGTACCTCTTCCCCTACCCCAGGGTGTGCAACGCAAGCCAGCAGGGCACAGGGAGTGCTTCCCGATTCTTTGCAAGTGTGTGGCTGGGGATGAATCACAGCCAAGGAATACGCTGCTTCGCACGGCCCCACAGAGCCCACCTCCATGTGCAAAACATACGTGGTGCGACCGAAGGTGGGCTACCTACCTGCATCTCAGCTACCAAAACATGAGCCAGGCTGCAGAGACAGCTCGCATTAACAAACATCCATGTCTCCAGTGTCAGGTTTGGTGCTGGTCCTGGGGAAGCGCAGCCGTGGATGTGGCTGGGCTGACCCGCATCCCCAGCGCCAGCACCGCACCGCTGCCATGCCAGGAATTTCCTATGTACAGGTAGTTTCTCCCTGCAGAGAGTATTACTGGGATCCCCGGGCTGTGCCTGATGCTGCCCAGATGCGCTGTGAGACCCGCAGGTATAACAAACTCTGTTATGAGCGGGGCGGGGGACAGCCCTCACCTCGGACACCCCTTCCCACAGGCCAGCCTCTCTGCTGCTGCATTTATTATAACATGCTTCTCGTTTCCTCCTCTTACCCAACAAATTAACTTTAACAGTAAATTAACTTTATTCTTTTGCTGGTTAGCTTGTCAAATGAGAGCAAGGCAGATTTTTCCACTGGCCCATTAAGGGAGGCCCCACGCCTGGCCTGCAACACGCAGTGACTCACAGGGTTTCAGGCTGCCTATTGAAGGGACCAGAGCCCGAACAAAGCCCCCATTCACTCGGGGGCTCTGCTAGTTTTTCTTTGAGCCCTCACTGCTTTATTTTTATTCTTTCCCAAACACTGTTGGCTAATTTCATTGACAAAATTCATAACTTGGGGTTGGAGAGCTCGCTCCTATTCAGCTACAAGCACTGGGGGGTTTTGTTTTTCTCTTCTGTGCTGCCCATCTTGCCTCATTCCCTGCATCCTCCCAAAGCCAATTTCCAGCCTGTGCCGCGCCGAGGGATGGAGCTGAGGGACACAGCCCTGCACGTGGTGTTTAGGTGGTCCTCAGCTTTTGGCTGGGGAAGAAAAAGCACCACGACAAGATCTGAACCTGAAGCAAGAAGGCGATGCTGGGGGCAGCACAGACGGGACTGAAATCATGCGGGACAGAATTGAGTGGCCGCTTGAAGTACACAGCAAAAATTTAAAAACAAAAGCCTATTTAGCTTTTATATCTGCAATATTCTGCATCCAGTCCAGTTAATTACAGCTATTTAAAAACATCTGCATTTCATAAAGAACTAACTTTCCTTCCCCTCAGGCTGCCCCTCCTGAGACATCTCTCTCCCGGCTGCTGGGTTACACAGTAATTATAATCCCCAAGTACCTGACATCACCACCAAGTGCAATGCATTATGGTTTCAAAAACAAGAGAAACAATATTACTCAAGACGGGTCTGAGCCAGAATCCCAGCTCCAAACACCATCATTTTTTTTGGCAAAGTTCAGAGCCAGAGCCCAGCGCTGCAGCCAGGGCCCCCATGTAAATGTTACAGACACAGAACGGAGGAGTCATTTTGTGCTTTGGCAAAAAAGAGGACGTTTTGCCTGCCTGCTAACCCAGAGGGTTTTAAATACATGCGAGCGGAGAGCAGGGCATGACTGCAAGCCACAGCAGCATCGTCATGCGACCAGCAAAGAGCCTGCACAAAAACTGTGCTGGAGGTTAGAAACAGCACCAGTGAGAGCCAGCCTTTGCCCCTGAAACCAGCTCTGCCCTTCTGCTCTCCCGGGGCGTCACTGGGAGACCTGCAATCCCCTGTGCCACCTCTGCCTCAGGAGCCACAGCCCCCTCGTCCCATCCAGCCCAGCGCACAGGAGGCACCTTGTGCCAGAATTTGCCAGACCATCATTTTGGAAAGGGATGCGGGCTGGACCAAAACCAGCCTCTCATCATGGGAGTAGGCAGGCATTACCCTGGGCATCTGCCTGTGCTGCCTGCACCAGCCCAGCACCAGCCCAGGAAAATGCCCCTGAAAGTCCGGTCCTGGGGAAGGAAGTAATGTCAGTGCAAGGCCTTGCAGGTTGGTACCCTTCCAGCTGGAAGGAGGCACCGTGTGCCTCTGAAGAACCTGCAACAAGCTTATATATACACACATACAAACATACACACACAATATATACACATTGTTTGATTTATGGCCACCAGCGTGCACTCAGCTGGTACCTAAAGCAAAGTCCTTAATGGTGTTTTGTGCAGCAAATCCCTTTTCTCCTCCTCTCCAGGGCAGAGGCTGGTCCCAGGGTGAGAGCGTGGCTGCAGCATCAGCTCTGCTAACCTGCAGGAATACCCCCCACAAGCTGCTGCCTTTTTGCTTTGCTAAGCTCTCGAGGCCACGTCTCTTCTCTTGTACATTTATTGGCTTGTTTCCCTGCAGAGAAGCAGCAGTTAGGGGAGAAAGAGTGTGTTTTTCGGTCCACAGAGCAAGCAATTGACTTTTTAAGGTTGTTTGCCAAAACCACATTCCTGCTTCAGCTTCCAGTCCGAGCAGAGGGGAGGCTGAGATCAGAAACGAGAGTCATGGACTGATTTTTCTCAACCGGTTGTGCTCTTTTTGCCTTATGCGAGAGCTGAGCTCACTTAGGGGTTGAGACATCCTCTGCACCTTCACATCTGAACAACAAGCAGGGAAAGAAAAAACCACACGATTTCCTCTGCAGTCAGCAACACCCAATAAATTCACAGCAAGAGCAAGTTTTTAAAAGGAAAAAAAAAATCCCCTAAACCAAACATTTTATCCTATCCTGGTCTAATTGGGGAATAAACTTAACAACTAATTTTAAGGTTGAAGTGAAAAGGGAAGGGATAAAAGCAAGTCAAGCCAAGCACTGCACCCTGCCGTGATCACAGGCAGCAGGCTGGGTTTGCATCTCTGGAGGAACTGGTAGCTCTGTTTGTCGGGCTCTGGTCAGCGTGGCTGCTGCAGGAGTCAGGCCCCTTACTCTCCTACACAGTTGGTGGGAACTGGGTGCCTGCCACCATGAGAAGCCTCCGAAGCCAGGTGCTGGGAAGGGTGGGAGGATGGTGGGCGCTGGGTGCGGGGCTGAGCTCTGTCTCTCTTGTCTCAAGTGCAGCTCCATTCAGCTTCATGGGATGATTGCTGGGTGATAACTGCATACACTGGCCCTTGGCCCCAAAGTAGCCTTACAAGTGCCTAAGATGGGCATCAGTTGATTTTGTGTACGTGAAAGGATGCTCCGGTAATGCAGAGACATTATTACAAGCACCAATGCCTGTACCCATGGGCAGCCAAACTGGGGGTGGAAAGCCTGGCTGGGGACATAGGGCCTGACCCCCTCTTCCCTCTCTCCATGCTTTGGCTGCCTGCTTGCCTGCTGCCTTAGGGCCATCTCTCCATCCACAGCTGCTGATGCAGGAGTGCCCCTTGCCACAGCTGCTTAGTATGGCCAAAAAGGCTGGAAGCGGGACTGTTGTACACCCGGCTTTCCCTCAGCATCTTCATTTCTTCCTCAAGCCCCACTGGGTCTCCGAGCATCACAAAACTCCCCAACCAAAGCAGACTGGAAAATGCCTAGCGCCCATTAAGAGAGACAGTGTTATCAAGGTGATGCTTCTGGGGTGCCTTGGACTCAGCTGCGGCTAGGCAGGTCACCAGAGGTGCTTCCTGGGGCTGTGCGGGTGCCCTGCCCTCTTTCCCAGGTCCCACAGGTTCAGTGCCACTGAAGCAGCCCCCAGCAGAAGTGGCACAGCCCCAGTTCGAGGGGACCTCGCTGACAGCCAACTGTCCCTTGCAACTCTCCCTCAACCTTGCAAACCTCCCAAAGGCAGCCTGCGATTCCCCAAACGGGAATGATTCCTTAAGAAAAGATGAGACGTCTGTGCTTGCTTATCTTTAAAGAGCAGTTCACAAAAAAAAAAAATATCTACTTTTGCGACCTGCCTCTGCTTTCCTCACTTTCACTTCCACAAACCACCCTCCCACCTCTGCCGCCTCCAGAGCATCCCAGCCACACGCCTGAGCAGCGCTCCTCTCCCAGGGTGCTGGCTACCCTCTTGTTTTCAGGTGTCATGTCACATCAAGGACAATTAAACATACATTGGATCCTGCTCCTAGATGGGTTTTTCATGTGCATGATAGCTCTGGGTCCTGCAGGGATGTGATGCAAAGCCCCATGGATGGGATGAATGGGGTCTGGCACTGTGGTCCATCCTCTTAAAGAGCTGGTGGTCCCTTTCACCAGCAGTGCTGGGGAATATTCTTAAATTAAGTCTCTGATAATGTTTTTTCTCTCCTGATTGCCGTTCTCTTCTCCCACCTATAAACCTTCCATCCTGTGTCTTTGGTTTGGTGTCAGGACCCCAAGGCATCAGCCCTGGCCCCCTGCCTGGGATGCACAGACACCCATGGGTTGCACTGGCTCTTATCAAACCAGGAGCATCTCAGAAAAGCCTCAGTGCAGGGGGGGAAGCCATGGTGCTCCTCTCCAGAAAGCCCAAACACCTTCCTTCCCAAGGGCATTAAATCACTGTCAGGCTCATGCTCTCCACTTAACACATAGTTTCCCAATACCCAGCCGGGTGTTTCCCCCTCTGTTCCTGGAGCAGCACCTGGACAGGGAGGCACAGCCTGGCTTGGCAGGCTGGTGTGTCTTTAGGGCAAATACATCCTTTAGTGGGAAGGAAAAGGATTTGTCTTTCTACATGCAGAGAAGATAGATGAAAAAAAAAAAAAAAAGAAGCTTGTTATATACCAGAATACCTTCCTCCCTCACCAAAGGTCAAACTTAGATCCAATTTCAGTCAGGAGGGAGACGTCTGTCAGACAAGCACTAATCACTATTTAGTATTCATATTCACCTATTAGAAGCTCCATGCTGTAAACATGTCTATGAATTAACAAGGCATCTGGCCTCTCCTATACAATATGAGCAGCTTGGATCATGAAGTGTCTGCAGAAAATAAAAAGTGCCTTCCATCTGTCTCTCCCAAATATCACTGCTATCACCAAAGCAAACAGACCGGCTCTTCCAAAGCACCGTGCGTCCCCCTCCCCCAGAACGTGTTAGTCAAACAAAAACAAGCATTTCACAGAGAGCGCTTGACAGATCTGAAACAACTCTGAGGAGCAAGGCGCAAATTAAGAACTGGGAAAAATTAGCTGAAAAATAACTGAGAAAAAAGCTTCCTAATAACAAAGTCTCTTCTTAGTGCTTTGAGTAATTATTCATAGTGCTGGCACTGCCGACACCATCAGAATATCAGCGCTGCCCGGCAGAAGATGCATGGGCACGCCAGGACCCGTGCCAGGGCAGAGCCACCCACGGGAAATGCTGTCCCCCAGCATTTACACCTCTGCAGCTTGCGGTTGAGAAGGTTGTTGTGGGATGATGATGGCCCTTGGAAGGGCCAGAGACTCGCCTCAGTCCTGCAGCCTGAAAAAGGCAAAACCCAGCTAGCCTTGAGCCATCAAAACTGCCCTGGGTGACGACCATGTGCCTGACTGCTTGGGGACAAGTCAGCTTCAGTGATGCCTCCATAGCGGACTGCAAACCCCATCCCAGGTCCATGGGCTGTTTTTTCCCTCTAAATAAGAGCGCTTCAGCTCACGACTCTGCTCCCTGCTTGTCTATGAGGAACACAGGAGAGCTAAAGGTGGATAATGTGTGGTATAATCTATTCCAGATCCGCAGGCAGAAGGGGCGATGCCAGAGGAGCTGTGTCAGTGCAGTGTGGGACATCAAGGTGTGCTGCTGCCATCAACTAGGGATTGCAGCTGCCCTGATGGCTGCGGGAGGGAAGAGCCGGTGCAGCCCCTGCGACGGTCCCCACTGGGTTAGCGAGCGCGGTGGGGCTGGCCAGGGGCTGTTGCTCATGGGATAGTGGGACCAGTGTCAGAGCCAGGGCAGGAGACCTCCCATCCCCACAATACCCAGCTGATCCCCTGGTCTCCGTGTTCCACCCATCTCACTGCCTTTCCTCCCCTGGTTTTCCAGCCCACTCCAGATTTCAGCTCCAGTGCTTCCCAGGGAAACCTGGCTGCTGGCAAATGGGGAGGCTTTCTGCTGGCTTAGCTCTTGCCAGGGTCTGGACACAGCTTGTGCCCCGGCTAAAGCTGGTGGCCTTAAACCAACTCAGGCTCTTCTGTCTCGAGGGAAGGGAGGGTCTACTCTAAACCCTGGCTTTGTTTTCAGAAGATAAATTTAAACCAAGGGGAAGGAAGAATGAGGTCCATAAATCAGGCAGGGCTGAAAATGAGGCATGAAAAATGAATGAATAGAGTGCGTGTGCAAGCGCTGCTGCCCCGACCTGCTCCACTGACACAGCCCACCCGCAGCTGGCAGCCCAAAGCCAAACCCTCCCTGTGGCACTGAGCTTACCTCTGCTGCTGGAGACAGACCTGTCAGCTCTCTGATAATTTTTGCCTCTCACCCAGTTTGCATCCACACAGAAAACACCCCACTTGGCTTTAAACTTGAGCTGCCGGGGGTGTGACAGGCTGGGTGGGCTTCAATCTGTGTGCTCAGCAATGCCAGGGTCTGCCTCACTCCTCTTTCCATTCCAGGTTTAAACAATTTTATTTTTTTTTTAAATAAAAGGCCAACTCTTTGGATTGCCTGAGATGTTAAAGCATAAAAACCATGGAGCAGAGGGAAATCATGGCTTTCTGGAAGTGGTTCTCATGTCCCCAACACACATGGATGATAGAAAGAAGAAAACCAGGCTTCCAGACCTGCCAGCTGCAGACATCTAAGGAGTTGGCTGTGTCAGATTAGCCTCTCCCAGCTTCCTCCCTGGCCAGCTAGCTGCTCCTGTAATAGCGATGCAGAGAGGTCTATCTCCTCCAAATCATCCTGTGGGAGAGCATCTCTCTGGGAGCGGGGCTGAAGCAGCCTGGTTTGGCGATGCAGTAAGGCCACTCCAACATCGGGAGCTGGATCTGCACCTCTGCCATAAGGCTTTGGTGTTTTAGGTCCACAACGTGCAGACCTAGTTTGGATCAATGAGAAACCCTCACAGCTTGGCAGCCTCCAGAATCAGGTCTAAGTGCATTGCTAACCATGTCCACAAATATTTGTACTTTGCAAAGGGGCTGGGCTGGGACCTGAAAATGCAGGTTCTGAAAATACCTACCTATGTCATTTGACATGTAAATATTTCAAAGAAATAATTTGACCCATGGCTTTGGAAGAAATGGTGGGATAGTGGCTGGTGGCTGAGAGGCAGCCCAGAGCAGCTGGTATTGAGCCAGAGAAGGTGGGAAGGAGTGAGAAGGAAGAATAAAGACTGGGAAATTTGGTTTTACCTTCCTGTAAGACGACCTGAAGTGGCCCCATCTGGGGGACCTGGTGACTGGAGAAAGGTCTCGCTGAGCGTCACCATTCAGAACATCACCACGATCCTTCCTTGCATCCTTCCACTGAGGAAAAGCTTCTGCAAAATAAGTGTTTTCCTTGCCATAAGGATTTACCTACCCTGTTATACCACATTAACCACTTGCACTGCTGCAAAAATCTGACACAGAAGAGTCACAGCTGCCAAAGCTGCACTGCCAGCTCGAGGGGCAGGACATCACCTTCATGGTCCTACAGGACCTCGGGACAGGACTGGCTGTGGGTGGCTTTTCCCAGCTCTGGGATGGCAGTGAGCCCCGAGGCTGCCCTCCAGCCGTGCTGCTGCCTGACCCCAGCCCCAGGCCACCAAAATCAATAGGGAATTTGTCACTGACCTCAGTGGGGAGAGGACTGGGGTCTGCACGCATGCACAAGGAAACCCTTCAAGCATGAAAGCTAATTTAAAAGGAGCTCATCTCCTTGTGTTCAGAGACACAGAGCAAGGAAAAAGCATGACAGATTTTGGTATATTTTAGCTGAATTATTGTCCACTGGGGATTGAGCTAAGACCACAAACATTATTTCACTTTCTAGCAAGGCTGCAGTGATGAATATGGGTTTCAAAGGAGAAAAGCTGGGTGGTTCTTGTTTCCAATCTTGAGTCATTCCTCCTCCTTTGGAGGTTAAGCATGAATACCACAGTACAGGGGTGCCGAAACAAAGACTCCCATCCCTTAATAAGGCATATGGGTCAGCAGGTAAATGCAGTAAAGCTTACACTGCACATATCAAAATGCAACAGAATTTCACACTAGGCTCTGTTAAAAATATTCTGTTTAATTGATTTTTTAAAAAAATCTATTATGCTGCTCTAGGCACAGCTATTGATCTGCAGTGCTGGAGAAGTAATGAAGAAGCCTTCAAATCAATAAGGCCAAAGTATATCTCAAACTGTATCTGCTCCACCAGCACAACAGGGATGTGGCCAGTGAAATTCCCTAGACAGGGCCAGGAGTATGAACAAACCTGTTCTGATGACTGCAAAGATTTATTTCAATTGGCATAAACATAACTAATGAAACCCTGACGACTCTTCACTTCCGTGAAAGCTGATAATATATCGTGGTGCTCACAATGAAATGAGCAAGAACACATTTGCAAAAAGAAGAAAAAAACCCAACTCCCTCAACCGTGAGCTGTATTTTCTTCTTGGTGCCCTTGATTCTCCTCCACCCCCTTCCCCCAGCCTGGATAATATTTCTTCTTGGAGCTCTCGTACGGGTTTTAACACGGATTTTGTAAGTCTCCAAGGCTGGAGTTTTAGGTTTTCTTTTATCCCTCGCTGTCAGGATGGAGTAGGTAGGCAGCTAAAATCACAGGCTGATAATATTGTTTGGGGCTAACAGCCTTATCTTATCTTGTTCGTATTATTCATATTACCTTAGATAAGCCACCTGGGGCCGCACACAAGCAAGATTCAAGGAAGTGACCTCATTAAAGTTCAGACGCCTATTTACTGTAATAAGAACAGCTGGACTAACACAGCCACACTTTGAACTTGGCTGGCACTTTCCATCTGAGGCTTTGACTTGATCCCTTTCACACTTCACAGCACACAGGAACGGAGGAGCTGGAGTTAATCAGCACTGCGACTTTTCCTCCAAAAGGCCTGGGATCACAAAAGGGGTTTTGCCCGCTGGACATCGAGTGTTTTTGCGAGCGGGGTTGCAGGATGAGCACCCAGCCGAAGCCCCAGACATGGTCCGCACCGCCCCAGAGCCTAGGATGCTTTTGCTAAGGATCCCCGGTTGATGGAGAAGAACTGCTCTAAATGCAGTCAGCGCTTTGTTTCCTAACTAAAGCTGATGTTGGGACAGATCTGTTGGTTCTGCTTTTCTAACTCAAATAGTCAAAGCAGCAGATCTAGCACAGGGGCAGGTCTGCCTCTGCACAAGTATTTACTTCTGTCTGGCTCAGGCGTTAAGGTTGGCAGGAATAAGCTTCAGGCAGGTTTAAATCAGCATAGCCCTGGCCAGGGCAGAGATTGTGCTGCTTTAATTATGCAGCACTCAGAGGGACACGTGGTGGTGGCACTGCTGGGTGCAGCCCCAGGAGCACACGCGCTGCTCAGTGCCACACTGGTTCCAGTTGAGGACTGTGACAGTCACTGAACACTTCAGTTGGTTTCAACCAGCAAATTAATCTAAATTTTTTTTTTTTTTTAAATCTGAATCTCCAAAGTTTTAAAATATGGTAATGCAATTAGCAGCTTTGGCAGGCTAATGAAGCCACTTTAAACCCTCGCAAAAATACCATTAAAAGAGAATGCTTAAGAGCCTCTTCAAACTTTCCAAAATGAGAAGTATGTTCGTATTCAGAAGATGCCAATCTAGTCTCCTTTCTCCAAGGTTCAAGATTAATTAGGGACTTGTTTAGTGCATGAATGAGGAAACAAATGAACTCTTGGATCGCAGAGCACTGGAACCAATTTTTTAATCATTTTTTTCCTTTACAATTACATTCCTATCAAGAAAGTCTTCATTAGACTTTCTGTCACGGGGCCACATCGTGTCAGGTAACTATTGCAATTGCTTGGCTTTCACCCAAAGGTTGAACAATATGAATTTTCTCAGAAATAAATACACGCGATATACATTTAAGGCAGTGTTTTTTCATTAAAATGCTATTGCATTTTCATAATAAATACATATAACCCTTCCTCCAAGACTCCCTCAAAACAAATGATTTAGAAAAGACCAACAATATCTTCCCCTTTCCAAAACCAGCCTGGGTATTTAAAGATTACCTTTGAGAAATATATTAATGCCTGATATAAGAAGCACCATACAATAGAATGAGATTACTAAGGTAAGCAATAATAGATAGGAAGAGAATGAATATATTCAAGACTAAGTGTTAAAAGAATGGGGTTTGCATGTTTAGTGAAGGAGAAAGGAAAAAAGAAACTGCTCTGTTTTTTCCAATGAGTTACAACCTGCCCTGAAGATTGGAGGGACTGGTTTGGCTAATGCCAGCCAGAAAGAGATGCCGATTTGGATCAAAACTGTACCAAAATTCAGGCATTTTCCACTCCAGCCTTACTTCTGCTCACAGTGAGGATCAGCTGAGAGAACTCACTCTTCATTGCTCCCTTACTCACACACTAGGTTTGTTTTGATGTTGAGAATTTCTCCAGAAAAAGGAAAGCATTAAAATAGACTAATTTGCAAAAAGGAAAAAAAAAAAAACCCTTGTGCACTCTCATACTGGGGTAAACCTATTGCTGTAGTCATGCTAAGAAAAGGAAGCAAAACTCAAACAAGGTTGTGTTGCAAAGCGAGGACACATACACCACGGTGAAAGCAAATGCCAAAGACACTATTTCTGCACTGCTGGTTATAAGCTTTTACTTATTAAAAAAGTTTAATTGCAGTTAGGTGAGCTGCAACCAAAATGCAGCCTTACAGCAAGGTGTCAGAGGCTCCCTGGGGAGGAGAGGTGGCCTTTGCTCTAACAGTTCTTCAGGGGCACTCATGCACGCCCAGATATGTGCCTCTTTTTTTTTCTACAAGTAATGAAGAGCATGAAGATTCAACCCATAACCCAAAGCTCATGATGCAGACTGGGTAAGAAATGGGTAATATGTAACGATGACTGGCAGATCTACTTACTCTTTTCCATTAGCACCCATTTATTATTATCTGGACCTCTACCAGGGTGAACAGATAATGGTTTCCTAAGTGGAAAGGCAAGGGTATAATTTTCATAGCTGATTTGTTCACTTCTACCTCTCTTCTGTCCTTTGAGCAATTTTAGTTCGGATCTACGCTTCCCAGGACACCCTTCTATGGGCATTTATAAATAAAGTAGTGCATCACCTCCTGACCACTCTCCCTAACCTCGTTTCTATCGGACAGCATAATAAAGTCCACGCAACAGATACTCCTGATGGAGGGGGCAGGCTGCAACACCAATTTCATTCATTACTTCCTTAGCATGAGCAGCATTTTAAGATATATGGGGGAGAGGATTTTGCTCAGAGACCATCAGCACTTGCTTTTCATAGTAACCATGGACAGGCACAGAAATCCAGATTTTTTTTCCATACAGAGTCCACAGCACATCTCTAAGAAACCAGCAGTAGTTGAAGCAGCGCAGCCCGAACTGTAGGCACCTGAGCAGTGGAGAAAGTGCCCTTTTGCCAAGTATCCTACCACCAACAAACCTCCAGCTCAGGCCCTTTGCACAAACTGCAGGGAAACCCTGAGCTGGCTGGGCACCAGAAGTCTTCATTTCAAGATCTCTCCTTACATTATCTCTGGAGATCCACGTCCCAATGGCTCTTAAGTCACTAGAGGAACTTGTTTGTTGGACTTAAACCAATTCCTGGGGGTTGGATTGTCTCCACTGTAAAATCTGGCAGGTTGCAGCCTCTGCCCAGGAATTAGCCATTCTTTTCCAGAACTGACTAGTAAAGTCTGTACAAAGAAATAGAATCATAGAATCATTTAGGTTGGAAAAGACCTTCAAGATCATTGAGTCCAACCATCGTCTATGCCCAATAGACCATGTCTCGGAGTGCCTTGCCTACACGCTTTTTGAATACCTCCAGGGATGGTGACTTGACCATTTCCCTGGGCAGCCTGTTCCGATGCCTGGCAACCCTTACAGTAAAGACATTTTTCCTAATATCCAATCTAAACCTCCTCTGCTGCAACTTGAGGCCATTTCCTCTCATCCTATCACCAGCCACCAGACAGAAAAGACCAGCCCCCACCTCGCTACAACCCCCTTTCAGGTAGTTGTAGAGAACACTAAGGTCTCCCCTCAGCCTCCTTTTCTCCAGACTAAACAACCCAGTTCCCTCAGCCGCTCCTCATCAGACTTGTGCTCCTATCTGTCAACCTTAGCCAATATTATTAGGCTGTAGTGAAGACCACAAATTCAATTTTGCATGTCTTAAACACTGGGTAGCTGCTCTATAAGTTTCTCTCTTAAGGTAGAGACCAGGTGCTACATTTCCACTCAGGTTTCAGCCTGTCCGAAGCCGTGTCTTAACACAGGGTAGAGAGGAGGAAATTTGCCCCAAATTGCCAGTGTGCCCAATATCTCCTCAAAAAGATGCTGCAGCTTTCACCTTTCACACAAGTGCTGCGAGTCTGGTACGACCAAGTGATGCTGATGCTAGAGCAGTGCCATTTAATTAGTAAGGGAAGCCAAAGTTGGGATGTCAGTGGAAGAGTTGTGGGATAATAAAAGACTCTGCCAGCTGACAGAGAGAGGCATAGAGCACTTGCACAGACCTCAGCAAGCAGTGCTCCAGTGGCTGCACTGTCATGAGTCACTTATTTGCATCAAAATGACGACAGACTTGATTGAAAGAAAAGAAGGGGCATGCAAATCTACCATTCTTCTTGTCCCATTATAACTCTGGGAGCCTTGAACAAAATTCAGTGCAACTGTGGAGATGTTTTGCTTTCTTATGGGTCCAAATTTTGCAGCTCAGATCCCTCCTTGTCAGAAAATATCTGTTTGCATTAAGTAACTGTTTACCTTGTCCCAACAATAACACTGTAAGTCAGAAAAAGATCTAAGAAAAGCTGATTCTCCTAGCAAGGATAAGAATGTTTGAATGCAGGAGTTTGGAGATCAGGCTAACTCTAAAGACTAGGCAAAGGTAGGATTTTTTTCAGTGCAGATGCATTTTCTTCAGTGCTTTGTGACCACTGCTTTATTCTAAGTTGCCTGGATGGGCAAAGTCAGCACACACCCCGAGTGTGCCTTGCTGAGAGTGAAAGACTGCATTGTAGAAAACAAGACCCAGCGAACAGGAACTTTGCATTGAAGCTGTCAGGCATCAATCACCAAAGGGCATGTGCCCAGAATAACCCTAAAGGAGACATCTCTGTTTTGTGCACATCGGCTATTGTCAGGTCTCCTGGCAGCTTCCAGCATAGCCTTTTCTTGAGCAAAACCTGGGCTGCCTGGCTTTGTCTCTAAAACATTGGCTCCTGCCTGCTTCAGTGGAAATATTGCATATCTGCTTCTATGTTTTGCTGGGTCTCACAGCATTTGATCACACCAGGTATTGGCAGACCTACAGCAGGTTTCATGAACAGGTTTTGAGCAATGGCTAGAGAACAGCAAATCCTGGAAGTGGAGCATGGAAGGAGAATTTGCAAACTGCTGTGGCTTTTACTCTTTGCCATTCAAGAATGTGGAGGAACATCTACAGCTGGACTCTAAATAACTAGGTTAACTACCCTCTGCAAATAGACAAAACCTGCTGCCCTGAACCCTGCTGCTCTCATAGAGTTTTAATAGCTTTTGCAATAAAAACGAGTAAGTCCCAAAGGAGAGCTCTCCATTTATTCAGAAAGATGTTGCTAAATTCCTATACACAACATATTCCGCTGCTGGAATATGTGCCTCTTCCCTAGCAGCTCTCCTTCCTGCCAGCCAGGTAAAGGCAAGGCATATAATCATCTGTGTTATCTGATTTGCAAGGTTAACTGCCCTGGATCATAAATATGCAGGGATTTATGACCATGAAGGTGCGCTACCTAAGGCTTCAGGAGAAAAGTACCATGCTCACATCTCCCTTCTCTCCGACTTCTGAAAAAGGGAAAGAAGGATGTCAAGATCCAGAAATTACCATGCCGTAATGGAAGATCCTCAGATAGACTTCGTTTAATTATACAGTTCTATCATTTCCTGAGTGTTCCCCATCCCATTAGGAAATTACGGCAGTAACTCGGTTAATAGATTCGCACTGTGCAAACAGCCGCCGGGGCTGTGGGCTCCCGGTGTGGCATGTGTGCAGTAACGCAGGAGCGCTCGGCCGGTGGGGACCCGGGGGTCCTCTCCTGCCACAGAGAGGGGGGTTTCTTGCTCGGAGGAACATCCAGTCTCTCTGGTTGGAGATGCAAAGCCCTTTTTTACATGCAAAGGAAAAACCAGGGCTTATGCTGGAGGGAGCACTGCAGTCTGGAGGGAGCACTGCAGTCTGGGCTCTCCAGTGGGAAACACCCTGGGGCTGTAGGGTCCTGAGGGCAGGTCAGGACTGGACACAAGAAGATTTGTTGCACAGGGACAGGAGATAAAGGCTATTAAAGCAAAACGCCACTCACCCTCAAAAAAAAAATTTTTTTTGCATATTTCTTTTCCCATGCAAGGTACAAAACTGCACAGCTGGAACGCAGAGGCAGAGGCCGTGCCTCTGTTCAAGTGTGCATCATGTGCAATACAATAGCATAGGAACTACAGAGCAAAGGAACGCATTAAATCAGGCACCGAATCTCTTCAAACACCACATTTTCTGTTCAGCCTTTCAGTGCTTCCCTCGTCCTTGGCAGTGGAGCTGACCTGGTCATTTTTCCCTTTTTACTTCTTACTGCCACTTTCTATGGCATTTTCATGAATTAACACAGCAGTGTGGTTTTGTGCTTTACAGATGGAAAAAAAAAAAAACCTTTCCTATTTAAATAGAGATATGTGCCAGTTGACATTTCTTGAAAACACTTTGACTCATATTAAGCTTTGCAAGTCTTTTTATTATCTTTAAAGACTAGTTAAAAGCATTTCTAGGGTGGCAGGCAAAATGGAGGCAGGCAGGCAGGCAGCCTACCTGGGGGAGACAGAGGCGACAGGGATGTTTCTGGCTCCAGGCTCCATCCCCAGCCAGCTATGGAGCTACTGCTGGGACATCCGTCACCTCCTCCTGCCTGGAGCAAAGAGAAGGGTTTATAGGCACAGCAGCTGAAAAAGCAACAGGTCTCATCATCCCCTTTGTGTTTAAAAAGGGGGCTGGGGAGGGAAGCAGAGCAGCACGACCAGGAGAGCAAGGAAGGAAGCGGAGGCAGTTAACCGTGCAAAGGATTTGTTTGTTTGCTGCCTTTCTTTGGCTGCTCTTCCCCTGTCTCGAAGCTGCCACCTGCGATCCTGCACGTGTACCCACTTGCTGCGTGGCTGGGGCGATGCCGGCAGGGACCTGCTGCCCAGCGCTGAGGAGAGGTGTTGGGTGCTCTGCTCCCTATGCTGCCTCTCCAGAGCCAGCCCTGGTCTCAGCAGCAGGCGCTGAGCCCTGGGCCTTGACCCCGGTTTAATTCCCGAGCTGCTGAGCAGCGTTGCAAGGCTCAGCCCAGATGCAGCGACAGAGCCGGCACTGCTGCAACCCATCAAAACATGCCCTGTGATGAAAAACATTTGCAACTTCCTCCACTGCCAAGTCAACTCCAAAAAGCCACAAAATACGTTGTTTTGAAAAACGAGGAAGATAAAACAGTTTCTAAAGATGGCAACAACACCAGTGCCCAAGCACAGGTCAGGGTGGGCTCGGGTCTGCGTCTCCCTCCCCCAGCCTCGCCACCGCCTCAGGCAGCCGCTGCACGCTCGCGATGCAGGCGCAGGCAGTGTCATGCTGCTGGAAGGAGACAAAAAACACCACTGCCTTGCACAGCCTCATGCTGGGCACGCGTGCTCACCCCAGGTGCATCTGCAGTTTGCTCTGAAGCCGAGCAGGATGCGGGACGGCAGCTTTGCTCTGCCTCTGCCTGTGCTGTGCATGGGCAGTGCTGCCCGTCACCCTCCGCTGGACTGCTCCTGACCCCCAACATGGTTTTATTAAGTTTCTTCTGAAACTCTAATGCCACCCTTCATTTCTAAGCCCTTACAGTTGTGCTGCCCAAGATAAGACTACGGTGAACCCAGGGAACCCGTCTGGCCCAAGAAATAGGAAGGGCTGCAAGTGCAAAGGGTTGGAGGTTAAATGAGAGGAAGAGCCTTAGGAGCACCTGCTAAGGAAAGGGAAAGCCATGAAGAAAATGGGATAGATGACTAAAGCAATGCCGAGATGGGCTTCACACCTCTTATGTATGTGTTTCATAAAAAGATGATAGCAGTAGTGTTGGTGTGTGGGTGTTGCCTCGTTGCACCTACTCATGTAATGAATATATCACTGCTAATCCACACATATCCACATCGTACTCACCCGAGCACAGATGAAAGAAATAGGGCATTTTGCGAATCACTGTTTTCTAAAAATATTTCAAAAAAACAAGAATAAATCAAATTTCTATCTCCCTCCCTCCTTTTGTGCCACACTCCTGCTGCTACCATGGGGTGACCCTCCTGCATGGCAGGGGACAGGCAGGAGACACCCCATTTCCTTGCAGTGTCTGAAGAACAGTCTACCATTTGCCTGGAAATCAGAAGATGGGTATCACGGTGATGAGAAGCCAAAAGTAAGCTGTTTCACTGAGCCCATCTGGCAGGTCTGAGGCTTCCTTTGGAGGTGTCGCTGCAATTAGCACTGCTTTTCTCTAACTGGCTCCTGAGGTCATGCAAATGCTAGAAAGGAGCTGCTTGTGCTTGCTACGGACCCTGGTGGGAAGGATGGCATAATTTAGTCTTTTAGGAGAACTTTTTTCCTTGCCAAGAGTCCATGGCTTGAAAAGTAATCAAACCCAGCACAATATATGGGCTGTGAAGTGCAGAGTGCAGCAGAGAAGCATATGTGCAGAGGGCATCAGGGATGGCAGTCATTTGCCTTTGAAAGGGCTGTTGCCAAAATAACCCCTTCTCCGTCTGTAAACCATGGCCCTGTGGCCACAAATAAGGTTGGTGGGGATGATGGCAGGTCCTAGACCGGAGGCATTGTGATGGGAGCCAGAAGCAAGAGGGCTGGCAGACCGAAGGGCAGTGGTCAGGCCTCACCCCATTTCTGAGAAGACGGTACATGCAGGAGACTTTCCAGCCCTGCCGGAACAAGGGCCAGATCCAGCATGGAGCCCAGACTCTTCCCTTGCAGGGATTTAGTTGAATAACAAGAGACCCAACGATGCAGCCCCCCAAACACTGCTCGTGGGCTTTCCCTGGGCGGGATGGTCCCTGCCTGGGGGTGGTGGGTGTAAGGTGCTGGGGGTCCCATGCCCAGTGCTGCTGTCCCAGCTCCACAGCAGGGCAGCTCCCTCCTCATCTAACCCCAGTACCCAAAGGCTGGCAGTTTTTGCTTTACTCTTCCCCACCACACAGCAGACCTGCATGGACATTTCAAGTCAGACTTTGGTCCAGGAAAATGGCTGCAGACTCCCCATGACCCCAGACCACCTCCCCTAGAGATGATTGATGCTGCTCAGGCTAAGGAAAAATTTTCCATGGTGCTCTTTAAGGGGACAAATCAAACATCCCCATAAACACCCTACTATGGGGTGGGCATTGTGATAGGATGTCAGTACCAGACCCACTGCCAGCTAAAATCTCTTTGTCAAATGCTGACCTAGTTTATGGGCAGGATATTTGAGGCGACCCCAGCCCCTCGCATGCCCCATACAGTTCCAAGCACACTGCTGGCATCAACGGCAGCACAAAATGATGAAAGGACACAGATTTCAGCACAAGTTTTCCAAGGGGAACCAATTAAAAATAAAAGAATCAGCAAAACTGTTGAAAGGCTTGTGAAAAATCACTGGGCAACATCCTTTTAAGCAAAGATCTCACCTTTCTTACATGCTAGATCCTCGGGCAGCCTACCCAGCCTATTTAAGTGGGCATCAGAGAGAAATGTACAATTAAAATTTAACTTGGACCAAGCTGTTAATAAACCAAGAGGCACCGGGGCTGCCACAGCAGGGAGGCAGCATTGCCAGGGCTGGCTGGTGATGTCCATCCCTGCTGTGCTGCTCCCGCAGAGCTCCCTTCTCCAGGGGGATCGCCCCAGCAAGCAGCGCCTGGGGAAAAAAGTCTGAGCCTCAGCACCTCCTCCCCGCATTCAGTGCACAAGGCTCAATGCAAATCCAGGGCCAGCAAGCAGGGTTTTTTCCACCATGGGTTTTGCCTCTAGCTCGGTATGGCTTTGGCCGTCCTGCCTGCCCTCCCTCCAGCTCTGCCTGCTCTATAGGAGCAGAAATACTAATTGGTGTGTGTTTTCACCAAACCTATAGTGGTTATCTCTGCAGCATTAAACATATACAGAGCATCCGCCATGGAGGAGTTAAGTCAAGATCAAGTTAAAGTGGCACAGAAATTTTCCCTGATCGAACATTTTGTGCATAGCATTGACACCCTGCCTTCGGGAAGAGGCTCTTCTGGGGCCCTGCCCAGACCACGCTGTGGCCCCTGGCAGGACAGCTCCTGCTGTAGAGACTGGGGGTGTCTCAAACCTGGGGGTGGAGGGTCAGCCACATCCGTAGTTTGGGAAAGACGGGGTGGGATTTACCCCAGGAAGGACAGACAGTTTTCCATACCTTCTGCAGGAGTGGTCAGGTAGGGCCCAAAAGCCAACCTCTCCCCCGAACCAATAACACAGCCAGACCTCAGCAGAGACAGACCCACACACAGCCGCCAGCTGGTCCCCCCAGTGCCAGCTCCCAGCACGGCTCATCAATGGTGATGAGCCCAGTATCCTCCTGCATTTGAAGAGTGGGATGCCATATACAGCAGGGGAGGGTGGAGGGGGACACTGCACCAGGGACCCCAGCACCAAACCCCAGAGATTTTAGGATAAAGAGGAACTGGTGCCCATCCTGTCCTCTGACCTCCTACTAAATCTCCATCAAATCAGCCTCCATCCACAATATCTCACTGATATTTCCTTATCACTAAGTGAACCCAGTATTGCTCCTACTGCCTCTGGAGTTCATCACTCACTGGGGATATTAAAAATTTGTGGGTAATGGCTTGAGTGCTCTGGGTCTAGTTAACCCTGTCCCCGCATGTCTAAGCATCATGTTTGCTTGAAGCTTTCCCTGAAGAACCTCATCACACGGCTTTAGCCAAGGACACAGCTCACTGCAGGCCCATCAGCTTATGTTTCTCCCAACTACTGCTTTTACCAACTGTTGCTTCACCCAGACTGTGACACTGGTGGCTTTTGGACGAGGGGCCAAACTGATGAGCTGGTGCAGCCCCAGCACAGCCTTCAAGTCACAGGTGGTTATAAACAGCAAATGCAGAAAAGCAAATGAGCAGCTTTCCCCAGCTTGTGCTGCAGAAGGCAGGGCTGGGCTCTGCAGGGCAGACAGCGGCTCTCAGCTCGGCTTGGGGGGGCTCAGCCTGCTCCCCTCTGCCCACCAGCCCTGACCAGCTGCCCATCTCTGCCTCTTCCCGGTGGCTTTGAAACCGCAGGGCAACAGGGACGGGGACAGCTCAAGGCCAGTTCAGCTCTTAGGGTTGTGCAAATAGGTGAAGAGGAGTAAGGAAGAAATGTTGGGGCTTTCCCAGCTTAGGAGCACATTGCTGTATTGGTGGCTGGGACAAAGCTCTCCTGGAGGGTATTGGAGGAGATGGCAGCGAGCGGGGACGGATCGGCTGCTCCCAGTGCTGTGGTGTGACCCGGGCTCTGGCACTGTCCAGTGGGGTAGGAGCATGCCGCCTGGCACGGAGCTTTTGCAACCTCGACTGCTCACTGCTGAGCAAACCAGCAGCGTTTCCCAAACTGCCCGGGAAGCAGCCCTCTGCAAATGGGGCTCTCCTGCCCACCCCAGCACTGCCAGGTGTCCCCGGGAGCAGGCTCACCATCTCCCTGTAATTAGCAACCTCTGTGATTGCTAAATTCACCACCAGAACATGCTTTGGGGTTGGTTGGGTTTTTTTGTGGCAAACCCCTTCTAATCCCCATCTGGCTCAGTCCAGGAGGTTGGAATTTGAGGAATGATTTTTAAATTGCTGTGGAGCTGTGTATACCACATCAGAACTCCTGCGGGTCCGTGCCCAACCTGCAGTGCCCTGCCCTGGGCAGCAGCTTCACATCTCTCAGCTGGGGCTCAGGAGAGCCCAGCCTGAAGAGACTAGAGCAAATATCTGCAGGGAAATTGCAATTATAACCTCTCCCAGCCACAACAGCCCTTTCCTGAGAGGCCCTGGTTGCCTGCAGCGCCCTGCCTTTTGGCTTTACAGAGGCTGTAGGCATCCTCTGCCTGGCCTCTGGGGAAATCTGTAAGGACCTGTGGTTTAGGAGCTATGCCAGGCCATAGCCATAAAAAAGGCCAGGGTAGTTAGAGAGGAATATCAGAGCTTGTCTTTTATGTCCTTCTAAGCCATTTGCCATAGGCAAAGGGCTTAAGAAATTATTTTATGCAGCCACTTTGGTTAAAAAATAAAAGCAGCTCAGATTTTTTGGTGGGTTTTTTTTGTTGTTTTTTTTTGTAATTATTATTTTTCTGTGGAGCTGGAAGAGGGGCACCCAAACTGCAGTAACCCTGGGGGCTGCGGGGCTGCACCTGCCTTTAGGCACCACCCTTCAGCCAGCAAGGTCCAGGAGGTCCTCCTGGATAAACCCAGCTGCGACTCAGGACCCACCTGCAATGGGCTGGGTCTGGGTGCAGAATCCGTGTGGGCGCCTGGCGCGGAACCGGTGCTCACAGCCCTTGGGGGCCCAACCGCAGCAGCGGGCTGCCGTGGGGGCTGCAGCTCCCCGGAGGAGAGAAGACAGGCTGCTGCCAGCACACCGGGGTGCAAGGCTTGTCATCAGAGTCATCTGTGTGTCCCATCCACCCAAACTGTCACGGTGGGGAAAATACAGTAAGGGTGAGACCAGGAGCCACGAGGGACGGTGGGAGCTTTGCTGTCACAAAGGGGAGCTCGTGACTTCCCCTCCTGCTGGAAAAGTTGGTACTTAGCAGCTCTCAGGGCATGGATTTACACCTCGGCTGACACCTGATGCGTGAGCCTGGTTGGGCTGGGGTGCAGGACCAAGCCGTGGAGACGTGGCTGCTCACGAGCCTACGGGACACTTGAGCAAAACATAAAAGCCCCCAAACCTCCTCCTTGCTCCACCACAGACATCTCCTGCAGCCAGGGGCGAGCTGCCAAGCCTCTGGGGGGTTGTAACCTATTGCAGAAGTCAAAGGCTTTTGTTACAAATCTCAGTTTTCAGTTAGTTCAGTGAAGCTGACAGTTCCTGACAGTTCCTGCTCTTGGCTTCTGCCTCGGGGGGGGGGGGGATTTGTTTTGAAATTTCAAGAAAAAATAGCGCAACAGCTCTCAAGAAGGCAACTGATGAAGGAGAGGTCATTTTAACAACATTAAAATACTTCCAGCCATTGAAAATTAAATACTTCTTGCACGCTGGTGGCTTGCTAGAGCAACAGGCGGCTGCACAGGCACCTTGGCACAGCACGTGCAGTACAGATCATTCCCCCCCGCCCATCTTCTGTGTAAAATCAGCTTTGACAAATCTAAAGCAAGAGAAAATCAAGACATGACTATGAAGGACAATATCAGGCCAAGCCTGTTAAATTATCTCCCCCGTTTCTGTCATGTCTCATTTACTACTGAGCTGTCAGCTCCCACCCCTCATCAGCCAGCTTCCATCACCGTCCTATTAAATTTTCAGTCTCCTGCTTTCTCTCTAGCCAAACCAGAAGGATTCCCCTTAAATACCTGGAGAACTGCCCCATCTCTCCTCTTTAAATGCCTTAAAATTTGCTTGGTCAGGACACCTCCAAAGAAGTGCCGAGGCAGTCCCAGTTGCTTCCCGCCCCCTCCCAAGCCGCACCATGCTGCTCCTGCAGAGCCAGGGAGCCACTGTGCCACCCCCGGGGTGGGGGGGGATGAGATGACCCCCCATTTCTCCTGCATCTGGCTAAATGCTGCCCTGGCCCGTACCCGCACCTCTCCACAAAAGTTAAGTGCTCCAGCCAGCCTCCCTGCATTTGTCTCTGCCACCCCCTCCCAGGCTGAGGACAGCAGCACTGCCACCATACACCTCTCCGGGCATTAATCAAAGGGCACGCGAAGCTTTTGACTTATGATGTGCCCCCGCCTCAGGCAGCAAACACGGGCACACGCTGGGGAGCAATGAGAGAGCCCACAGAGACAGTCCTGGGGAGGACAGCGAGGGGATGCTCGCTGTGCCAGGTGCCTCTTCCTCACCCTCCTCCTCTGCTGATGCTCTGCACCCCAGGGTCCGGTCCAGACCCTGCGCTGGTTCCCTCACTCCCCTTTTGTCTCCTCCCATGGCACAAGAACAGATGTGGGTGGCAGCTACAGAGGAGCAAGGATGTAGGGAGCAAAGAAATGACACAAGCAAAAATAACCCAAACTGCCCTCAGGTCACCCGGGAGAGGGGACAGCTCTTCCACTGGTGGAACTCCACTGACATGCACAGATGCTGCTGTGCTCCCCACAAGGAAAAATTCAATAAAAGCCTTGTACAGCTCAGTTTTAATTTGACCTGAGCAGGAGCACAAACACACAACATCTGCACATCCTCTGTGCCCTCCTGCCCCTCTTCCCGCCGTTCTGGCTGGTCCCTTTTGAGCTGCAAGGTCTGTGTCACACCAAATTTCCCACATGCAGGGATGGGCAATTCTCAGCAAAGCAAAACCCCAAGGTGTTCTCACACCCTGTGGCTTCAAATCAACAAGAGCCATAGCTTGTTCAAAATGTAAATGTGCTAGAAAACAAGTTTCAGATGGGTTTCAGAAGCAAAACCTCTGCATATGATAGTGATCACATTTCTTAATGTTAATTTCTTATCTCGCCTCTCCAAAGTCCTTTGCAAGGTTTTTATCCTGTTAGAGGAAATCCATCCCCCTGATTTTCCCAGGCTTATAGAAAAGCAAAGAAAAGTATTGATCCTAATGAGATAACACTGACAAGAAAATGGCAAGAGATGGTCCTATCTATTTAAAACTTATTCTATTTTTGACTGGTGGGAAAAATTCATGATTATCAGTTACCCATGCAAATGGGAGATGTCCAGCCTAGATATCTGGTCTGCTCTTCATGGTAGCCTCCAAGTGCCAGCTACCTCTGCATTTTTTTTATGTTTTTCTCTGTGTGTTTTGTTCTTTAAAAAAAAAAAACAAACCAAACCCCAAACTGAAAATAGTCTCTTATACAAGACAAATCCCAGAACCACCGGCGGTTTCATATTAAATGAACATTTGGTGGCATTTTAATCTCTGAAGGTAATGTAGATATTTGTCATTTCTGATCTCCCCTTTCTGCAACTGTCCACAGATGACGAGATCCGTGAAATTGCTACTGCCAGGGAGTGAAATGAGAATTAACCTTGTGCCCATCAGCTGCCTCGGCACCACCCTTTCCACACCAGCCTTGACCATCACCATCAGGAGAGGCAGCTTTTGGGGTCGTGGTGCCATTCACCCCATGCTGTCTGACACACCGTGGCCCCGTGTTAGCAGATAATAAACTCACCCGTGTTAATAGATTGCTTTAAATCCAACACTTTCTTTCCCATTCTCATTTGCTTTGCCTTTCATGCTGCTTTCTCATGTATAAAAGGGGAACTGGGGTAAAAAAAGAAAGAAAAGGCACATGAACACCTGAAAATCTTTTTCATATACCTGCCGCTGCTACCACTCGGTGCTAAATCTGAATAGAAATGGATGGGAGGGAGACGGGGAAGGATGAATAACATTTCATGCCCTGTAGTCAAACATAATTTCAGGCAGGAGATGAGCAGAGACTGGTAAGATGGCTCATCCCAGCAGATAGCTAATGTGCACTTCAGAGCCCACTCTTTGAAGACTGAGGTCTAATTTCCAGCCTGCAATTATTGCACTGGAAATAATTCCTCAGAAAATGGGGTCACATTCTTGGGGTGGGGTAGGGTTAGATAAGAGGGGTCAGAGACCCAGCGGAGGGAGGTTCTCAGGGCCTGGGGGCTGGTAGATGTGGCTGCATGGATATCCCTGGGGCTGCTCTCCTGAAGAAGGACAGCTTTCAAGTGACTTAGGAGCTGGGACACAGCACTGCTGAGGGCACTGGGTCTTCATGCTCGCACTTGGAGCATCTGCCTCTGCTCAGTGACAGTGACTATGTGGGGTTGTCCTTGGTGTCCTACAGCCAAGACTTTCACATAGGTCTATACTTCAGTCTCAAAACCTGCAGCCCGATTTTCCAAAGCACCAAAAAGTCCAAGTTTCTCCTTCCATCAGCAGCATTGGCCAGGAGCTCAGTGCTTTGCACATTGACTATATAGTTTCTGATTTACAACAGCACTGCAAAGACAGAAGCATTGCTATTTACACAGAGAGCTGTTCTGTTCATGTTTCCACAATGCAATGCTCTTACTTGGAGGCTTTGCCTTTGCTCTTCCTGACTTGGAGCTCTGGTCTCATAAAGCAATGGTCATCATGGGCCAGATTTGCCAAAAAAGCACAGCCCAGCAAGTGCTTTTGACAGTCGAGTCACTTCTTGTGGTATCTGACAGAGCTGACGCTCTTCTGTGCAGGGGCAGATATGGGAACACCCTGCCTTTCTGCCTTCCTCATAGTAAGTCTGCAAAAAGTAGAATAAAATGGTCTAATGACAAATGACATATGGTGTCCCTTAGCAGGGCTGGGGACCACACTGGTTGCCCAGCTCGGATTTAAGCCCAAATAACTGTCTCCAGATGGGATTTGCTGCAATTCTGCTCTGACCCAAACTGACCACCCTCTACAGCTCAGACTTGCAAAGGTTTTAGAGCACCTAAACATGCAAACAGGCACCTGGCAAAGATTTTCAAAAGCAGCTAAGAAGATTAGATGTCCAAGACCCATTGGGCTCTGAGAATTAGGCATGTAACCTGCTTAGGCGCTTTCGGAAATTCCTTCAGGGATTTAATTGTTTGGGTTGAAACTTTCTGCAGCAAGTGTGTGCCTCTCCAACTGTCCCACCACCATCTTCAGCCTCTGCAGTCCAGCCATTTTTGGGAGGAGAATGGGGAGAAATATGTTGGCAGGAAATTTTTGGCTCATTTTTCATGCTTTGGAGGATGATCTTGAAATTCAGAGAGTGGTGGCCAAGGCCTTACATTAGACATGTGCTTTTTACTGTCCAGATGGGAAGCTGCACAAAGCCAAGGCAGGCGGCAGGGCTGGCTCCCCTGGGTGCCTGCCCTGGGCTCCAGCAACTGCCTTGATACAGTGTTGGGGTTAGAGGAAAGACCCAAGATAGGGAGGACTGAGACTGGCACAGTGGAGGGGGGAAAGGGAGGTAGGTCAGGGAAGGGAGGAACTGGGCTGTGACTGGGATGGGTCAGGAGATGTAGCAAAGGGGACAAGTTGGGGAGGTGACAAGTTCATACCAGCCTGATGTGGTTGAGATGGAAAGGGTCAAGAGAGCAGGGAAGTGGCACTGTAGCCTATGCCTATTAAATCCTATAAGCCCTCCTCAGCCTGGAAGGGAGCCCAGGGCTTCTGATGGGAGCCAGCACTCAGGTGCCAGCAGAGCTGTGCAGCAAAGCCCCCGGGCAGGCCCCCAGCGCTGCTCTTCACGAGCCTGTGCCACCTGGGTGCCGCGTCTTCGTCCCAGCTTCCCACCTCTGCCACCCACGGGAACCCTAAGAATGTGAGCCATGTTAGCCCAGATAATTTTAAATTATAAAGCACTGCACACAAAAAAGAAAAAAGGCAAAAAAAAAAAAAAAAAGCCTGTCTTTACAAATAAGCAACATGCAAAACGAATCCCTCTCCTTTCTACCTCGTGTTTCCAGCAGCTGCCAGCAGGCAGGATGTGTGTGCCAGGAGCTGGGGCACCAGTTCAGGTCTGGGTTGAGTCCCTGTTAATTTGCAGACTTGCTCTATGCTTTGGACAAGTTGCTTGGCCCCCCTCTGCCTGTCAGAAGGATAAATACCTCTTCCCACCAGAGAGACGTGCTGCAAATTAGATACGCTGGTAGCTGTGCAGAGAGTACAGCAAGTACATAAAAAGAACAATACCTCAAATGCTTTATCAAAATCAGATAAGGTTGCAGCCAGCACAGGAGAGGTCAATGGCAGAAGCCTGCGTGCAGCTCCCAGGGGTATGGGCTGGTGCGCAGGTTGTAGCTGGTGACTGCTGTGCACGTGCAACTGAAGCACCTGAGCTATGGCTGGCATGAACCTACAGTGGGTGCTGCTCCAACCTGATGATAGCTAAGATGTGTTGAGTTTTATAATTGCCCCTTTGAGCAGTGTGGGCAGTCAGGAATTTGGCTCAACCTGGGATAACACCTTGGCTTCACCTCCCCTTTCCAGTCTGCTTCGGAAGACTGCAAATAGCAAACACAGATGGGCTTAGCTAAGCCTGCTCACCAGGTGGGTGATGGTGTGCCTCCATCGAGCATGAACGGCGGGCAGGTGATGGTGTGCCTCCATTGAGACACCACCTTTCCAAGCACTGCAATGCTGCTGGGGCAGGGGAGCGCACGTGGGAGCAGCCCTGTGCACCTCTGTTTGCCCATGGAGGGCCCTGGGGAGAGGGAACACTTCTGCCTTTTTCATTTCCCTTCTTCTCTTTGGCATTTGGGCAGGGTTCACCCTCAGCTCTCCTTGCCCTCTAGTCCAGTGCAAACGAAACCCAGCACTCTCCTCTTGTCTTTCTGCAGAGCCTCGCCTCACTGTCATACCCGCAGCAAATTTATCCTTCTCCACTCTGACAGCTGCCTGCAGTTCATTAAATATCTTAAAGGTGTTAATGACTTTTAAAAAAAGATCCAAACTGTCTGATGTTTTTCCAGCTCATTTCCTGCTGCTATCTCCCCAAATCCAGTGGCCAGTAATGACACGTCTGAGGCAGAAAATGGGATTATGATGAACAGAGTGAATACTGCTGATATGTGGACAACATTAAACATTTGCAGCTTCTTTTCTTTACCTTTCCCTTCTGCAGGTATCTGTATAAGAGCATGCGCCTTGCACTGAGCTGAGCTGTGGCCTCCTGAAGGAAGCCAGAGGAGAGACAAGGCAAAGCTTTATGCAAGCAGTAATTTTGCCAGGAAATCACTATTTATCTGACTGGAAGCAACATGTTGGATAAAGCCACATTTTCCACCCCCCCTCCGTAAAATGCTGCCAGGATGCTCATGGCTTGTCTTTCCACAGACAGACACTGCAAATACACATAAGAGAGGAACCATCCAGGACTGCATCTTGCAGACCCACAGGGGTTTGTATTTTATTGGCCAAAGCAGGGAGTATTGGAAGAAAAGGAAAAGTCCTGGCTCTATTTGGCCAGGGAGAAACCAAGAGGTTGGGCCACTCATCCAAAGTTACCCAGCAGAAAGAAAGGGGGATTCAACCTGAGTCTTCAAAGTTGTTGGAAATAAATTTCAAGCTGAGCAACTTTTGCTCCAAAGACACTTCAGAAAGAAAATCAATACTTTCCAGAGGGGAAAAATAGGCTACTCCCCCTCATTTAGTGAGCCTGTATTTTTGTGTATTTTGCAAACCCTGGAAGTAAGGATCTTTCTGCCAGCTATGGCACTGAGGGAAGAAGAGGATTTTTCTGGAGTTGTGTTTTTCTCTATGAAATGTGTGCCTGGACAAGCAAGAAAACTATTGAAAACAGCTAGTAGTCTAGAAGAAAAATGTATTGAATATGCTAAGCACACGATTATCAAAGGTTCATAATTTAGCTGATTCAAACCCAGTTTCTTTCAGAACAATGAGAAGCACTTCTTAGTGACGGCTCTTCCCAGGCCAAATTTCTTCTTTTGGAAATAACACTCTGCAAGTACTTCTCACATAACAATAAAAAAGGGGGTTTCTTATACTGCTTTCAGTAAGTCCAGGCTGTTGCAGCTGGCCAAACCGATCTTGTCCAAATATGCCAACTATTCAGCTCTGTACAGACACCCAAACCTGGAAAACTTCAGCTTGCCCAAGAGATGACTATGTGGAAAAGTTACGTGGAAATTCAAACACAGGGCTAGAGAGGAGCCCCGGCCCCTGTCCAGCCAGTTCCCACTCTCTGCAGTCTCCTGCACTTTTTCCAGCTGATGATTCCGACTTCAGCTCTTTAGAGAGACAACTATTAACAACAATGCTATAAATCTGTTTGGCACTGAGCATGCCTGAATTGTGACCTGTTTGCCTTCTAGGTACCAGCACAACAAACAGCAGCAAATGGAGAAACTGGGTAATAAAGAAAGAGAGACCCCGCAGAGCTCAGGGCTGCCTGTGCTGCGGGACCATGGGGAGCTGGCTGCTCCCCAGCTCCTGCCGTCTGCCTCTCCTCCAGGGCAAGAAAAAGGTCTTGGAAAATTGGCATGGAGAGCCCTCCCTAGAGCCAGGTCCTGCCCACTGTCACGGCCCCAAGGCTGCCCTGCTCACCCCGCATCCCTGAGTTTTGCCGGAGTTCAGAGGCATGCCGAGGCAGATGGGGCTCAGCTCCAGGCCAGGCTGGGCCTGGTTGCCAGCCTTCGGCAGGAGCTGGGTGTCTGCCGGAGGCAGCAGCAGCAGCTTTACCCTAGCTTTGGTGGTGATTGCCAGGTCATTTCAAAGCTGGTGCTCAGGGTTCACAGGCAAGGACCTGAAACCACACCAAAACTGGTGAAAACACTGGCAGGATTCCCAGCAAGGAGGAACCAACAGATTTCCCGTCGCTCTGACAGCCAAGGTCCTTTTAAATGCATTAACCACATGCTTGCACTGGGAAGGGTGCGCTGTGCAACATGCCCTTGAAAATCATACCCGTGCTTCCATGACAAGGACCACAGAGGGAAATAAAGGCTTGGAGAGCTCAGCCGAATCACCCAAGTGTATGAGCAAAGAGATTGCTGCTGTTCCCCAAGCTGGTAGGTGCTACACCCTCCATTGGCAGGTGAGACCCCCATCCCGCAGTGAGAACCAGGCAGGTCACAGCCCTTAACACATTAGTTTAGCTGAGCCGTTCCTGGGAGGAAAATTAAGCAAATACTCCAAGGTTTGCCACATCAGGCAAACGACTTGCTGAAGTTAAACAAAAATAAAAGACGTTTCTTCCTGCTTTCTCCATCTTCCCCTTTCCCCCTCCCCACAAATCCTATCAAGATTACAGTTTTAAAAAGCACTTTCTCTTAAATGTGGGAGGAAGATTGCCTGAGCTTTCATGCGTTCACTGCTATATTGTATTGTTGCTGCTTTTAACATGTTTCGCTCAGTTAAATAGTAACCGATGACAGCTACACACTTAAATCCTTTGGTGTTTTTATCATGGATTTTATATATATATCTTATAAAGAACAGCACACTGCAAGGCCTCTTACCATATCAAAAACAACAAAAAAGGCACCCTATTTTTGTGTAAGGTATCAAAGCAATAATGTGTGCCAGTGCAGCAGAGCCAGCCTATCAGAGGTTTATCGGGTTTTATTGGCCTTGGGCAACTCTGCACACGACGGTCTTTAGAGTGACATGGAATTTATTAAACTTTTCCACAGCCTGACAGTCTTCTCCCAGCTCGTCCCCACCCCCAAGCTCTTTTCTTTTGAAAAATGATTTCTGCCAATCTTGTGCTTTCAACATTTTTTTTCTCTTTTTTTTTCTTTCTTTCTTTTTTTTTTTTTTTAATCGCTGGTCACTGGAGTACGACTCCTCAAGCATCTGTTTAAAGAACCCCATTAAGGTCCCACTGCAACAACGACAACAAAAAAACACAGAGAGAGAAGCAAAAAAGCAGCCACACAGCCCATTACTGCCTGGTTCAGCCTTATTGCACTACATTACTTGATATGACAAGCTCTGCATACATATAACACACACCAAGGGGTTTTTTTTTGCTTTTCCTGGATAGCCTAATTTAGGCTTTATATGGTGCCCTGTAATAAATTTCATCTTTCAGACAATAGCCCGTCACGTTCAGCTGCCTGCCCCTTCCATAATCCAGTGCTGTTAAAAGGATCACCTTTGCTTGCCGCTTCCCATCAATGAAGTGAATCGTTAGGGTGATGCCAGCCCGTGCTGCCAGGGCGAAGGTGCTGCCGGGGTTTCCATCAGGCTGCAATGCCCTCCATCTTTTCCCTGTCTCCCCAAATTCCTGTCTTTTTAGCTCTTTACAGCTTGGCTGCAAAAACCTCCAGCAGCCAAAGACTCTGGCTATGAGCAGCGTGTGCACGCACAGGCTGCAGCACTCGTGCAGCCAGGTGTTACTCTATGCACATACCAGTTCATATGTGTGTATTTGCAAGCTTATGTGCCCCATCTTGGGGCATGCACCTGGCAGAAGGAAGGGAGCACATCCAAAATTTGGCTGCGGTTTGAAAATGGCTGCAGATGGTTTGCAGGCTTTGCTCAGCTGCGGGGGTTAGTGCTTCTCCTGCTCTCCTGTGCCCAGGAGCGAGGACTTCTGCTTCTGACCTGGAGCAGCAGCCTCTTTTACCCCTACAGCCACAAACTACAGACAGCTTGACACCAGTTTCTTGGACAGCGTGGTGGAACATTATGTTTGGTAACTTTTATCATATTTCCCATGTGTGAACTTCCCCCTGCGGAGCACCAGTAGCTCAGGGACATGGTGGCTGCCACCAGGTCTCACTGGACCCACTGATGACGAACATTTGGCTCCAGTACATCATGCAGCAGCTTCTGGACATCTGCCCAGTGCACACAAACACCACCTCAACAGAGTCACCGGCAGGAAGGATTCCTATTGAAAATGCTGCGTACCTCCTCTTACATCCTGCACTCAATCTCTGGCATTATGATCATCTCCCAATTTTCTTTATTACCCCTTATGGGCAACAATATGATAACTGCTGCACAGAGAGGGCTAGGTCCTGCCCTAATCAGATGGCAATCTAATTTCTAAATATTATCATTAAAAGTAAGTACATTTGATAAGCAGTGTGCACTGCGCACACTGCCCTTTCACCTTACATCTCCAACTGCTGAGAAAGGACCACACAGGGCTGTGTTTTAATGCTGAAATCTCCCCTAAGAGAGATTTTCCCACCCCTTCTCTCTTTGTGGAGTTCCCCAGCAACCCCTGTGCAGCAAGGCCACTTATTGGCAGGGGGAGAGCCGGGTGCAAGGTGATGTTTTCAGCTCCTAGTTACACTCCTCTGGAAGACATTGAAAAAAATAACTTGCTTATCCAGGAGGCAAGAAGGGCAGCAGGAACTGTAACCTGAGCTATGCTCAGGCACCAGGACCAGGCTGCTCCCACCACTTGCCTTTGCAGGAATTTGCTATTAACAGTTTCTCTGCAGTTTGCTGTCAGGCACCAAACTCGGGGGGTGCCAGGGACACAGGTCAGCAAGGCAGGTACTCCAGCCCATCAGCTCAGTGTGCTGACAATGCCCGTCACTGATTTTCTTTAGCCAACGTGCAGAGAGGACTGGCCCCTGGATGGGGCTTGTTACCGACACTAAGCTCCAACAAGATGGGGGTACGTGTGTGGGAGAGTGATGCTACCTTGGGAAAACAGCAGAAATTATATCAGCATCCTTTTCCATGTGACAATGCTGCTGGTTTCCAAGGGCAGATTCTGCCTCCCCCTACTCCAGACTTACAGAAGTATCTACATCTGTGCTCGTCAGCATAACCGCCTTTAGGAAAATGAGCACTTTTAAAGCACAATCCATCTGACCTATTTTCTGACATGCACCTTAGGATGAGAGGAATCGTGCACTAGCACTGCCTGTCAGCTATACAGGGAATCTGGATGAATAGCTCAGCTGAAGCTGTCTAAATTTGGATAGAGAAGCCCAGCTCTGGGTGCCATAACCCGGGAGTCTATGTCAGGTTCTACACAGAAGCAACTGCCAAAATTTTATTTACTTCATTTAGGCTCTTCCACTAAAATCCAGCTTTCTCACTTTGCATGCTTCACTCGCCTGCTTCTCACATGAGATGAAGGTGATGCTTAAAGACTAAGCACCCCTTAAGTGTGCCTGGCCAAGATGAAAAAGAGAGATGAGCGGGGGAATAGATATTAGTGTGCAAGACTGGAACTGCAGTAGTAATCACCCCATACGATGTTATTGCTGTGTGTTCATAACACCAGCTGTGATGTCACAGGTAGTTGTTGCAAGTCCAGAACATAAATCCAAAGAGAAATGCAACCCTTCAGCTGATCTAAGGCAGTTATTCCCAAATAAAGGCTCCAGGTATGAAGACCACATCCCCTTTGATTCAAAAAGCAAATACATACATGACAGTAAGTGACAACCCAAAGCCGCAGAATCTGCACAAAGCCATAAAGCAGAAGATACTCCTGAGAGCTCATCTTCCTGCAGAAGAAAACATACAGCACTCGACTGGGTAGCTAAGCAAAGAAAGAAATAAATAAAGTGGCATCATTAGGATATAAATAAGTCAAAGGAACCAGCATATAGCTGTCTAGCAGCAGCTTCAAATAAAGATCTCACATTTTTCACCAAGCTCCAAAACAATATTGATAAAAAATAAAATAACCCCCATATTTGTGCCATTTCCTGGGATTCAGGAATGTGACGGTTGCAAGCAGAGAAACAACCCTTCCTGGCAGGAAAATGAGCGCTGTTCCCTGGCAGGCGGTAACAACACCTTTGCATGTTACACCGTTTCCTGCCCAGGCCAGTCCCTGTCTATACAGTGGCATGATTTTTCTCCCAGTATTACAACAGCTCCGTGATTAAAATAGGCACTAATTAGAAGACAGCAGGTTATTGTCTGAAATGCCTTTATCGAACAGAAGGGAGCTGAGGCTGCTGCTGGGTGAGATCTGTGGGTGCTCCGGGCGCTCTGAGGGCCCTGAGATTGGGAGCGCAGCCTTGCACTGCCCCGACGTACCTCCTCGGGCACTACAGAGGCACATCTGCTCACGTACAGAAGATCCTATACCTCGGCTCCCCGTGCCATCTGACGGAATGCAGCCCATCACACAAGGCAGTGTTTGCTGGATGATGGGATCTGCTCACGGAGCCACGGGTCCATCTTTCTGTCCCTGGGGTATGGACAGCCACATCGCTGAGTACAGGGATAACCACTGCAAGCCTGGACAGGCACTAGCTGGGGAGGGTGGAGAGCCTGCAAGCAAGGAGAGACTTTGCCTGAGGAGAGACTGTTCAGGGTCTCTTCCTCTACTTCGGGGTTTCAAAAGGAGCTTGCAAATGGCACACACAGCAGCAGCAGCAGGAGTAGTTGTGCTGTGGAGCTCTTTGCCCCAGAGATGCTGCAGATGCTGAGACATTACACTGTTTTAGGGGGAGATGGGATGTTTAATGAAACCTGAACACATGAAGAGGAGTTGGGGGGATCAAGGAGAGAGGACATAACAGCTACAGTGCGATCACCTAGCACAGGCAATGAGTGGTCACAGGGCTGGACTTGACTCTTCAATGGATCCTAAGGAAACAGAGGATCCCCACAAGAAAGTCTCAGCCCAAACTGCTGACAAGATCTTCTGCCCCAACTTTCCCCACCTCCCCCGCCTGCAGCCACCCCACGTGGAGGTGGGAGCTCCTTGCTGCTATCGAGCCCTTCTCAATGGCCCCTTCCAGCCCCCTACCAGGAGCCAGAGTATCAGAGACCAAACTGCCTCGATATTTAACAGATCTCTCTCTGCTATGTGTTTCCTTTATTAAATAAAGAAATAAACCAGCATCTCTTTGCCCTGGAGAAGCTTTCAATAAGATGGATAAATATATATAATTAGCCAAGGAGAGAGCAAACTCCAGTGAATACAATACACCCTGTGAGACAACCCTCCATTAAAAGCCTCCTTGTTTAAACTTCAATATTTTAGCAATAGTGACAAAGAAACATAGAGAAAAGCATTTATATTTCACTTTTTATTTAATCCCATCAAACGGGTTCATCAGATAAATCCCTGACAATTTCTCATGCCTTGGATATCCTATCTCCTCTCCAAAAAGGCATGTTTTCCCAGTTTTCCTTTCTAAGCCAGAGCCCCCCAAAGTCTCTAATAGAGGTTTCCCACTTGTGCGATCTGCACAGTCTCTCCTTGACCTTCTCATTTTGCTGGGCTGCTCTGGAAGATGCACAGTAGAGGACACCGCACACTTGAGAGGCAATGGGGCTGCATCCCTAAGGCACAGCATCCTACCAAGAGCCGTGACACAAGAACAATGACATTAACACGACAGAGCGCAATGTTTGCAGAAGGGACCTGGCCAACTACCTGCATGGGCTGACAAAGTCCATACATAAATTTATGTGCCCCCCTTTTGCTGATCTGCTTTTCTAGCTTGGTGAGCTGCCACTGAAACAGCCATGTTAAGCAGAGTGGGGAAAAAAATCCCTACTCAAGTAATCATCTAGGTGCTGTGTTTTGTACGCGTGTGCCTGTACCCACACCAACACAGGAGCAGGTCTGAGAAGGGGAGCTAGGGCCCTGCTGTTCAACACACTCTTTAAATGCTCTATTTTCCAATGTAGAAAATAGGAATAGCCCACTGCAAAAGAGAAATCAAGGGGTGAGAGTCAGAGAGAGGTTTGGCTTTTTGCATTGTTTCCTTCGGAGATGAGATTTGGACTGACTGCAAACATCAGCATGCTGTGCTCCCGGGGGAATTAGACACTGAGCTTATTCCTCCTGCCCTGGTAAACACTGCTGAGCTGCTGATGCAACCTCCAGTCTTCCTGTGCTTCAGAGGCCCCAGCTAAGGTTGTCTTATTACCAGCAGCAGCCCAGTTTTCAAGGCTGTTGTACTGAGGAGAACCAGAATATTTCCCTAGGGAAGAGCCGTTCATTCATTTCCACTGTCTGCTAATTTAAAAATGTGAATATCCGTTCGATTCTGCATGACAGAACTTAGCCTTCGACATTCAGACCAGTGTGAAATTTGAATAAAAGATGATAGCAATGTTCTCAGAGCACAGCAAGGGGATCAGTTTGTGGAAATGATGCTGGAAAGTCCTAGGTAAAAGAAGGGGTTAGGTAAAGTATTCACTCAGTCTGAGTAAAACGTGCTGATATCTGCGACCCAAGTCTTGGGATGCACGAGATCCAAATCAGACAGAAAGAACCTGGACCCTTCTAGAGGAAAAGGAGGATGAAAAACAGGGATTCAAAGCTTCAAGGGATCTAGATTTTAAAAATGTGTGGGTTTGGGGGTCTAACATGACAGTCTCAACACACCTAGCCCTCAGCAACCCTTTCTTGCCCAGTTCTGGATCTGTGGTACATGGAAGAGGCAACTTCTGACATTTTAAGATCTCTCTACAATCTCAAAGTGGATTATAATATCCTTAATGAAACAGAAAGATGAGGCCATATACTGAGATCAGCCACAATTCAGAATCGGCACCTCTCCTCTTTTATCTTAGTCTTTATTGAATAAAAAGTGAACCAAGCACAGCATAAAAAACCTAAGCCCATATTAGCTGGTTTTCTGGTTTAATTTAGTTTACATTCTGAAGGATTTTCACAAAATTTCACTGAAAATACTGCTATTTCCACAATGATTTATCATTGTTATACTATTGCCACAATTACCTATCATTACAATCAAATTTATATCAGAACAAGAAAATGGTTCCTTAGAAATTAAACAGCACTCCCTGGTGGGTTAATTCCTTCTCCTGAACTTTCCAATAAAGAAAACTAAGTAAATTTGCTGTAATTCAGACAACAGAAGACCCTCTACTGTTAAATCAAATTCTAACCTTTTTACTAGGACAATGATGTTCAGCAGAAAATTCCCAAAGGTACCTAAAACTGTAAGTGGGTTCCTACACAAGATAACAACCTCCCTAAGTTAGGCTCCAAAATCAGACAGCTGAGGCACTTCTGCAAATTCCTCCAAATCTTACACAATGAATGGCCTTTTGCAACATCAGGCAAATAAATACCTTTGAAAATCTGACCACACACGCCATGAGCTGTAACTGAAATTCCAGGTATGGGGTTTTTCTGGACACGTCTTCAGGGCTGACTCTCAGGTGTAGATGGGATACATGGACAGCTTGGCTGGAGGCTGCTCCTCGGTCGAAGGCAGCATGGATTCCAACCGCTCTCTGGTCACAATTGGTCAAATAAGACCCAGCCAATGAGACCCTGAACATTTCAGTGAGATACATCCTTTGTAGCCTTGCTAGCAGCTTATGATCTCTGTAATTTTCCCCTACTGAAATGAATGCAATGTCTGACTCTCTAATGGCCATTTTCCTGCAGGGATTTTGCAATGAACTGCACGCTGGATAAACACCTAAATGGTGTTTACCTTCAGAGTGGAATTCATGTTATGAGCTTTCAAAGTTAGATGCTTAATTTCAAGACTTGAAAGCTCCCTTTAAAATCAAGAGAAATAAGAATTCCTCCAGAGTAATCATTTTGTTTTATCTCAGATTGGGATGAATGCCACTGTTCCTCCCAATGACTAAAAGGCAGTCTACAATAACTAGCTCACCCTTAATGGCCAAGTTGCTAAGTCAAGGCAGATGGATGCAGACTAAGCAGTCAAAAAGGGCTATTAGGCCCAGCCCAGAATGAGACTACAGAGAGTGTTTTCAGTGCAGACGCCTTCTGGACAAGGACCCTGTATGGGAATCCTCTCAGGAGCCTAAACTTTCAGTTCTTTGGGTGTACCAAAGGAGCTCTACTGAACTGTTCTACCTCAAAAACCTGAGCCCCAGAGGTCTGGCAGGTTTTCACTACCTTTACATATTGTTTTATGAAATTTTATTTATCAGAGGCCTGAATATGCAGCTGTGGGAACACGGCCTCTCTGGCCAGACTCCTTGCTGGTCAGCCAGATCCCTGCCTCATCCCTTCCTCAGCTTCACCCCGCACTGAGGATCGTTGGAGGGCACCAGTTCATGCACAAAATGCAGAGACAGGCAGTCTTCCCACAGGATCGCACTGCTGCTGCCCAAATGCCTAGGTGTTTGCATGAGCCGGGGATGAAGAACGGGTGAACCGAGCTTCATCAAGACAGAGGAAAGTATTTTCAGCTTTGAGCATCAGAGCATTTCTAAGGACAAAAGGTCAGGGCACTGGACTGACCTGGGGTCTTTGCTGAGACTTGTTTTCAAGGAGCATCACGATTTGGCAGCCTCTCCTGTTGGCACCACCTTTGGGCTTTTTCCTGCTTGGTACAGCCCCTGACACTGTTGTGGTTACCAAGACTTTGCCACATCTCCTTTGCTCTACAGCACCGTGATATAGTTGCGCACTCAAGCTTCAGAGCTTCAGAGAGCATGGCCCTGCACCTCTGCATACCTCCATCAGTCTTCCCCTCCCAACACCTCTGCTTCCCACACTGCCATTCTGTACAGCTATGAGACGAACCCATTTCTGGCCCTTATTGACAGAGGTCTCCTAGGAAGAAAACACAAAGACTACCCAGGGTTTGACAATTTTTTTCCTCTGGAGCAGAACTCCTCGCACTGAAAACAGAGCTATCTGTGTGGGAAACAACTTGGGGGAGGCCAAACCTAGAGCAAACCAGAAACTGAGACTCACTGCAAAACCCACACTTCTGCTTCAGATGCTCAGCATGAATCCCTGACCTGGCTTTCTCTGACAGAAACACATAGCAACCAGCATATTTAAAACATGGTATTTTTAAAAAAAAACCCTAACCCCTACCAAAACAAGACACTCCACTGCACACACTTCTGCCCCTGGGGAGATGATGAAGGACAAAAAAACCCGTGTGAGAGCTGCTAGTCACATTGCTCAGGGTGTTGCAGGAAGGGGCTCTGATGCCCCATGATGAACCATCCCACGGCTCCCGCACTGAGCCAACACATCAGGATTTTGTACTGTCGGTGTACGTGTGTGTACATACACACACACCTACACATACATTCATAGTGCAGCCTATTTATAGCACACCATTGTGCCCTAGTTCAGCCACTCTAGTTTCACGAGTTAGATCTAACGCTGCAAATGGACAGGGTACCAGGGGAGTGTTAGGCTTGCTCAGCACCCCTCTGCTTCCTTTGGGCTCCACCTGCATGCCTGGGCAGGAGTGGACCCTTATCTGATGGTGCAGAATTAAACCAAACGTCATAATCCCCAGCACAGAAAAGAAGGTCACAGCCAAGTGTTTTGATTCAGACCAGTTTATGCCTGGCCTTTGAACTTCCCTGCTACAGCGGGTGGGGTGGGACTATGGGTGTGTGGCTGAGTCACACCAGCACATGCCCAGGGCAGCCCCAAAAGGGACCTGGGGAGAGCTGTCAGGACAAAGAGGAGATCAGATAACCACAGTAACACAGTCCACCAGCCCCATTAACCCTCTTGCTTTGCATCCATCATTGGAAGCATGCAGCCGCCTGCTGTTGCACCAGCAAGAAGCCTCCATCCCTCCTCATCCTCAAGCAGAGACCTGCCCAGTGGGTTTCACAGCCACATCATCCACCCGCTGGCATGGCAGGCACCCTGGTGCTGAGTGGCTTCATGTGGGTTGGAGATGCAGCGCTGCAGGGTACATGTAGCCCTGTGCCGCTGTGTCCCCACCACTGCTAATGGTGAGCACCTCCTCCAGCCCCACCAACTTCTTCTGCAGCATCAGTGCACCCAAAATAACACCAGCACTGCCAGGGAGGTGCCGCTCACCCCAGTGAGGTGGAGATGCCCTGAAGAGGGGGAACGCCTTTGTGGACTACCCCCCCCCCCCCCACTTAGTGTAGTTACAGCTCCGGGGTGCCAGAGTAACGAGGGAAATGCTCCAAAATCTTGCTGGGGGAGATGGGGTGAGGTGTTTGTATCCCCCATGTTCTTATCTTTCATGGAGCTGCGATGTTCTGGGTATCCAGGCCCCCTTTCAGGCCTCCCTGAGTCCTGTTAAACCTTGCTTGCCGCAGTGCTGCTGGCTAGTCTGACAGTTAATAGCATGGAAAATATATGTCCTGTGGACAATGTTCAACTCGCTGCCGTTCAGTCCCATCAGGTGCTCCCTGGTTTCTGTCTCACAAGAGAGGGTGACTACCAGCACCTGATTTACCTTCTCTGTGCCATTTACTACCTCCTTTTTTATGTGCATGGATCATATCCCCTCATATTTATCTCATCTTCAAAATAAATGTTCCCCCTCATCCTTCAGTCTCTCTTCATCTGGAAGTCTTTCAGTGTCTCCAATAATTTTTGTTGCCTATCTCTTGACCCCTTCTATTCCTGCTGTATCTTCTTGAGACAGATTGACTAGAAATGAACACACTATTCCAGGCAAGACCACAGCACTGATTTATGTGCTAGCATTATAATATTCTCAGCAATATTTTTAATCCCATTCTTCCTCAAATTTTCATTGCTTATCTGGTGGTGACTGTACACAGAGAGTAGAGATTTGCACACGGATGCCTCTGTTGACGCTGCTCTCCTCTTCCCAAATGGTTACAGCTGATGTAGACCTCAACATGCTCCCAGTGCTCCTTCCCATGTGCAGCCTGCTTTGTGTTTTAGCCTCTGCTCACCAGCACACTGCCCAGCCCTCCAGCTTTATCAGGAGAAAAGCCTTGTGAGGTCTTCCACCTCTTTTCTTGACTAACCCAAAGATATTTCAAGCACTTGCAAATTTTGCTATTCATCTGTTCACCTTTTTTTTTTCCAGCTCATGAACAAATATACTGTGTAGTACCAGGTCCTGTACACACCCCTATTGCGTTCTGCTGTTAAAACTTCAGCATCATTTTTTCTCCTGTTGGCTCTCAGATGGTTCCTCACCCACAGCAGCATCCTGCCTTTGACTCAGCATTCCCGTAACCTCCCCTTCAGCCCAAGTAGCAGAAAGGGCAGTAATATTTCCCCACTATTGACTGACTTGCAATGCCCTGGTGAGGAACCATCCTTCTTACAGTCCATGTAGAGGAGGCTGAAGACTTTTCCTTCCTCCCTGGGATAAAAGACTTGGGACACAACAAAGACAAGGCATCAGAAAGAGGTTGGGAAACACTAACCAAGGACTCTGGACTTGGGCTCTGGCTTCCTTGGAGAAGACCACCACAGCAGTTAAAAAACAGTGGTGCAAACAGCCAGGAAGGGACCGCAACCACCTGGGGCTAAATAAACCCACTCTCCAAGGAGAGTCCTTCAATGCAACCAGCTAATGCATCTCTGAGCCCAAGCATGGGCAGCAGATGCGTGCCCACGCTACCAGGCGTTACCCTGGCCAGCAAGGGGGTCCCCATTTCTGCTGGGTGAAGCACTGGGTGCAGAACTGGCCCGTGGAGACACATCTCCAAGCCAAGCCCTCTGCATTTTTCCAAGAATTGAAAATGTGTTTCCCCCCTCACCAGGCATGTTTCTATTCAAATTAGTATCAGCCATTCTGCAAGATATTTGCCTTCCTGCGTTTATTTTCCAATAACAAAGCTGTCCTCAACTCTTTAGAGCTGGTATTTTTATTTTATTTAGTTAATATTTTTAAACATTACTACCACTATAATAAATGTTAACTATTTGTGCGGAGTTCTCAGTGCCTTGGCAGGGGCCTTTATATGTGCAAAATAACAGCAAATCATAATAAATAATAATAATAAATTATTATGGTTGATTACAAGGGAATGCGCTACATTTTTATAAGCTTTAGACCACCTACAGCTCACAAAATATAATGGGAAACATTAAGCCTTTAACTGGTTTTATACATTCCCTTCCCCCGCTTCTACTCCCCATGTTCTGTAATAGATTTACAAACAGTGTAAGGGGAAAAAAAAATCTTCCCTTATAAGAATAGCATCAAAATTCTCCTCAGCTTTCCAGCTGCTGAGTGTTTCTGAAGCCTTCAGTGAAATGCAATTAGTATCTTTTACCGCCTGCCTTCTGGGGATACTGACATTATTATCTTATTGCAGTTTCACCTTGACATGCAGATCACAAGGCAGCGAGCTGGATTCTGTCTCGAGACGCCTTGAATTGTGGCATTGCCCCAGCTGGCTCAGTGAGTCGAGAAAAGGAGAAGGAGGAAAACAGGAGAGAAGAGCCATTTTCTCATCCTGTGGGTCTCAGCTTTTAAAAACTGCACAAATAAATACAGGGAAATGGGAGATGGAGGGGGAAGCATGATCCTCCTTAGCTCCTAGGAGGATGGGCATGGCAAAGGGGGGCTTTGCCAGCCGGGGAGCGGGCACTGCTCTGTGCTGGCCCGGAGCTGCCAGTGCGGGTTTGGGCTTTGAGCAGGACCTGCTCCCCCTCCCCTCCAACCCCCAGCATGTTTCAGTTCCATATGGATGCGGTCCCACATCCCTGCATTTTGCTGCAAAAGGGAAAAGAAAAAATAAAAGGGAAAGAGAAGAGGAAGGAGGAAAATGCCACCATCAGAATCACTTTACATCCTCTCAGAAATGATCACAGAGACTCAACGTGCCTCTCTGTAGCTGCACTAATAAGTTTGGCCCTATGCAACACTGATCCATCTGATGGGGAATGTTTGTAGCTGTGCAAGCCTCTCCTCTGAGGCTTTTTGTGATCGGCTAGACGTGACATTAAGCTTGAAACCTGCCTTGGAGACAATGAGATGGGTGACAAAAACGAGCATTTTGAAGTCCATCCCCATGCGCATGATCTCCTCTTAAGCAACCGAAAACCTGAAGCCAAAGCATCCCGGCAACTTCCAATATCCTTGAATCTGAACCAATAACCATGCTGTATGAAGGAAAGTGTTGTTTAATCTTATTTAATCCTGATGCATCCATTGTGACATTTGGGAAGCAAATTTACCTGGAATGCACAAAATGGACAGAGGGAACCTGGTTGGCTTCACCATCCACAGGTCTGACCCAGGGCAGATATGATGACCCTTAGGTTTGTCAGATGAGCCACAGCTGAAGATGCAGTTCAGGTACAAGACCTATCCTGGATCTACAGAAATCATGTTGTTACATATGGAGTCAGCAGAAAATCTAACATGTTCCCTGCCTTTCTTCAGCCCATTCTTCTCTCTTATTACTCTTAATTAATACTAATTCCCTGCATTCAACTCTAATGGTCTCATACCCCTGAGGAACCAATATATGATAACTTTCATGTATTCAAATCACTCTAGCCCTAAGAGGGATGAGATAGGAAGCCTCAAAGGATTCACACAGAGGGAGATCCCCCCAGAACCCCCTCTCTCGTATGAGTTCTGGTATTTTTAATTCCAGTGGGAAATGGGAAGAGGTGCTTTCCTGGTACTTGGTTACTTCCAGTTCTCTTCCCATAAAAAAATCCATATACCCAGAGAGGTGCAAAAATGGGACTGACAAATGTTCAGAACATTTCCAACCTCTCACTGCCTCTCAGGTACCACCCCTGTCCCTAGCCATCTTGCTGACTTTAGACTGGTATTGTAAAAGCCAACATGCAGGTATGTCAACTCAATGTGGCAGCATGTACATTTATTTCAAAATTACACCTCTTCTTCAGGATATACGATTGAAAACACAAAACTCAAGTCATATAAATCCCTCCTGGACCAAAATGAAACTCCCTACCACTGCCAGAATTGACAGTGCCGCTCTGGAGAGGACCAGATGGCCCAGGTACCAGGCAGATTATATGGCATCCTAATGCAGTTTCAGAAACGCTACCAAGAGCAGGCTTGTAAGAACCCAAGCATCGCCCCAGCTCCCTTGTCTTGTACCATGATGGTTGTTCACAAATAATCACAATAGTCCAATCAATAATGCTGTCCTTTCTCTACACAGGTGGGCTTGGGGCTGTAAAAGAGGTGCCATACAAGGAATCCTCCCATCTCCTGGAATTTTTGTAAAAAATTTTCATTTAAAAATATTTGGAAAGAAAGGACAGTTAAGCAAAGAAACAAATACTAAATAAACCTCCTCCTTTTTCTGATGCTAGACTGGCATGGGCAGCTTGTAAGAATTAGTGATTCCAGAGAGCAACTGGCTAATTTCCAAGGGAATGGGGAGAGGAGGAAGTGAGGAACAGCAGTAATTTACAACTTAACCCATTTGTATTTTCTCTTTACAGCTCTCATCTGAATTACCAAATGCAAATTATTTATCGTATTTTATTGGCAAACCCTTTTAGTGCACTAGTATGTGAAATTCCTGATACCTTCCAAAAGCCCAGTTTTGCAGCTAAGAGGCTGCATCCCTCCGTCATGAGTCTTACTTCAAAAGGTGAATGTCCCTTCAGAACCGGAGAGGGCATCTTCACCATTACACTGTCATGGCATATGGCCACCAGCATCCTCGCACAGACCCTGTCTCTTATGGACAGCTTCAGACAGATCTTCCTGAACTATTGTTTTCTGCTGCTGTTGTGATCATCACGTGAATGTAACACAAGTGTAAAAGGACCCAGCTAGTATTAGAGACTGTTACTTTCAAGATTCTAGGAGAGGATCAAATGAAGGAGAAAATTAAATTAAACAAGCAGCACTTAATTATGTAGGCTGCTTTTGTACTCTCCCCTTCCTCTATGTAGTAGTTTCCACCTGAAAATCTTAAAGTGCTTTAGAGTCAGTAATTAAATCTCAGAACTACTGCAGAGAAGGATGCAAGGGAAAGCGTATGCAGTTCACTTGATCTTGTCAGTTTGATTATACGTCAACTCTGCATCTCTCCAGACCTCTGCTCTGCCAGGACACTCCTTGCAAGTTAACCTAAGGTCTGCGCAAATGCTTGTAATAATGTTTCTGAATGAGGGAGTCTATTAAAGGGAAGTCTCAGACTTGATCAGGAGGGAGCAGGGATGTATAGACAGTCCTCCTGGGCACGCAGCCCCATGTGCTAGGGCTGGGGAAGGTGTCCTGATGCAACCACAGCTCCAGGGATCTCCCTGCAATGGGCATCCCACCTGTACCAGCGCGGAAGTGCTGCTCCCTGCCATGGTTCAAGCCCCCGGCCGGTAGCTCAGCCCCACACGGCTGTTCAGTCTCTCTCCCCCCTGGTGGGATGGGGGAGAGAAGCAGAAGAGCAGAAGTGAGAAAACTTGTGGGTTGAGATGAAGACAGTTTTATAGGTAAAGCAAAAGCCACGCAAGCAAAGCAAAACAAGGAATTCCTTCACCATTTCCCAGGGGCAGGCAGGTGTTCAGCCATCTCCAGGAAAGCAGGGCTCCGTCACGCATAACGGTGACTTGGGAAGATGAACACCATCACTACGCATGTCCCCCCTTCCTTCTTCTTCCCCCAGCTTTATAT
>JANZLQ010000002.1:29386990-29466308 GCA_026212715.1 Elanus axillaris | reverse complement strand
GCCGTGAGAGGCAGAAAAGGCCTTGGCTCTGTGTAAGCACTGTTCAGCAGTAGTGAAAACATCCCTGTCTTATCAACGCTGTTTTCACCACAAATCCAAACCATAGCCCCATACCAGCTACTGTGAAGAAAATTAACTCTATCCCAGCCAAAACCAGCACAATCCCCCAGCATTTATTCTGGTCCACGGGGACCCAACCATTGTGGTTGCAAAACTTGACACAATAATGTCAGCTTGGAAAGCCATATCACCTCCTTTACTCCATCTGGAATGTTTGAAACCAGCAGCTAGGTAAGAGTACCAACACAGGGGCCACCAAGAGCCAAGTTCATTCTTCATCAAAGCAATCCATGTAGGATGATATAGAAATGTCCATGATCACATAGATACAGGACTTGGTAACACCCATGTTCCAGTGCAGAATCCCACAGCTGCTTACGTCTGAGCCTTTCGTCCTTGCAGGTACAGAGCTGAGCACCTCATGGGGCCAACCACTTCACATCAGGGAAGACTCCTCTATCAGGTCAGATCTTGTCCCGTCAGCAGCCCAGGAGCTGGGATCCACCCTGCCAGGACAGCCCTTTGGGCATGACAGCATGCAACACTAGAGGTGCCCAGGCTGTATGTCATCACCAAATTGCTTCAGAGAAGACTGGCTTGGTGGCATTCGAGAAGCCTTTGAAGAGCAGCTTCAGCATAATGTAGTTTAAGATGTTATTTTCAGAGAGCAATGAAAGCACAGGGCGATGCTCATCTGGCAATCAAAAACATTAGCAGAAGTTCTGGCAGTGGATCCCAGAGATGATAAACATTAAAATGTCCTTGAAAGCATAAGCAGAAATCTGGTTGGTACAGATGCTATTCAACACCAAGACATCTGCAAAGAGGGGGATCTTCTGGGAAAGTGCAGTTTCATGGCACAAGAAAGCCCAGCTCATGTTTTACAGCCTCCTGATATGAAATTATGCTTGCTGCTCTCAGGTTGCGGCTCATGCAGGAGCCTCTTGGGAGGCTGAGAGACAACACCAAAGTATCTGTCTTTCCTCTTGTGTTGAACCAGGTGCTGCTCTGCAGCTCCCTGCAAGCTCTGAAAGCAGTGAGGCTGGTGTCTGAGCTCGTAGAAGACACGGTACAAAATGGAGGGGGGCAAATCGCTGGCAACTGACCCACTGCACAGTGTGGATGTAACGTCAACCCCAGCTGCAGGATTCTTATTCAGGATCACATTCCCTCTACGCCCTGAGCCAAAGGGACAGATCAATCTCCTGGTTGCGTTACAGGCAGGGGAACTCAGACCATGCCTGGGGAGCAAGAGCAGGAGACAAAGCCGGGTCTCTGGCAGCCCTGGAGGGCGTTACGCCTGCTGCATTGCGTCCTCCTCCTCCGGGCACCCCCATGGCTGCAACTCGGCTCCTTCCCACACGGTGCTGGGACTGGACTCCCGTGGAGAGAAGTGGAAGAAGAGGCAAGTCAGCCCCACCAGTGCCAGCAAGGAGGATCTCAAAAAGTGAGAGCCCATCAGGATTAAGCTTTGCAGCATTTGGCTTGCAAGAGAGAGGAGGAGTAGTAAAGATGCATCTAATACTGAGCATTCAACCCCAAAGCGGAGACTCAGTTCAATTCCATCTTTACTCTGTGAGTGAGGTAGAAAACCCCTCCTGCAGCCGTGTCTGACCATTGCAGCCAGATTCACTGCACTGATGGGTGGAGCAGGAGGGGACCTGCAGACCTGCTGGGCACACATGAGGAGCAATAACCCTGATTTGCTGATCTCTGCTCTCAGGGTCATCTGTGTATTTTCCATTAATATGGCTACTCAGCAAGATATAGGGCATTTCCACGAAGTGGGCATCATCAGCCTCTCAGGCAAGCTGGAAACCAGACCTCAGGCTCCCTCATCCCAAGAAAGCAAGCTGCCCACAAAATGATTACGGAGAAGGTGGATGGCCCTGACTGTATAATTTCAAAGGCAGTTTATCTACCCTCCTTCCCAGGAGAGGTCTGTGTGTGTGTGTCCTGCTACATGGGTGACTCCCTGAGCCGGATTCATTTCTGGTGCACACAGTTCAGGCAGGTCTCCTGTCTCTTGGTGATAATATTTGCATGATTTGGGTTTTGGCTGATAAGAAAATCTATGGTTTTGAGCACTCAGGACTGCCAGCGAATGTAGGAAATAGGCAGGGTTTATTTACCAGAGCATTCAGCATTTGCTACAGAGGTTTCACTCCTTCTCCACCCAAGATATCCAGGAACAAAAACGTAAACAGTGAAGAATTAATCATTCCCATGCAAAAGACAATATTCTCTTTAACGCCCGGCAGTACCACCTTGGGAGGCATTTCAACGCCAATTACAGCTTTCATTACGCAGCACTACCCCAAAGTCCCCCTTTTCCCGTCACAACCCTGATGCAAAGAGCCAAGGAGCCCATCTGAGCAGGGTCAGCCGGGAGAGAGCTACTGAAATTTCCACTTCTCCAATGAGACCAGACCCTATTGTTCTCCCAGACTCTCTTGTAATGTTAAGGGCGATAGATAAAAATAACTCCGACTCAATTGTTCTGCTATTTATACACTGAAAAGTCAACAGCATAAAGGCTACCAGCCCTTGGGCTGTGCTGGAGTCGATGACCCATTTTCCGCCTGCTTTTCCTTGTAGGTGCCATGGGGGGGCTGGGGGTGGACTGGGACAGAGGAAATCAGGCTGTTTGGAGATAAAAAGGCTTTTCAAAAGCCCAAAGGCCAGTTCAGCATGTAGCTTGCAGAGTAAAGAGGCCCATTTGAGCCATTGTGTTCCCAATGCCAGGCAAGTCCATAACAACGGGTGGAGTCAGCCCTTGGTTGGGGGGTTGTATTTGAGAAGGACCCAAGCTATCGGGTCCAGAGCCCAGCTCTTCAGTTGGACAATGAAGAGAAAAATCTCCATCTTCTGGTGCTTGCCAAAGAAACAGATGGGTCTGAATGCAGATGCAAAGCAACCCTCATCCGAAAGCCATCAAAGAAACGAGTCTTTCCAGACCTAAAGTCTGTAAGATAATGGAGCTTGTCAGGGAGATAAAAACGGAGTCTCCTCTATGTCATGCATTAGCCACAGGAAGCAAAAGTCATCTGCCAAGTCTAGCTTTGCAAAGTGCCCCTGATTTACTAAGCAACAATTTTATATTATCATTTTGGTAGGGAAGCTGGTAAAGCATCGGCATCTGGACAAAATGAGCATCCTCTCTTAGTCTGGCTAGTAGTTAACAAGTGCTTTCTTCTGCAAAATAACCCTACACAGGAGCACCCAGAAAGACAAAGTGACCAGTCAGGTATCACCTGCGGGATTGACTGGGAAGAATGTGTCACCAGAGTGAGAATTAGCAGGAAAATTCATTTTCAGAAAGGGAAAATGTATTCAGCTAATACAGATACCATTCAGAATGAAGGTATGAGCTCTGCTCGTTTACTTTGAAATTACCCATTAGCACACTAATTATCTACCTTTCTGGTTTGTTGTTGTTGTTTTTTTTCCACAGGAAAAATTTGTTCATCTTAAAGCCAAATAAATGCCAAGAAAATCATGCCACCCACTACATTTATGATCAAAATAACCATTTCTTTGATAAGTTCCAGCAGTTACAATGGCCCAGAGAAAATTTATTCAGTGAAGATCACTCACTGCTGAATACTTTTCTCACTTCTTCCCTCAAACTGGTTATGTTGGGTTTTTTTTTCCTTTTATAAGCAGGGCACTTTTTAATAGGGTAATTTGTACTACAAACTCCTGAAAACATGTTTTGATTTTTTTTTTGTGATTCCTAAAGCTCTAGTTTTGAAACACTTACAGATAAAAGTGCTTTGACGTTTTTATTTCTTTATTTCCAGATTGCTCACTAGAGAGCGAGCCAAAAGTCACTCCTTGCCTCTCAATCAAGGTCTGAGTAAAATTTAGACAGTTGCATAGATAATCAGACTTGTCAAGTTATTCTATAAAAGGCAGGAAGACCTAGGCTAACATTTTCCAAAATGCTGCCATTATATGCTCTAGATTATGCAGACTTTTATGGAGGATTGAAGCACAAATTTACCCCCATCTACTGCAGGTAGCATTTATTTTAGTACTGTGTGCGTCTGTAGAAGAAAAAAGTTTTATATTTCTAAGCAAAGCAGAGTGCAATAAAGGAGCAATTTGTTGGTCCAAGAAGGTCCCAACCAAAATGGTGTGAAACAGCTATTTGGACTGGGACAGAGCTACCCCTGCTCTCTGCCAGTAGGGCTGGGTTAGTGGCCACCTGCTCCTGCAAAACACTTTGTTATCCTGTTGTCACTTCACACCCCTCATCCTACCAGTCTTTGTTTGTCTGCTTCACCCATCTGCTGCTTCCTGACATAAACCAGGATAGATGTCATGGAAGAGAGGCTCTCTGTAGTTATTTGTTTATGCCATTTATTTAAGACATCTAATTTAGGAGGCTTGCCAGGGGCAAATGGCCACACAAAGCCACCGTGAGATTCCAAAAGAGTGGGGATAGGGGAAAACATTTGATGTGCTGGATAGCCGAAACATCAGGATCCCAAGCATGTGCCTGGAAGGTGCTATTGGACCTCCATTTCCATAGCTAAACCTTGAATTTTGATGACTACCACTTGGAATCATCCCCGAAGAAAAGGAGCTTGTTTTCTGGAGATGCAGAGCAACCACCACTACCCCACTGCTGGGACTGCCATGGGCTTCTGCAGAGCGGGCTGCAGATGTCCCAGCTGGAGGACCCCCATGCTGGGTGCTGATCCTGCCCAGCAAGCAGAAGCGGGGAGCAGTCTCACTCTCACAGGGGCCACAACTGAGTAAGGATGCCTCGCCAAGGGACGTGCAACCATTAGTGGCCCCAGGATTAAACACCAGAACCTTCTTCCACGCTCTGCAGGTAACCTGAAACTAGAGACCCGAACTGAACACGAAGAGGCAGAAATATGGATTATGTATCTGAAACATCACAAGTCCTGTCTCCTACCATCATGTAAACACCCTGATTCTGTCACTAAGCACCTCAAATTTTTGCAAGATTATAACTTTGCTTCTTGTAGTAATTTTCCGTAGTAAAAGCCAAACCAGATCAAAGAAACACCCTTCTTGTTTAGTCTGCAAATGTCTTCACTTTCCATTCCCACAGGGATCTCTTTTCTTCAACTCTGTCATGTCCCAACTGTAACCCCTTGCATGTGGCCTGGCCTTTGGGAAAGTGATTCCCAAAACACTAGCAGGGCTCTGGAAACACAAAATGCAGCATCTGAACCTGACCTCAGCTTGACATCCATTTTACCTAATACCTAACTAATACCCATCATCAAAGGTGATGATGGAATTGGACCTAGGGCTCCTAACCAGAGGGTAGGGGAGAGGTAGCTGGGCAAATAGTTAAGTGTAAGGTGGTAAAAGCTGTGCTAACTGGTCCCAGTTCTTTTTGAAGACCAAAATGGGTGTTTTCCCCTTATTAGGCACCCATCTGTGTCACCCAGCTCTAATTAAGCATCTGCTCTCCAAGAGGCTAACAAGTTCTTTTGCTGATAATCCCAACCAGCTTGGCAGCATTATTATAATACAGCCATGGTGAGTCTCTGCTCTGTTCTGAGTCGCTTCATTGTTAGAATAAGATGTAACTATATCATTATTTTAGGAGACATATAAAATATAATCCAATTATATGGTGGATACGTGGAATTCCAGATGATTTGAGAGCATGTCACTTTATTCGGGGGGGGGGGGGAGATTTAAAGAGACAGGTTGTCACTGGGCATCAAAGGATTTGGGATGATATTTAGGATAACAGTTTATAGACATGGAGCAAATCCTATTATAATGCCACATGGCCGTCAGGCTGTCACAGTGGCAGGTACATTGCACGTCTGAGCAAAGATGCCAGCCAGAAGCATGGTCACCTGAGAGATGCTGCACATTATAGTTGGTGTGTCCCGGGTTTGGTGGGGAATTGGAAGGCTTTCATGTGCATCAACAGCTGAAGTATCTAGACAGCCTCTGTGTTACCCTGGGCTCCGTGACGTCCTCCCTGCCGGCTGCATCCTGGGCTATGGGAGCAGCCTGATCCTAAAGGGTGTGAGTTTGGGTTTACCCTACAATGCCTCAAGGACAGGGCAGGGAGAGAAACATGAACACAACCAGAGGAGGGAAAACAGGCAATTACCAAAGCATTTGCTCTGGCTGCCTGGCCCTGTGCAAGATCCCAGTGATTGCTGGTCAGGTAGCTGTGATGCCTCAGTATGGCCGAGAGCTTTCTTTGCAAAGAAGCTGATTGAAAAACCCCGTGGAGAAGGACCCTCTCCATGGACTTCACTCAGCTTTGGTTTAGGCCTGGCAGCCACAGGAGAAATAGAGAAGAGAGCTGGAAGGGTGGCAGTGCCCAAGGAGCTGGCTGCTCTCAGAAAATCACTAGCAGCACAAGCATGTTTTGGGCTTTTTTGCAAATGACTCATAATCAACAAAATTCCAAGGATAGTGAAAACCTAAAAGCTGTTCCCTTGCCCAGATGCCATGGGAACTCTCCAGTGCCATAGAGATGAGCTCAGAAAATAGCCCAGACGGACAATATGCCATGCCACTGCATCAGCCCAGCCAGGAGCTGCTAGAGGAAATGCAAAATTTGGTCCAGCATTTGCCAGAGCTGCTGTGGCTGAACAGGGGGACTCGCAGCCCCCATCCTGCTGCTCCCAAGGTGCTGTGGGGGAACCTAAACCATCTCCACCACCTCCCTCCAGTCAAACAACACATGCAGCAAAGAAAAGCCACTCCTACATCCCTTTGCTTTTTTTCTGTTTGCTGTTTTATCTCAGCAGCACTCACAAGTCTATTAGCTAGACTGCCACTGCCGACAGCTGTCCCATCCCCCCTCAGCCCACAGCAGCACCCATCTCTGCTCACCATCTACTTTGTTACTCCTTGCACTTGTACTTTGGGTACTCGGTCCCTGATGGCGCATGGGACCATGCTGTGGTGGTACCCCTGTCCCCAGTGAACTGACACACACTGAGCTGAGATGCCACCCCACTGTGGTGGAGGATTAAAGGAATAAGCATAAATTTGCTGAACAGGACATATTTTCCTTGCATGCAGTCCCTGGGGAGTTGAGAGGACTAGCAGCAGGAATACATAAAAGCCCTGGATAGTTTACAAAACAGAGGAGATTCATCAGGGTCTCAAAAACCTAGCACAGTAACCTCCCAATTAAACCTCAGCCTTGCTGCTGCTGAAGGCTCTGCCAGCTTGTAAGGAGAGTGAGGATGTCTGCAAGTTCCCAGGAGTGACATAATATTTTTTTCTTTTCTTTTTTAAATGGAGGTATTAATCCAGCTTGTGCAAATGGCAGTAACACCCACAGAGTCCTTCCCTGAGTAAGTCCTGGCAATATTTCCACTTTGTAACTGCCTCCTCTCCCACGAGGAGCTCTACAAAGGGAGACAGAGATGTGTGCCCAGGTTATGCAGACCCCAAGCTTCAGAGATTTTTGGTGTCTAAGGCCCTGCAGGGCCATGTTGGGGTAAATGAGGTGCACTGATGTGCCACCGAGGTAAGGCACGAGCCTCAGCCAGCAGCAATGGGAATGCTCACGCAGCAGCCACATGGGCGCAATAAAAGGCTCATTAATGGGGATCATTGGACCTCTATTTCAGATTGCTGGATGAAACCTCCTCAGTAAGTATCATTATTATAGCTCTCTCAATCAAGTCAAGCAGCTTTATGACAAAATCAAAAGTTGTGATCCAAGCAGGAGAAGGATGGGGTAAGCAGCCTATTTATTTTGCTTTGGGTTAACAGCATGGACCCAGAAAGCTGCCAGGACACAAGAATGATGGCCACATCCTCCTAGCAGCTGGGGGCAGCTTTAAATATCATCACAGCCCTCTGCCCTCTCAACCCCAAACCTCTCTGGGTGCACAGCAGGATTATGTAGATACCAGTATGTTGGTCTGCAGCTCAGAAAGAAGAGGGAAGTATCTCCTGGACATGGGCTCCCGCTGCCCATATCCAAGTCGCTGTTCATAGGCCAGGGAGAGCAGGGTTGCACGCCAAGTTCATGGCATGTGATGAGCTCAGCACAAAAACATCATTTGAAATGTGTTACCTGTACCATTTTTCCCTCATTTCTGCACAGATACAAGATGTTAAAATAAGGCCGTTTGCAGTCAGGGCTTGACATCTGCAAGACAGGAGATGACAAGACACAGAGAGTGCTGGGGAGAGCCACTGACCAAAGCCAGCCAGCACCGTGCATCCAGGGAGGTGAGCGGCAGCATCCCAGCCATGCACTATTGTGTTCCTACTGAGAACTTCATACTGCATTTACCCATTATGACTTCCTCTAGACATCTTTTTCCATCAAAATCCTTTTCATTGATTTGCACTCCCCTGTCTCCACAGTAACTGCCATTTTCCTATTCCATATGCAGCAATTTTGCTCCTTTGAGCTCTGCAGAGTCCAGATGCCACCAGAGTGAGCCGGTGCACAGAGGAGGAACTTCCAGCCCTCAGCTGCAATCCCAGCCATTCATTTCTTGGCTGAAGGCCTGATCTTTCTCCTTGTCCTTAATATGTGAGGCACCTCCAAAAAAGGAGAGGCAGGATAGGTTAATCATCAGGCTGGTGGAGGGGGTAACTCAGCCAGGCTGGCATCCTGCTGGGACAGCAAGGTTGCACCAGCCTCCACCTCTGACTCATGGCTGTGGGTCAGCAACACCACATGGCATCCAAGGACTTTCGGATTTTGGGAAGACGGCTTCTCATTCCTCAAGCGCATCTTCAAACCATGATTTCTCGGTTCCCCTGCCAGCACATCTCAGCTGTCATCTCCATTCAGAGGCAGAAAACTGAGCTGTGGGGCTACGGAGCTGCTGCTGACTGGCAGGGAGGGAAGGAGATCAGAAGATCATTCTCTGAAGAATTAAGATTCTAATCTGCCATAAGCTGCTCAGCTCTGCAACTGGCCCTCCTGAGGCAGCATCTCATCTCATCGGCAAGGACAAGCAGATTGAGGCAGAGCAAGGCGTAGCCTGGCATGGGGTTCACAGCCACAAAACAGAGTCTTGCAAAGTAAAGATCAAGCTTCAATTAGACTTTGCCCTTCATTATGTAAGTTTACTGTCGCCCTTGCTCATTAAAAGCCAGTGGGAAGAAGCTGCAGGTAGGAGCAAGCATCAGAGGGATTATACGGACCACAGCTGTGTGAGGAGATCTGGTATCTCTCAGCATCATCAGGCACAACAGCCAAACTCTCTTCATCCTCCTTGCAAAACCTGCCCATCCCGTGGAGCACCGTGAGGATGCGATGCAGCCTGCTGCATTTGCAGCATCGCCCAAGAGCAGGAGCAGCCAGAGCCTTTTCCCAAACACGCTTCTTTTCTCTTCTGAAGGTATTTATTGCACCAAGAAGATACCACAGCCCAAAGGAAGGTTTAGCCCTGGGGCTTTTGAAAATCCCAAGGCATGGGCAAGCAAGGAGAAAATTAGTCTGATCGGGAACCTCATGCTAATCACCTTGATGCTGGCAAAGACATTTTGGAGAGCAACAGGGATGATATGTCCATGCTGACCCCAGGGGACAAGGAGGCCTTGCAGGGAACCACCAGTGCCACAGGAGGCCACACTGAACATCCTTGCCTGATGGACACTGATGCCGTGGGGGTTTTGTGCTTCCTTCAGGGCAGTTTCATCCAAACCAGATTCCAGCAGATGTCACGTACCCAGTCCCTTAGCTATCACTGCAGAAATTTGTTCCTGGCATTGGGCAGGAAAGGGACATAACCGGGGCGAGAGAAGGTGATGATGGTGATGGGCAGTTCTGCTGCATGCCTGCCATGTGCATGGGTGGAAAGGCCAGGTTAGAGCAGGAATGCTATAACTTACGCTGTGCCCCAGGACCAGATCCAGACTGTGAACAACAGGAATGCTCCTCTTGCAGTGAGTGGGAAATTTGGAGGCTCAAATCTTTAAAACTCTGTGGTATTTTCCTTCATTACTTCTTCCACCTGGGAGCAATATCCTGCCGCTGCAGCCTGGCTGTTCTGGGGGACCTTTCCAGCCGACTGCGGCCATTCCTCCCCCGGTACTTGATGTTTAGCTCTATGCAAGAGAGCAGCTCAGCTGTTCATGACCTCTCAGCTTCGGGATGCTGCTGCAGGGTGCCAGTGGGAAAGGCACATTCCCAAAATACACTGAAATCAAACCCACATGATCCCTACTGCACAGAAGAGGAAGGGAGTCAGTGAACAAATATTTGTCTGGCTTCCCTGCTTTCTAGCACAAAAAGTCTGAAGAAGAAAAAAATTCAGCTTTCCAGTAAAACTCAACCCACTGATGCTGCTGGCACTCTGGGATCGCAGCAGCTTGGTAACATCCCAGTGTTTGGTCTAGTTTTCTTTTGAAAAAAAATGACAGAACAAGGGGGAAGGAGGTGGTTTCAAAGCATACAAAGCCAAACTGCTGAGCAGTAAATCAGCGAACACCTTCTTTGCTGCTCCAGGACACTAAAAGTCATGCCAGCTTCTTTTGCTCTCAGCTCTGTTGTCTGTACAGCCCCTCCAGAAGTCCCAGGGCTGGCTTGCTGTGTGTCTCGGCTCACATCTGGATCGCAGGGCAGAAGGCTACTCTTGAAGAAGACTGGCCAAGATGGGCACCAAGGTGGTGGTCGCCTGCTGAACATACACTATCCCACTCATATAGGAAAGTAACTGTCCCAACATGAGGACTAACAACACTTGATTACCCATGCATCATGTCTCATTGCCTGGCATTTTATAAAAGGCAAATTTGGGGTTCAACCTCTTAGCAGCCACTAAAGAATCCAGAAGGGAGACAGATGTGAATGTCCTGACCACAGGAAAAGCTTCTGAGACCATCCTGTTACAGACATCAGTCACTGCACTTAGAGAACCCTTAGTCAGGAATAGACTCTCTGATGCCTAATATTTCATAACGTGACTGTATTTTCTGCCTGTGTTTAAGATCTCTTTTCCCAGGTGGGTCCTCTGATGTTTCACACCGCCAGAACCCACGACGCAGCCCTTCTCAGTGGGGTCTATTACTGTTAAAGTCTCTTTCCTTTACCTGCCCACCAACTTTTATGAAATGTGTAGTTAAAATCACTGCGATTTTACTCCTTCAATCACATGCCAGTGAAGCAAAGCACTGAGCTGAGAAGTTAATAGGTTAGGCTTGACAACCAGTCTCGGCTGAGTACAAGGAGTGCAATCACCTAAGCCACGCTTCTTCAGGAGCCAGTCTAAAAATAACACAGAAAAGGCTATAGAAATGAGATCTCTAGCATTTTTTAGGATAAAGCAAGTATAAAGGTCTGATCTGAATCCTTGCTCCTGCTCTCAGGACATGCTGACATTCCCCACCAGCTCTCACCTCTCCCAGCTGTGACCCATCTGCTTTGCCAGGCTCTGGCACCAACCAAGGAAATTTCAATGCCTGTGGCAAGCTGTACCTCAAGAAGCAGCTTGTTTTCCACTGCCCAGAGCCTGCAGATTTAAATATGGCCCTAAGTTTGAAAACAGGGTCCTTGTTTTTCCTGGAAAGCCTCATCCATCTCAACAAATACCATTCCACCCAGGCTGTGTCACAGCATGGCACTTCCTACGACCTGCCCGCCACTGCCCAGGTGCAAACTAAAATGAGAAAAGGAGTATTGCAAGAGGGAGGCAGCATCACTGGGCTCCTCGGTCGCTTGTTCCCACATCCTAGGCAGGGAGATGGAAATATTCCCAAGATTTTGACATGTCCCAGCCCTGACAAACATGAGGCTGGTTACAAAAGCATCTGCTCAGTCTGCCAAGGCAGCAGTGGATGATGCAGATGAATCCTCCAGAGCAAGGGAGAAGAGCAAAATCCCAGCTCCCTGCCCAGAGCAGCACACCACAGGCAGATACCTTTGGAACAGTCTGCTCACAGCCACCAGCCTTGCCTGAGGCAGGGGAGAGGAGAGAGGAGACCCACAGAGCACAGGGCTAAAGGCATTCTTTGCATCATGCTGTAACAAACAAGGGAAAAAGGATCAATACAGAAAGATATGCAGAGTTTCCCTCTTGTACAAAAGCCCTTGCAGAAGCAATTGCCTCTGCTCTCCTGTGTGCAGCACAGCTTGCTGGGAGAGGAAAAGATTTAGCGTGCGGGCACGCACGTGAATGCACGCGTGCGCGCTTGCGCGCACACACACACACCACACAGAGAGTGAGCACTGCGTTCCGTTCCGTGCCTTCACACTGGCGCTGCAGGGGCTGACAGAAGGGCACTGCGACACAGGCCACCGCTGCGGGAGCAGCCCAGCCTTATCCTGGCAGCAGAAGGAACCATCGCTGCATCAGCAAAGCAGCAGATACGCTAACTGGGTCTAAGCAAAGCGGGGAGAGAAGGGAAGAAAGGAAGGGGGGGAAAAAAAGACTAAACCCCTGCCTCTATAGGAAAACACTACAATCCAACGCAGACAGGATGAAACCAACCCAGTACAACGTTGTCCGGTTAAACTCGTGGCCCAGTATTATTCCCAGCTTGCATTAAGTAGCTCAGTAGTGTTAGTGCTGTTCTTGAAAGATAACTTCACCTTTCACCCCTTAAGCTCCGAGACACTCCTAAAAGTACCAGTATGTTATTATGAACAGAAGAGCAGTGTTAATGCTGAAATGCTCTATCCCCTTCTCCTCCCTCCTTGTCACTGCTGGATTTTAAAGGACACAGCATTATTAAAAAAGAAAATACATGCTGGGAATGCAGCATCCCCTTTCAGCAGCAAACCCTGCATGGGGAGAAGAGACTCCCTTGGTTTTGCACAGCTAGTGCCACAGGGTTGCTGTTTCCAGCCTCCTCTGTTGTTACTCCTCAACATTGCGGGCCCTCTGGTCTCAAAGCCGCCGGGTTTCTGCTGTTCCCACCGGCCTTGTCCCCTCTGCGAGGCAGGAGGGGATGCAGTGTGTCCCTCGGAGGGCAAGGCTGATGCCCCAGCGAGGACCGAGGGAAGTCAAATCATCGTCACTCACTTGAAAACATCCAAACAAACCATTAAAAATGCCTCAAACCCGAAGTGCTTTAAAGCTACCGAGGCACTTGCTGCCTCCCGGCAGGCAGGGTAAGCTGAGGGTGCTGAGGGAGCCAGGACAGTTCACCCCGCAAAGACCGGGCTGGCCGAGGTCTCCCTCCCAGCGTTTCCCAAGCGCCGGAGGAACCTCTCCCTTCCCATCCTCCCCCCTTCAGGCGCAGCCCCCGCCCCAGCTCTTCCTCCCAGGATCTGTTGTTGTATGTTTGTGTCGCCTTCCTGAGACTGTCACGACTTCGGGGGCAGGAACAAGCTGTAGTCTGTGTTTGTTAAGTGCCATGTAAACGGCTAGCTAAATGTGTTTGTTTCCAACCGTTTATTTGTTTTTCAATGGGGTAGTTACAGGAAAGTACACAGCGGAATAAGTAATTGGTTCGGGAGCAGAGCTGGTAGAGGATGGGAGAAGCTGCTGTGTGGCAGCAAGGGCTGCGAAGACCCCACGGAGAAAGGCAGGTGTCACCAGTAAGATTTCCCCCCTCTTTCTCCCCAGCTTCACAGTCAGGACGGGCTGGGGATAACCCCAAAGGCTTGGCAAGGGCTGCGGGGCCAGGGCGAGCCGAGGTGTGCGCCCGCACCTGCTGCCGGGCTCCCACCGAGGCTGGCTCACCTGTTCGCACTGCTCTTTTAAATTTAGCGGCTTTACACGTTTGGGGCATCTGGTTTTTTCTCTCTTCCCCTTGATTGCCATGCTCTGCGTCCTTCTTCCCGACGCTGAATCAAACCCCTCCCGTATCGCTTTTTCTCCTGCCCGGCTCGTACAGCTAATGAAATTGTAATCACTTCCACAGTAGCTTCTGTGGTGCTTTGAACACTGAGCTGAGAGGTAGACCATCAGAAAATAGCCTGATTAAAAAGGATTTTGGGGAGGGGGCAGTTTGCCTGAGGGTGACAATGTCTCTTACACTTGAAATGAAATGTATCTGTGTTGAAAAGCGGGGAAGAAAAGAGAAGAACTTTGGCCCCTCCGGAGGTTCAGAAGCCCTTAGGCTGTTGGCCGCTGGATTCGTGTACACTGTGTTTTAGCACTTTAAAAAGTACCTAAAAAAGCAAGAAACCACTAACCAGTGGACTGTAAAATATCTTATCACCAGCCAGGCATACGCAGCAAGGATGTCATGCCATGGGGTTAGCAGCAGTATCATATGCAAGGTAAAGATGCTTCATTGCATATATTAAAGGCAGCCTCAGCCCTAAATGCACCCTAAAGAAGATGGATCTCCTTGGGAGGCTGAGATCTATTCATCACAATCTGATTTCTAAGTGTCAATTAATCTTACTGCTTGTGTGTTGTTCCCCAGCCCTGACACATCTCTCACTGTCCCTGACTTGGAAGAGTAATGGGAGACAGTGTTTGAGTATATAAAAGATAATTAATAGAAAACATCCTCCCTTTAAAAAACAACAACCAAACCAACCTTTTAGTATAATACGTCTTTCCACCGGCATCCATTTCCACAGATACAACTCGCAGCTACTGTCATTTGGGGAATCTTAATTGCCCAGCAAGAAACTTCGATAGTGTTTTAAAAGGGTAAGAACAATCCTTTTAAAGTATGCAGCTGATACAAAAGAAATGGTGATTTATTTTTTTTTTTTAAAACGCCTATTGTTCCCCTCTCAGCACTGAGTCCTTCCCTGGCTCTTGCTCTGACATTACAAAAAGCCGCAGAGCCTGTGGCATGGAGAGATGTAACGCAATGAGATAATGTTATTTTACTTATATCTTGGAGGGAGATAAAATATGTGGCTGGGGCTCGGCAGAGCCTGTTGCTTGCTGGGAGCCATCCCAGGACACTGTTACAGCAGGGGGAGGAGGAGGAGGAGGAGGAGATGATGGAGCTGGGTTTGCTGGCTGGGGATGGGAAGGGACTGATGGTGGCAATGCAGGCTGCTGGGAGGAAGGCCCCCAGGGAAAGATTGAAGCATGGCAGGAGAAAGTCCTGGGAACGGGGAAAAAATCCTTTTCTGTATTTGAAAGAGGAGAGGCTCCTCATGGTGAATGAGGTTTAGTAAAATGGAATTGGTGAATAGTAGGGTTTGGGGTGGAGCTGGGGTGACTGGGTTTCCTGCATTGAATTTTTTTTAAAAGGAGCTGATACGGAGTTGGGCAGGATCTTTCTGGCTCCAGGAAAAACTCTGGGGGAACCAGCCAGGGAGCAAACAGGGCATCTGGATCAGTCAGAGCCCAGCTGAATGTGGTTGTAGCTTTGCAGGAATAAATTCCCTGGGAAGAAGGGTGTAGGAGCTGCATCGCTGCTCAAGGCACTAACCATGAACATAAATGTCTCTGCTCTGCCCCTCACGGGGGTTGCAAAATATCCAAATTTGGCAGCATCAGCCCAGGAGCTTTTCCTCATGTATTCTGTCCCTTTATCCCCAAACAGATCTGTCTGGGTTGGAATATTGTGGCTGCTTCGCAGCTGGGCCAGGAGCACAGTCCTCATGCTGGGGGCTGCAGGGATAGGGCTCCGGCTCTCAGCTGCGCCTTGACATCTGGAAGACTTCAAATACCAAATCTAGTCAAAATCTAGGCAGAGAGCCCTTGCAGCTGCAGCATGATAGGGGCCATGGAGGATGGGGTTAGCAGAAATGAGCAGCTTTGCTTTTAGTCGCTTTTAAAACATACTGAAATTCCTGCCTGGAGGGGGGTCAGGGAGAGTTCCTATGAGTTTGTCCTTCCCACTTTGTCTCCTGAGACAGTAAAATCTTAGCATAGATTTAAGGCTTAGAAACACCTGAAACAAAACCAAGAGGCCCATGGAAAGACACTTTCCTGGGTACCTCCATCGAGTCTTCTGGGATCCTTTGACCTCTCTTGGCTTGGGCTGGTTTTGATGAGTGTTTCCTGGAGTGCTGATTCCCGGACTTACATCGGGGATTATGGAAATGACACACATAATCAGGGAGAGACCAGAGCTCTCCATCCACTGAGCCTGCCAAAACAGCTTCCCAGTCGTGCACAGCTTTCCAGACAGCAGATATAAACTAGAGCAAGCAGTACCACCCCAACCGCTGGGACAGCAAAGGTACGTTGCCCTTTCCTACCTTCACCAGCAGAAGAAAAAGCCTACACGGTCTGTCTTGCAAAGTAAACCACTACAACATCACCCTGCTATGAACAACAGATAAAACTCCCTGTGCTCCAAGGATGGGAGTTACAGTCATAAGTTTGGAAGTGAAGGCGGTAGCTGTCAGACCTATTCAGGTTTCATCAGCCTGTATAAACAGGCTGTGAATCTTGTAATTACAGGTTCCCCCTTAGGATTCTGGCACATCTACTCCTACCCTAACCTTGGAATGTACAGAAGGTATAGAAATGAAACCTAATAAAACCTAAATATTATCTTCCATATTCTGAGCCTCAGCAAAGGTTTGATTTACATTTCTAGCAATGGTTCTTGTATCTGAAGCAATGGCTTGTATATTGTATTTGCCTAGGACTATAGGTACTTTATGGTATTTACTATATCCTGTAAATATTCTGCAAAGCACTATCGACAGAACAATTATGGTAGAGGAGAAGAAATAACAGTTTTGAATCAACTCCTCTTGGAAGAAAGAATGGATTTCGGACTTTGCTACTGCAAATGATCTGCAACTCGGTGATGCTTAACAGCACATATTAGAAGAATACTGTCAAATTACCACCCCCACCCCCAACCCCCACTAGTTTTTCCAAAACCTTGCCTCCCAGTTATGCTCCTAGGAAAGGGAACGAGATCTCAGAGACTCCAGGTCACAGTAGCATGTTGGAAAAATTGGCTGTCCTGCAGATGAGATCAGCAAACCTTACCCTACTTGTTCATAACCAAATCTGCATGCTGACACTCAGATAAGACCTCTGGCTACACCACTGGAAATGATGTCACTCTTCACCTTCGCTTGCAGCCTTTCCCTATTGCTTTTCCAGCATTGTCAGCCGGGGCAGTTTTGGGGCAGCAAAGGGCATGAGGCTCGGCGTGAGTCACTCTGCTGCACGGCCCCATACGCTCGAATGCCCAGGTCTCCTCTGGCTCCTAATGAGAAGCTCTTGTTTTCTCCTAGAAGGAGAACCATCCCCCTCTCCAGTCTGTCCAGAGTTGTCAACAGCCTGCAAGCTGGAGGGAAGAGGCAGCTGACGGCAAGCAGGGTGCGCATCCCTGCGCCGTGCCACTGATTGGATGGTGGCGGAGGGATGATGTTTGCATCCTATTTTTAGTACAGCCTGCAGCAGGCTTGTGAGCGCACAGCCAGGGCTGCGGGAACAATGCCACGGTGGACATTCATGCTTAGAGACATTAAAATCCCATGCTCAACACCTGTGCCACCAAAGTAAACAGCAACTCCCCCCCCCCCCAAGATCTTCCTGCCTTTGGGCATCCTCCTCAAACCTTTGCAGGCAAGCAAAAAGGGTGCGAGAGCTTCCCAGAGACTTAGTTCTTGTCCTTCCCCGGCTTGTCCTCCTGCAAGGCAAGGAAGCAGCACACAAATCCTGCAGCCTTCAGCCCAGCTCGCCCTATGAGCTAACAGTCATCTCCCTTAAGACCAGCCTCAGCGTGGCATCAAAGCGGTGAAAAGACAGAGAGCAAGTCAGAGAGACATTGCCAGGGCCTGTCAATGGCCAGACGTGAAACCAGGCACTCTGCGTCCCTCCCCAGGATGAGGATTTGGAGTGCACTGGCCTGCCCAAAGCACTGCAGCCAGCCCGGGCACCCCAGGGAACAGCTCCCGCTGCAGCGGCTGTGTGCATCCATCCATGCAGGCAGAAAACCAGCACCCTGGTTTGCAATTGCCACGTGGGTGCAGTTATACCAACGGTCTGCCCCTGCAGACCCTGGCTGCCAGTTTGACTCCAAATCTGTGCTGTGTAGGGACTGAAGTGGCTCTCTCCCCCCACGTGCCAGCCCTGCAGGCAGCAGGAACTTTTGCCATGCACCACCTCTCCGCAGACCCAGAGGGACTGGATGGTGCTTGGAGGACAGGAACATGACCTCCTCTTTCCGTGACTTCCCCTCACTGTGTGAAATAGCTGAATTTCAGACTTTCCCACTCCATAAAATGAAGGTCTGATCTCCAGCGTGCTTTCAGAGGAGGTGGGAGGCAACTAGAGGAGCCCTTCAAGGGGACAGAGCAAAGCCGCAGTCTCATGTCCAGTTTGTGGAGAAGGAAGGTAGCCTGGGGCGCTTGGGGTTACGTTGCCCATCCGTGAGGCACTGGACCCTGCTTTGCAGGCAGGAAGCAGCTTAGACATAGTCTAGATTAAGCTGATGGCTGCCACATACATGCTGCTTAGGGAACAGACCCCACATGGGATCTAGTTTGTGAGACACCTGGAGCCCAAGCTGGTGGCCAGGGACACTCCAGATAAATGGCTGGCCAGCATGTGCGCCTGCTGGGAGAAAGTGCTTTCTCAGTGCTGTCTCCCTGCACTGATGCTAACATCTCTAAGTGCTGCCCCCAAAAGACATTTGATAGCAAAGAGTCAACCTGCTAATAGGAGATGGCTCTCCTGAGGGATTCGGGTGGATGTCTCCCCTTCTAGAGCAAACCCTAGAAAGACCCAGGAGATGGTGTGGCATTGGAGAGGACCAGGGAGGGCCTCAGGGACCTGGACAGCGAACAGGGGCAAGCTTGGAGGCATCCAGGAAGCTGCACAAGGACTAGGGGTGATCAGCAACCACAGCTACCTCTGGCTTCAGCCCAGTGACATAGGGACTTGCACCTTCCTCACCTTGGATGCCACGGAGGTTTCAGCAGACTCTTTGCAAAGTCCAAACACTGGTGCTGTGCAAAGCATCTGCCCTCCGTGGTGGCTGATGACTTGGGGGACCACCCCACTGCCAAAGGGGTCTCTGCTCCAGCCCTGGCTCATGCCCCAACTTATTTGTGGCATAAAACCCACCTAATGTTTCCTTCCCTGGGGGAAGACGCTGAGATGCACGTGAATGAAGCAAAAGACAAGCACAGAAACCAGGAGAAAAAGCTCTTTCTAGGCAACTACCAACACATGCACATAATTTGGAAATGGTCACAGCGTTGCTAGCCTTGCACAATGTCCCTGAGACAGGAGCAAGCTGGGGAGGGTGGCACCCCTATGGGTGGCTTTTGGGGAATAGCCAGGCCAGAAACGCACCCTCCAAAGACCTTTCCCACCATCAGAGCCACATGCATGGGAACCCCAACAGCTGCCGTGCTACAGCCCCATTGGGGACAGCTGGACCCAGGAGAGGCCATCTGCCCATGGCCTGAAGCTGGAAAGGAGCTGGTTCACCATCGCTCCCAGCCAAATCAAATCCCAAATGAACCTTTCTAACAATCTGAATTTGGGAAATGTTGTTCCTTTGTTTTAGTGGATCACGTTTTGTTTTGAGTTTCTCCATCTTCCCAATTTGTCTCCAGGCTCCCTGGCTTCAGGCCAGGTCTGTCCACAGCTTTCCAAGGCACACACAGACTGAGCAGTGAGCTTGAGCCAAGTGAAAACTAATTAATCATTTTCCGCCCGGTTCATACAACGTGAAGGGCCAAGCAGTGATGGGGCTGGGGCCACCATGTGGAGCTGGCCCAGCCTGCTGTCCCCCACCCAGCATCCCCACCGGGTGCAGCTCCGCTGACATCCCATGGTATACACGCTGTGCTGTCCAGAGGCACCATGGCCAGCTGGAGCAGGGCGATTTACATGGGACAGAACTGAAAGAGGCAGCTGTGGGATATCATGCAGAGCTCTGCTCAGCTGCGTCCTTCACAAGTACCAAAGGAAACACTTTTTCTTCAATATTAGCAACAGGGATGCTGCTCTCACACCAGATGATTAGTGAGTGCAGTGATATCACAGGTTAGCCATATAAACCTGCACAAAGCCCTGGGGGAAGCAGGACACGCTGGTTTGCTCTAGTGACATTGTACACTGGCCTCGCACACACCCCGGTCCATGTCCTCCCAGTGCAGAAGTGGTAAGAAAGCAGAGAATGGGCCTGTGACTGATTTCCTACAGGATGGTGCTGTCACCTGCCAGATTTTCATCTCACCAGCTCTGCTGTGAGCTCCAAACAACTCAACTGCTTATTAAAGTCTGGGCTGATGCAAAGAACAAGGTGCTGCTTCCCCCCTTGCTCACTTTCAGACAGCAGCCAGGACATTAAGAGCAGCCTAGAGTTTACATAATAAACACTACCGTGAAAATCCTCTCAAAACATCCCAAGGATTATTTAATTATGCAATTGCACTGCAGGAACTTACCAACTGGAGGTCTCCCCTCTAACACAGAGGCTTTCCAAGATCCGAGGATGCACCTAGAGAAGCATTCCTGAGACAGCAGAGAAGGTGTGTGCTGAGGCCTGGACATGAGTAGGGTTGTGTTTGACCCCCATGCTACTGGGAACCCTGAAGGTATCTTCCTCTAAGAGCCACGGAAAGCAGGCTCAAATTTTGCACTGGGAAGTTCAGTCCTCCCAGAATATCATACCCACATGAGCCATATTTGCAGAAGCAGGGCAAGAAAAAATATTTTACCACTTAATCCTGTTTAGCTCTTGGCTCACCTTTTGTTCTGCCTTTCTCACACAGTAGGAAATTCTACGTATTCTTTGAACAGTTTGGGCAATCAGTCATTTCTTGTAATGCTGTTTTGCTGGGAGCATGGGGATATGAGCACTTGATAAGTTTTATGACATTTAAAATGGTGTAAATAGCAAGCACCTCCACTCAAGTCAGGGCTTAACTCCAGATTCCACTGCTTTAATAATAAATATTTTGACTTAATGAGAATAAACTTTTCTGAGTAGCACTTCTACACAAGGGACACAAAGCCTGCATTTGGCAGTGACCAGAAAAGAAAGTTTAGAGACATGGATCTATCTGCCTGTTCCTCTTAATCTTTCAATATAAATGGATAAAAAAACCCAACTCCAATAGCTTAGACCAGAACAGAGATGCATGTTAATGTAAAGACCCAAAAGCTTAATTAAAAATCAACTTACAAGATGCAGTAGATTCTCAAGTGTTTGCTGTCTGGATATTTTTCATTAAGATATTTTGCAACTTCTACAGAAGCTGTGAGTTTGGCAGAGGAGTTTATTGATAGCATACTTGGGGCTAAGGATTGAGGCAGGGTAGGTGAGTCCAGACCGTGGAACAACCTGTATGGATGGGCAGCAGCCTGCACACTCATTTACTGCTCCCAGAATTTAGGCAGAAATCACTGAAGGTGAGCTCATCTCCCACCACGTTTCACTGAGCCCTGACACATCACTCCATTCAGTGCTTTGAAGACCCTCGGTGAAAAGATGCTGAAATAGAGCACCAAGGTGGAGAGAGGGATGCTTCAGTATTAAACCAGAAATTTAAGCAGCAGGGTAAGATTAAAAAAAGAAAAACGCAGGAAAAATGAAAATCCAGTGGGGTAGGTCACCCATTGCTGGTGACATTTCAGAGTGAGGGTAAAACTGGGAGAAAACACTGGTGGGAAGAGCACCCAGCCTGCCCCCAGGCACCTCCATGAAACACAGCACTAAAGTGGAAATGGAGCCAAGACATGAAATACTCATTGAATATGCCAGTTTACCAGGCTTCCAGCATCTTTCCCACAAAACATACTAGAAAAGACTACAGTTTTTGAAAAAAAAAAACAACCCAAAACCCAAAACAACAAAACCAACCCCAAACAATTTAAAATCTCTTGGACCTTTCTTCCCTCTCTGGCATAGTCAGATTTGTCATGGCATTTGGGACACGGGCACCACCAGCATTTCCCCAGGAGCCCCCGTGTCAAAATCACCGCAGACTGATATGTCCTAGGATATTTATGCAAACCAGGAGGCATGGCAGGATTTCACAGCAGGAGGACAAATTCATTTTGTAAAAGGTATTTATATAGTTCAATAGGTGTGTGCAGTGCTTTAGAGGTATAAAACATGAGATCCCTGCCCTAAGGGGCTTATAATCTAATAACATATACTAGGTAAATTAAAACATACATCACAGCTGCGATGAATGCCCACCCCAGCCTAGACGGGAGGGCATTTCAGCCATATGACAAGTCAGAACTCAATTTTCATTTTAGATTTGTAGTTTGCCTTTAAACAGCCGGTGTTCCCTAACCCCCAAGCGAGAGAGAAATTTATCAGCATTACATCTGGGGGGAGGGAGTGCTCCAACACAGGATCATTTATTAATTGTTATTTATTATCTGTTAAACAAGGACAGTGTGTGCAGCAATAGCATTCCTTTTTCTGGATTAATTGTTGCTGTGCAATTCCTAGGTTTTATATTTTTAGCAGCCCTGTTCTAGCCTAACCCACTGAAAGGTGGGAAAATGGAACAGGCACTCACACAATTAATGTAATGAGAGTAATTAATTTGAAAATAATACCCAGGGGGTGGGAGGGTTAAGGCTTTCTTTTTAAAGAAATAAAAGTCGAACCAAAGCTCCCACGTCCCTCAGGACTCAGTGCTACACTGACTGCACTCGTTATGTTCGCATTTGAATACTCATTCGAGCACATTTCTCATGCTGTTATTTCACCACTTCCTCAGCCTTGCATAATAGATGCAGTCATTGCCACTAAAGAGCCAACATTTACCCACAGAGGTAAGGAAGAATACCATAAAGCAGGCAGGAGACGGAAATAAAGCTCTATACATCAGGTGTCTCCTTGGGGCTTGCTCACTCTCCGCGAAGAATAAATAAATAAAATCAGAAGACCAAACAGCCAAAACACCAGTGTATGAGTCTCCGGGGTCCCCCTCCCCTTTCACCAGCCAGGTAGACCGAGCTCGGCATGCTCCATCCCTCTTCTTCCTCCTGCACGTTGCCCTGCCAGCCCTGCAGCCGCCTGGGACCTGCCTAGCTTGCTCAGGAAGTGTTTTATTTCATTTTGCATGGCCATTTCTTGCTCGAAAGTCAGGGAAACACTTCCCAGAGATAACTGCAGACGAGGCAGAAGGAGGTGTCTCGTGGTGGTAAAACATGGAGAAAAACCCATGAACCACCTTCCTATCCTCTCCAATGCCACCTAGCCTTGCTGGTCTCCTGTGTCCATCCCTAAAGAAACTGAGTCTTTTGTTTCTTTTGCATCTGCGACAAGTGGCACCCAGACACGTGGGAGAGGCTGGAAACCTGGTCTGGGAGACAAGAAATTGTGGGGCACCCTCTCAGGCTGCTTCTCAGGACCAGAGGGCATGGCACTCACCATCACCTTTAGCCACCACTTCTGCCTTCAGCCAGCAGCCTGCCAAATTAACCCTCAGATGGCTGCTAGAAGTGGGCAAAGCTATGGCACAAGAAACACTATGGAAAGCTCTGGCTAGTGGTTTTGTATTGCCATGCATTTGTGAAGGGGAATGCAGGGCTGAAACCCTTTGCTTGGCATTACTGACAGGTCTTCAGCAGGGAAGAGGGACAGGTCTGGTGCCTTCCTCTCTCTGCCCACCGCTGACAGAGGACCACTAGCAGGAAAGGACAAAACCCGGCACAAAAGTTAAAGAGTAACTCTCCAGAGGCCAGAAATTCAAACTTCTCAGAGGTCATCTGAACCTCCAAGCAGTTCAAGTTTTTCTTAAAACTTAAGACTTGGCAAAGATACAGTTCTTGGTCCCAGCTGTAGCATAGCACAGTCTCACCAAAACCAGACCTGATTGCAACAAATATTTGAAAATGTTTTTTTGTGAGTGTGCACTGAGGTATGTCAAATAATAAAGCAGAAGTCCCTGAAGGTTTTGCCACAGACGAGCACTTCCATGAGCAAAAGAAATAGATTTTCATTGAATCTACAGTAACCACATTGGTCATGCAGACTTGATAGAACAAAGAAGGTTTTCTATCTTCATTTGGAGCACGTTGTAGAGGACAACCTGGGGTATGCGTGGAGCTGGCAGTGCCTCTGAGGAGCCTGGGTCTCCTTTGGTTTGATATCTTGTTATCTTGATGAAGGAGTAAAGAATTACAGTAGCAAGGAAGATGTTCCAAAATGGGATGGCAGGAAATTTTAGCTTTCTCCCCAGGTCCACCACAGATTGCATGTGGGGTTTCCAACAAGCCGCTGGATCACGTTGTATCTGATTTTCCAATTAGTAGAATATTGGCATTTCTCTAAATAAAAGGGGAAGGGAATGAAGAAACCATGATGGGGAACAGAAGTTTCCGAAAGGAAGCGAAAGGAACACTGCAGGAATTTATGAAGATGGCAGCAAAGTCTTAACTTCCACACGACAGCAACCTGCGTGTGGCAGGATGCAGAACCACAGAGGTTTGGTCAGCGGACATTTGTTATTTGTAAACTTAATTCAACAGGGAGTTGTAAGGGCTGCCGCAGTCCATCTCCCCACCATCACGTCAGGGGAGCAGCGAAGGGCGACTATCTACTTTTTAATAACAAAGTGCTTCAAGAGAATTTAAAATTGCAACCTGGCAGCAGGAGCGAGGCAGCAAGCAGCGTGGGGGGAAGCTGTTTGCGTACCTGCAGTCCCAGCCCTGGGGGCTACGCACACTGCAGGAGGGCAGCTGGGGCTGCGACACCTCCATTTTGGGGACCAGAAACCCCCACAGGCGCCTCTCTGCCCTTGCCCATGGCTGGGGACAGCCCGTGGGCACCAGTGCCTGGCTGGCACAAGCCCTTGTCCCCATGCTTTGCAGGGGCCACCCAGGCAAAGATGCACCAGGGAAAGGGTGCTGAGCCCTGCTGCCGCATCACGGTGGGGAGGCACCACCTTTGCATGGGGAGGTGACGCGGGGGGGGGCGTTACACCGTCCCCCTTTCTTTAATACGACGGCCGCTTGGCACTGCATTTTGTTCGGGTTTTAACTTTTTTTTTATTGCCCCCCCCCCGGTGTTCGTTAGCACAAGTGACATTTCTGCGGACGGGCAGGCGATGACGGCAGCTAATGGCTCCCGGGCCCTCTCTCTGGTTTCCTTAGCAACTGCGGGAAGGGAAAACAGAACCTGTCAGATGGAAAATGTCAATTATAGCGGATGCGGAGGGGAGAGATGCTGCGAGCAGAGGAGGCGTGCGGTGGCAGCGGGGGGAGCGCCGCGGCAGAGGGCTGCGCAATGGCGGGCAGGGCGGAGGGGGTGCCCAGCAGCGCTGTCCCAGCAAACAGCATCGGGACGACAATATTCGGCAGCAGACACGGGCTGTGGAACGGAGGATTGCACTGTTTCGCAGGCAATTTTGCCAGACAGAGCCCGTCCTCGTGGCCAACTGGCTGACTGACACCCCCCTGCAACAGACCTGACTGCCCTGCGGTAGACGAAAGCAGCTGGAAAAATACAAATCAGATTAACTAATAAATAAATAAGAGGGAGGAATAAATAAAAGGCAGCAGGCGAGCTGTGCCCACATTTCGCCTATTGATCCTCACCTCCTTGGTGGACGCAGGGTGGATCAATGCTGAAGAAGAAGTCCTCTGCTAAAGTGGTGGGAAAGGAACTGCTGCCGCAGTGTTAATATTAATCAAAGTGAGTCGTCCTCATGTACGCTGCCAGCAAGACAAAAGCAGGTGGCACCAGCAGCTCCGGGCAGGCAGCGCTGCCTGCTCCTGGATGCCTTGTGTGGGGAAGGGGCTGCAAGTGGGTTGTGGGTGCCCGAGGTTCACCCGGCCAGAGCCGCCAGCCCAGCTGGCAGCAGGCATGGGGATGCGGCACGATGCGGCACCGCCAGCCAAAATGGCAATGGGTGGCTGGAAGGAGGGTGAGGCTGAAATTGGGGCTCCCCTCTGCAGGGAACTCTGGGGTGGCAGAGACCCACCAGCCCAGCCCCATCCCTGCGGTATCGCCAGCGGTATTTGGGCCACAAGCCATGGCACGTCCGTCTGCCTCAGGCAGCTTCTTGCACAGTTTGGGTGCTTTTTCTTAGTGCAACTTCCCATCTCCACCTTGCCGACAACTCTAAAACACCTCTGTTTTAAAAACTAAAAGGGGAAAAAACAAAGTAGCAGCAACACCAGCCACTCTGTCGGATGCCTGGCACTTCCAGCGGGCAATTCGCACGCAAACAGCTCTTCCTGTAGCAGCAAGTGTGCCCTAAGGACGCCGGGGGTTGTTGTTCAGTCACCTTGCACTGACACCTACTTGCCCGTTCAAAGTCCTTTAAACAGGGAGACTGCTAAATCAGCCTTTACTCTCTTCACTTAACCACCATCCAGGCCTCCTTGTCACGCTGTGACATGGGGGATTCGGACTTCCCTTGTCTTGACTGACATCTATATCCTGCTGGGAGGGAGAGAGCCGGCTGCTTGTGCACAGTGAATGCTAAAGCCAGTAGAATAAAGAGGAGAACAACTACCTTGGGAAAGTGGTCACCCGCAGTTAGCTGAAAGAATGAACTTTATTCAGTTTTCTTCTATATTTTTTTGTTGTTTAGTTGCATGGATCAGGAAGCCTGGGGCTCAGGAGCTCTGCTTTCTCTTTCCTAAGGAAACAAATGCCTCACCTTGCTGGTCACTTAACCTGCTGTGTTTGCAAGCTCTCCCTTTATCAGACAGTACTTGCCCATCTCTACAAAGCCCTGCAACATCCCTAGGTGAAAGCAAATACCAGGCCTTTCTTCATTTGCCTTATCTCTTGCCCTAAGTCATCTCTACAAATGGGAAAAGCAGCAGATGTGCAGCACAGACTAGAAGTGCCCCGAGCCAGCACTCTGGCAAGTCTCATCCTAACACTGAAACCCAAAAACCTGTCTGGACCTGTTTTGCAGAGCTGTCCCTCTTGTCCTCCAAAGTCCCAGCTCCAAGCAAAGTCAATCATCTCCCTTCTCTGTCTTGTCTTCTGGGCCTGAAATAATTTCAGAGCAGAAGATAATTTCTTAATGCTTAGTGCGGCAAGGCTGTTTCACCTCTCTATTCGCTTTGTTCCCTTCTGTTTTCCACTCTTTCTGAGTGTTTAATTGCAACAACAGGCTTCTGTAGGCTGAAATAATCACCCCATAAGAGCAGCCCAAGTGAGGATCAGGAGCATCTTTGCTGGAGCCGGGACAGCTCCAGGAACTGTCACACAGGTCCACTTCTCCTGCGCTTTCCCTTCTCACGCTCACAGGTTATTTTTACATTTTCTCTTATGTAACCAGGTCAGGCTCTGCTCCGGTTTCCACTTCTGTCTGAAGCCAAAGGAAAAATACCTCATGAAATCAAGTAATAGACTTCTACCTAATCACTTTCCCAAGTGCCACCCCAGGTCTTCGCCATGGCACCTGGACATGTGAAGCTCCAGCTTCTGGGAAGCCCTGGGGATTCCACCCCTGGCAAATAACCTGCATGGCACAAGCAGCACAGCATGGCAACTCCAAACCACTGGCTTTAGACAGTCTCTAGTTGCAGCATTTCTGTGTACATCAAGTTTCTGACCTTTTTCTGTGCCTTACCCAAAAGCATTCATCAACCAAAACTCACAGGTCGTGTTACAATCACAGCACTATCGAACCCCTCGATTAGCCAGAGCATGGGTTGTGTTCAGCAAGCGGTGATCCCTTGCCGTGCATCTGCCCGGCGCATGGCACCTGTGGATCCCAGTGCTCAGTGCACAAGGAGGTGCCATCACTGTGCGTTTTGGATGGGACCAGAGCAGAGCACAGAGACCAGGCAAAGGGCATGTTTGCATCCCAGGGAGAACCAGTGAGCAGAGCCCTGCTTTTCCAGCCTGACAACCACGCACTCAGCTTCCCACAAGAGCATTTCCAAAAGACTTGGTCTAAAAAGCTGGTGCTGTCAATAAATCTTAAAGCAGCAACACTCATCCCATCCAGCCAGCGACCTTCTCCCCCTAATTTCTCCTCCCTTTGCAAACTGAGATAAACACCCTTTCTACCTTCCTCAGCCAGCAGCTCAGCCCAGTGTCGGACCCCTTGTGCTGCCAGCCCTTGCGTCGGCTGCAAAAACCTGGCTGGCCACAGCAGGGCTGTAAATATCAATTGTTCTAACCCCGTTAGAGCCTAATAGGCTCAGCAATATCTACTGAGGAAAGGGCCTGACCCCACTCGTCAGCAGTCATGACATGGAACAGCTATAGCATGTTCGGGGTATGCAAAAGGCTTAAATGCACATTTAATGGTTGTCAGGCAGCAGTTCCTATTAATATAAAGACAGTCACATCCCAGGGCTATGGAAAAGAGTTGAAAAGCACAGAAGAAAAATGAATTTATTTCAGTGGATGTTTGTATGATCAAGAAATGATTCAAATAGCTAAAGCTGCTCTGCTCCTGAAAGAGACACTGCAAGAGTGAAACTTGAATAATTAGTACAAAAGTTTCCCTACCCATGTGACTCAGATCTTCAATTATTGACATTTTGGTTCATTATCATTTATGCGCTTTCTTTATTTGTGTTTCGCCCCGGAAAAAGCAGTGCAACTCAGGCAGATAATTTGTTGTTTCTTTGCATATCTGTTTTCCATCATTAAATTTTTATATCTTCTCCATCAAAACCAACCAAACTACCAGCCGTCTCAGCACCCTAATACCGTAATATAAATAACAACAACCTCCCCCCACAAAAGATTAACCCCCTACTACATCAATAACTCCCCCTTCCCACAAATTTAAAACAAAGAACCTGAAAATATTTACCACCATTTCAAGACTTCGGCAGAAATCTCCCTCATTTCATTGTGTAAAATATGAATTTTAAGCAGAGCCCAAACTGACATTATCATTTTTTAGCACTAAACTGCTTTGTCCAGGGCTGGCAGTTCATTCTCTCTCCTATCACGGTTAGGACAGATCTTTTGTAAAGCTTTGTAATGCACCAATTTGCCTCTCCTTGCAGACTGTACAATTTTACTAATCTCTAAATTGATAAATTATGTAAGTGAAGGCAGAGTAAAACCCTTCACACAGACACGAGAAATTATTTCCATGTCACATGAAGTTTTCTGTTCCCCTTTTTTTCTTTTCCTTTTTTTTTTTTTCCTTTTGGGCTGTCATCCTCATTTGAACAACCTTTCCAAGACTTGAAAAGGTCAGTGCCCTCATATTTGGGCCTTAGGATTAGAGGTGACGAGCTGTGTTGAAAGACATAATTGAGCCTGGGCAACTCGAGAGATTTCAGCCTGCCCGGGGTACCCGGCAGCTCTGGCCCTTTGAAGGATCTAAAAGGTGTTCGTGGTGGGTATGATGTTGGAATTTCAAAAAGCTGCAGGCTAGCTCAAAAGGTAATTAATATAGACTAATTGGTCTCAAGGCCCTTGATAGCAGCTCTGTATGCAGTCCTCAGCATCTGCACTTTTTTCTTCGTCCTTCTGAGGATCCTGCTCAGACAGCAGCTGCCACGCGTTGCCCGCGCTTGGGTCAGTTGCAGGCAGAGGAACAGGCAGCTGCCCACCATTGCAGCCAGTGCTGGAGACAAAAGGCTGCTAATCTGCATGCCTGCCTAGTGGGGAGCCCTGCTGTAAGCAGAAATGCAGTGCTGATGCAAAAAACCGCTCAATCTGAGCAAGAGCATCAAATCCCTCCGCTGCCCTCGGGAGGTCCCAGCAGCGGGCGCAGGTGGCCCCAGCTGGGGTTTCCCCAGTGCCTGCCCCAGGCGGCAGAGGATGCCATACAGTCTCTCCTCGCTCATCACTGAGCACAGGAACAGTTTTTTAAAGTCAGCTAGGAATGAACTTGGCTGATTGCTATGTTAATTGTACATTTCTGTCCCTAACATTACAAAGTGGACAAGTTACTTTCTCCACACTAATACTGCCCCTTTTCCTGTATTTCCACTGCATTAGCAGCCCTTTCCTGTAAGGTGCGAGGAAGCAGGGTCTCTGCCTGGAGCAGCATCTCCCAGCTCGGTTCTGCAAGACCTCAGAAAGCCACCCAGGAAATAACTGCAAAGAACAAACAGGTGTGTGTTTTCTCATACTTGAGGCTCAGAAGCAAATAAACCGTGATGAAACCACAACAATAAACAAGTATTGCAGTTTAACCTGATAGTCATTTTAGCAGAGCAAAATCTTTGCAGCAGCACAGCTCAAACTGACTGGCAGCAGGGTTTTTGGTGGATGGTCCTTAGGTGAGGGAGAATGGGAAGCACCAACCCCCAAAATTAAATTTCTAAAGACACTGAGAGCAAAGCAGCAGATGACTTCAGTGGAAGATGAGCATGAAAAAAGGTCCTTTTACACCACTACTGCAGTCAGCGGGTCCTGCTCACCAGCCAAACGTGGGAAGAGAGAGTGGGAGAAAAGGAGTTTCCCATCTCTTTGGCTGAAGCTGGCCCATCCTTCCCTTGCCCAACCGGCAGCAGGACACACTGCAGAGAAGACCCTGAGATCTTGAGCATAGCCTGAGAAATACCACCCCTGAAAACAGTCCATGCAATTGGCTAGATTTCCTTTCATTTTTTTAATTACCCCTTTTTCCACATAGCCCAGCCCTCCCTCCTTTCTCATCACACTCTTCGCTACACACTGTCTACTTAGCAAAATAAATGGCTGCATTCTCGGCACAGAGGGATGTAACGGCTGCTCAGCTTGCTAATGGTCTCTCATTGCAATGCAGCAGCCACAGGGTTAAATATATCTTGCCAGCTCCAGAAGCTGTGCCCAAGCAAAGATAGACAGGGTACAGGCAGAGCAGCAAGGAAGTCTCCGACTTGGAAATCTTTCATAGTAGTGGTCTTTTTGTAGTCTGGGCCACCCACAAGGTACTTGAAGGGCCAAAGCACATCAAGGTGGTGTTTGCCCTCTTGTTTCTCACCCTTGGAATAAAAGCAGGACCGTAAATACTTCTTGTCTATCTTAAATTTCTTACCACTGATTCAAACACTAAGTTGAACAGCTCTTGAAACCACTGCCCTGCTCCCAACAGCAAGCAGAAGCTGCAGCAAATGATGCCATAGATGCCATATCTCCCCAGCTACTTGCGACAGGGAAAGGACACTGCTGTGGGCTGTAAAAGCCAGAGAAAAATAGAGTGAGTTTCCCCCATATGCAGCAGCTGTCAGTGGGACACAGCCATGTGCAAGCAGGATGCAGACCAAACCCCCATGTCTGCTGTGGGTCTTGCTTTGCACCCAGATCGCAGGAGAAGGAAACCCTCCGCGGTGACTGGTGTACACACATCTCTCCAGCCTGACCAAGGGAGGCTGCAAATGCTGGGCAGATGGGCAAAATTAAAACAAAAAGGTTGTGGAGATTTTTTCGGGGTTATGTCTGTAATGATGACAAAGAAACGCTAAGTCCCTGTCCTTTCTAAGGGTTAGGCTTTCCTACCTATCCCTGTATCACCACTTTTCCTTATAAAAAGCGGTTGCTCGTTGTAACACTTGCATTTCCTTTTTTTTTTTTTTTTATGACTGCAACATGCCTTACAGGGATTTTTCTGGAAACCAGTCTGCAGTCAAACAAACTACAGTTTGCTACCTGAATTTGTCTGTTCAAATCACAGCTTCGGGCAGTGGATTTTGATGGCAAGGATGCTCTCTGGAGGACTGGAGGGGTGGGTGACCTGGACGTCTTCCCAACCCTGGCACTGCCCAGCAGGGTGACCCTGGGCAGAGCCCTGCCACCTCCCCTATCAGCCTATAAGGTAAGAGCGACAATCACTTCCCAGAACGCAAGTGTGTAGTGAGGCTTAATTAAAATTGAAAAGCACTTCAAGCTCCTCAGCACAAGCCATTTTAAATAAAAAATGCTATAATAACAAGCTAGTTACAGCATGAAGGAGCCTTGAAAAGGGACAGCGACACACAGCACTGACAGGATGGCTAAGAGGTCACTGGGACCACCCACAGCTCAGCCTGGCTTCACGAATCCAGCCTCAGGTGAGACCTGATCTTCTCAGGCTGCTGGGGAAAACCATCCCCAAACACAGAGCAATCCTTTCATTTCCTAACAGGGACTGCCCGAGCCCACCATGCATCCCAGCAAAAGGCTTTCCAAGGAGCACCACAGGGGGAAAAAAGACTTGAATGCAGCTGTAGACATTTCCTTGCCCTTCCTGCAGTGTGAAAGGTCTCTCATCCTTTGTTTTGATGATGAAAATCGCTCTCTGGGGCATCACAGTGACAGTGGTCCCACACAGAGAGGCTGCCCCAGCTGAGCTGGTGCACTGGCACATCTCACTTCTGGTGTGATCTCCAATGACAGCAAGCACGTAGGGCAAGGGATGCCATCCCATGCCATTCCTTGGTGTGCCTGAAGACCGAGCTCTCAGGGGTCCTTCTTTGTCCTGGGGACCCGGCTCTTGCCTGAGTCTCCCAGCAGCGCTGTTATCCCAAGGTCCCTGATTACGGATGCTACGTATCTGCGTTCTTCCCCTGTATCCTTAAGATAAACATGTCCTTCACTGTAGTCACCTACTCCATCATACACTCCTATCAAATGAGCCTTGCTAGCTCGTAAATTACTGTGCAAACCATTCCAAACAATAAAGGCAATTTTACTTACTGAACCATTAAATTTACATACTTAAATTAGACTCAACCAGACGTTGAAAGGGGACGTCTCGCGGCCAGACAAACAATGAATTTAGGGAAAGAGCTGCCGTGTACTTCCCCACCTCTCACATGAAATTAATGAGGTGCTTCAATTTAATCATCATTAAAATTACATCTTTATTTAGTTACTTAGCAGACTTTGACTCACTGTGTGGCATGGAACGTGGACTAACGCCTCCAACAACAGCCCTTCCAGAGGGGAGGCAGGGAGGAGGTCCATCCCCCCCAAAAATGCCCTTTGTACCCCTACACAGCAAGACTGAGTATGCATGTCAAGATCCCAAACTGCTCTCCAGGTAAAACGAGGGAAGAGAAACAGCAAGTCACAGTAAATTGAGAAAATAAGGTCTGGGCTTAGTCTAAGATGTGTTTGAGACAGGTAGACAGAAAGACACATTACCTCTTTAGATGGTACCAACGAATGGGAAGCTCTCACAGCATTACCGGTCTCAAAGTTCAGTGCATGTGGCACAGAGAAAGTCACTAGAAAAGCAAGAGTTTGAAACAAAAGCATGCAGTGAAATAGAGACAAAGAGACTAGAGACACGCCTGGTCTTGTGTGCATGTGCAATTTGTTTTGCATTTGCTCCCACACATACATAATTTATTCATCTCAAGATGCTCCCGCACAGTTGCAGGGGGAGGCTGGTGAGAAGGGCTCAGGCACAGGGAGGGCAGCTCTGCAGGGCTGTCTCAGGATCCTGCAGACCAAACCTGGCTGTCACCTTTCCCAGTTCCACCCCTGGGGGTGCAGCACTCAGCCGTACCCAGAATGGTGCCATGTACATCCTGAGACACAGGTGAGAGCTCACAGCCCATAAATCCAGTGGAGCAAGGGCTGCTATGGCCACAAGCACTCAGTTCGGTACCAGAAAGTTATCAATAAGCAACAGGGATTTCTGGGGACAGCAGCAAGGCCTATGAGGGTCTGTGGGGACAGGCGGGACCGCACTGGTGAGGACAGACTGCTCATTGGGGAAGGTCCAGCGCCCTGCGCCTGGGACCCGCTGCCTCTCTGCAATATTGAAGAACCACATAAGAAAGCAGACCAAAGAGATTACAGAGCTCTATGGAGCTGGTGTAAAGGAAACCAGTTCCTACTGTACTGGGCATAACGTCTGCATGCAGTGAGAGATGGAAAGTTTCCAAAGCAAAGAGCTCTCTGCATGAGGGAGAGATAATCTAGCCCAGAGACAAAGGTACCTGCAGTTCACCCAAGGTGACTCAGGATGTCAAAGGCATAATGAGGTCTTCCTCAAAAGCAGCAATGGGCTACAAAAACACAGACTTTTTTTGTTACTCTAAAATAATTTTAACCCCAACAGACTAACTCTCTGCTCCCCCACTCCAGCTGCAGAGCTCAGCGGTCTCAGTGGCCTCACTCCTGTTTGACTCTGATGAGAATTAACAAGATTAGATCTTGAATGAGTTACATTTGGAGACACGAAACACTGGGCATCTCTCTTCCCCCATAGATACACATGCCTCTGCATGGATGGGGCACGTCCACATTATTTCCATCAGAAAGTCTTCACTTCCCTTCAACTCATTTCATTCACTCCCACTCAAGCAGCAAAGGGAGATCAGCTCCCAACAGGCCCACGGTGATGCCACAGATAATGCAAACTTCTTTCCAACAGAGAGACAAGGGATACCTCCAAAGCCATGTTTATGTGGCCCCTGACGCTGTCTTCCAGCTGTCAGCAGAACTGGCCTTGTGCCGCAGCTCTGGAGCTGCTGGCCATACCCTGCGCAGTGTGGGTATGTGCAGAGCGGGCACTGGGCACTCACACCAGCTCCATTGCACACACACACAGGGCTGGGAACAGGATGCCCATAGCTATGACTTTACTAAAACCAGCCCTGTTCTCAACTGGGTGCTTTAATACTAACAATAAAGGGGGAAAAGGCAGAAATAGTTAGGCCTTATTTGTTAGGGCTGCAAATAATGACTGCATTATTTTGTTGCTACCTGCAAGCTCTATTTTCCTTTTGATCTCTGCACAAGTCCTGTACTGGCAGGTGTTACATGCCACCATGCACTGTAGTGAGCAGTTAGACCTCAACTCACACTGTGACCCCAAAAACATAGCTCAAGCAGGACGTAAGGGATTTTGTTTGTGATCCCTTTTGGGTGGCATCTTTCTCCAGGTGGGGAAGAGAAGAATTAATTATGTATAGTGAGAAGCAGCACTTGCACCTGAAAGCTCACTGCATTAAAAAAAAAAAAAAAGCCCACAAAAGAATAAACACCAAACTGCCAATCGCTTTTTACCTTCTGTAAATCAAAATACACTTTGGAAGTAAAAACTCCCAAATTACACCAGGCAAGATGAAACATTAACCCATGAAGAGTGGAGATGGCAGTAGCAGGGATACACAGACTAGAGCCAAAGCTTCAGTTTGTCTACATTAAAAATGCAACATCAGCAGAGGTGTCTGAAAGAGTCATTTATCAACTCCTGGATTAGTGAGACATCTTAAAGTAAGCGCACCATTTATACGCACATATGCACAAATTGTCTGCTGAGGAATGAGAGGAGAGTTGCAGACTTTGTGCCTTGGAAGTTTCTCTCTAGTCCTCTGGGTAAATGTAGGGCCAGAATGACATTAGGCATGGAAAATAGGAACCTTGCTCATGGTAACAGGGGGTACAATTCATGTGAGCAGCCAGGATGGAAAGTAATCTAATGCTGCAATTTCAGAGAAACAATATAGAGTCACTCACATACATCATGATTAATGGCTGGATACCATAGTGTGAAAACCATTTAAAAAATGGCATTTTTGTCACTGACAATGTTACACATATAGTAAAGGTCATACATGATAAGAGCATTATCCATATTTCTTCTGCAAACATGCTTAACCTTGTAGAGCACAATTCCCTGGAAGATTGGTGATCCATCTCCAGCTGCAAACTGCGCTCTTCAGAACCTGAGAAGGCCAATTTTACATTTATATCATTCACATCCACGCACATGCAGGCTCCGGGAAGCGAGCACGCCTTTCGAAGCAGAAAGGGATGGAAATGTTTTACAGCAGCACCTGCTCTGGGCTCTCCTCTTTCCACCTTGTCTCAGTCTGTCACCTTGCGCTGGAGCTGATGCTGGGCTCCTTGCTGCAGCTGTGCTGGAAACCCAGTCACCTGCAAATCCCCTCTCTAAAGTCTCCTTGGGGAGCCCCTTTGGCACCCTGTGGCCACAGGTGGGTCCCACCAGTGGGTCTATACACACCAGTGGGGCTCGTCTCTGGTACCTGGCAGTGGTTAGCAGTAAGAAGTCAGTAGCTGGTTGACCAGCTGCCACCTGCAGAGAAATCTCATCCCATCCAAGGATGACCACCTTGGAGACGGCCTGCAGAAAAGCTTAGATGAGTCCACAGACTAGACTTTTACTTTTTTGAGAGCTGTATTTAAAGCACACAAATGTATTTAAAGCACACAAATCCGTTCCAAAGGGTCAGCTCAGTCCATGAAAGAGGTCCAAGCACCAGGTGAGTCATTTCAGATCAAAATGCAGTCCAACCTTTGCCACCAACTCAGACCCTACACACCTTCTGAAGCCCACATGGCTTGCCATAACCTTTTATAGCTGCATCCACAACTTGCATAGTCCTCCAGACTTGCTGATATCCATAAACACCCATGCTATGAGCCAGATCGCAACCCTGGCTTGCAACTGCTGGAAGGTTGGATGTCTTGGCTGAAATTTGGAGGAGCAACAAGATTCACAATATATTTTGCAGCAGATTGTGTGATCCTCTGGCAACCCCACAGAAAGTGGCACTAAACTGTATATGTGCCATTGTCTGCTGGCTGACACAAAATAGCAGGGGGAATTTTTTCAATATGCAGTCATATATCTACCCATGTTTGCATCACTATTCACTGTTTGGCCACACCATGCTCTGTGCATCTGCCTCTCAGGGTCCTTTTCCTGTCAGTACTGAGCTCTCCTGATTAACCTTGGCTCTAACTGTGATTCAGGGTTACACTCTGCACTAACAAGCCAAGCATAAGATCATAAAGGCATTGTATCAAAATCTAGTTATTTCTACAGCAAATAAAACCCCTGCATGAAACAAACATTTGCGTAGTGAGATCCAGCGTAAGACTCATTGCATCAGGTTAGACACTACTTTGAGCATCTCTGCGATGCCTCACCTTGAGCAGGGGCTGTGCTTACTGGAGGATGCTGTTATCCTTTAGCAGGGCACAAACATGAAAAAACACCAAACCAGCCATTAAGGATAAGCAGCAATGCAGTTCGCCACCTCTGTGTGCTGAATCTTTGCTGATAAATAAGTATCCCTATAAAAAGGGCAGGGATGCTATTACACCTTGCAGGAGTTGGGTGAGTGAGAGTTCAGAGGCTGCAGGCAGGACCTCTCCCTCATTGCTAGCTCCCCAGCAGATCTGACCTCCCTTGGAGAGGAGGCCATGATCTCACTCTGGAGGAATTTCCTCTGTGGGAGACACTGGAAAATGCTATGGAAGGAGATGGGAGCTCAGTGCCTTGTGACCACCTCCTGGAACAGGGAACCTTGTCCCTAGCTGGCTTCGAGATGGGGGGCTGGAGCACCCCAGTGCTGGGCAGAACGGCCCCAGGTTCAGGGGGTAACCACCTCGGGGGGAACAATTGTCACCCAGTGATTTTTGCATCACTTGGAAAAGTGTGACCCCAGATGTCCCTAAGAGTCCCCACATGTCCCCAGCAGCCATTGGGGGTGTCAGCCCCTCACACAGCCTCTGGTGTGAGCAGCCTGGGGAAGCGACAAAGCAGCACTGGGCAGGGAGGAGCTGCCTGCGCGGAGGGGATGGAAGGGACATTTCCACGCTGGCATTCGCAGCTTGTCAGATCAGCTTGTGCTTTCTTATGTGAACAGCACAGCGAAAGCTTCCCACTGCACTCTGGGTGGGAAAGCTTTTCCCCAGAGTGGTTCACAAAGACTGGCTGGACCAAATTATTCTTCTCATCATGAATGCCTCTCTCTGAGCCACCTTACCCATGCAGATACTCAAATGTTATCAATATGAATGAATGCATCTTGTCTTGGGGTGTCTCATGATAGGAGCCATTTCAGAAACACTGGGAGGGTGGAGAGAAGGAGGAAACACAATTGAGCAGCCCCGGTTGCATCTGTCCTATTCCTCAGATGACAATTTCTCTCTCCCAGGAGCGCCACAGACTAAAGGCACTCACAGATTGTACATCATTCAGTCTTTTGCTTTACAAAATTAGCTTTCTTAGCAAGGAAACGATTTGCTGTATTGGATCAGGCTACCGACATGTCGGCTGCTGCATCCAAGCTCTGGTACTTAAGAAACACAGCAGCTCTCCTCTCTGCTGTGCTGGCCAAGTCCCTGCCTGGGGAGCTGCATGCACAGTTAGAGATTGCTTCCAGATTGTCACAGAAATTCATCTGATGCTGAGTAGCAGGTAGTTTAGCTTCTCTCCTAATTTTGTCATCTAACATACCCACAAATGGCCAACATTATTTAGTCCTTTTAAAAACTCAGCCGGAACGTTTATCTCAATAAGTGCCGTCAGCACTGCCCTCCATAAAGCCAACTACCTACCACATAAAAGGAGGGTTTCTTTTTACTAGCTTAAAATTTACTGCCCTGGATGGTTTACTTTACAGCTGTTAATACAATGAAAGTTTTTGTAAGGAGAGGATGGTGTTGGGGGATCGGGCAGCAGCTAGCAGGAGACAAAGATAACGGTCTGTGGCTAAGGTAAGGGCTTCAAGTGCCCGGCCTGATGGGAAGACCATAACTCATAACACATTTAATGGCATGGGTGAGGAGCGGGACTGCTGAGAGCATTCCCCAGAGGTGCACGGCACAGACCGTCCCCAGCAGCTCTCCCATGGCGGGCAATGGAGCACTGCGGGTACCACTGGGGCTGCACCGCAGAGGTGAAGGCAGCAGTGACTTTTAGTCCTTCCTCTCTTATGCAAAGCGGGGATGAAGGGGGCTTCTTGGACAGGCAGAGCCTGCCTTTCCCCATGGACCCAAACAGAAGGGTTCATAGCCAGGGAGAAATATCAAAGGCGATACAGAGCCCTTTGTCTGCAAACAGGCTGAGCAGATTTGGCTGCAACCTGGGAAATGCCAGTGTCTGCCACACCAGCAACAGACTCTTTTCTTTTGACCTTTAACTCCTCCTGTCCCAAAACAGAGTACTCAAGTCGCATCGCTCTGTTTTACAAAGCCTCAGGTCAAACATCTAGCCAAAGACATGGAAATGGGTTTTTTTGGGTTGAATGCTGCACACTGCTGCCAGGATGAGCAAATGTGGGCTGTGCAACAGCAGCAGCAGCTTTGCCTTCTCCTCATGCGAACGCTGGCACTGAGAGGCTACCACAGGGTAGAAACCTCCTGCCTCCACAGCAGACCTGCTTCAAGGGTCACTGTTCCAATATTTGTCAGAAGAGAAGGAAACCATCCCAGCTGCATGCAGAAGGGAAAGCTTAGCATCTCAAACACACACAGATGCAATCTCTAAACCAAAAGCCATGCCCTGGCTCCACACAATTGCTGCCCATCCCTAACAGAGGCAAGGCAGCCATTTCAGACTTGGTGAGAGCATGCGTGCCCACACAACACCTAATCGTACAACTCTGCATGGACCAACACACCTGAGCACGTGCAGGGAAACCTCCCCGAGTCCCTGGGCTGCATCTGTGCTTGGGTATACGGTAATGCATGCACTGCATGAGCGTGCCTAGGTCTCAGGGCATGCAGAGGCACATGTGTTTTCCATCAGCTCCATCCTCCCCACAAGACCCGAGTTAACTGCTGAGAGTGCTCTCTGCCATCTTTTGTGAACTGAGAACCAGGAACGCTGCATAAATCATTATTCTTGCTAATTACCAGGAAACATCAAACAAGACAAGCATTTTACTCCTCATCACTGAATTTTGTTATGCTAATTAGAGTTGTATAAGCTGTTGCTATTAAACCTGGAGAGTCAGAAAAACATTTGCATTAATACCCACAAAGCTGCATCAAAACCTAGTTATTAGTATTTCAATGAGGTTCAGGTTATGGGGAAGCTGCTGCCATTTCAGGGGCTGGTTTGTTGTTTTTAAATCCCGCTGTGAGCAAAAATATAAATAAATGCAGGGTGAGGCCTCATGCAGAAAATACTTCTTTTAAACAGGGAATTAAAATAATAAGGAAACTTTGATCAGGAGCAGATATAAATGGGAGGGGGAGAGGGGAGGCACAGCAGCACAGAGATTTTGTTGCTCTGTATATAGTGCTGCTCAGCCAAGGGCTCAGAGTCCATAAGCACCGACTGCCAGGCTGGACCTTGCTTTTCAGATTTCTGAGTCCCTGCTGCTCTCAGATACTTTGCTTGATCTGGGTGTTTTGGGGTATACTCTCTGAAATGCTGCTGGGAACAGGAGCTGGCTTGTATGCTGGCTCCTGCCCTTGCATAAGAATTGCCATCTCCGTGGAAATCGCCTGTTCAGAGTCTGCCTTTACTTGCACCTTGTGCCTTTCATTAAAAACCAGGGCGTTCAACTGGAGGGATAGGGGTGGGGAGGAGGATTTCTGGTTACCAAAATGCATGCACCAAGCCACATATCTAAATCTTTGTGGTGAACCAGCTCTGTAACAAGAACTGGCAACTCCTTCTTTTTAGTGCCCACCAAAGCAGCCGAGCATTTCATCTGAAGATCTCACAGCACTTCAGAAAGGCAAATTATTCCCCCATGCACCCCTTTGATACAACAGTTATCACCATTTGATGCATCAAATACATCTGAAAAATTTAGGGGAGTCCAAATAGGCAGCTTGTGAGCAATGAAGGGGTACTTTATCCCCTTAGCTCCTAGTGCTGGAGTGTCATTTTGGTGAGCTATTTGCAAAGGCAAACACACACACACATTATTATTTCCATCATATGGAGGTGCTGGTACCAAGCCCCATGGGAACTGGTATCACAGCAAACCTTGTATTGCACAGGGAGGCTGTGACAGGTCCGTACGCAGCACAGGAAACCCACTGGGGAAGGAGCTGGGCTACAATTTAAGTTAGGAGCAAACATCCTTACCCGAAGATAATGCCATGGGTGATAGAGCACTGCATTTGACCTGGGTAACAGGCAAGCAGGCTGTCCTTCTTGGCACATACTCAGAGCAGACTTCATCAATTAGCAGGCTCCCCGGCCCTTTGGCTCAAGCCACAAAACTCCCTTTGCCTGGCATTTATTTCTCAGTAAAGAGCAGACGCTATTGACAGCTAGCTGCGGCTTAAGTAATACATCTTGAGCTCTCTATATAACCCATGGTGTTATTCTATTGATGGGGCTACAAGTTATCTGTTTTTAACAGACCATTTGTCACCGATTCCTGGAGAGAGAGAGCCATTCGTGCTCTCACTGTATATGTCTATCAAAGAAGAAAAAAAAAAAGAAAGAAAAGGATTTCTTCCATTTTCTCTATCTGGTGGAATCATGCAGGTGAATTGAGTAGTAGAGTGAAGGGAGCGGTGTTTCAACTATGATGAATTACGGTGGCAACAATGCATGCTCCATTATTTTGCTGAGGTGGAGGAACTTGGATGCACAGCACAGCCGGTCCCACGCTGCCATTAAACACCTCCCCTGAGCCCAGCAGGTGCTCGTTCCAACTGCACCAACCTGTGGGACGTGCTGGGTGAAGTACCCAGCCCGCAGCTACTTCCCTCTCCCCCAGGGCCGGACCCCATCCCAGACTCGCTGTGTATCCTCCATGTCAGCCTTTCTGACTTTTGGGAGCATCAGATGCTCCACCTTCTCTCCAGCCTCATTTCCCTCTGCATGCATCCAAGAAAATAAACCATGGCACCTTTGCTTCCAGAAGATGATGTTAAGGTCTCACTCCCTCTACCTTGATATGAATTGGTGTAAGAAGAAGGGACAAACACAAGCTGGGTACCACCATCCCACAGGACCTATTCTAATGCTGTGTCCTCCCTAATCACAGGCAGATTAAAAAAAAAATCCACATCAGCCATGCTATGGTAAGGAGAACTCTAAGAAGGATGAAGAAAATGAAGACACTGTGAAATGCAATAGATGTCAACTTCTACTTATTTTTTAATTTCATCTCTTACAAGCTTTTTGGAAGCTAACATGATTAAGTTCTTCACACAATTTATTAGCATCATGTTGGAAATCCAGCAGTATATTACACTGAGTAATCCAATTAGTAAAATATATTTATTTAACCAGAACATTAGCTGCACACAATCCCAAATGAAGTAAAGTCCCTGATCCTGGGGTTCCTCTCACTTCTTGGAATTCATTTACCAGCTACAGAAAGGTTTACTCTAATGAAATAAGTATCAGCCCTATGTTTTTGGAATAATACAAGAAAACCAATCTTGCTGCTCAGCTAACTGCTTTTTTTATTGCAGTGGATACTGGCAGCACACAGTTTTCACATCGGCATAAAGGTTTTTCTGGCTCTTCTACCTTCCTCTCACCCCAATCCCAAGAGCACCCCCAGATCCCCCCAAGCCCAGCTAGATTCTCACTTCTTACAACTACCAAATCATTCCCAAAATTAAGAACATTTTTCATTCAGCAACCCACATGCAAAAGTGAACCTCGTACCCTCTTTACCCTGAATTGCAAGAGCTTTGAAATAAAATCACTGCGGGAAACGAAGGCTCTCAAGCACTTTTTTTCCCTCCTAATGAAGGAGATGAGTGACAGCCCCCGAGGCTGGAGGTCTGACATCGCCTTCGCAGCAACCCCGCCATGCTCACGTGCTGGCCTGACTCAGTGCCGAGCTAAAGGGACTGTACTGGGAGCACTGACTTATGCATGACAGTTTGGGGGTATTTTAGGGATTATTTTGGGATTTTTCTTTTTTTTTTTCCTTCTCCCCCCCTTTTATTTTGTTATTACCTTAAACAGACCCAGCTCCTAACACGACAGCAACCCCAGCTAGGGCTCCTGGCCACAACCGCAGTCTGTCACCACGGGGGTGACTCTCCCGCCAGCGGCATCACGGCGAGGCCGTGGCGAGGGAGGTGAGCGGTGCCCCAGCCACCGCCAGCGGGAGGAGAAGAACATTCAGTCCTGCCGTGGCCCTGCTGGGAGGCCGCCGTCTCCACAGCCTGCCCTGGGGAATGGCTTGCTGTTGACCGATGGTATTTTTCCAAAGCTGCTACTCCAATTTATCTTCATTAATTGGCTTAATTAATTATTTTCCCCTGTGAGCAGCAGTGGGAGATTCAGTCACGAACAACAGCAAGGAGGTGCGATGCAGCGAGCTGAGTCCTCCGCTCTGCCCTTGTCGCTGCCCAGCGACCCTGGCATTGCAGGCAGCTTTTGGCATTTCCCTTGGCCTTTGGATTTGGGCCTGAGGGGAGCTGCAGATGGGGTCAGGGGAGGCGCAGACACCCTTGTCTTCTCCCATCCAGACAGGGTGTGGGAGCAAAAGGCTTGGGGTAATGCAGCATCCCTGGATGGGCATCCCAGGAACAAAACATCTGGGATTTTGGGGAGTCTGTATATGCCATATGCCAGCAGGAAAAGGCACAGAGAGGATGGATTTGCTTTACTTGCTCGTAACCCGCTTTTCTCACACCTCATGGAGGAGGACCACATTCTCCATCTCCCGTGCTGCTGCATGCAGCCACACCTGTGAGACAACTCTGAAAACCACAGTGGTAAAGCCAGATAGAGAAGGAAGGGACTAACGGCCAGAGTTAATAATAGATATCACTTGCAACGTGCCTCCAAAAAAATGAACATCCTGAGGCAAAAGATCTAATTTTGCGTTTTCTTTCAGATCCTCCACTGAACGCAGCCGGTGCTGGAGGAGGGGAGCTGTCTGCACCAGCAACTTGCTTGGGCTCAGTGTGCGAGCCCGTCTGATGCTGATTCACACGCAGAGAATTTGAGAAAGATCCTCCCATTAATGCAAACAGGAATTACCCATGTAATCTTGGGATTAAAGGAGCCCTAGGAATTATTTACATTTCCTAAATGAGGGAAACTGTATCAAGTGGGTAAGTCAGAGACAGGGAGCTGAGGTACTGGAGAGCGACACACTACCTGCACCTACAGGAACCATTGTCACTGGCCTTCTTGAAAATGCATTCATCTGAGGTTGCACAAAATATTTGGTCTTTGAAGAAAAGCTGCTGCTGAGGTGTAAAGCAGATGGACTGATGCCATCCTTGGGCTCATTTTCAGGGAAGGAGTCATGCAAACTTCAGATCCCGAATCTGTGCCTGCAGATCTTCCTATGTCACAGGGTGCAACTCCTCATTCTCCACCAATGATTACAGCAGCAGTAGGAATAATTAAGAACAGTTTCTTACCTTTTTATTTAACTTATTTTGCAAAGTCTCTCCCATAACCACCCGTGTCCCCTTGGCAGAGCCCAGTACAACTTCTGGGTGGGGACATGGACCTGCTCCCTCCTTGGTCACACAGAGCATCCCTGTTATGGAGTCCACCATCACCCTTTGAAATCAGGCTCAAATCATCCAAAACATTCACCACACCATGCTTTTCAATCTTTACTCATCAAAAGCTGCAGTGACAGGCAGCAGAGCCCTCAGAGGCCCATCTTCTCCCAAATGCTATAATACTCATAATAATCACAGCAACAACAACAACGGTTACAATAACCCTCCATCCTTCATACAACAGCACAACAGACGACAATGAGTCAGACTCCATTTCCAAACTAAGACATCTCGTGTGCTATTCTCCCTCCCCTCCAGACTAATAGCTGACAATGTATGCCTTCCACATTAATGATAAGGGTTCAAGGGGAAAGAGACTGCTCTCCTGTTTCGCTGACATTACACTCTCCTATGTACCCACCAACATACCCTAAGGCAACAGAACTAGTAATAGGTTCCTCTAACTGTCTCCTGCATCAAATTTGACACAGGGTGCTTTCTTCTCCTTTCCCATCGTTCACCTTATAACTCTGTCATCATCATTGATTTTGACTTAAGGAGAGAAAAAAAAACAAACCAACCCTCTCCCCCTGCTCGTACAGCACCACGGTGGGGAAGCACAGCTGCTGCGGGGACTTGGAGCAGGGAAGAGGCAGGTCAAGGGCGCTGCTTCTATTTTGCCTGAGTTTCAGTTGTGACGAGACCTAAGCAGCAAGCCAGGAGCATTTTCTGCACCAAGCAGACTGGCTTTGCAGCCCTGGGACACTGTCGCTGGCTGTGGGGATGCTTCCCAGACTGCAGGCAGCACCATTTGGGTGCTTGGTGGCTTTTTGCGCTTGGCTTATCTTTCCACTGAGGTCAGGATTTGTTAGTTTTTAGGTGGCACTCCTTTCTCCTCCTTCTGTCTTTCTTCCACAGAAAGGGTAGCTGGAGTGATCTCTATCTACCTCTAGGCTATGTCACTTTATACAGTGAAAAACCATCTGGTACCTTCCCAAATTCTCTGCATCACCATCCTCAGCAGAGGTGATGCCCAGCTCCAGCAAGCCACTGGTCCTGGCAGTGGGAAGAGGCTAGTGGTGGCTTCACCACAGAGGGGTGAAGGACCCTTCCTAGTGGCAACCCCGGGGATGCTAACAGGTATGTCCCATGGGGCAAGAGATCACAATTTCCCCTCAATTCAGTTATCAGACAATCAAGACTCTCATTCGCTCCCAGAGAAGATGGCTGGGCTCCCATGCCAGCACTGGCTGCTTCCCGGCATGATGCTGCCAGGAGATACCTTGGTCCAATTGCCAGTGCTCATCTTTGGCAGCCACATCCTAAGGTCTGCCTTACAGGAGGCTATAGCCAAGCTGGAAGGGGAAAGGACCTGTCAAAATCCCCCAGCATGGGGCAATCCTTCCTACTGCAGCCCAGAGAAACCCTGCCTGAGCGATCTGGGAGAGCAGCAGGCTCCTTCTGTCTGGTTTCTTAGCAGATACACAGAAGTGAATCCCCAGAGTGTGCCTGACCTGCAGCTGGTGTTTTCTTTGATTTATGTCAGAGCCTATTTATGTCCTCTGCTTAAAACAATCCAGTTCATGTCAGCAGTAAATGAAACTGTGTACCATCCAGCAGCTGCTTGGCTGCTACCTGAAATGAGTTTCACTCCAGTTCTTATCAAGCAGAAATTCTTTTAATCATCAAAACTGCCACAGCCTTGTTGGAGCTGCGATGGTGCAGTGATTATAACAGGGGAAGGCACATTGCAAGCCAGGGACATGGTGAGAGCCCTGGAATTACTGGTGATTTTCTTCCAGGGTTGCAGCCACTTTGGACACAGTGACACGTGTAAATGAGGGTTGGTCTTCAGCTGCAGAGACCAGTCTGCCGCAGACTTGGACACTGGCAAGGTTTAACTGGGACTGTAAGGGCAAGGCTGGGCTGAACAGGGTGCCAGACAGCCTCCGGCATTTTCATCGCTGTCTCGATGGTGGCCCAAGCAAGCTCATTACAGTGAAAACACCAGCGGCCACTAAGACTTGCTTATTTTGAAGCTCTTGCTACTGCTAAAGCCAATGGAGCATATGGGGACTGGTTCAGGAAAAACCCAGAAGAGATGGAGTCCAAATCTGTGCTGCAGCCCTTACACCCTGACAAGTCTCCCAGTCAAGGACTTAACTAATGAGGCTGTTGGTGGCAAGCAGGGATGCTGCATGAGGAGCGGGGAACATTCGCCCAAAGCTATTCTGAATTCATTAAAGAGGATGATAAGAGCTGGGCTGCTCCACTCGGGGACCCAGCATGATACCATATAACCCGCTTGTCCCACCAAAAACTAATGATCACAGCTTGACTAGCGAGTATCAGATGCTTTCAACACATTGCTTGCAAACAAGCTGTGGACCAAAAGCAATTCGAAGGAATTATTTGGGAAATAATTCTAAATAATGAATGAATGGAGAAAACTGCAAGCTGTTTACAGATAACTCACCCACAGAAAAGAGCTGAATTTGCTGAGTAGATGATTCACTATTGATTATTTCCCTAGCTCAAGCTGTAACCTTATTTAAAGCATTAATTAAGACAAGTCTTCATAGTTCAGCATATTCTAATCTGCTACAGAAGGAAGAGCTCTCGAGAGCTCAGCCCTGCCCTCCTGGAAGGAAAACTGGAGATTCACACCCTGCTCCTGGCTCCTGCCTGGGTGGGGAGGAGGTGGGGGGACACCAAGCAGAGCCGAGCACCAGCTTGTCCGAAACCCAGCGACATCCCTGACAGCCGATGCAAAACTTTCAGCAGGTTTTGGGCCAGGGCCAGTGAGTGCCTGGGTATGGCAGGGGAATACGAGATCCTACCTGGCTGTTGACTGGATTTCAAATGGGACAGCTGCCTCTTGGGATAAAACCTTTAAAGACAGCCAAGGCAATCTGGCTATTCCCGTGGACAACTGCCCTCAAATGACCTACCTGTTGCCAAGTCTGCCCCGACAACAATACATAAACACATGCTCCAAAACATGCCCCAAAATGACACCGTCTGTGGAAGTGCCCCTTGTGCCACCCAGCCCTTCAGAAAGGTCTGCGCTGCTCCCTCAGGCTTCAGCTCCAGCAGCCCCAATATTGGCTCCTGTAACCAACAGGGTAGCCAGAAGCACAAATCTCCTAGGATTATATTAAGAAAGAGGAACTTGCGTTTCCTTTCAGTTATATCAAGTGACTACAACTGCACCTACCACTCCATCTGCCAAGCAATGGCACACACATGTAAGTGCAAACACATCAGCAACCAGTCTGCTCTTCAGCCGGGGCGGGCACTCATGGGTACGTCTCGCTGAGAAGAGCACAACTTCAGCCTGTGCTGATGGGACGTTACCGAACAAGCTTCCAACTAATGAAACACTGGATTGTGTCTTCAGTAATGCACGGACATGAAAATCCAACAGAGCAATCCAATCCAGCACAGTAAGATTTCTGACTCAAAACCCAGGGGAATACAGCTCATGATGCTGTGAGGAAGGGGCAAGTTGTTGCTCTCCAGCTGCTCTCCCCAAGATGGACCTGCAGCCTTGTTTGCTCTGCAGAGCCACCAATCCCCTCTCTGTCACCCCAGGACACAGGACCCCACTGCTGGCAAAGCACTGCACAGGCAGACATGTGCTTGCTTTCCCCACATCCTGAAGAAGCAAGGACGTGATAACCTGGCACCTAACTGAAGCTAAAATACTCTGTCTCTCAACCAGCTGATTAGCTCAGCATTGCCCAAAGCATGTTTGCATCATTTCTGGTTGACTTGGAATATGGGTAGAGCAAGTTAGCATCTGCATTATGCAAGCCCAGTATACGACTGATTTTTGTTCTCATAACTTTGTTTTAGAGAGAAAAGCTGAGGCAGTGAAGTTTTAACCATCTCTGAAATCCAGGCAACCAGTGACTCTGGTCTTTTTAGCCTATTTCCATGTCCACTGTGAACTATCATAGCTTTTCCCCAAAGATGTCCTCAGTTCACATGGGTACGGTTTGCCAGCCAAGCCACCAGGCCCTTTATCGCCACTCAGTACTATTTGGTATGGTGCTCACTTGGCATCACGTCATGGTCAAGCCATGACCAGCTGCATGGCCCACACAGCCTTAATTTGTCCCAATTTATGCACAAAGATTAAAAGCAAGATTCCAGTAAAAGCCTTGTTCTTCCCCATCGGATGCAATCAGCCACAAGCTGTGTCTCACAGGGCTGAGCCTCAACATAAAGTTAGACTTGACCACTAACCAAGGAAAGATAGCAGGAGAGGAATTAAAAATTCAAACAAAATATAGCATAATCAGCTGAATTTTAGCAGCATGTCTAGATTTTTAACAATGTCAATGCTTCTACAGACTGTTTTGGGCATGTAATGAAAATTATTTCATATTGTCTTTGCAAGAAAGCCTTGTCAAGATTGCAAACCTTTGAAATAACCATTTGAAGGGCACATGGCACAACGTCTGATTTCTCCTAATCCAGGTGTTTAAGCTTAACCCTTCAGGGTGACCACATGGAAGCAGATAACACTACATTGTTTACAGCCGCATTATTTTTTATGCACACAAATGTGGGATGGAGTGTATTTCCCTGTGCAGCAAGTTCATTAAAAGCATGCAAAAAGGGGAGGAAAAGAGAATCTCAGTAGCTCAGTTCAGCTCTATTTATATCTCTGTCTCTCTTGTGTCAGTCTTGTGACCAGCACTGGAGGTCTCACACTGCCCTTGTCTCAGCACCACCTTGTGTGCCAGGTGGGCAGCACAGTGCTGAACTGGTCACAGGAGGTCACTTGGATATGACCTGAGTCACTCGGATATATGCACGCAAGCTGCTCTGCTAGCCCTAGCCCTCAGCCAGCCCCATGCATGAGACCTCATGCCAGCATTGGGGTAGGCTGAGAGGTCTGCTTTGAGCTTGGTTTTGGCAGAGCAATGACCATGACAGGCCAGCCCATCTCCTTCCAATCAGGTCCCACACGGCTGCACAGCTCATCATCAAACACACAGACAAATATTTCTCATGGATATGGTCCGAAGCAAAATCCCTACCTGCTCTTGACTCCTTCAAAGGCTGTTTTCTGGTAAGGGCTTATCTGATAGTTTATCCTTTGCTGAAAGACAGAAAAAAAACCAAAGAACAAATGCTTGTCAAACAGCAGTTCAGTTAGAAAGGATGGGACGCTTCTACATGGGGAGAAAAGATGCATTTTGTGTTTACTCTCATTACTCTGCAAAGCATATGACACACACTTAGAAACTTGCATAAATCTCTCCACCCAGTTTATTTTATTTTTCCATTCATCAAACTCTTCTCTCTGTATGAGCAAGTGTCTTCCTAATTAGGACAGAAGAACAGATTAATAAAATGAGTAGGACTCTTTGTTGGCGCTATTGCTTTCCCTACCTCTCTCCAACCCAAAGTCAATCCAAATCTTTTGGGGAATTGAAGCAAATTTTCATTAACATGGATATAATGTACTCCTCAAAAAAAGATGTATGAGAGTTAGAAACTGTGTGAGGAAGGGTGATCAAGATGACGAAAGACACAGAACAGCTTTTGCAAAAGGGGAGATACAAAAAGCACATGTGTGTGCCACTGCACTCTGCCATGGGCAAGCCTTGCCTTGTGCACTGTAGATGCTATTTTGCTTGACTGAATTTCCTTTAGTTTGAAAAATAAGTGCCTTTGCTTTAGGAGCAGAGTGACCTGCATCCGTCTCCTTTGTCGCCATGAAGTTCCTATGTCTGAATTTGTTGCAGTGTAAAAACTGTGAGTTTCTTTATCAAGCTTCTGCAATTCCTGGCCAAACCTGGTTTGGCTGGGGAAAGGCAGAGGTGTTGGGAGCCTGTTTGTATGTCCCCTCAGCCACAGAGACTTCTAGTGAGTGTGTGTGCAGCGCAGACAGGCTTAGTAGAGTCTATGGTGATATCAAGCGATACTGCATCTAATTGTCTTTCCTTAAAGGAGTTTCTAGGGAACCTGGACAATAAAACTTGCAAAAGCTTCACTGGGCTCACACTATGCTTTATTTGCCCCACTTCTAAAGCCTAGCACTACCATCAGATTTGCTTCCGTTATTTGGGAGTGAGCCTGTGGGGAGAAGCCATTGTGCACATCCCACACAAGGGAGCAGTCCAGGAAAAGCCACTCCAGCTTCTGGCTGAGGATTCTTTTCACTATCCCCTCAACACACTGAGAAATAGGCCAGTGGTTAGTACAACTGACGCTGCTGCCATTGGGAAATATCTATGCCTAAAGCCCCCCGTGAAACAAATACCTTGGCATGGGAGCGAGCTTTCTGCACCAGATGGACCCCCTGGTCTCTTGGTAAATCCGGTTCTTAGGCTTTGCCACAAAGAGGCTTAAAATTAATTAGCAGATTTTTTTTTTAAAGTGTTCTGTGTACAAGGAGTGTGTGAGAAAGGACATTCATTAGGAGCTTTTCAGTACTCATAGGCCAAGATGAGGATTTATTGTTTGCATGAGAGTTCCTTTTATAACTGGCAATTTCAAATTGTTAAAGTTTGCAAGTAGACACCCTGGAGATGAAAACATTCCCTGTTTTCCCAGAAATACAGTCAATAAGGGGGAGGTTTTCTGATTTTCTGAAGGTGCCCACTTTTACCAAAAAAGCACCTGTCCCTGTTTCCAGAAAGCTGTCACCCAGCAGCACTGGGGAGGTAGATCGGTGACAAGAGCTGACATATGGTGTGCCTGTGGAAGAGGACTTTCCAATGAGCAAACCACTGCAATCTTCAGCTACTGAGAGCTGACTCGTCTGCTGCTGACCGTAGACAACTACTGAGATTGTTCTGCAACAGCACCCACTGTAACTGCTCTAAAACCACGAGTAGATGGTAGGAAATCTGCCTGGTTAAGCAAATCACTCAAAACTATTCTTCAAACATTTGCTCCTGTATTGATTCATTCCTTGACCTTGGCAGAGTCATTTTCAAACAAGCAAATGTTAGTGAGCCTTTGGTGGGAGCGGGGTTTTGAACAGGGATGTGCGGTTGCCTCCCCTGGCAGCGCGGTTCCGAGGAACTGCACTTCTTCCACCCAGAAATAACCCCACACAAGGTGTCTGCAGGTCCTTGAAAACCTGCCAGCACAGCTTGGCTTTCAGAGTGTTCAACCCTCACCCTAACCTCGTCAGGAGCCAGCTAGGGCCACAAACAATTCACAAAAGCATTAATTTAGTAATAACTTTGAAAAATGTAGATAAAGCACTGGGAGGACACATCCACAAGTTAAAGTTTTTCACCCACTCTAGAGGACAAGAGAAGATCCCTCAGTGTTAGAAATGAAGCGCTATGATACCATTCAACATTATACACCATCTGCAGCACGGTGCTACCTCCCCAGGAGCTTACAGTGCCCACCACAACATGGAAGAGGAGGAGATGCATTAAAAAACATGAACAAGCAATGTGGTATGATGCATGTTGGCACTTCTTGGTCTTCCTTTTTTGTTAAGTGTTTACACAAAAAGGCTTGGGCTCTCACGCTGCTGCATCGCAATGAAAACAGTGTTTTTCCAGAAAGAAAAGTACAAGTTTCTGCTGCATTAGCAATACCATCCCTGGTTTCTTTAGTCTTTAATATCTCCTATGAGTATTAATTGATTTACATACAAGCCTCTGGTGACCAAACCTGAAGCAAATTAAAGAAGTTTTGCTTTGTTATAAATCTACCCTGCATGTACACACTGCTGGCTACTGACAATGAGCAAAACCCCTGATTTTGCTAGAAAAATTTCTAAACTCAGTCTTGCCTATATTATGTACTTCTTCCCTCTGCTTTACCACTTGATATCACTGGGGAATTTTCCACTGGAAAAAGGCTGCTGTCAGTGTTTTGCTGATGGTGTTTTGGATCAGACTGTCAGTCTGCATGCTAAGCCACACTCTTTCCCATCTAGCTGCTCAGGCAGTACCAAAGATGGGAAACAAGGAGAGTTAGACTAGTTTAGAGTTAGAAAAGTTATTTCAAGGATTCAAAGACTGGGAAACACAGGAAATCCTAAGCAAAAAGGACATAATTTGTAAAAGACGTTGTCTGAGGTTGGCAAACTGGATTGCAGACCTCCTCCTGCTATCCCAGGTTTGGTCTGAGATGACAGAGAAACTGAAATCTTGTTTTTTAATTCATTAGAAAGGAAAACCATGTCTTTACAGGACTTGAGATTCCACAGATATTCAAAAAGAGAAGTTCATGTGAAAAAGCTGGGTTCCCAAGACAGAAATTGTTCCCCACTCCTACTGCCAAGCCTCTACGAAAAATTTTGGCAAATGCCTATAGCAACCTGCATCATCAGTACTATTCCACTGACCCGGTTCTTACTCTCAATTTTCTATTCTATCCTAATAAAAGTGGATTTCATGTATAATAATCTGAGGATAGCAGAGGTGAGGGTATTTGCTGTAAGGAAAGCATAGAGAAGATAATATTACCAGGCTAGACTACATACAACTATAACTGTTCAAGTATTAAATCCATTTTTCACCATCAGGAGTGTTATCCAACAGCATGAGAAATACAAGCAGAGAAAATATTCTCAAGTGAAGAAATTGATGGTCAAAGCCTGGAAGTTTAGTAAAATGCTTTTCCACTTCATGTCCTATAAGCTGTCAGCACTAGGATGGAAAACCGCACATCAGTAATTGCAAAGGACACTTCTTCTTTCTTATACTGTCTCTGTCTGTAAGGCAGGAGGGTGGCAAGTTAATTAATTATCTCCAGCATCAGTTTACTTGAAGATCTTTTTTTCCAGCAGTGCATCAAAGGAGACTGATAGAACCCTTGATTAGAGGGATAATGAAGGAAATCTCTATTAGATTGTATCATTTCTTGCCCGTCTGCAGCCATTCTCAAACTGGCTGCTTTTGTAGGGCTGGGATTCATGTCTGGAAAATATCACAAGCATGTAAATCTACCTCAAATGCAAAATTTATGGAAAAATTCAAGTAATTGCATGTTTACCATATTTCTGTGAAAGATCTGGAGAAAAGATATCAGACCATCTGACTTGCTACAGAACAGAGATTTTCCATGTGTTCTGTTAGGATCTCTAACTCTGTGGAGATAATCCATATTTTGAAGTTACATCAGACATAGAGAAAATTTATTAGATAATGCAGAGCAGGACAAGAGCAAAGGCAGGAGGAGAGCATATGTTGATGTGGGTGTAAGACAGTTCGATGGCTACCTTGTTGTCTGTCCTAGGAAGCCTGTGACTAATAATGACCATTAGCAAGGGCCATAGATGATGTGCTTTATTGGATTTTTTTTTCCTTCTCATCTTGCCTGCTTTCACCTGCAACACAGTATCTCGCCTAGTCCTTGCTTCAGACCAGCAGGAGCCCTTGGAGGGCAAAGCTGGTTCCCACTGCAGCGAAGGAAACTTTGGTACTGCAGAATCCCAGCACTCCATCCCTGTCACACCAGTGGCCCATGGTTTGGCCCTCTGCATTTGAAGTCCCTTGGGGATTTTAATGCCATTTCCCTCTTACCCAGACTGTGCACACACTGCCAAATCTAATAGTGAGGAGAAATGGAGTGTCAGGTTCTGATACACCAATGCATCGTGCTGATTTCTATCTCACACAGATAAACCCCAAGCCATTCCCAAGAAGTCCCAGTGGCACATTTAAGCAATCTATTTCTTTTAAGATGAGACTGAAGATTCTCCCCTTGTGGTGTTCGGTGCTTAATAAGCTATTGGCGGCACTAGTTGCGCCGACCCTTGGATGCTCAGGCACCCCAGCACCAACATCTAAAGTGAGAGTTTGAAAAAACTGCTGTGCTAACGAAGGAATTACTAGTCTCATGAAAGAACCACAGAGGGAGACCACCATCACCACCTTGCCCATCAGAACCATCCTGCTCTTGCACATCCATCTCCATCACCCAGCTCTCATCCTGGCAAATGGGTGGCATGGAGAGATGCTCCAGCCCTTGCCCTGGGTCCCTCCTGTCCTCCACAGCCACCAAGGGCAAAAGTAAATGGTGCCATGCAAGGGAGAAGAAGTAAAGGCAGAGGGGGAGCAGAAAGTGTTTTATGGGGTTAAATGTCCCAGTCTGAAGTAAAGCAATTTCCTTCGGTCTCCTGCCATTTCCTTGTGGAGGCTTATCATCTCCAGCTGGGACAATATAAAGGCCCATTTAATCGAGATCCATTTAACACTGAATCACGCTAACAAGATTACTTAGCCAGGGCTAATTCTGCATTTGCTGAAGTGCAGTATCCAGGGTGAGTAATCTCTGTGTGCTGGTGGCAGGTTCAGAGACAGGTTAGCCACTGGCTTAGCATCACAGACAAAACATGGAAAGTACATGGAAGACCATGACAATGAAATTGCAGCCAGTTTAGCCTATTGGGCTATTTCCTTTCCCCTACTCAGTGTTATTTGAGATCAGTGCAGAGAGGGCTTCCTCATTACCCTATAGGATCCTAAAAGTGGAATTATTTTCTTTGTCCTCACAAGCAGCTGAGCAGGCAATACAGCAAAATCCTCTTCAGTCATTATCTGTTAAGTGCATGGCATCCTTTTGTGAGTTAAATGACACAGTATTTCTTGCATGGGACTGAATTCAAAAGGTTTTGCCTTCCATCAGGAGATAACTCAAGATTTGAGTGCTAATTGAATACATTTATATGCACACAAGTGATAGGCATTCATACAATTTCTTAAAGTAGATTCTCACCATTCAGTCATTTAAAAATATAGCACTAAGGGCTCTATTATTTATGATTATTAAATCACAAATCTGAGTAGCAAAATACTTCACTCAGGGAAAGTGTGAAGAGGCTGTTCCAGAGGAAAATCTCCTATTTCAGAACTCACAGAACACCACATCATTGCAAGAGGATGCTGATAACTAATATTGTTTTACAGCTAATGCTCTCAAAGTGACTTACTCAGGTAAATGGATTAATCCTAATCACCCTTTCAAATGTTCCCAAATCCTCCAAGTAGTCAGAGCTAAGGTTGATGTGTTCCGGTGAAATATTCACTTTTTCCTACAGATTGACTCATTATGCCATCAGCGTAGGATTTGGGACATCCCCAGTCATCCCTTCCCTGCTTTGAGACGACAGGATTTGTTGTCACTTCAGGAGGGATTCATCTCACCTGATGTCAGAGGTCCACAAGGCAAGTGTCTAAACTTGAGTTGGTCTCTTAAATGCGTAAGTGGAGACAAATTGGAGTGATTTGTCTGACCTATTTTAGGCAACCACCTCAAGATGAGAGCAATTGCCTGCCAGAGGTACCCATTTCCCTCCACTGATGGTAAATGAGGTCTGAGTGCTCAGTGCGGATGGATGCCGGATGCCGAGAGAGGCGGGCACCATCTCACAAGTCAGGTGAGATGGATCCTATCCAGTGTAATTGCAACCTTTCAAAAGGTGATTCACCTTTTTTTTTTTTTTTTTTGTCAGGGAGTTTATTTTAACCATTTGGGGAATTTCCCAGGTTTTCGTTTCTGTCCAGTGTCTTTTGGTCTTTCTCCTCATTCTGGCAGACAATCCTCCAGGTACGGCAACTGGGCTGTTAAAGGGAATAGATGATGGTGACAGAGCCCTGTTCCTTTCCTTCCACAGAACAGAGCAACCAGAGCAATCTGGTTTTGTTTTGCAACCCAGCCCAGAGCCTCTTCTGATGCTCTGAGGGCTCATCCAGGCAGAGATCCAGCTCAAGGGTGGGTCAAACCCATCTCCACAGGCTAGCTGCAAGCTCTTCTGGGGTGGGCAAACACTCTATTCCTCCAGATTAAGAACAAAGCTATGCCAGGTCAGAATGACAAGACCAGTGACCTCCAGAGGTCCCTTCAAATCTCAGCTGTTTCATGATTCTGTGAAAAACAAAAAGCTCTCCAGTGCAACATCTTCACACCTGCTATGGAGACCCCCATGCTCAGGGTGCTAGCGGGGGCATGCTTTGCTCCTGGAACACCCAGCCCTTCAGCACAGCTGGGCAGGCAGCTCTGGGAAGCTTTAAGACAAAAACATCTGTGGAGCTGGGTGCCTTTAGGGTATGGCAGGAGCTGGGTGAAAGCCTTCAGTATCATAATTTATATTCAGATTTCTAAGCCCACATCTCATTCTCAAAGAGTGACTTAGACGCTCAGGAAACTAAACGTCACTTAGACATGAGCTTTCAGGCCCTGATATGCAAAAGCATGCAAGTGTGTAATGCTACTTCATGTGCCTAATATACGCCAATTCCAGGATGAGATTAAATGCTTACATCAGAGCTGGAACTGAGCCCCGTGCAATTCTGGCCAAGTACTGAGGTCACTTGTGAAAGCGGGATTTCCGCTGAGAGTTTAAACTTTTTTTTATTTTTTGTAGTCCAGAGCTCAGACTAGACACATGCACCCCCCTTCCTCCACCCCATTAAACGCAGGTACTTAACCTGTGCCCATGGTATCTGCACACTGGGAAGGCAGTTTGCTGGTCATCTCTACACAGGGAATTCGTCTATTTGACGTCCACCACCTAAGTGCCAATTTCCCTAGGAAATGGCCAACAGATTTTGAAGTGTGTAAGAGAAACAGGCAGGCATGCATGAAAAACATGCCTGTATAAGGCTTGTTTCCTTGAGAAACAAAGTGCTCAGTCAAAACATTCAGAAAACCTTTCAGCTGCCCTCATGACTTCATTCTCAACATCTGAAAGCACAAAGATTTTTAAGTGTAAAAGGGGAATTAAAATTGGCCTCAAAAATGTGATCAAGTTACACTGGAAATTCAAGGGGCTCCCTTTAGCAAGTGCTCAGGGTGTCTCCAATTATACAAACCCAAACCCCCATTCCACTCGTATTCCTTCAAACAGCAGTTAACTAGCCAAGGAGTTTGACTACACACAGAGAGCCCTGCCCCTTGGACACTATGGGAAGAGCTGAGTCTTGAATTTAATTTCTGACACAGGCAATGGCAGCATACGGTCTCAGGCAATCAGCTTCTTGCACTGCCTTCTCACCATCTTCCATTTTGGACTATGGAGCCCAAAATCTCAGAGGCAGGAGCCAGCTAACACCCTGCTGCTGCAGTGGAGGCAGCTCAGCCCTTTCTGATCCGGTGGGACATGATGGCACTGCTGTAGGGATGCAGGATACAGTGTACCCCACGTACGGGCTCCTCCAGGTACTGTGGTGCACACAGATGTAGGGCACGTGGGGCCACACAGAGTCTCAGGGACAGGGCAACGCAAGAGGCAATGCACAGCACGTGCAACACCTGCACCACGGGGACTACAGCCACTCAGTCCTTGCTACGGTGGCAGACATCAGTGGCCCACAACCTCTGTCCACACCAACAAGGCAGCACATTGCAATGAATGAGTTTGCAAGCATTTTCCAATTTTATCTTCCCCTAAAAAAACCCAACCAAAATCTCTGGTAAAGGCACAGACTTGCATGTGGCAAGTTTAAGCCTAAAGCTTTCTTTCCTCTGTTACCTTTTCTGAACCTCTCAAAAATAATCTGCTGGCTGCAGGTTGAAAACTGCTCCATTACTTGTCATCTTGTTTTGATATAATGCCATCATCTCTAATTGGTGGGGCATAAGGGCTTGAAAGACATTAAGTCCTGCCTGCACATGTGCTGAGTGGTTACCATGGCATGATAACGATCCCTCCGACATCTCCCTGCCCGTATGCCCGCTGGCTGGGCAGCAGTGCCTGACCACGCTCACAGCAATGGCGAAAGCAAAGTGTCTTGCTCCAAGCAATAGGACCAAGTAGACTCCATAGGAATCGTTATTAACTTGGCTTTAATTATAAACTAATTTCTTCCTGCATAGCCAGCAATTTCAAGCTCTGTGGAAACTATAAGGAAACAATAGCATGCCATTTCCCAGCAAAAGGATCATAAACAAATAGAAAAAATTCAGAGCTTCAAGAGAGTGATATATTTAAATGCCCTAAATGCAACTGAGAAATTTTCCTCAAGCTAAGCAGAAAGCATTCTCTTTTACTTTCCAAGTAAGTATTTCATTTTTAAGGCCATCCACTTTTACCAAGTTATAAGGAAGACCTAGTAGTTCTTTATAATGGGAACTGTCTGGACCTAAAATATGCAGAGGCTACCACCTCTCCATAATAAGCTGGTGCTATAGGTTGCTCACCGGCTTGAGCGCTGCTGAAACTGTACTTAGCAGCTGACAGATTGCAATGAGAGCTGGAGGAGCATGAAGGCTTGTTAGCAGCAAGGTTTTCCCAGCTGAGGCTCAGACATGCACTGATTGGCAATTCAGATCACAGAGTTTGTCCCAGTGGAGCCTCCATATGTTTCTTCCCCTGGAGGAGCGATGAATGTCAATTCACCCCTTGGGGTGCGACAGGCAAAAATCCTCCCGGGGGTGAAACGAGAGCTGACAGCAACCGGCCACAGGTGCCCGGACCAACTTTCACACATTGGCCAATTTTACTAGGAATTAGGAAAAAACGAAGCTGTGTTTGTTGCATTTCCACACGCACTGCTGGTGTATACGTTCCCTTCTCAAAATCAGCTATATGGAAACAGAAATTAGGCTTACATACCATAAAACAGGAAAATGAATGTTTATGCTGGTAACTCAGCACGCCTGGGATTTCCCCACAGTCCATGGCAGTACCCTGGAAATGCAGTCCGTGACAGTCTCAGTGAATCAATAGCTCCATTCTACTCTATTCTATATGCCCAAACCCATCGTGATCTATTTTCCTTCTTCATGTCCATGTCTCATATCAACCACTTCTTCAGAGCATTCTGCCAGCGGCTCTTGACGGGCTTTCCAGACCTTAATTAAGCTTCAAGACACCTCCGTGAAGTTGACTAATATAATTAAGTGAATCTTGCAGATGAATAAGCTGAGAAGAGGTGAGATCAAACAGCAGAATGATGGAGGAAGTTACCCAGTGGCAAAGTAAGTCAGAAGGCCCAGAGACCCCACCTCTGATGTCTTACAAAAATCACTGCCTTTCCCCTCCCATATCTGTAGTTGATTATGCCATGATTTTTTTTCCTGGAAAGGGTAGTTGGACTATTGTCTCCACAAGAAAAAGCAGCTTCTTTTGTTAAGAACGCATCAAGGCAGAGCTGCTACCTCTAGCAGTGCCACACAGGGATGTTTCTTGCAAGTATCAAGAACAGTCATGCACCCCCCCCTGCAGTATATGTTACTATTAATTAAGGTGAGGGGAAGCTGTAGTCCAGTGGCTTCTTTCAAATAAACCTTCTGAAATTACAGTAATTGTATAGAATATATTCAAATCATTCTCAGATTAGCTGGTATCTCCTAAAAACAATCTCTCATGAGTTTTCTTTACTTTCAGAGTAAACTGGAAGAATGATTCAAAAGAAAAGCCTGAATCTTGCTACGACCTGAAGCATAACTTGTCTCATAAGTTTAGAAGGGTTATTATGGACCTTAAGATGAATGTGCACCTAAATCCCTCCATGACTGGGGCCTTACTTAGCTAGACCATTTGCTTGGGTCTTTTTCCTGGAAGTTGATGTTTACAATGAAATATTAGGGTGTACTTCATTAGAATGAAGTATTAGGGTGTAACAGGAATAAAATGCAGAATTTCCCAGCTTGGAGTTGAGCTGGATCTGTGATATCTCACCTTCCTACAGGCACTCTCATTCAAAAGAATCTTTCCCAGGAAGTTCAGCACATTCTCAATGCTTAAAGAGCTCTTGCAAAGGGTTTTTTTCTTCTGTGCCTGTATCCAAATGAAATTGTGCTGTGATATCCTAAGCATTGTGGCCACCCATTGCTTAGGAAGCTCAGCCCTTAGAGGCACATGTTCCAACCATTCCAAAATTCAATGGCAGAAGCACTCGAGAAGAAATCACTCATGTAACACTTGTCGATTAGCTTTCAACATGTGCAGGGCTGTTGCTTGGCTTTGCGCTTGCCCTCCTAACACAAGCGTTAGGACTGTCAGGGAGCAGCCGAGAGGCCACTTGTTCTGGCAGTTCACGCCATTGACTTCTCTTCCAACCTGGGATCTGGTGACAGCATCACCTAACACTCTTCCTAAGTCTGCCGGAGGGGACAAAAACTACACAACTGTGGCAAACGTCATGTGACACTACTTCCCTTTAAAACTGTTGTTTCCCAGTGCTGGGACTCTATAGAAAACTATAAAGTGATGGCAGCTCTTGGGACCTAAGCCATGCTGATTTTTTTTTTTGTTTTGCCTCATCTGTTCCTTTATACCTCTTCATGTCCCAAGTGACTCTGACAGAGGAATTCCTGCTTTTCATTTTTCTGCTGTACAATATGTCAGCAGATAACAATCCATGCTTCATTGGTGCCGTTCCATAATTGAAAGAGCCAGCAATATATCAGGCTTGGATTTTGCAAACCCCATCAATAAGTACTCTATTGCTCGGGCATAATTTTCCACCACCCCCTAGATGAGACTTAACAGGCAGGAGGGTTATATTGCTGAACCCACACTTCACTGCAAACTGTTTAAGATAATGCCTACTAAACTATAGCCTATTGTCAGAAATTAGTTTTTCAGCCAGCCAGCATCTAGCAAAAATGTACTTAACACGCAAAGCTGTCTGTTTAGATCTATCTGTTTTCCAGTAACTGTTTCCTCAGTTCAGAGAAAAGAGAACTGTAGTCCAAAATAATGGCACAGGTTTCCTTCCAAGTCAACATACACAGATCTACGCTTTTCTCTAGGAACAAATTTTTCCCGTGTCACCAAGAGGGGTTTTTCGCTTGATTTATCCTGCATCTTCAGCATGTAACAGAGACCTTAACAGCTTCTGCAGCGTTACTGATTGTGTGAGGGCAGTGTGAAACTTGCTTGGCCTCTCTTTTTGGATTTAATTCTCTGAGCTTTTCCGTAGCACGTTAAAAATCAGCTTCCTGGTCCATTTCAACAAAATCCCATCAAGTCCCAAGAGTTTCCCCTTTAAATAAATACCAGGGGCTTGAGTTTTAATTACTTTCTGCAGAATCCCCTTATCAGCAGTAGCTTTGACAGGCACAGGCTATACATTATCTGGAAACACAACTGAGATCTCTAACTCCTTCCATGTCTTTAGCCCTTGAAGCTTGTCTCACACCTATTACATATCATGGCCAGAAGCGCTGCCAGAGTATGGGCTCTGATACCTGGATAGGCAGCAATTTCCCTCCATAGCTTATTGTCCCCGAGGATCCTTGCACCCTTCCCTTGTTGCTGGCACAAATAAATTGCCGATGATTCAGTCATGCTTGCTATCTGCATACCAGACACCTCCCAAATGCGTTAGCTGTTGCACAGAACCCTATTTTCATTTGGGTTTTGTCCATCAGCTTCGGGGCTCTGCAAACTTCCCTGAAGTCCAGTGCTTTTGTTTTCTAGAGCAAGCAGTCACCTGCACAGGTGTTACCACTCCTTGTACCACCAAAGGACTGTTGCAGGCAGCCGGTGATGCTGCACAGGTGCATAACAGAAGTAGAGCAGCTGGAGGAGGGGGTGCCTTTCCGAGGTTCAGTGCACCCACACCTCTTCCATTTGTAAGAATAATTGCAAGAACTGGTTTAAATTATTAAAAAAGAAAAGCTAGTCATTGTTTAAACTTTGCATAAAGGTAATTTTGAGTTCTGGATGGAAGTGCAGGTCCTTTAATACATTATCTCGACCTGATCAACCACCCACCAGTCTAGGAACTGCCTCATAAAACACAGAGGGAGCATATTTCACCCCAAATCCTCCCAAATCTGTCTGCTACACTGCAAGCATGCTGACTACGCAACTGAAGGACCTCATTACAGATTTATTTGAATGTCTCCACATTTTTATCCTTGTAACCTCCAGTGAGACACGTTGCACTGCCCAGTGTGAGAACTATGTTTGGGTCTTCCACTTCCCACACTATTCCCCAGTCCCTCTCCATCCCTCACCTGCACAGCTCGTGTCCAGTCTGACTTTTCAGCCTACAGAAATCACTGGAGATAAGAGCTGTAACCCAGAACACCTATATTTCTGATTACCTATTTTCAAAGGCTCAGAGAGCTCCATTCCTGACCATGCTGATGCCTAAACTCTGACTGCGGTCCACGCTTGCTGCTTCAATGTGCGGCAGAGCCGTGCCTGCCCCAGAGAGCACGCACCTACTGCCTTTTTGCCGTATTAATAGTCCTGGTCTGCTTCAATTCACCTTCATGCCAGAAATGAGGTAGCCAAACTTCATGCCACTGAGAACAAAAGCAGGCAGCAGAACAGCTTCAAAGCAAAACTAGACATAAAACCCTATTAAACCTCATGGTTCAACACATAAACAGAGCAAAGGGAGGACCTCCCAGAGTCCTGAGCTTGAATCCAATAACCATCCATAACTACCCCTAAGGATAGTTTCTAAAGAGGGGAGAGCCATAAACAGCACTTCCCCTCTTCATTACACAACTCCAGCAATAACTATGATGAATGGCAACGAACAACTGGGTTTCATTGCTAGATTTCCAGGCTGTGGTGTCCAACAATAGAAGCATAATAAAGACAGATGGCAGTGGATTAACTCTTCTTGCAATGCGGCCAGTGCTGGTTGTTCAACCGCGTTCATCCCAACTCAAATACAGGCAGCCTCGCAACAGCCCTGTCCCTGGCAGGCAGCAGGCAAACGCTCCTTGCTTCCGTGCAGGAGCAGCGTTAGGTACAATGGGGATCCGGCACAATGCAAACCAGAGGTTTTGTTCAGACCAGAGAGCAGAGCTGAGCAATATATGCCAATTCTGGTGCTGTGTTTTGCTTCTGAGCACAGCTGTTAAACATACAGAAAACTCAGAAGAAATCTAAGTGGACTTTCCACAGAATATTTCTGCTCTTTTTCAACTGATGGTATTAATTGCTTGACTTCTTTTTAATTTGGAAACCTCAGAAAGAAAAAAAAACAAAACTTGAAATTGTTGCTGCTTTTGTGCAGAAGAGATTGCTTTTTAAAAGTTGCTACCTTTTCCCCTCCACTTTTGTTCATTTAGCATAAATAATAAAGATTATTTTGCATTCTTTTTGGTAGGCTTAATGTGGTGCTAATAGGTGCATATTGGATATCATTTTAGCATTACCAGGAAGTTTTAGGTCAGTCCAAACAACAGAGAAGAAACAAGGGTCTAGGAGGGCTGGAGAGGGAGGAGAGCTGGGTTGTTCCTGCAGCTCTGGCAGTGCTTTGCTATGTGCAAATGTATAAAATTCACTCTAAGCTTCAGCGTTAAACGGGTGTATGCGCTGCCAAAATTAGCAGGGGAGGGGTTTACCACAATGAATTAATTGATTTTGTAAAGTGACTGGAGACCTTCAGATGGAAGGCGTTAAACAAAGTGAAAATTACCATTATTTCTGCTTAAGTGAAACTGCCAACCAATGCTACTTCAATCAGTCATTGCAAATTCAGGTCTTTCTTCTGTTTATAAGTCCACTGTAACCAAGCTTAATTTCTGCAGATGTATTTGTTATTCAGGAGCATTTGCTGCATTGAATAATTTTCAGACGGAGTTTTTGGGAAACATGTTTGATTTGCCTATTCATTATCTGTTACCCCGGATGTGTGATGGGCTACACAAGGCAGCATGTTGCTGCTTCCGCTTGCTGCCTGAATGGCAGAAAGTTTATTAGATGGGAGAATAATGAATAACCAATAATGAATACTCTTGTTTTCATGTGAGAACAGATGAGCATGTGAAAAGCAGTGTCTCTCCCCACTTTCTTGCCAACATATCCCCATTCACAATAATGTTCTCCAATAGAGAAAATCAAGCAGACTCTTGATTCAGCCAAATATCTGGCCATTCACAAGCTCTAGTTTTACTGTCTTACCAGAACTACCTACATGCTTGCATGAAATACAGAGGTGGCTATTCTGGGGTTGACCTATTGTTACAAAGATGAGGCAATAGAAAAATGAATGCCCTCGCTTTTATAATGTGCGTTAACCAGCCACATAGCGCTTTGGGTTTTTTGGTCTCTCCTGGGCATCAGCAATTTCTCCGTACAATATAGGATAAGTCCTGCTCTATATGGGCTTCTCTACAATACCTCATCTTGTCAAATCAGTTTGGTCTACAGGACTTCTGCAAGCCCTGCCCTGGTGCAAACGTCAAATGCCCAGCAGCAAGTCACACACTGAAATCCAATTGCACCAACCACCCCAAAATCATATGCCCTGAAACCCTCCTCCCTGCTGTAAAGATGGAAAGCTCAAATTTACCCAGAACCGTTTCCTCATTCCTGTTTTTGCTGACCGCGTGACTCCCAGTTGCATGTAATTATTTTGGTATGCTGGTGTTAATGATGTGTCCAGTTCACTTAGCCTGTTCATCAGTATCGCTGGTCATTTGCTGTTTCTTTGTTTCTTGCCTCCCAAAAGGTCACTACATCATCAGCAAAACCAAGCACAATTCATCCATTATTTATCAAGCTGGGTTTACTGCTCACCTGTCCCTGATTTCAAGGCCATGCTTCATCCTACATCTCAAACCTACATGCACCTTCAAGCCCACACTTGTGGTGTGAAGCACCTACTGGGATAAAGAATTTATTAAACAGAAATTATGAAATGTAAAAATGAACCCTGTTGTGTTGCTGACAGGGATTTGGTATCATTTTAAACGTCCTATGTTTCTCAACCTCAGGCCTCCAGTCCCACTCCTGCTTCACCTTCTATTGACTGAAAAACTATTTGTAAGTAAATCTATGCAATGAAAGACCTGCCTTTTGCTATTTGGCATGAGTTGTGGCCTGCTTTAACCCTCCACCAGTGAACACTGCCTACATCTGTTATTTCCTTAGTCTAACTGGTTGCTGAGTGCTCACCAGTGCTTCCTGTGGGCAGCCCGACGGCATTATTGACATCTTCCACTGGAGCAGTATCATGGAATAGTGTCCCTAGAGGAACCACACAAATATTGTGAAAAGCGCTGTGCAAAACCAGCGGTGCTCATCACACCTCCATTTGGGACCACGAGCACCTTCCCAACATGAGCGCTCCCTGTGCCAGTCCTGCCCCTGCAGGAGGTATCCGCAACCTCACAGGCTCTCCAAGACATTGGGGTACAGGTGATGCATAATGTTATGAAAGCACCTTCAGCCCCTGGGGAGTCTTTTACAACTCAGCCCCTGAGAAGAGCAGTAACGTTAAAAAAAACACCACGTGGGACTTATTACAAAAGGGAAATTCTACCCTACAAATAAAGGCAACAAAGAGGCAGACCTCTCCATCCCGATCACATCTAACAGCCTCAGAGCAAGTGGAGACATCCTGATTATCTGCCAGAGAGGTAAAGGCAATGTCAGCAATCCCCATCATGGACAAGAACAGCGGTTTTGCTGGAGAAGAGCCGTTGAGCGTCACTGAGGTCACCCCGGGGCAGCGCAGCTCCCCTCTAACCTACCCCTGGGGTTCAGCTGATGGTATTTATCATATCTATTGCTTAGACTGAAAGCCAAGCCAGAAAAGTGACTCTGAACTGTGCTCCACCAGGAGGGAAGCTGGGAGGAGAGCAATGCCATAGCCACTCTCTGCTCCCCCCTATTTGTCCTGGTTATCAGACTGGAAAAGATCACCAATTACCCTCTTCCCAACCACCACTGCTCCTGCCAACAAAAGATGAAAAGCACATTTATTTCTCTTAAGTGAGATCTTTTTGTGACACATAAGGACCCTTGTATACATGACAATTACTTGTAAAAAATGTCTCTCTGTCTACTGCACATCTGTAAATGGATTTAAGCCCATATAAAGGATGTAAAAATGGCTATAACCTCCCCAGTGCAGCTCCCTGGAAGCTCTCAATGGTGTTTTTTTCACATATATAAAAGCCAACACAGAAGAAAAAGGCCTGTCAGCAAAGAAAGGTAGGCTCGCCTTTCCTCACCTAACTAGGGAAACTTAATTTTATTTATTTTTATTGACAATTTCAACAACTATTTCTCAATCATAAAAGTAAAAAGCACAGGCTCAGCTAGTCAGCCCATCATTTCTATTTAGCTTTTTATTTGTGCGAGGAACTCTTTGGAGATGCAATATCTTGTTTGCAGAGACACCCTAGTGGCAACATGACATTACTCAAACCACCAAATGAGGCTTGTGCAGACAACACAGCCTTCTCCTCTGGTACCTCCAGCAGTTTATGGATCTCACTAGGCAACTTGGGGCTCCTCTGTTCCCCCCATCACCCCAGCCTCCCCCTTTACCACTGACTCCTGGTTTTAACATTTAGGGAGGATGAGCAAAGCTTCATTTAAAAACAAATGCTGTCTTTGTCTAGCAGGTAATTATTGACCATTGCATCTTTTTTTTTTTTTTGACAGATGCCCCCTGGGGTTCTGCCTCAATGACATTCACCACAAACAGCACTATAAGGCACTGTGGGATGCACCCATGCCTGAATTACGGACAGGCCACTCATCCTTCACTGGGCCGGGGGTTTCTAAGGGCCAGGTTTACAGAAGTAGTCAGGAGTCAAAGGACACATGGAGGAAAGAGAGGAACCCACTGGGATTTGCCAGCTAAGCAGTCTGGCTCCCAGATCCCTGCGGAGTCGGTGGGAGCTGGGCACATAATGAGCAACATCAACCAGGATGACACAAAATCCACCCAAAATCCGCCGGGATGACTCTGGCTTTGGGCACTCTGGTCCCTCTGCAAAGCCAGCGATATGCTCGGGGCGCAGCGGTGATCATGCTGTGTGCAGCCATGGGCGCGGGCGTCCCTTCTCAGGCTACGCACAAAGCGCAAAGCTGATCCCTGTCTCGGACCATGCAGATCAAATCCTCTGACTCAATGTGTTAGAAGCAGCCAGTTACCATCTATAATTTAAAAATTGGGAAACAGAGACTTGCAGGGATACTTTGCCTTTGGGTAAGGCTCTTATTATCTTCCCAGAGCAAGGCCGTTTGGCCACAGTGGATAATAAAATCAGTGTTATGCTACCTTGGCATCTGTGCTTTCACACATAAGCAAGAAAGACTCTCCACTCCTATTTGCACTCTTACCCTAACAACAGCGCAGGGTGTCAGGTGTCTGCAAGCTAAAGGCTTCCCTGTCTGTGGCATGATATTAAAAGCATATGCAATGAGACTGCACCTTCTGTTCACGCTCTGTCAGTAATCCCGTGCAGGCAGGTTTGCTGTTAACCTTCCTAATGGAAAGTCTGTTGAATGGCTTGCTGGCTTTGCCTCAGTTAAGTATTATCTGCAAAGATGCAGACTGTTGATTTGTGGGCATCTTCTAAAGTGAGAGCTGAAGAGGCTCAAAAGAAATGATGCAGCCCGGAGCCGGCAAAGGAAGGCGATTTTTGCCCAAATACAGGCCAAGTCAGTTATATATAATTCCTACAGAAGAAATAACTTGCTTTAGCTGGTTTGGGGAGAGGGGGAAAAGAATTTGTCTCAGCTTAATTACAAATTTACTTCTTTCTTTTTCCTCTCTTGCCACCCCTGCCCCTCACCCCCTGATAAAATGAGGGTAAAAAGCCCTGCAAATGGCAATATCCAATATTCATTAGTGGCTTGTGAGAGAGACAGAGACACACAACTCATTACTGGGTTCTTCACCTTTACCCTTGACAATGGTTATTTACATAATAACCTGACCCTTAGGTTACTCTTCATTAACAAACACATGTGCAAACATAGAAGCAGCTGGCTACAACTCATAAATATATATTGTTAACCTTGGCTTAGAAGACTTACTTTCACTTACTAAAGAAAAAAAAGAAAAGGAGACACTATTTTGCATAGCTATTATGTTATAACCTCAGTAAATGTACAATGAGCCAGAGCCTTGGCGCAAAGCTGGGCGCACTCAAGCAGACATGTGCTTGCAGGACACGGCACTGCGGCCAGTGCTGCTCTCTGAACTTGCTCTCCATCGGGTTTGTAAACCAGCTCATTGTGTCATCCCTGCCCGGAGCATCTTTCTCTGCCCTGGAGGGGACTATCCCAGCTGGGGGATAAGGCAGAGATCGTCGGCACTGGGGGAGAGTCAATCCAGCTCTTCTATTCCCCAAATCCTCTGATGATACCACCTGAGCTAGACCACAGTGGGATAGTGTGCAAAGCTGGGATGAAGTAGGGAAGGACCTCTCCAGAGAAGCAGGTTTTTCACCAAAGATGAATGGTGCCATTTAACCCTCTGAGCAAAAGTTTCAGACTCAATATGGAAACGTTCCTGTGCAAGATCTCTCAGGCCAGGATTTAGAGCTTTCCTTCATGTTTCTGAACATATCTAAAAGAGCTCTGAGACTTCAATTTCATCATAACGTTCCGGGATCCAACCCCCATCTCTTGGTCTGACATGGATGAAATGTGCCTCTGTCTTAAGCCAGGCAACAGCCCCAAGCAGAGGGAAAGGTGCCTGGAGATTTCTGGAGGATGGGCAGGTTTTTGCTCAGATCAACTGCAATGGCTCAGCCGCACCTTTCTCAAACTTGACTCTCAAAGCATCATTTAGCATCATTTCTGATAACGCATTTCCTATAGTCCCTTACCATATTCTTAAAACATAGGCCTCATGACTTTGATTCAGCCAGAGATTTATGATTTTTCAGTATATACTTCAGTGGCCACACATCAGACACTCACTCCCAGAAAGACAAGGCGCCATCAATACCACTTGGAAGAGAACAACTTTCCTTTTGGCTGTGGCTTCATACATGTCCAACCAAAGGGGGTCACACAGAAAACTTACCCCTTTTCTAAATGCCCCTGCCCCTGGCTGCAAGCAGGCAGGTGACGGCAGGACCCTGGTGCTCAGGCTCTACCAGTACACCAGGAATCAAATATTTTATTAAGGGGGGTGTGGGTGTTTGTTTTAAATAGTAGATGTTGCTCAAAGAATCATATCCTCATCATCCTGCCTGTGGAAGTGGTATAGCAGGTTTGTAGGACCCTGGATGCTCACCATCAGCTGCTGACAGAGGCCAGCTGGGATCCCACCACCGCCAGCTTTCTGCAAATGCAGGATGGGCTTCCTGGGCCACAGCGTGATCACCCTGCATTTCAGCTCCTCTCAGCTATGATATTTACTCTCTCTTCAAGTCTTGCCCTGTCCCAGTCTGATGGGAGATGCCAGAAAAGAGGCGTTTTGGAGGTTGTGAGTGGGGAGAACGGAAGCCGTAGGTCTGCTTCGAGTCTGACATTTGGGAAACAAAGGAATTGCTTAACGAGAACTTAAATTAGGATAAGGTGCAATTGAAACAGAATTATATCTAGTGTTTACAGAGTACAAATGTTAATTGTGTTTATGTATCAAAACCTGAAATTAACAACTCAACACTGCAAAATCTTGCAAGAAAGCCAAACCCTGCTGTTCCAGGCAGTCTGTATTATCCAGCACAAATCACTCAGAAGCCTTTTTACCTATTCACTCAGTATTTCCAAACCAATTACTAGCTTACAGTTTGCAAAGCAGGCTGACACTTGGGGTTTCAGGCAGGGACTTCCTTCAGTCCCACTACCAATCCAACTATGTTTTAATTTAGTGAAGAGGGAAAGCATATAATTTTTTAGCTCCAGGGAAGCCAGAGGCAATCACAAATATCCCTTGAGCTGAGTCAAATTCTTCAGTTTAAAGAAGCAGCCCATTCTATTGCAATAATTGGACTTTAGTGTCCCTTTCATTTAAAGAAACAATAGCTGATCTGGAGAGCTGATGGCTTGGACACAGGGTGTTTCACCTCTGGGACCCAAGTCACAGACCTACCTATAATTGGATGAACCCAGAACAAACCCAGAATAGCAAGTGCCTCCCTTGCATGGAAATAAATAATAATAATAACAACAATTATTATTATTATTAAAAGCAGACCAACACACCAGAGATTCCCCCCCAAGCTGGGCCTTTGTTAGCATTTGGCATCTAAATGATGCTACACCAAGACAGACCTTGGAGAAATACAGCTTCAGGTTGATGAAGAAGAGATGGGTGAAGGCTGGAGCTTTTGGGCAGGGCAAGAGCTGCCGTGATCACCAGTGAGGCTGGATACATAAACCCGTACAACACCTCTGTACCACTTCAGAACAAAAAAGAAAACATCTCTAGCTGGAAGGATTGGCCAAGAGAGATGTCCTTGGAGATTAAATGAGCAGATGGGAACTACTGTCGTAAGATAGGGTTGAGAATACTCACTAGAGAGGAAGCCCAAGAAATTAAGCTTCTTACAATATCAGGGTGATAGCTGAGCTTCAGAGTGAAACGGAGAGGCTGAGCAGGATTCACCACAAGCATCTCACCAGGCAACAGTGGGATGAGCCCCACAACAGCAACGTACTGCACCTCCTGCAGAAGCGGCTTTAATTGCTCCATGGGCAGTGATTAGAGAGGCCTCGTCCCATCCCCGCTGGTGCACCAGGGACTGGGGTGATGAAACGACTTGGCCGGGGTCCCACAGGGAGACCCTGCGGTGGCCCCGGGAGGAGAAGGCAGCTCTCCCCGGCATGCACCAACAAACTACGCTTCCTCCTGCGCCTAGCAAATGTCAGCCCAAAATTAGATACGGTAGTGGTACTTATAAATCCAAGTTAGAAAATGCCATCATGTATTTTTAATCCAACCGCCTCATCACTGCATAATAAAATGAAAGGATTGCCGAGTTTGACTGGCATTTGTAAGTAGCATGTGAAAGGGGCTAATAGAGGGAGAAAATTAGCTGCATTTATCATCTTAACTACATTCATATTACACTCACGATCCAATTGTTTAAAAATTGGGCTTTTAGAGCAGGTCCTTTTGAAAGTTTAAGCATTCCAAACAACCGCGATTTATTCTCAGAACAAACATTACCTTAAAAAAAATTTATTCTGTAGCCTTTGTGAATTGTAAAAGGAATGGACTTTGCTGCATAGGTTTCTTGTAAGTACAATCAACACCAAAGCCAGTCAAAACACAAGATTTGTGTTTTACACCTAGTGCTGATGTTCAGGAAAAAAAGTGGAATCAGAACCCATTCAATGTTTGAAAAAAGAATCCTAAAAACATTCCCTCTGAAAAAACACCTTAGTTTAACAAACATTTCAAAACGTTCACATTTTCAGGTGAGATTTTTTAAAATATATTTTACCACTCTTCTATAATAATTTTACATTATTTCTTAGCATTTAAGTAGTGGCAGCAAACGGTATGTTGTAATGACATATTATAACATGTCTTGAAACCCTGTAGTATTTTTATTTTTAAATGTCAGATCATCTGTTACTCAGCCCTGATTGAAACATATTATCTAATTCATAGTAATTCCCATTTACGATGTAATGAAAACTCGTAAGTGAAAGAAAGCAAAGTGAAAATTCAGGAGAATGGAAGCATGCACCAAACTCACCATAGTACAGCTGAGAAAACCTGACCTAGACACAGATATTTCAAGCAGCACTAAATACTAGTATCCCATGAATGACTAAACAACAGCATTAATGAAATACCTAGTTTTAGGCCATATTGTGATAACTCAGGGGTTGTTCAGTGCACTGTCCTAATATAAATATATTAAAAAATATATATTCAGCAGCTCTGTGCGAAGTTAACAATCACAACATGTCACAATTTTCTAAAATAATGCTTTGTTTCATACTGGTTTTGCACACTACTTTCGCTGAACACTGAAGGTGATATTTCTGAACAAAACCCAGGTTTTAACTCTAATTTTTGACTGCGCCAAAGCAATGCAAACTTGAAAATAAAGGAAATGAAAATTTCCCCCTGGCTCATTGCTGGTGTTTGTGCAAAGCTCCTCCAGCCTGCGCTGGGCTCCACACACGGCTGAGGGCCACAGCTCTTACAGCTGTGTTACCCGCAGTCTTGCTCCAGCCCAGCCATTGCATAAACTTACCGAAAATCTCATGCAACGGGAAGCTTCCACACAAAATTTCCACTTCTGGAGTCCTGCCTGCTATTCTCCCACTGCCAGTCCCCAGGGCAGTTTCCTCCCCAATTAGTTTTTATCATTCCTTTTGATCCCAGGATGACCTGAGAATTTATTCTGCTGCTGAGATGCCTCCTCTGCACATCAGCAGCAGGAGACAGTGTCAGAACCAAAGTTTCCCTGTCCGCTCTGCTAATACAAACTCTGGGGAGCTGGGTGTTGATGGTCTCTAGGAGCGGTCCTGGCAAATCTGCAGTTTCAATCAGTTGACAGTCAGATGCGCCTCGACATGGACCAAGATCGTCAAGAACAGGTCACAGACTCTTCTGCAAAACTTGGGGTTTCACCAGTGCTATGACACATGGGTCATTTCTGGAAACAAAATCTTCCAGCATTTACATCATAGCTGAGACAGGGTCACCCACTCACTCCTCTCCTATGATGTCCGCCTCTCCTGTGATGCTGTGAGTCACTCACTCTCTCTGCAAACAGCACCCCTTTTTCTCACAGTTGTGGAGAAGAGGAGTACACTAAAGGTGGCAAGATAGTTTGGAGGAAGGTAAATCCTAAGAAAGATTCAGGAAATAAGTCATCGTGCTCAAGACGGAAGCTCTACAGGCACAGTGACATCTGCAGGTCCCTGATCAGGCAGGTGTGGCCCTTCCTACTGGAGAAGGTGGCAAAGAGCCACTTCATTTCTCCTGCTCATTGCTAGTGGAAAACAAAATCCCAGAGCAGAAGTCTGGGTTTGCTGCTGCGGGGGACCTCACCCAGCTGCCGAGGAGGACGGCTCCCCTTCGCCCTCTCCCGCCACCCCTGCCCCAAACACACTGATTTTGCAGCTTTTCATTCACGCTTTGAGGGACCAATCTGTTTTCTAATTAAGCCCGCAGTGTACACCCGAGCGATAGTGAAAGCGTGCAATTAGCCCTGAGTCATCGTTTGCATTCATTTCCCCAACTGCAAGCTGCCAGTCCTCCAGTGATAGAGATGTCGCTTGCAAGGCAAAGCATTTCAGACCGGCTTGCTGGGAGGAGTCACTGACCCACTCAGTAATTACTCATGCTAACAGCTTAACTAACATGCAAATTCCTCTGCTGACTGACAGGTAAACAGTGAGATGGCCTGCCTGGGTTTGGGGGGAGCGGAGGGGGTGGAGTGACATAGATGTAAAAGCTTGTGTCAATTCCAGATCTAACGTGGCTTCAAAGTGCAACATGATTCATTAGCCTTATTTCATGCCAGAGATAACAAAGTTGTGGTTGCTGTGTTAATTGAGGAGGAAGGAGCAGGGGAACTTGCCGGCACAGCAGCTCCTGGGCCACCCTGCTGCACCCATGCTCCTGCCGCAGGGATGTTCGGCACCTTGGCTGGCACCCGGCTGTGGGCTCCTCTGCCTCTGAAGGCAAGTGACCTCTCCCATCTTCTGCTGTGCTGAATTCAAGCAGCGTGGCGGAGAGGCTGGAAGTCAGCTCACAGGAGCTGGAAACTGCTCCAGGGGCTGCTTCTCCTCCAGCATCCTCCAGCCCCTCCTGCAGCCAGGCTTACCACAACTCCTCCGTCAGCGGCAACCGGGGCTCTGCTGTTCAAGCAAGCTGTTTGAAAGCAGCAAGAAAGGGAGGCTGGAGCAGGTTTTGAGCAAAAAAACTCCAACTCTCGTCATGCTGGTCCTTGCAGCCGTGCTTACCCCTCCCTACATCCATCAGCTCTCCCCTCACTCTTTCCTCTACCACACACCCTGGACACCGCGGCCAGCCCAGCACTCATAAAATGAGCCCAGCTCTGGTTTAGATGAAGAGGTTGAGGCAGGCTATGGGGCTTATGGTGGAGGAGGTGGAAGGGAGGAAATTGCAAACCTGAATTTAAGCCATGCTTTGGAGTGATCTAAAGCAGCCACTAAGCCCAACATCTCCCTCATTTCCTGCTCCTCCTGCGTTTCTGCCCTGAGGTTTGTTGACACTGGCTCATGTCCAAGAACCTGAAGAAATCGTACAAATCCTCCTGTGCCAGGATGCAACGCGAACTCTGAATGCTAACAGGGTTGGAAAGGAGGCACAACAGGGGAGAGCGCTCCGATTAGCATCCTTAAAACGTGGGTGAAACTGAGAGCAGGACAGGACCTCACACACCAATACCCAGCTGTTGCACCTGGCTGCCGAGTGCTAGCTCAGGTCCGCGGAGGAGGAGGAGGATTTTATTACTGCTGACCCCGCGCATGGTCTGGAGACAGCACGGGCTGGGGTGCTGCAGCACTGGGCGAGCCCAGTGGCACAGCCAGAGCCTGCTCTCTGCCATGAGCCATCCCAAACCTTCCCACCCACACGGCAAGCTCAGGTTTTAACAGAGGAGAGAAAATAAGGGCCTTGCTCAAGGCTGCGCAGCTCAGTGCCCCATTTCCCAGCCCAGGGAGATCTTGATCTCACTGACAAACCCTGCAACTTGCTAAAATGAGTTAAAGAAGGAGAAGATATCTGAGAACAAGAGAGCAAAGCGATCCCAAATTTCACCTGCTGTCAGCAGAGGAAAGGGGTACCTGTGCAGCAGGCACCGGCATGGAGCCAGGTGAGGAGTGAGCAACCCCCCTCCACGGAGGAGCCCCCCAGAGAGGCCAGTGGGCTCGGGAGCTGCACGGCACTGCTGTGACATGAACAACAGCCTCATCTGTCAGCCCAGTGCCAGGAGCCGCCGCTGCTGGGACCGTTATCCCTCCCTACATCCCTCTCCCTGTGCATTTATTTCTTTTAAGTGGCTGTCAAAAACATCTGTCATATGTAGCAACTAGAGGGGGACGGGGAGAGGGGATCGAGCTGCTCCGCTTGTGAGGCTCCTTGCCACAATAACCGTCTTCATTTTCATTTTATTTATTTATTTATTTTGGTGCAAACCTCTGGCGTCAGCGCTCTGCACAGATCCTGCTTACAGCTCCAAAAAGCACCTCTATTATTCTCAGGCCATTTGGTAGCGGTTGCCATGGAGATCAAAAGCAAAATGGCATGCAAATCAACATGAGCCCTGGCGTTCAATAACAACAGTAAAAGGGCAGCCGGATAAGACGACAAAGAAAAAAAACCCACTTGAAATGCTTCAACCTGCATTGCTTGCAGTGATTAGATCTAGAAGGCAAGAATACCCTAATGCGTTACACCAAAGGACTCGAAAATACAACTCAGTTGTGGCCTGTGTGATGGTTTCAGTGTAAACCGCCCTCCCCCCCACGCCCACATACATAAACATATTAAAGTGCAGCAGATACTATATAGCGACAAATTTATGCAATGATTCCCCCCCACACACCCCCTTTTTTATTTGCAGAATATCCATACACAGCTGCCAGGCTGACGGTGTTTATCGGCAATCTGCGATAGTGCCGTATTGTAACCGAATCCCTTCCCAACTCTCCTTTCCCCCTTCTCCTCTCCAGGGATGGGTGACGCACTCTGCAATTTCAAGCTGTGCAGCCGGCTGCCCGCTGCCACTCTCCGGCAGGAGTGCAGGCAGCACCGCTGCTGTGCAAGTTAACTTCTGGCGAGCTGAAAAATTCACTTCTGCCAGCAATTTCCCACTGCTCGGCAGCCTGTGGAAAACAGCCTCCACGCAGCCCAAGCAAATGCACCCAAATGTAAAAACTAGCACCAACTGCCTGTTTTATTCACAACTTTTACCTCTAGGTGTTGCAAGCAACGAGATACACGTAGGGGTGTAAATGCAGGCTTTCAGAGATGAGGGGTTTGGGTACTCTGGGGCTGGCTGCCTTGTGATACGGGTTATGTTTTACTCTGGGGGCATGCAGGACCCCAGCCCTGCCGCGGTGCACAGGGAGGATGCTCGCTTAATAAGCAGCTCTTCAGTATTTTGTTTTCTCCTCATTGTTAATGGGAAAACTCGGGCCTTCACACAAATCAACCCTGCTTTGAAGACAGAATTACTCATTTTTCACAGGCCTGCCCACAGCGTTACAACTACACTACTTAGTGCTTCAGAAATATGAATGAATTTATTATACGCCACAACAGGCAGTATTAATACCATAGCCCTTTTTTTTTTTTTAACAGAAAGGGAACAAAGTCTTAGGAAAAGAAAAGCATCAGGCAATTGGGAATGATAATACTTGTTTTTTTCCAGGTACATAGTAGCATTAGACAACTGTGCATATGCTCAAGGGACATGTCCTGCCAGCTTCACCCCCAAATCACAGCCCAGCAACCCAAACCAAAAAAAGGGCAACACATAACTCAGTGCCCATCAGTGGAAAATTGGGCAAAGGGACTTGAAGTGAGTCATGTGAATTGTGATTTTCCAAAGGCTTCAAGCTTAAAGTAGCAAAAGACAATGCTCTTCCACAAAAGCCAGCTCCTGCCAAATTCCAGGAACCTTTTCCAAAATATTTTGGGTATGTTTATGCACAAGGACCTCAGAGGCTGCTGGATAAGACTGAGCTCCAGAGAAGCAGCTTGCAAAGGAAGGGCCTGATTTCTCCTACTCAGCTGCAAGATTTGTTTTCTGGAAGAAAACGGTGCAAAGAAGAGGGAAGGATTGTGGACAAATTAGTCCCTAGAACAGAGGCTGAAACCAAAAGAAGAGGAGAGGAGGTGCCCTTAGATCAAATGAGAATTTCTGCTTACAAAAGGCCACGGGCACTTGTTGTCCAAAGGGCATGCAGACACCCATTTCTTGTGAGTTGTCTGAACTTTCCAAAGTCCCACAAATTCCTGCTTTGTTTTTAGCTAGCTCTTTATCAAACCCATATGCTGTCAATACACATCACTTCTCTGTCCCTTAGCCCAATGCTATAAGCACACCTGAGACTCCCATCTTGCTGTGGTGAAGCTGCACTATGGTGGAATCTTCACCAAGTCCTTATTTTGAACCTATTTCAAGGCCCTCAGATGGAAAGTGCTGCAGAAATACTGAAACATTGCCACCAAAGACACCCCAGAGCTGAGCACTGTGCAGTGAGGAATGAACCAAGAGGCTCCAAAACCAGGTTTTAAGTGGCTTCGGCAAAGCTGGAAAGACCAAGTGAGCATTTCCCTGCGCATCGAGGAAACTCATATTCTTGTCACCGCGGTAGGAAAAAAGGGTTTTAAGGGCACAGTAAGAGCAGTGTGAAGAGCCAGGCTGAGCCAGCGCCTGTCCTGCTGGGTGCGACCCTGGCAGCTTTCAACATGTGCCAGGGAGACCGCTGCCCTGGCTGCCCACGTGCTACTCTGGGCTGTGGAAACTGTCCTGGGACAAGTAAAATATGGAAAAGTTGCTGCCTTGAAGGCTGGCTGGTTTGGTTTTGGTGTCTTTTTTTGTTTTATTTTGGTTGGGTTTTTTTTGTAAACATCGGGGGTTTTTAAAGCCAGGCTCACTACTAGCAGAATTCAGACTCAGGCTGTTTCAAACTCTCCCTCCATCCTGATTTCGGGACATTCATTTTCAGGCTGCTAAAGCTTTTAAGACAAAGATGGTTTTGTTTCCAGAAGCACATTTGACTAAGACCACTTGAACGAAGCAATTCAGAACTGCATGTTCCTAATGCAAAAATCACATTCCTCCTCCTTACACAAGCAGCTAACTTTTCTTTGCAGTGTTGAAAACAAACTATTTCTGGGCAAAAGCTTTTAACCTTAGTCATTCTTTCCTCCACTTTGAAGCATCCCAGTGCCATGAAGCTCTGCTGCATCCCGGGTCCATGTACAGCAGCGTGTGCCTCCTTGCACCACCTATCACAAGACCCTTTCCACCTCCTCAAGGGCATTTTTAAACCCAGGCTAAACCTCCGCTTGCCATTGCCTTTGCGTTACTGAAGGAATTAATTGAGAACCATCTCCTTCACCTCCCCAGCTTCGGAGGCCCTTGCTGAAATGTGGCGGCAGCGTGTGAAATGCACACCTTCCTAATTACGTTTATTCACAGAAATCAAAAGGAGAGGGAAGCAGTTGAGTAAAGGTCACATTAATAATACAGGCTGAAAGAAAGTCTGTGAATATATATTTTTCATTAAAGTCACATTTGACTGAAGGGGTTGGTTCGTTTTTGGATTGACAGTGTTTCTCTGGGAGGCCATCAATACAGTCGGAGAGATTTAGCTATTTTTCTTGTCATAGCTTGCTGTCTGCCGGAAATCTGCTTCCTTACCAAGAAATGCCAATACTGCTCCATGCGCTCAAGCCTTTTGCATGACCAAGGTGTCAGAGAAGAGGCATTTCTGCCTCCATCACAGCTGTAAAATTCACACCAACCTCTACTTCTGCACCCTGTGGGGACTCCTGCAATGTCCCGTTTCCCATGCCCAGCCCCAGCGAACCCAGGGCTGCTGTAGCTCCAGCAAGAGCCTTCAGTGGATAAAGCTACCACTGTGCTGGATCACTGCCATCAAAATAATCACCCGAGGACAACCTCTCAAGTCACCAGGTCCATGTTCAAACACTGGATCTTTCATCTTTGGGTCCAGCCAGCCCTGTAATCTGACGTTATCATGGTGTACACAGAGCATCAAGTGAACTGAAGGGACCTGGGCTGCAAAAAGTCATTGCTGCTCCATTTTTCTAAGCACAAAATGGCAATAAGCTGAGATTTAAGAACCTACTTATTGGATTTGGGTGGTTGATAATGCTAATAGGAAGGCAGCCGCCAGCTCTGCAACGCCCCATCCAAATCCCCTGTGCTACACATTGAGTTTTCCCACACATCTCAAACATGTGGCTCCCTCGACTCCTTGTTTTTCCATGTATTCCCATTTTTCCCAAAGCACCTTTTCTTCAAGCCCACTGTGCAGTACCCCTCATGACCACTTCAAAGCTGGATGATCCTGAACCAGTGGGGATGTGCCCAGCCATCACGTCACGAGAGGCACTGAAAAGCTTCTGGGAGCTGCTTAACCCAACGGCTACCACAGGCAGCCATCTCTGTCACAGCTGTCTGAACAATACATTTGCCAATTAAGCTAATACACTCAAATCCCTCCTATCCACCAGAAAAGGTAGAGCAAATCCAGGTGAAAGAGAGTGGAGTCTTACAAGTCTCCTACATGTCACATGGCAGAAGAACAAAGGAAAAGGAAAAAAAAAAAAGATAGAGAGAAAACCACTGAAATTCAATATTAGTTACCATCAGGTATTGGGGGCCTTGTTTATACCTTGGTCTGCAGCTCTGTGAGGAGGGCAAGGCCAGGAGTATGTCCACCAGGGGTGGGTACATAATATGGCTCCCTGCATCATGCTTATGGGAGCTGAGCTGCTCTGCAGTTATTTTGGATGAAGCACAGGTAAAATTCCTCTATGGACCCGCTGGGGGCTGCTGAGGGCTGGGTTTACATGGAGCTGAGCTCCCCAGCTCAGGTGCATGACGGTGCTCTGGTAGGTGGGGAGGACTGTGGATGTGAAGCCAGCCTTTAGGGGTAAAAGCTGTTTGTGAAGTCCCCCAAAAAGGAGGTATTAGAGAGAAACTGGCCCCCTAGAGTAAAACATTTCAAACTGGAGGAGCAGCTTCTGTGCCTCAACCCTTTGCTTTTTCCAGCTACATCTGTTAATCTAAAAAAAATCCCCCCAAAACCCAACAAAAAAACTCTCCAAAACAGGCCCGGGGG
>JANZLQ010000002.1:29371214-29386890 GCA_026212715.1 Elanus axillaris | reverse complement strand
CTCCAAAACACCCCCCCCCCCCAAAAAAAAAAAAAAGGAAAAGTGTTTGATGTTCTTATGCACCCTACCTCTGTTACAGGCTGTGTTGGGTTTAGGTCATAGCTCTTGACCCACACAGAAACCACCAAACCAGGTCTGAGAGCCGCTTGCTGCTTATGAGCATCCTCCATGCCCAGGGCTGTATGGGGACAGGCTTGGGCTCTCACCACAGCTAGGTTTGGCATAGGGTGGTGATGTCCCTGCTGTCCCCCAGAGAAAGAGACAGCATCCTCCTGGAGCTACTTGGTGAGAAGCCACCAACAGAGAGCAGCTGCCTGGGGACACCAAGTGCCACCAGTGCCCCATGGGTTCAGGGACCTTCCTAGGCAGGAACTGTAGCAAACATGATCCACCTACAAAGCAAGCCCAAACGAGCCAGGTTTGGGGCTGCAAAAAAAGCTGAAAGGGGATGGGATAATCTAGGCTGCTATAATGAAGCTAGCAGGCAATTGTTTCCCATGTCCTTAGGGGCATCGCACAGCCAACAGCTTAATTTGCAGGAAGGACTTAAAGGAATAAATATATATACATACACAGTACAGATTTTCACCTATATATTAAATATATATACTTAATGTCATTTCACCTGTATATATTAACTGTATAATTAATAAACATAAAATAAATTAATATTGCTGTATGAATAATAAATCCATTTAATAAATGTACAATTAATGCATCTTCACATGCACACACACATACATATAAAGGAAACTCCTCTCTGTCTGGTGGCTCTGGTTAAGTCCCAGAACCAGCTGTGGGTGGGAGCTGTGAGACTCACTTCTTTGAAGGATTTTAAGAGCAGGCTGGACAAGAGTACCTTGGCAGTGCCCCTCCCAAGGTCTGAGGAACATCTCTGGAGGACAAGATTTTTGCTTATGCAAACCACAGTGCTCTGCCCCATCCCAGCCTCTGGTCCTGCTGCTGCCTACTATTTATTTCAGATTTTTTTCTTTTAAAAAAATGTATTAAAAAAGAGGGGGAAAAAAAAGCCCTCAGCAAAGAGTAGCAAGTGACAAGTACTGACTGCAAGATAGTTTTCCCTCTGCCAGACTGGCAGGGTTGTACTGGGCAAGGAAAAGCTGCATATGGTGGACAGGGCAAGCACCCACCTGAGGTATAATGGCTAAAGAAAGAGTGACCCAGGGAGAGCTCCAACAGATTATGAATAAATCAGAGACAGCAGCACTGGAAGTTTTCCACCTGCTGTTGTGGAGCAGCACTAGAGATATTCCCTTCCCTAGGTTGGCCCAGGCTTCTCTGCAGGGGGAGAGGGAGGAAGATGAGCCACGCCGGGGAGATGCAACACTACATCCCTCCGAGGCTGGACCAAACCCAGCCATGGGGCAGGGGAAGGGGCCTGTTGACAGATGCACGAGCAGGGAAGGGGTCACCAGCAGCTGCTGAACCCCAAGTGGAGGGTGCTTTGTGGGCAGGAGCAGGACCAGGCATGGGCTGGGAGTGGAGGAAAAGGCTGCCCGGGTTCAAGGTGAGCCCGCAGCCCAAGGAAGGGCAGAGCAAAGCCAGAGACAGCAGCTCTCTGCTTTAGGGAGTCACCCTCAGGGTGAAATGAGTCTGCTCTCCTACTTGAGCTGCAGGCAAAGGGCGTAATAAAGACTGTCCAGTGGCTGATGGGTGACTAAAGTAGGGAACGAGATACAGTAAATAATGGAGGCAAAACACTTCCACACGATGAGGAGCGGGGTGTGTGTGTGTGTGCGGGAATTTCAGTAAAATATCACCAACCTATTGGAAAACTGAAATGAAATGAATTAGGGGGACGGTTAAAGCATAGACTCATATATAACAGCAGAAGGTCTCATATTTATCAAGAGATGTGACCGATTTGCTGCATGAAGCAGGGACATCTGTCAACTCTATGAGCTGCAATTAGCTGCTACTCTGCTACCCAAAAGAGGTCACTGAAAACTACAGGTTCTCCCTTCCTAACAGAAAAACTCCCGGGCTCTGCATTTCCATTAAGAGCATTGCAAGTTTGGTCTTCAACATGATTGAATGATCTGGTGGAGTGATGGCCTTTGTGGGTCCTGTAGTTTGTCTTGTGGAATACCAATTACAGTCATTTTAGAAACATGACACAGCTCCATCAGCTCAAGGATGCATGGGCTCTGCCCGCTCACCTCTCCCCGAAAGGGTCCGTGCTGGGCACCAGGGCGTGCACAGGACTGGTGCTAGAGTTTTTTAAATTACCTCTCATTAATTAGTCTTATGGCTTACAGCATCACTTTAGAAAGCAGGCACTGTGGGAGGTTTTGTGCACAGCTCTAACCCATCACCTGGGCTGGCCATAGATCCTCCTGCCCCCAGCACGTCCCTGACCTCTGGGGGCATACCCTGTCACTCCAGGTCCTAGCACTGCCGGCACTGTCTGGGCTTTGCAACTGAAACAACATCTGGGGCTTTATTTTCTCATCATATGTTGAGGGCCCTTTTCTTCAATAATGCAGGCAGCTTCTGTGCCACATTCTGAGAGCAAATCTCTAACATAATTCACACAACAAGTTTCACTTCTGCTCATGAGCGGCCTGCAAGCTGCAGCTTTCTCATGCTGAGCTATATTTTGCCTCCTAACAATTTATGCAAATATTGCACAGCCTGGCACCAGTTTACAAACTATTTGTTGCACGGTTCTGAGTGTACGCAGGAGCCCCGTGATGTTTCCCTGCATGACGCATAGGAGCTTGTTTCTTGTGCTGATATTTGTGATCAGACTTTACCCCTCGCTCCCTGCAGACCTTCCAGAGGAGCTGAGGACATTTGCTGCCTCCCTGCACAAAGATGTGGGGAGAATTGTCAGCAAAACCCCAAAGGGGCCCAAAGAGAGGCAAAGGGAATTGTTTCCTGTTTTGAACCGCTAATTGCAGCATGGGATGAAGTCATGATCAGACCACAGAGCAAGGTGAAGGAGATGGGAGATAAACAGGTCTCTGAGCTCATGCACTGCATCAGGTGGTGCAAACAGATGTGCTGGGGCTGCTGCAGAGCCTGTCCTCCCCCTTCCCACTCACATCAATCCAGCGTGTGTCTGCACCACCTTTTAAAAGCAGCTCTCGCTCACTCTCAACAAATCTTCACTGCACACATCAGTAATATCAAATTAATTCAATTGAATTAATAACAGTAATTAATTCATGCATATTAGCATAACACCATGCATCATAGATGGAGGCTAATAAATGCAATACTGATTTTCTTAATCGACTTCTTCAGCTGCCATGTGTCTTAGTCAAAAGGAAGCTGTGGGTTCTTCCTCTATTTTCCAAAAGCAGCCAAGAAAAAAATAAAAACAAAACCCAACCAACAAACGACTTAAGACACCCAAAGGTATTTCTGATTCAAACTGTACTTCTGCAACAACAACAAACACGGGCTTTGCACTCTCAGTTCCCTGCAAGCTGGCCAGGTCACAGGCTGTGGTCTGGGGGTATTTAAAGGTCACCCTGCAAATGTCCCCGTGTAAGGATCTCTAACAGAGATGCTGCCCCAAAAGCAGAGAAAGGAGCAACAGTGGCCAACGACCACTGTAATAATCATATATCTGGATATTATTTTCTTCCCTCACACATGGTTATTAAGAGACGATGCAGGTCTTAAAGCTAGAACCTTTTGCTCTGGGAAAATTATATGTGACACTTTACATACGGATTAGATAATTAATGTATGTCCTGATTTCTTCCACCGTAACATAAAAAGGGTGAGAGCAGCGCTATAATTCCAGATAATTAAAGAGCGATCGAGTTACAGTAGCTTCCACTGCAGTAGGAGTGCTGCCCGCTGTCATTAGCGCCGGAGAAGCCCTCTCTCTTCTTCACACCTCGCTGCTGGCTGGGCTCTCCTCCCCGCGGGCCATCCAGCGCCACGGCCAAGGCACCCGCTGTCCCCTGCCACTGCTGCCAAACCCTGCCCGGTCCCCCTCCTGCCATCTGAAGATGCTGAGGGAAGGCAGGACCCTGACCTTGCAAAAGCCAAACCGCAAGAGATGCTCCAAGAAACAACCGAGTCTGTTTTGCTTCAGCAGATGAGCCCATCCCCGAGGTGTCTGGGCTGCTCGCACAGCTGGGTGCAGGGGGCTCAGATGAGGGCAGCCAGCTGTGGCAGGCACGCTGGGCCGCCTCGTCGTCGCTCCAAAACCTCAGATGGGCCCAGCAAACACCTCAGTGATTCCATCTCACACCACTTCTACTCCTGAAGAACTTAAGGGCATCAGGAAGACAAGTGCAAACCCGCACCGCCTACTCGAGCCTGGCAGAGCAGGAACGATCGGCGTGGTGCTACAATGGTGGGCAAGCTCCCAGAAAGGGACTAGCAGGCAGGGCTGCGGGGCAGGCCCACCCGGTGCTGGCACAGCAGCTTGCAGGGCCCCGCTCTGGCAGAGGGTGGGTGTCACCTCTCTCCCACGGTGGGGACCGCAGCGCCTGGCACCCAGGCTAGTGCAGGAGGAGGAGAGCGAGTGCGTCTGTAGGCATTAGAGATGCAGCAGAACAGATTCCTATCAGCAGCAATATGTGTCTCATGCTTGCACGGAGCCAGATTTGCATGAAGGCCAAACTAGTTTTTTCCAGCAAGGTAGGCAAGATGCGCTCATTTAACATAAAGAAAATGCATGTCGGTGCATGGGCACAGAGTATCTTTTGAAATCCCTGCAGGACCTCCCTGCCTGCTGTGATCAAACATTAAAATCTAGAGCTGTCACTAAGCAAAACAAACACAAACTGTCTGCGCTTTCATCTGCACAGCATCCTGCAAACGTGCCTCACCGATGAGTTCCCACCGCCCCTGAGGGCTCCCTGCCTGTGTCCGCTCTGCCCTGAGACCTGCGCTGGAGCAAGGGGGGCCGGGACGGACGGACAGGGACCACAACAGCACCCAAGGCACACTGAGTGGGACATTCCATGCACTGCTAACAACCAGGTGCTTCTCGGTTTCGTCTTGTAACGGGCACTGGCCTAGTTTTAGCTTGGTGCAGCCTTTGGTGGGTCTCTGCCCTGGGTGGGCACAATCCCCATTGCCTGCTTGTCCCCAGAGAGTGAGTAAACTATAAGCAACTAATTAACGAAGGCAGGCAGGCAGCCCCAGGTGAGTGGTGGGGCGGTCACAGGGCAGTGTCCCTCTTCACTTGTCACGTCTGTGTGTGTCAAACCTCCCTCTTCCTGTGCAGCTGAGCTCTGTTCCCAGAATAAAATAAACAAAAAAAAAAAAAAAAAAGAAAAGCCGCCCCAACTGCAGAGCTCTCTGACAGACTCGCCTCTTTTACGGTGTCTTGAGCACAAATTTGCTAAGGAGAGGAAAGCGCAGGTGAATAATTTCCTCTTTCGGGTTCCTCGCTCGATCTTGCCATGTCGCCTTCTGTAGCCTTTGTTTACCAGCGCGGCTGCTCCTCCATCACATCACTCAACGTGCCTTTAGCGCTCACTGTTCTCCCTGCTCCCCAGCATCTTGACAATTTTGTATTTAAAACACTAATAGTAATAATGAAGACATGTTATTGTTTCTCCTCCTGCAGGATCTCCTAAGGCTGTGAAAGTCTCAAACGTCTGACCGCAAGCCTGATAAATGCTTGCCTTCAGCAATGCACTTTCTTGTACCACCTTTGAAATATGTATGCACATGTTATGCAGTGTGGATGCATATCAATGCCATATCTACCTTTGCATATTAAATCATCGCCACATCTTCTCTGGCAGTAAAATATGCAGAGCATATGCTAAAGACAGCATCTTCCCTGCCTAACCCGAGCAGCCCTCCCCCTGCGCATTCTCCTCCAGCATGGGCTGCCGATCCCAGGTATTTCAGCCCCTCTCCTTTGTTCTCCTCCTAGAAGAGGGGATTGTTTTTTTTTCCTCCCCTCACATTGCTTTCACGGTTTTAAGGACTTCATATTACTGCCTGCTCACAAATATATTACAGCTAGAGCTGTACCCTAACTTCTCCTCTCCCCCACCAGAGGAAAAAGAATTAAGAGAAACTATGGGAGAGGTACCTGAAATAACAAGCCAGCAGGAGCATGGGATTGCCTTGCCTGTATTTACCTTCTCTCATTACACAAACCTGCGGATGCAAGCAGGGATTTCAGATGAACCTGAAGCCCTGCCATTACTGCTGCCCCATCTCGTATTTTTTACACCTGAACAGTCAAACCTGGCTGACATAAGATTTGAGTCACAAAAAAGGGAATGAGATATTTCTGATGGAGAGTGGGAATATGATCACTGGGATAAAAGCTAAAAATAAGAATAATCTTTTTTGGGGCATAGGCTGGCTACTGGGTCCTGGGATTAGGCAGAAACCTCTTATTGTCAATATCTGCTCCTTAGAAGGAGCCTTGGTCCTGCTCTTGGCAGCCGTGGATTTGTGCTACACAGAGTAGAGACCTCAGGGCCCCTCCCAGGATGGGGCTTCCCATTTTGCTGGTTTAATAGAAATGGTAAAATTTACAATGCGGCCACTCAAATTCACCTGCAAAACATGTGCCCACCTCCCATTTGGAGTAACAGGGGTGGTTTGCCCAAAATAATCCCTTGGCATCTAAATACTTGTACATGGGGGTGTCAGACCTGGGAGCAGGAAATGTGCACACACCATGGAAGCAAATGGGGCCCAAGAGGGCTGCTCTAATGTTAGAGATGTAAAGCAAATTTTTATTATTATTAATAATAATTTAAAATAATAATAACAATAAAATCCCAGCCACCGAAACCCAGGAATCCTCCAATCCGTGTCCTGCCAGTCCGTAGGGACAGACAAGAAGCTCTTGTGTCTCTGCTCACACCAAGTTCTCCTGGGTCATGGAGCAGCGGCAGAGAGGAGAGACCAGCTGCACTGCACTGTACACAGCTCTGCAAAGCCTCCTTTACTTCCCTCTCTTGGCAAACTAGGCCAAGGTCTCACGCTCTCTCGTCACGTTGGCAACACTTTGCCATCATGCAGCCAAGCTGGCCAGTTATCTTCCCTTATGCTTTCTCATCTACTAAGTCTCCTCTCCTACCCATAGGCTTCTGTGTTTCTCAGGCATTTCTCTTCCAGACTAACTTGCTCTCTCCTCCTCCCCCCACCTTTCGCTCACCCTAATTTTGCAGATTTCAGAAAAGAAGTGAGAAAAGCTGTCACTATTAAAGGGAGCTCTAATAGAGCAAGAGAACAGCACGAGCCCTTTTGTTTCTCTGTGAGATGTCAAACAGAGCAGGATTGGCAAGAAGCATTTTCTCCTCAGCTCCCAGGTGGCTGCATTCTCCTGCGAGTATCAACCCGTTCACCTTTCCCCACTCTCCAGCGAAAGCCCCCAAGGACCCCACCTGCGAGGACTCCCCGACCCTGCTCCATCACCCAAGCACTGGGAGGAGAGGAGAGGAGAGAGGTGCGGGTGTTGTGTTCGGTGCTCCCACCTCTCATCCCCATCACGCAGCGCAACATTGGGATGATGAGCTGTGCGAGGGATCAGCCTCCAAACCAGCTGCTGGATCAGCCCTTATCCTCTGCTACTAATATTCTCCCAAAATAAAAAGCAGGCTGTGATATATGGGCTGAGAGGGGCTGTTCGGTGCAAAAGCCTCTCCCTCCTGGCTGTCACTGCTGTAATTTTCCAGGAGCAGAGGGACCAGGCTGGTTATGTTGCTGGGCTCATTTCTACCCACAGCCGCCTTCTTTTCAATTACTGCCTGACCCAGATCAAAAAATGCTTGACCCCTTTCACCCAGTGAGAACGTACTCGACTTTGGCCTGAGTCAGATTAACAAATCCTTCAGCATAGATTAACAGCACGGGGAGTGCTCCACTCCTGTACTTCTCTAGAAAGTGAAGTCCTGTTAAAGTCTTGCAAGAAGGCAAGTAAAGCCCAGAAGGGCTCAAGACTTAAGTCCCCCCCGCTCTCCAATTGCACCGTGTATCCTATAGAAACCACAATAAGAAAGAAAATCTCTCTGACATCCTCCTGGTTCATTGCTCTTCAGCGCTGGCACAAGCCAGGGCAGCCCTGCACATCCTCAATGACACTCACCGAGCCAGGAGCACACATGGTACCAAGGTGACACATATCCTGACGGGCCACTCTGAACCACCCTCTCCAGTGGGAGATGGTGTCCCCAAGCTGCGGGGTCATTACTGTGCTCTTGGCAGACGACGGTGACGGTAAGCTGAACCAAGGCAAGGAAAAATGCAATTAGGTACATTTTAAAGCCAAGGTGTGATGCTACGCTTTCATTTGCTGGAACTGCACCACAAGCAGCTAATTCGGGTACCAAGGCATGCTTGAGTGCAGCGACAGCATACTGACAGCTAACTTTTGGCCCCAACAAGGACAGGGCAACCATCAGCTAAACCCATGCTGCTGGCAAAGAGCTTCAGAAAACCAAGTCTAGGGCCAAGCAGAGATGAGAAACACACTTCACAGCACTTTTCCTACAAATTTGAGGAGAAGATGGGCCAACAGCATACATCTGTCTCTTTACAAGGGAATAAATTAACAACAATAATACCAGAAAACGCAAGCAATTAAAAACGGAAAGTCTATGCCAGCCTGATCAGTGATCTTTGTCTCCCGTGACACCACGAGGATGGTCCCCACACAGAGGGCTGCCCCTCGGCACAGGACGGGAGCAGCATTTTTGCCTGCGCAGAGCATCATCCGCACAGCCAGGATCGTCTCTGCAGCACCAGCAGCTCACGACACAGGGTGTGTGAAGATGCAGCATGCAAACCCGTGGTGGGCTCCATCCCTCTCCTGCCTGTTGCTGTAGCTCTCTGCAGCTGGGTCCACCTGCCCCCCACTCCCCAGTCACCCTACAAGGTCTGCACATCTGATTTTGGCCCATTTCGTGGGAAGGGGGATTTTTCATTAGCGCTTGTGTTCCCCTCTGTCTTTCAGGATGAATCATTGCTGTTTTAAGCACACAGCAAAGATTTATGCAGTAATAGGTGTGGGGAATAGCTGTGGCTCCGGGGTCTCAGAACAATAATACATAATTCAGAAATTAATACAGGGTAGCAAAGACAATGGGATTTGAAATGAACATTATCGGCCAAAGCGAAAGGAAAACTCCACAGGCTCATCATGTGCAGATGCTTCCACTATCCACACACCCAATTATAACTTTAGCTCTTACAAAGGGAACTGACTTAAACCATTAAATCTTTATTATTTTTTTCCCCATCGTGGGAGGGGGAGTGGGAGTGCAGATTCCTTAAAGATAGAGAGTTTAAATTAAGCTTTAAAACTGTGACTGAGCAAGATTTAATACTGACAATTAGCCTGGACAAACAGTTAATCGTCCTGCAGGCATAATTTATATATTCTCTGTGCAACAGGGAGAGAATGTCAGCACATTGCACTGCAAATTAGTGCAATAAAAGAATCTCATAACCTCTAACAGCTCGGCTGTCTGACAAAGAGAGATCATTCCTCCACTCCCCATGCTGTTGCCTAGCCACACTCCCACCAACCTGGGCTGCTGCTCTCGCCCGTTAGACCTTATTTCCCAACCGTGCCCTGCCGCCCAGACCTTTCTGCCAGCCACTGTACCGGTGGAGAGTTTTGCCAGATCCCCTGGGATGAGCCGGGTTGGAGGTTTGGTGAGAAAAAGGTAAAAAAATAAACAAGCATCGCTACAGGACGTGGTGACAATTCAGGTCCTGAATTAACAAAGCAATTAAACACCAGCTTAAGGGTAATGGTGGGCCTGGGTGGCAGCTTGGGGCTTGGCTGAGCAGGGCCAGACTAAGCCGTCCTCAAAAGCTGAGTTCAGACACCAGCTTTCCAAGCTGGACATTAGCAAGCTCAAGAATGAGCCAGGGTGGTGGTAAGGAGGCTTGTTCTCTTCCAAGCCAGGTATTTCAAATAAAACATACAATCGAGGCCAATGAACAGCACAACTTTTTTTCCCCTGATGTTTATTTGAAGAGCACTGCCAGTGCTCATGTGTCTAGGTCAAATTCTGTGATGAGTAATAAAAATCCCCAGTAATCATCTATCTGGATATTTTTATTTGGTAAGGACACATGGACTGGAACATTTTTTAGCAGACCATGGCTATATATCATTCTTTATGTTCTTATGCTAAATCCCTTTTAGAGAAAGTTAGATAGGCACTCAATTTTCCCTGTAGGTCCAATGGCTATTGCTAAAACCATATGTCATATCACAACAGAAAGAAAGTAGGAAATCATAATGAAGAAGAAAAGCAAAAAAACCTTTAACAATATAGTCCATATCCAATATTATTATTTCAAGAGTATTATTTCAGTGGAGGCTTTTGTAATGACTTACTGACCTCAACTATTAAACATCATCCCTGTGTCTACAGTGGAACAGATGAAGTAGTCCAGAAATAGCTACAATTCAGTGATACATATATTATATACTCTGCAAATTTGTTGAGGAACTTTTATAAGCAGGCTATAGAAAATTAAATTAATTATTAATAAAAATCAGCAATATCTTTTCCATCATCTCCTACTAATACCATACAGGTGGCCTGCGTTGCTCTTTTCTTCTATCTTCTATACAAAATTCTTTTCCCTGATAAAATGTGTTGCCTTTCTGTGCTAAAGGAGCCTGTGGGAGGCTGCTGTATGCAAAGAATTTGTTTTAAGAAAGGCAAAATGTTAGATCCCTCAAAATTAGTTACTAACCTGTGGGAGACACTGAGATATTGGCAAAAAAAATTTTTGTCTTATTCAAGTATATCCTTATTTCCTGTGAAATTAAATTTACATTTCTTTTGGGGTAGAAGAAAAAGGAAGTGGGGAATTAAAGTCCAGAGAAAGCTAGTGCAGGGATAAAATATAAAACTCTACTGGGACTTCCAGCTCTTAGGCACAGCAGGAAACTCAATACAGATTTACTTAAAATAGGTTAACAAAGCAGTTTGCCATCATCTTCTTTTAGCGCTAGAGGACTCTGCTTTCGAAGGACACAATTAAAGGAAAGAGGGAAGAATCAGGACTCGGCGGCGCATTTCCAGCACTAGCACTCCCTTCTGCGGCACTGAGCAAATAATGTCTTTCTGCCTCATTTCAGCTATCAAAAAAATGGAGATAACAGACCAAGTGGGGCAAACCAGCACAGGCCTGTGCTCCACACTTACAGAAGATCTAGGCCAGTATCTACCTGCTTCCTAAAGACCCAAGGGTGCTTATATGGGAACCACCTGATCTGCTTCCAGAAAGCTTCCATGCAAATAGAGACCACAGCCTTCATCATAGGCTTCAAATCCAGTCTGATTTCACATCCCTCTGTTCCCTCTGAGTGTATTCACCAGTGCCAAGCAGCTGAAAAACCAGCATCACCAGCTAAAGACCAATGTCCTCCCAGAGAAAGCTTTCAGAGATGCAAATGGCCCAGACTAATTGCCTGGCATCAGGATGCATTAGAGGTAAGGAGCACTGGCTTCCTGAAGATTTACGCTCTATGACATGCTATTCTGCACAAGACAATGTGTTTGCATAAAATGCTGAAAACACAACAGGTTTCCAATGCCATGTCTCTAAAGATAGCAATAGCTCACTCCAAAGCACATACACACAAGCCTAAATGCACACACATACACGTGTGTCAGCTCAGCTGTGTGTCTGTATTATAAAAATGCTGAAATGCATTTTTTAATATGGAATTTAAACAAAGTTCAGGTGGAGAAAAATACCCCAAACAAACACACAAAACACTTCTTGAACAGTTACTACTATTTCTTAGTGTCATGGTGAGTTTTCTTTTTTAATGCAACCAAAATCCTGGTATTGCTGTAAGCTCAACCCAAGACACTTACATTAAGCCTCTGTGCTGAGAACTCATTGATACCAACGTGAAAAAAGGCATTTTGTTTGCACTTGTTCAAATCTTTGACCTCCCAACATATGAAAACACGAAATATTTTTCAGGAATATATTACATGGCTTTCTAAGGTAATTTGTTCCCCCTGCCCAGCTCAGCCAGCGGCCTCTCTGGTATCACGGTCTTCTCTAAGGGCAGGGCACGCTTAATCCTGGAGCTGTTCTGCAGGGGAAGGCAGAGCCCTCCCTGCACAGCAGCCCTGGCTACAGCACTGCCTTTCCCTGGTCCATGCCAGGGCACGATGGGGAAGGAAACGAGTCTCAAAAACAGCCTCAATGTCTTGCAGTAAGTGGAACACACAAAAGGAGCTGGAGTCGTCCAGTGTCTCTACTGCCGAAGCGTGGGAGGGAGCGGACGAGCTGATGGACTTCCATGCAGTGAGAGCTGCCCAGCAATCTCCTCAGTCTCGCTGCTGCCATCCCATTTCATCCATGAGGACTATTCCCGTCCCTGGCCAGTAGGACTTGGGCTACCAGGGCAAGGACTGGGCCACAAGGCAAACTGCAAGAGCAAATGCTGATGAGGATGAGGGTGCTGACAGAGCTCATACAAGGATGCAGCTTCTCTAACACCCTCCCAGTGGGGACGTCTACTTGTTGCCAAGGGCAAATCTGCCACTTTCACATGGAGCTAGTACAATATGACCAAGTCCAAGACATTACAGTTGGGAAGCGTTTCCCAACCTGTGGTTCATGGACCACTGGTTGTCTGTAAAATCATGGCAAACAGCCCATACAACCATACAATCTCCATTTGATAAGAAGGCTGGGTGGGACACTGTGAGAAATGCATAGCCCCTGGGCCACAGTGCACTACGGATTTGTTTGCTCCAGGCACAGGCGGTGAGTACAGCGGACATGGCTGCCTGCACATCCGACCGGTTGAGCTGTGGTCAGAAACTGGTCTGGGGAAACGCCAAAGCTAAAGCCCACACAGCTGGGTTTGTAACAGCTTTGGGTTCAGAGCACGACCTACAGTGTAACCTCATCTGTGGGATTGCAGCATCCTTTTTGCTAAAAATAAACAGTTCTGGTACATCAACAAAACTCCATAACCCAACATTAACAAACAACTCTGCAGCAACCACCAGCTTCTGAGACACAGGCGCTGGAGATCAGCTCTGCTGTACCCCACAAGCTCACTTGCATTGCAGACTGCCTCCAGGCTTACAGGACAAGCAAAATGGGGGAGTTTTTGCAAGGAAAACAACCACTGAAAAATATGACTGACAAATTTCTCATGAAAAAAATGCATTTTGTAAAGCCTTCTGTTCAAGAACAGCCCAAAAGGCCAATGCAACATATATTTCATTCTCTTGTTTTTATAATTGTGCATTAGTGTGTCTACTGTGACTAGGAGTAGCCTACCAAAATAGCAGGTGAAATGCTAATTTCTATTTACTATTTTTTAAAGTAATGGTACCTATTAAATACTGATCAAAACATCTTACTGTCTTCTGTAAAGAATAATGCCTTCTGTAACAGACATCTGCCAGTTTGACATGTCATGAAATAAAAGAGGGAGACATGGGAGATATATCATAAAAGCATAAAGCAATCAAACTGAATATTCAGAATTCCAAAGTTTAATTTTCAATTTTGAAACAAATTTCTCAGAATTGAAGACTTCTGTGGAATTCTGAAAAAAAAAAATTCTCAGTGATTGAATAAATAAATGAAAGAGCTACATTTGGAAAAAGCTCAGTTTCTAGCGAGACAAAGTCCTAGCTTCAACAAGAGTAAAGTGAAGTCTTGGAAGTTAACCTGAGTTTTACTTTGCCACCATGAAAGACAAACTTTTTTCACAGTACGTTTGAGACAGACGACTATCACTTCTCCTGGCAAAGACCAAGGCTAGCATCACATAGTTAAAAGTACTTGATTATCACCTGCCAACAAGCGAATTGAAGGCCTGGCGAGGACTGACTCCTACCAGGATGGATGCAGTGTTGCTAATTAAGTCCAGAAGCACAGCCTGGATGTGCAAAGTGGCTTGCGCAGAGGAAGTGTCTTTCACACCTAGTCACTGTGCATTATAAATTTGTTCCAACAAAATTATCCCTTAATCATCCATTTTGTTGAACAAGGCTTCACATTAGTCATCCCCAAAATAGAAGTCTTTATCCACTTAACGAGGGTGGTAATCACTTTATTCCAACGGGTACAGTCTGTAGCCCACTTACACGCTTTATAGTACTAAACGGATCCTTCTCACAGTTCTAACTTCCAGTATTGGTTTAATGAGCTCCAGAAAAGCCCTATCACTTATTAGGAAGACTGGCTGTTTTAACCAGCTTTGCTTTTCTTGCTTATTGCAACTCTCTACAAGTTAAATTCAAAATCCATTGTATAAACACACATCCCATCCTTGGTACCTGCTACTGGTTTAATGTGAAGTATTTCACACAGCTGGAGAAGATGCTCTTCACCAGTCCCAAAGTGCGACACCAAAGACTGGGCAGACCTCAGAGGAAGGCTGAGCTTACCTTCACGTTCCTCTACAACCAATTTCTTCATTAGGAAATCAAAAATATTATGAAAGGTTTTTATTTGGCTGTGACATGGTGTTTGGACCCATTTTAGGGCAGGTTTTTATTTTGCTCATGAGACTATTGATCTTTCGGGGGGTATGGAGGAATGAGAGTATACACAGATTAACGACACAGAATTTGCAAGGAGATATAACAGAGGAGAGGGAGGGATATAGGTCACAGTTTTAGGCTTACTAACATTAAAGGTGCCCCTTTAAGGAGTTGGTGCTAATGAGCCAGCAAATTATTGCAATGGAGTCAAAACTAGCCTTCTGGTTCTGCAGATCCAGAGAACCAATCTGGAGGTGCCCAAGTGGAAAATGATGTGGTTTGTGGAGGTCAATATTTCAGGTCAGTGTTTGTGAGGGCTGCCTGCAACTGTCGGGTCTGCCCACAAATATATCACAGCTGAAGTCACTCATAGCAAGTGGGTGTGACCTTTGCAAAGATTACTGAGCGGCTGCAATTGCAAGGAAATAGGCTGGGAAGGGCAGTGAAGTTTGTACAGGGCTCTGCTGGCACAGCAGGGTCCTTCCAGCAAACATTAACTTGGTCAGGTTCAAGGTGGAGTGGACATCATCCACCCCTGCAGGCAAATGAGCAAATATACAGGAAGAGGGAAAAAATGAGATCTCATGTGAAGGGGCTTTTTCTCAATGAGCGACTCTAAGAGGAGAGCTGGGAACAGAGCCTCTTGCTAAAATAAAGGCACTGCAGACAGTGTTGCTCTGCAAGCTCCAGTCTGATTTGCTTCTCATTAGAGCACATGGATCTCAGTGTTTTTACTCATTAGTGTTTTACACCCCTCTGAAAATCCATATTTTGTGCTGGCTGTCTCGGTATTTAGTCTCTTACATTTTCCAGCCTGAGTTTTCTGCCTGTTTCTCATCTTGTTAATTCTCTTCTCTATTTTCCCATCTGCCCTGGTTTATGAAGCACCTCTGAATCTAGCAGAACCTGCCAGGAGGGTGGCTGGCAGAAGCAAGACAGCCATTAACAGCAAGGAAACTCAATGAATGGCATAGGGAAGAAAACAACTTATTTCATCTCAGCTGCAGGATCAATGCCAGCAAATTGAGAATTTCTGCAACAGGGACTGGAGCAGTTCTCCAGGGTCCACCACGAGCTCCCCAACACATACTTCAGAGGTGCCTTAGAAAAAGAGGAGCAAGGAGAAACTTCTCCTTTCCCGAGCACAGGAGGCCACTGAGCATTTGCATTATTTCTCATAACAAGGCGGGGGGGGGGGGGGGGAGTTACAATGG
>JANZLQ010000002.1:29346821-29371114 GCA_026212715.1 Elanus axillaris | reverse complement strand
CCCCCCCCCCCCCCCCCCCCCCCCCCCCCCCCCCCCCCCCCCCCCCCCCCCAGGGACAATGGAAACTGAGATACAATTAATTACCTGTTAACTGAAAATGAAAGACCTTCTGCTCCCAGTATCCAACCTAGCTTAATTATAGGTGTCTGGAGCCAGGGAGACTGCATGTTCACATGTGTGGTAGGAGGTGGTAATAGGCAGCTCGCTCCCCTCACTGTAATCCTGCCTCCAACCTCTCACTGTACCTGTTTCTGATATGTGCAATAAGCATGAAGAAGGGCTTTGGATTACAAAGAAAGACCTCCCCCCCACCTTGTAATTACCAAATTAACACATTCTAATGGGTGAAGTACTCCAGCAGCAGACTATGATTAATGCACAAGTCCAATTAGCTGCAGATTCTTTCCCTCTAATTTTAGCCCACTTAAATAGCATGAGACAATCTGTAATGTCTCTGGGGTGAACCTCCCCTCTACACAAGCTCCCTCCTCTGCCATTTAATGAAATCTCTGGTGCTTAATGCGAGAGGCAGCTCAACTCTGCCACTCTGCTGGAAACCTCGTTCTGGCGCAGCAATGGCATTGCTGAGGACCAGGCAGGGGAAAGCTATCTCCATTAAAGACAAAAAGAATACCTCACTTCAAAAACATCAGCTGATAGCAGCTTATCTGCTGTCACACTGGGTGGAAAGGCACCGATAGCTATAGAAAGACCACATTTAAGCTCCCTAGGAATGCTGCTGATGTCCCCAAACCTCACACCCATGAGGAGCCTCACTGGCAGCAACCTAAATATTTCTGAAAATGACTACTCAGTCACAAGGGTTCCCAATCTGGCCCCTGTTTAAACACAAGTCCATTACTCTAACAGCACCACAGATATACCAATTGTTAAAGCACTTATTTCTTCAGCAAAAATACTTGGTTTCCTTTCCCTTGAAAGAAAAGCAGGACAAAGTCCTCAGAAACGCCCGTTGTTGAGCCCTGTTTTCAGTGTAAGAGGGGTTTCCAATTGGCCCCATGGTGATTTCACGGGTTTAATAGTGAACAAACCCAGGGACCGAGGAAGAGCAGAAGGCAAATCAACAAGAAGCTCAAAATACTGAGAGTGGCCTGAGTCAGCCTAGGAAGGAAAAGGAAAAATGGTCCTTTGTGCAGAAGCCGGAGGAAAGCTCAACCCAACACTGGATGACAAAACAACCTTTAATAAGAGCCTCTGCCTAATGGGGAGGCCTTAGGAAGGTGGGACACCCGTGTACCCCCCCGCTGGTTTCTGAATACAGCCCTCCGCAAGAGTGCAGCCCTCTGAGGGGCATCCATGGGAACCCCAGGCAGAAGGCAAGGTATCCTCCCTGGGGGGAACAGTCCAAGCAGCTGCTTGGAAAGGATCCCACGTCTCCCTTGTCCAGCCAGGGAAGTGCAAATGGCATCAGCTGCTAAGAACCTAGCAAACTGCTAAAAGCACATTCATCTCCAAACTAGATCCCTCACGCTGCAGGAAAAAGGAGAGGAAGAAAAGGTTGCAAGAAGCCAAGTGGTGCAACTTCCTCTCTAGCAGAGTACCAAGGACGGGCTCAGAAAAATCTCTTTCTGGATACAGATGCTCCAGCAGGTGGTATTTGCTATTACAGTAATGCCCAGGCACTACACATCTTCTAAGGTGTATGGCTGCCGTCTCTTCCTTCCCTTTGCTGTCCCCTTGGATAACCCAGCATTGAAGTGACCCCTCATCCCACAATAGCAATAAGGCTCTCGGTCCCGGTGCTGGGACAAGACAGGTTTTACAGGTCCTATCTGGGCTGGTTCAGCTGTACTGACCAGCAAAGCTTCACAAAGACCAAGCTGAGTACGACTGCCACAAGCACCCTGACTTCTCGCCTTCTTTTCGTTACTCATGCTAACTAACAAGACAGAAACCATCACTATTCAGGCCTTCATAGCTGGCTCACAGCTGTGAAACCCGCTTCTCTTGATGATGTTCAAGCTACCCTGGATCCCACTGTGAGGACAAAATAGAAGATACCTCTCACTATTAGAATCTCCAGCACAACCCAGCCTCTCCCAGCAGAAAGTATGCTAAGACGAGCTGCAGGCACACCATTAATCCATGAAGGCACTCACCACAGGAGCGAGTGCCAGCTCACGCAGACAGTATTGTACAGGCCTCAGGGACGAACCGGCTGCTTCTCCTAAGCCATTATCCAACAAAGCAGGTCTCCAATGCTGGGGAAGACCAGTACCTGTGTAATGAGCAATGGCACAAAGTTTCAGAGCTATCTGCAATATCCTCCTAGCTTCTCATGTTCAAGGAATTTCACTCTCCCAACATATATAGGTATCCAGGTTATGAATGGCAAAAGGAACAGGTTTCTAAAAGGATAACAGCTGGATGAGCAGTCAGGCTGCATGTTGCTTGTGCTTCCTAGGTGTTTGGGGTTTTTGCACAGTTTGCCAACAGCAAAACTCGAGTGGGAAACAACAACAAAAATATTCCCACCAACTCTGGTGGGCACTCAGACATATAGTGCCTCTGACCTGGGGGATCTGCAACATTTCAAGTTTATGAACTTCACCTTCACTCTTAGGGAAAGGAGGACAGCATTTCTGCCGAAAGAAAATGCAAGTGTGGGCTGGCGACACGTGACAAGGTCACACAGCAAGTCTGTGGCAGAGAAATAGTTCCCCCAGTTGCACTGCCGATGCCCTCTCCACCCAGCCTAGGACAAAACTCTCGTGCCACCATGAACAGACACACCAGTGCCTCCCACATCAACCTTTTTATTTTTTTTAAACTCAACCTCATATTTTTATTAATAAAATTTGCTAAAGTAGCAGCAGCAGGTTCCTTCCTGAGCCACTCCCAGCACTGCCCTTTTTTGCCATCACTTGCGATTTATAAGACGTAAAGAAATCTAGTAAAGCTTTCTAAGCAGATGATGTTGTGTACAAAATATTAATGCTGCTTATCCCTAAATTGATATTTCTTTGAAGACTTCTAATAAAGCCCAGTTCCTCCAGAGCCTTAACCATGACAAACGTCAATAAATGTTATGAGTCCCTGAGGCTGAATTTTAAAGGAGCATTAAAGATTAAAGAATGCACAGGTCAATTACTGAAACAAGCAAATGACTTTAGGAGTAATTACATATAATTTTGCCTTGTTTATTTTGCATTAGTTATAAGTGTCCATAATCCTGTGTCCCCCCCCAGGGTCTCTTATGGTTTGGGTTGAAAAATTCCTTCATCTCTCATTTGATGTTAAGCGCAGTTGCTAGGGCCAAAAAGTGGCTTTAAAAATGGTCTTATGGTGCCATATATATATATACACACACATACATATATACACACACAGGGTATCTCATCTATCCAGCATGTGTGTGCCTGCCCATCCAAAGCCCTCTGGAGCTGTGTGTCCCTGTATCCCTATTAGCACAGCCCATTTAGCTACACTAGGGCAAACAGTTCTCTATTTCAGTATCTGCATAAATGGCTAAAGCTACTAAGTGGCATTTTAAGGTCTGTATTATTCACACATAAAGCACTGGTACCTCCAGGTAAAATCAAGGTGATGAGACAGAGCTAAGAGCCTGAGCTGCTCTTCCATCCCTGGGCACCTCAGCTCCTCCATCACCTCCTGGCTCCGCGTGCAAACACATCACACCACTCTGTTTTAATGGTAGCCCAAGTTTTAACGCACTGAGACCCCACAGTTCACGAGGAACACCTTCACTTGCCCATGCTAGAAGTTACCATCACACCCATTAATACTAGCTCAGGTACTAATCGTTGGCCAAACCAAGGCAAACCCAACACCCAGAGCCAGTGGTGCAGCAGGACTGAAGGCAGAGCGGTGGTGGAGGGGGAAGGCCTGCGGGAAGGGGACGGGCAGGAGAGAAGTGCTTGCGCAGGGCTTTCACCCACTTTTCATTTCTTTTGTGTTCTCAGATCGCACTAGATTAGCAGACTATTTACATAGCCCTTATGAAGTACATTTGATGTTCAGGGCAGACTCAGCATCTCTCATGCGGCTGTTCTGCCTCTAATGTCATTTTATAGTGCGCCTGCTTATAACAAGGGTAATAAAATAAATTGGGGGGGGGGGGAGATTGAGGAACACATTATGCAGGAATCTGGACCTCTCTGCAGCCAGCAGGAAGAGGAAGCTCAGTAATGGACATGTCATAATCTTTCTGTGCCAGTTAATATACGTCCAGCATTACCCTGATGTTTTATTGCACTCCACACATTCAGCAGAAGCCCATTTCTTTTAAGTGATTTTGATAAGCTGATTGATGCAGTCCCTGTTTTTCTCATATGTGTGTGTTTGTAAGAACCCGTCTGCCTGATGCCATGGGCTTCTATCTAATAAAGGACCTATAATGTACTTATTTTCCTCGACCATGACTTTCCTCCACTTTCCCCTGCAATTTACTACTTTAGAGAAATTTAATCTGCTGCTGAAATTCACTGTATTATTAATGGAGAGTCAGTGCACAGCCTCACTGTAATTAAACTACGCACCAAGGAAAAAAAAAAACACAAACTCAACCCACCCAGTGTTCAAATAGCATCAAGGGTTTCACTGAAACTATTTGGAGCCAAGAAATGTAAAGCCAGGCAGAATAGCTTTCTCGGTTACTGAGCTGTTTGCTGGTTATTGCATAGCTGAGATGGCATGCAGATTTCCAACCTTCACAGCTTCCAAGGGATTAAATAAAACTCCTTCATTGCAGGTGTCACACATGCAAATTCTGGGTTGGAAGAGGGACAGGGTCCCTCCTCTTGATTAACGAAACACCTCAGCCCCTAGCACAGAAAACGTTTTGGAAAACGCTGCCACAGGCGGCTCTGGAGGCTGGAAGAATAATATAAATGGGCAAATTCACCCTGCAGGAATTTACTTGTGTCTTGGATGATCCTGATGCAACCCCTGCTGCAGGAATCTCATAAGCTGCTGGCAGAGCAGACAAGAACAGGAGCACTCCTCTTTGCTGGGACCAGCACCTCCAGACACAAGACGCGTACAGATGGCTGCAGCCACCTCCAGAATCACTTTTCCAGGCTTGCTTTTAGCCTGAGGCCAGGAATAATACTCATTACCTCTGTCCAGAGATGCTGAGGCTCAAGAGTTCAACCTACCATAACCAAGGCACAAAACACCCCTTTAGCAGGCAAAGAGACTATTCCTTACACTCCAACCTAACACATGGAAGGATTTCACCTATATCTCTCAGACTCCAAGCTACCACACAGAAGGACTTAATCTCAGGTTCCCACGCAGCACAGGGCAATACCAAGATAAAGTGATGCCAAACTGTGCGAGACTAGGGAACCTGGGAGTAGCTCATCTAAGCTCGTTCAGATCTCAGCAAATTAAACAATTGCAATAAAGCTCTCTGGCTGGCTGGTCGGATGCCTCGGGGGTATAACACACAGAGGCAGCTAATCTGCGTGACAGTGGGTTTGCTGTCGGGTGCATAGTGCCAGGTCACAAATCACAGCCACAGGGAGCAGAAGAGGGATCACTTTTGATCTTGACACATTAGCTGCTGCTGGGATGAAAAAGCAGGATATGACATATTTTCACTGGGAATGTGATGGGATTCAGAAGCCACAGAAGTTCACTAGGCCACTATTTGAAGCTCTCTCACTTTAATTTAAAGCAGTCAGAGAAAACAGGGCTACCAATTTCTTTCTTTTTCTTTTTTTTTCTTTTTTTTTTTTTTTGATAAGTGGGGGCTCTCTTTTCATTTGTCAAACCTCCATAGCAGGATTAAGCTATACGGAGAATATTTGCTGTGACATGGGCAGAAGCAAGAGATAGGACAGCATTTCTTGGGAAGAATGGGAACGGTGTGGAATGCAGAAGGAAAACAATGCAATGCTATCTGCTCCTTTCATTGGGACTCTGATGGTTTTTTCCTCTTTGACTCTGCACTCCAGAGTAACACACCTGTGAAAACATCAGCTGGGCAGCCAAGAGCATTTATTTACAATGAGTAAGCTGGTGGGAAGGGCTGACCAAGAGCGAACAAAAGAAAGCAGGAAAGAAAGAAATGCTAGTAATTGCTTCTATGGAAGAGCTCCAAAGTGCTGATAAATGTGCCAGTGCTGCAAACCTGAAAGACACTTGAAATTCCCAGGAAAAAAGTTCCTCTCCTGCCTCATTTTATACAACTTGTTAAGCAATTTACATGCAACACTAACCAAAAGTTGGAGGGGTAAAAATACAAACTTTTGAGTAAAACTACACTCAACTTATCAGCAAAAGAACCACTGATGCATTGCTTTCAGGAGCACATGCACACTCATGAATACTCAAGAGCACCCCAAAACTAAGATAAAACACAACAGAAAAGTCAAGCGTGCTTGGCAAGGACAAAATCTCCACTGATTTCAGCTGTTCAGTGCTAGTATTTCTCTGTCAATTTTGCAAAATACATTATTTTTAAGCTATAAGAACCTGCAATTGCAGGTGGGTTTCTTAAGGGAGAATAAGAGGCGCATCCCTAGCAGAAAAGTCACTTCTCCCTTGGCAAGATTTGGGGCTCTGCTGTGCAATGTGGACAGAGAGGAGTTTTTCATTGACATCGGACACCACAATATTCTGCCTTTTTGTTTATTTTTTTTTTAATGGGTAGAGCAAAGATTTCCCCCCTGTCCCAAGTCTTCTGAAAGGTAGTTGAACCATTTTGCCCAAGACTAAAACAAACCCATACATCTGATAAGTGCTGTACGACTGCAGCCCAAGATTTTATACTTCAAACAGGGAGTTGTTAGACAACCTTAATGGTAGCTTGTTCTTACCAGACCTGCCCACAACACACTGGTGTGTGCAGAGTGCAGATACTAAGGCCAAGGTATTTTGCAGGTATTTTTTTTAGCAGAAAGCTCACCAGTGTGATCTTGAAAATATGGATCTAGGCAATGGCAGTGGACACATGGAGAGGAGCAACACAAGAAATAACTCAAAATCTGCATCCCTTCCAGAAAGGTTTTTAATTCCCTATCTGGAAGTGGGTGAAAGCTGAAATAGGAAATATATATATATATAAATAGTTTAAAAAATTTTAAAACTCCTTGTTTGTCTAACCTAGGGTTGAAAAGAGAAGGAAATTTCATGACTGAAAGTAGCTGCTTGACTTCAAGGTGCAGCTTCCTATTGGTATTTATTTGCCAGGCTCTAGTCCCTATGCTTCCTTCACTCATTGGGAAGATTTTGTACAGCGTATTTGTGAAGGATGATTGACTACAGGGAGTCTTTGTTGTACTATCTGCTGTAATTATTTTAATTCAAACACATTCCCTTATAGGACTGACATCATAAACGCTGTTTTCTATAACAAATAGCTGTCAAGGCTGTCAAGCAGATCTGCTTACTGTTTTATATCATTACGATATTTAATTTCAACTCTGCGTTCTTTGTCAAATGTTCTCAAGATTTCCTTTCCCTGGTAGCAGATCAGACAAATGCCTTCAGTTTCAAACAGATCATTCTTTAGGGCGAGGTCAGAAAAAAAGACAGAGGGAATTTGCAGTAAGATGCTTGTGCCCCAATGAGAACTCATGGCCAGTCTTAACTTTCTTACAGCGCATTGCTGTACATATGGGTGTTATTAACTGCCAAGCTAGTTGGGTTTTATGACATGCTCAGACTCAAACCTTCTTAGTAATAAGATCACACAGAAGCCTTTCTATTATCAGGCTTTAAACAGGACCAGGAGCTGATAGAAATAGGCAGCACTTAATTCCCAGCTTCTTCCTGTATTTCTCATTTATCTGACTTCCAGCCTTTCTCGTTAAGTAAAAAGCCGTGGTTCAAAAATAAACACTTCATAGTCCTCAAAGGAGAAAGACTGTGGCATGGTCAGGAGCCATCACCATGCAACTGAATTACTGAAGCATTTGGAGGCTTCACATTAGAACACAGCATGTCTTGCTTAGAAAAAGGCAAGTTTCCATGTCTGTTGCTCTCATTAGCTGCTCTGCCCTGCCCTACAAACTTGCCTGGCTAACACCTGCTCTATTTGAGCCACCTCTGAATTTGATCCTATGATTCAAGGAATCCTCCTCTGCTTGTTGCTGCTGTGTCAAACAGCCTGATGAGAAGAGGTACCAAGAGCCCCAAATGGTTCGTTGAAAATGCAAATCATTTTGCAAAAAACAAAGCAGGGAGCTGCTCTGTTTCAGGAGACTTTTGGACCCGCATGCCCTCTCCCACATGTAGCTTTTGACAGTGACAAGCGCTGTTGATCCTTCTCTGTTTATTTGAAAGGGAAAGCACACAGAGCGGTTTACCCTGCCCCTCTACGGGTGGACAGGAGATGCTGAATGGAAATTCAATGAGTACAAAGCAATCTGACCTCTCTATCACTGCAGACAGGCACACTAAACCCATTTTCTGTGGGCTGGCATGTGACATCTGAAACTGGTGTTAGATCTTGCATGTGCTGCCAAGTCATTTTCATGGGCTCCTGGAAAACACGCCTGATAGGAGGTTTCCAAAAGCCACCTTCATATCTCATTGCCCTTTACACGTGCCGGCCCATACAGAGGGAGTGACAAATGTCCATCTGCCTGCTCCTATCTTTTCAGAGCAAGAGAAGCATAAAGCAACAGAGAGTTTCTGGTATGCAGGACCAGCCCAGAGGGAAGCAAGATGCCTGAAGAGAGGGTGTTTCAAAGGGGGCTGAGCACAGCCCACCTTGCCCACAGCAGGCTGCAAAGACACCAGAGACCTCAAGACTCCCCCAGCTGCACTCAGCCTGTTGGGAAAGGTCCCTACATGTCCAGAGGGCTCCTAGTTCCTCAAGGCAGAAACCACCTTCATGATAAATATTACTACCATGCCTGGTACAATGCAGACTTAATTCTAGGCTATTAACAGAAATCACAATTAATGAGAAGTGAGAGGCAGGCATGGCACAATTGCTCTTTCCATGGCAGAATGTGACTTCCCTACACAAACACCAGTGCACGTGCGGTCATAAACACAAAACAAACCCCCAGCTCCCTCTGAAGGAGTAAGCATTGGCACAGCCAATATTTCATTGGCTCAGCTACTGAGACATGGGGCTGCAGCCTATTAGGAGCCCGGCACATGCTCTGCTATATGTAGCTTATCATTTAATTAAAAAATAACACACAGGTTTGGGGGACCAAGCCAACGATATACACTGAGCCGCTCTGCTTTGCATCTCCTGCCTCTCTAGTTGTCCCTGCCTGCCATGTGTAGGTATATAATACTGTAACCTTGCTTTCCAGCACAAAAGTGCTATAAACCATCAATAAATTTTACTGACTTTCCAGTGACCTTCATGAGGACTGGAAGAGTCACATCTCACACCAAAGATGGAGCTGTAAATATTTTATCTGTGCAGTAAACACAGTGCCGACAGCAGCAACTCACTCATGTCCTGGGGACTGCTCTGTGAGCATTGCCGCTGTGCTGAGATGGAGATTTATCTGCTGCTTCAAGAAGAACCTGGGCACAGAGGTAGAGCAGCTCGCAGAAAGCTATCCTATTCCCAGCAGTTTCATGTCATCGGCAGCGGCTGCTGCCTTGTTACAGAGCAATTCCCCAGCTCCATGAGAAAGGCAGGGAACAGGAGCCAGGCTGCAGGAAAGCAGAGGTGCTAACTGCTTCTTCAGTGAGGCCCTGAGCCAGCAAAGCACTAAAATGTGTTGGAGTTTGACAACAGGAGATGTCCTCTGGCTTCTATGGAGTTTATGGCACCTGCGGTTTTTTTCTTTTGCAGACTCTAGGGTTAAGGTTTGGGTAGAGGGTTCTGAAACTATCATTAATTCACGTTCTCCCCAGCCATGTAGATGTCTTACAAATTCAGGAGTATTCATACCCAACCAGACTTCTCACTGTTGTAGGTAAGGACAAGCTGACCCATTACCAACAGAAAAATAGATTACCCTAACCCTGCTTTGGAGGGTAACTGCATCCTGGGTGCACAATACCTGCAGCCTACACTACTGCCATCCATCACTCTGATCGGCTGCTCCCAGGCTCGTACAGGTGTGGGTCACACTATCTCAGTACTGTTGTGTCCGTCTCCCCCCAGACATTCCACCAGTAGCTGTGCCTGGACTCTGGGTTTCTGGGGATGCTATTTGGTGTAGATCCTCTCCTCAGTGCCAGTGACAGAGAAATGGGGCCCCATGGTCCCGGTGCACTCTCTGAGCTCTTGCTGCTGATGGTTGCCCTCGAGTTCCATTTAGCCCTGCAGATCACAGCAGCTATAGCCACCCACCTGCAATGAATGGGCCATTCAAAAGAGACCATCTTGTTTTACCATTACCCAATCTTAATGGGATTTCCATTAAGGAAACAAAGAAACCTCTTTTCTGCTAAGCCCAAGGCCTGTGGAAAGCAAGGAGGAGTGGGTAACGTGAGCCTGTTACCAACTGGCTTCCCCTACAAGGGTGAGGAGCAGCTCACACAGGATGCAACCCAACTCTCGCAGCTTACTCAGGGTTTAAATCTGTCCTGTGAAATGGTCTGTTCTGTCCAATTTTAAACACTTTATGCTCCCAAGGATGCACTCCTTTAAGGCATTACCACTTCTCTAGATCCCCAAAGGGCAAGTGATTTAGCAGTATGGTGCCCAGACCATGGACGCACGCTCAAAAAGCCCAAAGCCCCTCAACATCTTTGGTTTTCCTTGTCACTGTAATAAACTGTAGGAAAAGTTTGTTAATCAAATTTGTTGTGCTGTGAGTGTTGCTATGTGGCCTGTTTTGTTGGTGCATGCGGGTTTTGCTTGGTGTGGCATATGAAAATGTCAGGGCCGCAACATCCTGTGAAGTAGGCATGGAGAAGGTTGCAAACCGGTGGAGCAACTTGCTAAACTGTTTCTACATTTGTAACCTTGTGACTGAAACGCCTCCCACCGCTACCTCCTGCTGAGCAGACAATTGTGGTAACTCCCCCGTTAAGCGAACAATTGCAGCAACTGAAATGCCCGGATAAGAACATGTGTAGTGCTTGTTCAGCAAGGTCACCGCCAGCAACGCAGAGGAAGACTATGGCCTTCATCCTCACAACCCCCAGAGGGCCCGAGACGACCCCCCAGCAACAGCACTTACACCCGGGACAACCAGGCTATAACAAGGGGACTCTGGCGGGGGTGAGGCGCATGCCCTTGGTGGAGCAATGACTCCCCGGCCACCCAGCATGCTGCTTTACTTGCTCAACCGCTTGCTCAATTAATAAAATTCGGAAGTTACCCATATTGGCTTTGGGTTTTGATTATCTCAACTATAACAGTCACCATGTGCCCTTCTAGCCTCTGCCACACACATCCACCCTCTTGCACATAATCCAGACTCAGGATGCTTGCATCAACCTGGATGCGTTGTTATTCTCTAATATTTCTTAAGGCAAAACCGCATCTACAAGACAATCCCCAAGGATACATCCCTTTGTTTTCTAGCACGTGCTGCCAGGAGACATGCATGTGAATTGCCCGCTGCTATAATTGCGCCAAGAACAAGCAAGCCTCCAAGGGTTTAGCCAACAGCCTCCATGCCGGCTTCCTGGGCTCCATCACTCCTGCTGCTGGCAAGGGCTGGGACTACTGGGAAACCAGCCTGAGGGATATGAGGGTGAGATGCCCGGGCTACTGGCGTGGCTCCCATCTCTCATACCTGTCCTCAGATATCTTTCCTTACCCTGCTGGTTGCATCTGGTCCTAAATCTTCAGCTTTCTCCCAAGTAAACTAGCCCAGCTTGGACTGGCATGGCCTGCTGCTTTGGATCATCCTCATATCTTCCCTATGGAAAGATCCCAAATCTCCCTCCTGCTAAGTACAATCTCACTCCAGCTCCTCAGGACAAGGACAGCCCAAACCATCATGTTGTGGCATGAGGCAACGGCTTGCTTTGGGTTGTTTGCCCACCCAGAGATCCCTGTGAATGCGTGCACAAAGACACAGTGTTCACACAAACACAGGCTGCTCAGTTTGTAAAGGGTTAGCTCGTGAGAGTAAAGGGTTAGTTTTGTCTGGCAAAGGCTCCCAACCACCACCCCCCTCCCGATTTATTTCTGCAATTGTAATTAAGGCCCTGACAAAGTGGTTTAGCTGCCTGAGTCTTTTGTTCAATTTATTGATTAGCTATTTCTCAGAAGTTCATTACCATCCAGAGGCTGGGAATTGGGAATTGGGTCTATGTGGTTTTTCAAGGCTTCATCTCTGCTTCAGATGATTAAATGCAGCCACAACACATCCATCCTGCATTGAACAGCTCTGCCCAAGGTCAAACATTCATGCAAAACAGGAGTGCATATCTGCATGTCTAAATATCATCTGCATGAATTTCCAAGAGGATGTTTTTAAAGCCTTCTCAGCAAGTAGGAAAAAAAATATTTATGGAGGTAAGGCAGGTCATATCTTAATGGTCTCAATACAATATCCTTTAATTATAAACCAATATATATAAAAAAAAATCACAAGACCAAGTCTCTTAGAGTAGGAATGGGGGAGGTGTGAAATTGCAATTGGCACAAATTGGCAGCTTCTGCTCAGGAGTGGAGGGCTGAACGACAGGGTGGGCAATTCTGCAAGTCAGAAACATGGAGGAAATACTGGATACCACCATCCGTCTTATGCTGGGGGAAACAAAGGACTCCAGTACACAATGCTGTCCATCAACAATCTTCATTAAGTTCAATATTTATCACAAGGACAACATACTGCACCCCCATCTCTTTTTAAGAAGCACAACCTGCTGTCTTTCCTTGAAAGATTTTCTGGGCAAATGAGATGCAGCAGGTTTCATCCAGATTTCCATGGAGTATTTGTCATTAGCTAAGCTTGAGAAGACAGGATTAAGCAGAAGCTGTGACATGGGTGAAAGTCTCAACAGAAGCTGAAGGGCATAGCACTGGGAGGAAAGAAATTCTTGATGGAGATACCCAGTAACTCATGTTATTCAATGTTTTCAAGGGTATTGACCACAGCATAAGAAAAACAAACACACATCAAGGAAAGGAGCAGAAGGGCACCAGGGCAGGTGCCAGGGCAGGAGAGAACTGGAAGTAGCACAGGTCAAGCAAGGAGAGCTCAGGACTGGGGTCAGAGCTGGCAGTGTGCCCAGGGGCCAAGAAAGCCAACAGCATCCTGGCTTGTATCAGAAATAGTGTGGCCAGCAGGACCAGGGCAGCGATCATGCCCCTGTACTCAGAACTGGTGAGGCCACACCTCGAATACTGGGTTCAGTTTTGCGCCCCTCACTACAAGACATTGAGGTGCTGGAGCATGTCCAGAGAAGATGCTTTTCCCCTGCACTGCCTTCATCCTCCCTTCTGAAGATGTGTGCTTGCCTGGCCACCTGAAGATGCACTGGGGAATAAACAAGAATTTCTGCTGCTAACTGGGAATTTCACCACTTGGAAGACCAGCGTGATGCCTGGAGGTATCAGGCATAGCACTTCCAGTAGAGGTAGGTACGCCTAGCAGCTCTCATCACTTGTGTCCGAGAAAGTCACATCAACCTTCAACTATAAGAGGCATGGGCTACAAAGGTGCCTGGGGGGAGGAGAAGGGCCATCCTACAAGGGGAGATTAAAACAGTTTAAAGTTATGCAGCCAATTAAAGTGAAGGCTGAGGACAGAAGAAACTGCTAATAAAGATACTGAGGGTGTAAACTTTGGGGTGAGGAAGAAGAGCTACTCAAGCTAAGGCACAATGCTGCATACCATTAGATGGGCATGAAGATAAATACAGCTCCAGTGCAGAAGGGACCTGAAATAATTACACAGATGGACTCTACACAGCTCTCCCGTGCAGTTACAGGGAAGCCTGGCAGCCTGTGCCATTCGGAAATATAAATGAGATTATTTTTTTTCTGAAACATTAAGAAGTTAGTTTGGCACACACCTGGGACAAAGTTTTAAACCATTTTGGACACGCAGCACTATTCAGCTCTTCAACACTTGGCATGGGCTCCTTTTCCTTCATATTAACAAGGACAGGCTCCTGCTTTCATGTCCCCTTAGTATCTGATCTGCCTTTCACAGACTACTTCTGCAGTGTGGTAAGAGGCACTGAAAAAATCCCATCCCATGGTAAGCAATGCATTCTCAACAGGCATGTCTGTACAAACTAAGAGCACGTGGCCTCCTGCAGCAAATGTTATTCAGTCATTTGCACTAAGAGGAGAAATAGTAGACCCTTAAAAAAGTCATTAGGAACTGCCAGAGAAACAACTCCTTGTCTCAGCACCCTGCTCTTTGATACTGTGCTTTCCCTTTTTCAAGCTTGTCCCAGTGCAAAAAAACTTTAAAAAAAACCATTTCATCTCAAGGACAGGAGATGAGTAGTTTACTCATTTCACTTTCTTTTCAAATAAGCTGCATTGTTTTCTTTTCCAATAATTGATCTTTTTCAAAATAAATACCATTTATATTCAGACAAGACCATTTCCTGCTCCCCTTTTAAGTCAGCACCTCTGTGTGTGGCACCGCAATTATTTCTGCAGTGACACACTTGTGATCTTAGTTGCGCTGTGTGCTGGATCACCAAGAAACTAAGCAGACTTTTATGTAGGGATAAGGTGCTGGCTATTGGTAACGAGTAAGAAGAAAAAAAGGGGAGGGGATGCTTTTCCCCTCCACCTCCTGCATCTTATGAAGATTTTGTCTCCAGTTTTCTCCCCTTGCCTTGGGGTCCCTTTCAAGGGATGTAATTGATATAGTCGCTGAAAATAATGGAATTTATAGCCCAGACTCAACACTATAAATTTAGCTATTATGTTCCTGATGGGAAAATGAAGAACAAAATGAATTGAGACAGAATATTTGTCTTAATAATTGTCTCTTTTCTATGCTGTATGTGTTTAATACGTCAATGTGTATACATGCATGAACATATACATACACATACATATAACTATATTTAGCAAAGGGGAGTTTTTGTTTGATTTTTTGGATTGGTGTTTTGTTGGCTTTTTTTTTTCCTTCTTAAATGCCCACATCAGCACAAACCCATGGCCAGGCAAGCACACATTAAGAAGCCACCTGTAACACAGCAACAAGGTGAATTTCCTGTACTGGAGCTGTTTGATGGGGAAAGAGCCAAACTTTGTATAATCCAGACATGGTAACAACCAATTGCTCTGTGTTGCAAAAAGTAGGTAGATTCTTCTTTGGGCTTTTGGCTGTTTTTCAGATTTATTTCATTTTTAGCCAGGAAAGTAAGAGCTGAGCCAGCACGTCTCTGCTCAAAGCCATTGCCCTGATACTCTGATAAGGTTTCCCACTGAAACCTTCCCTCTTCTCCACTCCTCCCTTCCCATCCCTGCTCCGATTTCTGCTGTTTCGGGATGGGGTAGTCCAACGTCATCTCCATCCCGCTGTGAACATACCACCAAAAAAAAAAGTGCATGTCCAGGCTGTGATCATTTGTCATTTAGATAGAGTCTATGATATGAACCATGGCAAACACTGTAATGACTAATTTCAAACATTTATTACAACACTTGAGAGACTTGAAAGCTCTCCCTGCTCTTGATTTTAATAAATGCAGTCTTGAAGCAGCCGCTTATCAAAGTGACACAAATTGTGTGGTAAATAGATTATGGCACAGCTGAAATACTGGAAAATGAGATCAGAAATGCTACTATCTTCCATTTAAGGCTTTGTAAGATGCTCCGATCATGCAGATTCTAGAAAAGTGGCACGGGCAGAGCTGGTGAAAGTGGGAAGAAGCCAAAATGCCAGGGGATCAACACAGGGCCAGCTGGCTGCTTATCATCCACCTATTTGCATATGTACAATTTCTTGCACATTAACAAGTTTGTACACCAAAGGGCTGGGGAAGAGATACCAATATTCCTTAAAGTCATCATTTTAGTGCCAAACTGAGATACAAGACCGGCTTCATCTGGAAAGGAGTTATCACAGCAGCAGCAAGACTTCCTCATGCTGTTCTCTGCTCCTCAATCTCATTGTCTTCACGGAATAAATTTAACTCTTATCAAAACTTACAAACAGTATTGAAAAGGGAAATATTTTGTCTTTTTGGTAAATTGCATATAGATTTCAATATGCAGATAAATTAAATAGCTGAATTAATATTTGTTTTCCTAAAGTTCTAAAAACTGAGACAAGAGCTTCATTTTTGGAATATGCTTTGACCAAGAAAATTGTTAAAAATCTAGAATACAGTTGTTTTGTTTTTAAAAAGCATTCTCAAAAGGCATGGAGAAGGGAGGTATAACAAGCCACACTTTTCAGCCAGCCACACAGGAACTCTGTAGGCCAGCTGGTAAAGAAACTTGAACACAAGAGACAGGAAAATTAGCTTGGAAATGTAAGAACCTTTTCATCAAAACAGGATTCATTTTTAGAATCAGCTGCTGCCAATTGTTTTTAAGGTACAAAGAAGGGAAAAAGGTATCTGGTATTACGGGATTTCTCACTCAACACAGCAAACACTGTGGATCAGATTATCTCTATATTTATAGCTCTCTCTTCCTACTGAAGCAACCAGGCCAAATTTGCATGGGAAGGAAACCCACCCAGTTTCAGAGAAATGGGAAGTACTAGAATTTGGGGATTCAGCTCAAGTCAAGACAAATGGCACAGTTATCTTCGAGGTCACCCACAACAGCCTAGCATTCCACAGACACTCATGTGGCAGGGTATCCACCCCACCTGAAAGCTCTGTTAGGCTAAATTTTTAAGTTCAATAGGGTCACTGTGCACTGAACTGGGAGCAACAGCTGTCTGTAGAGACACTACTGGCCACAGCAGGTGCCTGGGCTCCAAATTTAGGTATCTAACTTCGATGATTTAAATTTGATGGAGAGAATATACCCCCCACTGTGCTAATTTTGGAGGATCTTTGCCTAAATCCCCTGGGCAATCCTTCTTTGCCTCTTTATGGTACATCCCTTTGAAAAGATGCTGCCTAAGAATAAGGCTGCAAGTTTTGAATATGCAAAGCAGGAATATTCCCCATCAGATATTCTTTTGCTTTATTCATATGATTGAAACTCTTGTTATGGTTCTTGCAAATCCAAGGAAATGTGTTTACAGTCTCATCAACTGAAAAGAATTGGATTCCCACGTTGCAGCTCAGGAGATTTTCTGGGGTTTCTATCAAACACAGTGACTCTGGCAGTAGAAGGCTACTTTAATAAGCGCCTATATTGCAGTCTCATATTAGAATACACAATTAAAACCAGAAGAGGATACACATGCTTTCAATCTCCCTTCAGGAGAAACTCCAGAAATCTGGGGAGTGGGGAAAATAGATTCCTCCCAACCGCCCTAAGTTCTTTCTTGTATTTCTTCTGCCCTTGATGCTGGGGAAATTTCATCCTCAGCCCTGAAGACCTCTCTAGTTACACACACCAGGTATGGAAGAAGCTGGCAGAAGAGATGGGAGCTCTGCAACAGCTCTGCGACAGCACTGCATCTTCACTGCAGCCTCAATCATCACTCATGCTGAGAAAGAAGCAGAAAGGGGAGAGGAGCAACCTCTTGCTCTCCAGACTCTGCAGACCAGTGTTACAGACCCCTTCCTGGGGGATAAAGTTAATGCACAAAGCAGCTGCTTGGAGCGCACAGATTCCTCATCCAAAGCATATCCCCTCCTGCTGCAGCACTGGCATGAGCAGGAAATGCATTAGAGGCTTGGCAGATACCAGCCTGTGCAGGGCACAAGTCATCAGCTTTCCCCAGTACTGTGAGCAGTTGTCTTACAAAATGTAGGCAGTTGGTGGCATCCAGCGTGGATGAGGTACGCATGGCACAGGACCGGGCAGCTGAGCCCATTTAACATGTTTCACCTTCTGGAAATGCCTCCCCTTCTCCATCGACTGGGGACAATGAGCTCTGGACTCATTGCACTGAAGATACGCCAGAAAGATTGAGGCATTGTTAAGCTGGATATGCACTAGTGATTACACACGCCTTACCTACATGAGACTTCAAAATGCAGCTGGTAGGGTTTGGCCTTGGGACAACCTGATTTTTCCTCTATGCAAGATTCCTTTGCCAACAAACTTACTCATGTCATTCCCATCAATGTCCCCAAGCAAGGTAACATGTTCAGTGGGGCTGGCTGGGAAAAATACAAGCCCTAGAACTAAACAGGGACCAACTTGACACTATAAACATCCCGCGAGGGTACAGAGTTTTGCTTCCGGTTGCCTTACAGCAAAGCAGTGGGAGCCCCATAGCCTCTTCCCAGCCCAGCACTAGTAATGAATAACTCTCGTTATTCCCAGCCAAGAACCACCCTGGGCTTTTCAGCCCTGACACATGATATGGGTCCCATGGCCTTATATAGGATTTTCATGCTCAGCTAGGGAATTTAGGCAACCCAGTAGTAATATCCCCCTAATCACACACCACTACTTTCAGACCTTTCCTCTCTTTCTGCTTGATAGCGTGTAAACAGATCAGGCTTTTTTTTTTTTTTTTTTGTGGCGCAAAACCACAACTGTTGTTGCGTGATAGGGGAGCTGCTCTCAGAACAAGAGTAACTCAGCCTAAAATGTAGTTTCAGTGACTTTCATCTATAAATCACGAGCTACCTTTAGGTGGCAGGTAACTGTCACCCCTTCGATGCAGGGGACTACAGCACACAGAGATGCTCGAATTGCTGTCAGGAAGGGCAGAGCTGGAGCTCAAGTTTCCCAGCTCCCAATACAACCAGCTCCCATTTACTTTTCACTTTCTCTGTTTCTAAGTCATAAACAGAGGTGGCACTTTTGACAGGTATTTCAAGCTCTTGCTGGGCTTGCCGTTTTCATTTAAGGAGTCATCAGCAATAATTCCCCCATCTCTGATTCAAGCGAGGCTTTTTGCTACCTGCTACTCACTGCCTCTGTGCTCCTGCGGTGCCCCAGCCCAACGCTGCCCGCGACAGGGTGGGCTTCCGAGCTCAGGCAGCGACCCTGGCAGAAGAAACAGCATTGGGATAAGGAGAGAGATGCTCACACTGAGATGTAGCCATGGCAACATGCTTTTGCAGAGCAGAAGGCATATCTGCCAAAGCTCAGAGATTTGCCATTTGATCGCATGGATTTCCATGCTCTGGATGCGATCACATCACACAAAATCCAGGTCAGGCTTGATGCCTTGAATAATTCTTTACCCTCAGGGGCACAGAACTGATGTAGGAAGCTGTCTCTCATGGAGGATATGGTAGGATTAAACAGATTATCTTTTTGGCCAAAAATAAAGGTGAGCTGTGCAAATGAAGAGACACCCAGTTCTGCTTTTATTGCGCAGGAGGCAGCAGGGAAGCAGCAGAACCTCAGAGCTGTGTGTGGAAATCTGCATTTCCCAGGGAGGAGGTAAAGCACAAGTCTCTAGAGCCAGGGTACGATCCTTCTAACTAAAAATCCCATCCTGTCTTCCTCTTCACCTTGTCACTGTTATCCAAAGATAGGAGTAACCACATTTCCAAACTTGCAACAGTCACAGCATCAGTTTCAAGCTTTTCACCAAGGGCTGCCTCTGAACAACCTGTCTGGGCTGGCTAGGCTCTTGGCAGGGGTTTGTCAAACCACCAGTGCAGACCTTCCCTTGGCCCCCAGCAATCACCAGCAGCCGTGGAGGTGACAGCCCCAGCAGCCCAGTGCCCACCCAGCAGCAATCCACCTGCTCTGAGGAGCCAGCATCCTCACCCTGCACACAGAGTCCCTCCTGCAGCCTTCTGCAAAAACAGGGACCAGCAACAGAGCAGAGCTATGAGGTGCCAGAGGAACAGCCTGCACCAGCATGTGTTAGCATGGCAAGGAGAACATGAAGCCCTAAGAGGCAAAGGCAAGCCAAAAGAGAGAGAGAGAAATCACAACTCTTCAGGGCTTTTGGAGATTTGTGGCAAAGCCTGGAATGAAAATACTCTCTCTTGGGTTCTGCCACTGAACCAGACCTGCAGACTGGCAAGGGCTGTATTTGCTCTGATATGTGCCTGTGCAAATCACGAAAGCCAGGTCTGAAGACCAGAAAGAACAGGCAGCTTGAGAGCAAACAGCGCAGAGCAAGTGAAGGATGTGCCAAGCATTTTGATTTGAGCAAGTCTGCAAGAACTGCTGTGAACTCAGCACACCTCTTTGGGTCAGTGGAGAAAGAGGGGGAAGGAAGAGCCAGAGCTCCAAGTGGCATTGCTCAACCTTCTTTGCTCTGATGTAGTCTCCATCACCTGATCCCAGGAGAGGACAGTGACAGAAGAAACCACAGCTCCACAGAGTGGCTTTACACTGGCTGTGATCATGTGTGCACTCAGCTCTCTATAGTGGCGAGGGAGGGTCTGAAGAAAAATATAAAAAACAGGTGGAAATCCGAGTCAGAACTCAGCTGTGTTGGGGGAAAAAAAAGAACCAAAAGCTTATTTCATATTTTGAAGGTATTTTTCTCACTTTTATGCTAGCAAACCTGAAACTCCTAGAAATATACATGTTCTTCACCTGACACCTTTTAACTAGTGTACCCTTCCCTCAGTAGCTCCAGGGCTTTAACCTTTGGAAAACAACAGGTCCTGAGACCTTGAAAGGAAAAGCCAGCAAGGCAGAGATCATCCTCTATTAGCGCAGGAACAAGGAGGGAGGGGGAATTTATCCCAATCATACAAGTCTTTTGGAGAGGTTTAATTCACTCCCATGTCAGGTCCTTTCCTTCCTGCCCTCCCCACCCCCAACTCCCTCTGAACCAGTCTTCCTGTCCCTTGCTTTTCACCTCTGTAGGTTTGAGCATGAGATAAACATGCCCTAATTATTTTCCTCTTGCACAGCTGAGCCCTGCAGCCCTTCATTTCCTTACCTGAATGCTCTCGCTTCAAGTGGGTTATATACGACAAAGCCTTTCGAGTATATTTGTTGTGTGGCAGAACTCGGGTGTCACGCAAGCATCTCAAAACCCTCTTTTCCCCAGCACAGACTAATAAGGACATGAATTACTCAGACTTCTTACAGTCTGGAGGACCAAAAGAGTAGGGGAAGGAAGAAATAGGGTCACAGATCCTCTTGCCTTCAGACAAATAGCATGGTTACTTCTGTGGTTGATAGAGATTAAAACTTGCCTTCAGTTTTGTGCTCAGTTTTGCAGAGGGAGATGTAGAGCTTGGTTGCATTGCAACTGCCTTAACATAACCATAATATCTTACATCTCAGCAGGCACTTTGTTGGCAGCTTCTGCAAAGGGCAGGGAGCAGTGGGAACAGCCACTGCCCCATCTGTCCCATGGGCTGACCCTAGGAGATGCTGGCTTCTGCTCTGAGCCAAGGCAAATCAACGCAGAGCTGGGCAGTGCAAGGGAAGCTGGTGCTTTTGCTGCATTTGCTACATCATCCTCAGCACACTTTTACAAGTGTTGAGATCAGAAGGCTCTCATCATGACTGGTGCCTCATTGTACCAAGCACAGACCACCAGCACAAAGCTCCACAAGGCATACACCATCCCCTCTTTCACATACAAATATCAAGTGCAGCAGGTAGATAGGAAGAGGCACTGAAGCTCACCAGACATCCAAACCTTGCTTTATGCAGGTAAAGTATAGTAGGAAAAATCATCACCTAGAATACCTGAATACAGGTCTTTGAACTGCTTCTGTATCAGTATTAGGTACAGAGCACAAAAAGGCAGGACATATTGGTGAACACAAAGTAACCATCTTTCAAAATTTTCAGACCCTCAGGAGCCCTCAATGACAGATAACTGTCTTGCCTGCTTTCACCACATAGGAACACGCAAACCTTTCACAGTGATTCCCCAAGTCCTCCCTTTCCTTGCAGCGTCCTGTTTTGAGATGACTTCTTCATGAGGTCAAGAAAGACAACCCCAAAAAGCATGGCGGTTGCAAAGGTTCTGCATTAATGGTGCTATTAATAGTGATATCACACCAGGGATGTTACCAACAGATTAATTCTGTGACACAGACCAAGCAAGAGAGGCCACCGTGACTTTTGGTCACCAGGGAGCTCAGCCATAACCCCTGGTCTAGGACCGCATCAATAGAGAGAGCTGTGCTGGCATAAGGGCTGCGGGTCAGTGCAAGTCCCCTCTGTGGTAGGGAGCCCATCAGCAGAGACAGCAGACTTCTGCTGGCAGCTGGCCCTACAGTCCAGCCAGATGTTCAGCAGTGTGGAAACCTGTCACCCCCCAGTTCTGCTTCCAGAGCTCCCTTTCCATGTCCCATTTCTCCCAACCCCATACGGATTTTGCGGTGTGGCTTGTAAGATCAAAAAGGTTGGCTGGGATTTGACTCAGCCCCCCTCTCTGCTTTGAACTTCTAATTATTTTGCTAATTCTGAGCCTAGCACTAAGATGCTCTGAGCACCCTGAAACCTTCCCTGCAAAAATCAAGCTGCAGAATGTCTCACAGGATCTAATCCCCAGTGAGAAATGCTCTAACCTTTCCTAGTAGCCAAGACCAGAGCTTGTCTACTCATTTGCAATTAAGTTCCTGAGCTAATGAAGCTGCTTTAAAAAAAAAGAAAAGTAAAAAAAAAAAGAAAAAAATCCAACTATCTCAGGTCAGTCTAATTAAGAAATGTTGTACCTTGCACTCCCGGTGTATCTTGTGGTAAAGAGCTGTGCATGCTTTCAGCTTTGGCAGCAGAAAAGGTGTGATTATTTATTTATTACATGAACACAGAGAAGCTTCAGGAGTATGAGATGCCTATGCTGTAAGGGAGCTGGAAGTATAGAGACAAGAAATGACATTCAGCTGGAACCTGTAATTATAAGAGGGGACATTGACCATATAAAATGCAATTTTGTAATGAATACTTATGCATTAATTTTTCTTCAAGATTAAAAGTACACAATCGAATCAAGGCCAAAGTGGAGCTTGCCCTCAAGGAAAGACAGTTTGGAAGACAAATGCAATTATGCCACTGCCATTTGCAGTGCTACAGAAAGTGGCCGAGGAAACCTCATGAAAAAAAGTCTTAGAGAAAAAACTGTTTGGAAACAATTTTGCTTCTGATCTGAGTCTCTCCCTTCCCTTGTTAAGGGAAGGGATCTTTGCTGCTAGCTACGGGCTCATGTAAACAGGATCTTGCCAGCTAACATCTGCTCCTGATATGCACTACCTATCTTACATCAGCAACCAACCATCTTCCCTCTGCTTTTCCTTTGATTGAATCATGTTTATGCTGCAAGAACTAGACCTAATCTGCAAGAACAAAATTTTAATTAAGTGCCTCACTAGAAAAAAAACTTAGTTTTTAGGAACTGGTCCACCGCACTCTCTGCCTGTGCCTCTGCAGCACATTAGCCCACAGCCTTTCAGGACTCTGCCTGCTTGTACATAGTGCTGCATGACAGGATCCCAAACTTCCCAAGCATCCATCAAGCCATTGGTATGTGTCACCAGTGCCTGAAACACTGATTCCCTGAGCTTGGTGCCCTTTACTCAAGAAGCAAGGAACGACAAGGTGTTAAGCAACAGAAGTTGTATTTAAGCCTATCTTTCTTTTTTAGCCAATTAGACCAATTTTACAATCTGCAGAAGACACCAAGGTTAGAGGGTGGCTGTCAGCACTGCTCGGGCACAGCTCATCTTGATCGGTTATTAAAATTCTGCTTGTTAGCTGTTGAGAAAAGACGCATCCAAAATGACCCCACGCTGCCGAGAAACCCGTTGAATCATCTCCATGGCTGAATGGAGCATTTGCACAGTCTCCTCATCAAAAAAAACAAACAAACCCAAAACAAAAAATCAAAACATCCCAGTGAAACCCCCAAATCTTTTCTGAATTATACTACAGATTATCCATGGCCATAGTTGATGGAGGGGCACTGTTGGGTCCACAGCTACAGCTTTCCATGAGCAAACCCCAGATCTTCAGCAGAGGGCTCAGTTTGCCGTGAGCCATCACTGCCTGGCTGAGCAAGGGCTTCACTGCAGTGTGTGCTGTGCTCGGCTCAAAAGGGCCTTCCCAAAACAGCCAGTGCACACAGCAACCCTGTAACAACAAAACCACGACTGCGGACTACGCACATTGGACTCACATGATCAACTGACACTAATTACAAACTACCGAGCTGCACTCGAATGGTGGGAAGAAGCCCCATACCACACCTTTGCTCATCATAACGTTCAACCCTGAGCTATCCTACAGCCTGAGAGCTCAGCAAAAACCCTAAAGTTACCAGTCAGCAAGGACATACAAAGGGACTTGAGGGGGAAGGAGAGGAGGAATTGCAGGGAGAAGACAGACTCCCAAAACCAGCACATGGGGGTTGAGGGATGGAGGAAAAAAATAGAATTTAGAGAGAAGCAGCCAAATGTGGGGAAAAGGAGGGGGGGGGGGGGGGGAA
>JANZLQ010000002.1:29319443-29346721 GCA_026212715.1 Elanus axillaris | reverse complement strand
CCCCCCCCCCCCCCCCCAAGATCTCAAGAGCATCCACTTAAGCTTTGAATTGCCTGGCTTTGTCTCTGCTTCACACAATAGAAACGTACAGTAACAACAGACAGATGCTGAGAGGTGGTTTGATTCTCATCTGCAATTCCAAACACCCTGTCAGGAACAAATATTTGAAAAGACATCTATCCAACCATTAATGTATCTAGCGGGGCAATTTTTTTTTTTTATTTTTAAGAAAAATAATTCTGCATTCATCACAAAGATGATCACGCAGAGAGATGCCAACAGAACCACCAGAGGAATAAGAAAAGTTTCAGGTCTTTCTTTAGGGCTGAAGACAGCTAGCTATCAAGCTGAGAAGGTGCAGCTGGTTAAGTATTTGCAGTACAGGGAAAGAGGGGGGGGGGAAATCAGACAGCTGTATTTTTAACTGATCATGTGCTTGCTTCTGTTTCATAAGATTTATTCCCTCATTAATCACTGCCCTCCCTTCATTCATGTTAAATATAAAAATGATTAGGAAAGATCCTCATCATGGTTAAAAAAATAATTAGCTGCTACATCATGTTGCACACATTCAGACAGAAAGGAGTGATTAAATTAGGAATATTAAAACCCCATTAATCTGTGCTCAACTTAAGCTCTGCTTGTTCATCTCACTGTGGCACTTATTATTTCTGACACTGAAAGATATTTGAATTACTAGCTGAAACAAGGTCACTATCAGAAAGATGTCAGGTCAGCAATTAGTCAAAGGTGGGAGAAGCTACCAGAACTGAGCTGTGCTTGACATGCCACAAATGTGTCAAGAAGTCTTCCCTTCCCAGCATCACTTGGATGAGCAGGTCAGCGCCAGGACCCCAACAGCACGTGGGTGCAGATCAGCCCTGCTATTGCCCACCTGCTTGTACCGGGGCCGCTAAATCTTTCCGGCAACATCACCTTTGCTCCTAAGGTTGCCCCAAATCCCTGTGCCCCACCCTTTGGGAGAAAGGTTGAGGGCAAAGGGTGCAATGTGAGACCCGCATCTGGAGCTGTGCATCTTCCCTTGGCTTGGCCAGGGCTCAAGGTGGGCGAATGCCAACCTCCAAGCTGGCGGTGGCTCGCAGTGCAGCCCAGCAGCAGCTACCTTCGACAGGAGGTCTGGCAGGGCACAGGCTGTAACAGGAAGGACAGCGTCAATACAAGGAGACCAGAGCTTTAAATCTAAGCCAATAGCATTGATTTCAATATAATTAACTAGTTTGTTCACCACTTGCACTAATGCCTGTGGGCAGGAGCACTTATTGTTCACATAACAAAGCACTCTGAGATGTTTTCTCCCTTTCAGAGGCTAATAACTTCACTTCTATTTCAGCTCACAAAGCAAAAGCAGCAAAACCTGCATGAGAGAGATGGTGACAGATGCAATAGAAAGACCCAGAAAAAATTACTTCCTCTGGGGCAATGCATGCAAGTACACGTGCATCTGATGGCAACGAGAGAAGATAGCCACAGATACATGTGTTTCATGGACTCGTATTTAAACATCGGTTTGGAGGGAAGGTCACTGCACAGAATTGGCATTCACTCCATTGTGTTCACCATTTGCCTGTCGTTGTTGCCAAGCTGGGGGCATTACATGAGCAAGATCCCACATGGGCAGTTGGCACTGGCCCAAAGGTGAAGGTCTCCAGTTCTTCCAGTTCCCCATTCAAAGAGCAAAGAACCGTGTTTGCTCAGTGCCTAGAACAGGGCAGTCCACATTTACCACAGAACTGCAGCAGCAATAATTGCAAATTTTACCTTCAAATTCAAGAACGAAAATAATGATTTTTTTTAAATGAAACTACCAGCTAAACTTTTTGGAGAGCCACAGCAATGTTGTGTGGGAACCTTTAGACTACAACAGGAGGTCTTTGTCATTGTGCAGGCCCTGTTCACCATTTCTACCATGCTGAGCATAACCCTTTGAGATTTGTTGTTACTGGGAGCCAGGTGTTACCTGCCATCACACACAGATAAGGGAAGATGCAAGCACGGAAGGACAAAAAGAAAGCTTACAAGTCAATCACATCTCACAGATAAGTTCCTAGGCTGCTTTTCCAGCCACAGGTGGACTCAGGTAAGTGGTAGTTGATACCTTTGATATATTTGCTATGCTTGCCCTCATTAAGGGGAGGGAAAAAAACCTAACACACACAAAGAGAAATTTTCATCCACCGATCTTCCAAAGTCTTTCCTAAGCACAATGTTCCAGTATACAAACTATTTACTGTATACTTCATTCAGCACTGACAAAACCACCTCTGAGTCTCTTTAAAAAGGAAACAGATAATAAACCAGCTAACAAGCCTGCACTCTAATTGACAACACAGAAAGGAGGGAAAGATGCTGCATCTGCTTGCAACTGCAGGAAAAACTTTAGGGAAGCAGTATATAATTAATCGAGTTGGGATTTCACCAAGATCCCCTGGTCTTAAGAAAAATGCCGTAAGACATTTAATGACCACAGGTGGGGAGAATCTTGAGTTTACATCTCATCTGAAACTGAGCACGCAGAATATAAAGTGATCCAACACTACCCCCAAACCCCGCACAAATTATTCTTTCCACTTTTCTATTTGCCTTTGGACAGCCTCGCAGTGCTCCCTCCATGAGCTGTGGGACCTCTTTTCAAATGGGATGAACAAAACTGCACCTTGTGACCACTCCAGTAACCACTCGGGGGAAAAATCAGCTGAATATGAATTTCTTTACCATGTCACTGCTACTTCCTTTTAGAAGAATGCAGCTGGGATGGGGAAAAAAAAGTCAAAGCAACAAAAATGTCTTTGCTAAAATATTTATTTATTATCAATACTTCAGGATGTGTTTTGTTTAGGCCACAGCCACAACACACCAACAAGACATCCTGACTTTACCCACAACGGGTAGGATTTTCAGCTAGACACAATAGCAGCTTATTGTTACCCTTGAAGACAAGTAGAGGTTTGCCATTGACTTCACCAAGAAAACAACTGAGCCAGCAAAGCGCTTTCAAAAATCTTCCCTACTAATAATAGCATAGACACCACAGGGTGGTGGAATATTTAACAGGCAAGATCTGCTATATTTTTACTTCATTTGAAACAACTTTGAGGCTCACCTTCATGAGAAAGAAATCATATGTGGCTATTACAGACCCATAGCAATCTTTAATCATTGACATCAGGGATCTTTAAGAAGTAAGAAAACTAAGGAGCAAACCCTGGGAATTCCCACTGAAATACAATGGCTGGTAAGCTGGATGGCCAGCACAAGCAGAGATTTGTTTGGTGACTGAACTTACTGTGCCAGTGTGTCCCCACCCTTTGTCCAGTACAGTCCTGATGACAGCTACAGCTACGTTTAAAAGCATATATTAATCCTAAATGGCGTTTGGATGTGAGGAAGCAGGACAGAGTGAATCTGTGGCTTTAGGTGTTCTTTCATCTGGGACCTCTGTATTTGGTAATTTGGGTACTATGTTGTTTGCACATCATTGCTCCTGTTGCATGATTAATTAAATTTAAAAAATTTAAAAAAACAACACCCGAACCAACAAATCTAATATCCTAAATACCAATAAATGGAAAGACTAAGAACACATTCAAATAATGGGAGTTCTTTCGGCCACCAAGAAGCAAGCAAGCACTCCCCTGCCCCAAGTACTGTGGAATTAAGACACTCATAAATCCTTGCCCAGCAAGCCCTGGAGAAATAAAAGGGGCTTTAAATATAATCTAGCCTACCACTTCATATAGCAAGGGGAGCAGTGGAACTGAGGGTAAGCAGAGATCAGCAGAGGAAAGGACAAATATAATTGCTGGAGTCAAACAGAGAAAATTGCAGGTAAATACCAGCTAGATGCGATTCCAAAAACTTCCCACAAGCCCAAGGTGGCTCCGTGGTTAACACCCAGCTTGCTGCAGCTGCAGCCACATGCAGTGAGGGAAGGGGACTGCTGACACGTAGGTCAAGCAGAGCTGTAAAAGGCATCACTAAATGCATGATAGCTTGTTAATCAGAGCCGTGCCATTGAGACTCCATTGCCGGATAAGCTTTTATACAGCTTTGACACTTAAAAATGGTGTTAGGAAATGCAGAGCTTGCCAGCTCTTTAGGACTTCAGCCAGCACAATGAATGGCATTTGTAGTACCTCTTCCAACTTGCTGGCACAACATTTTGCCACACATTCACACGTGCGTCCTGTGGCAGAGATGCACAGGCAGAGACCTGGTGGAGAGGGGGCTCAAAATGACAGATCTGGCAGGGAGAAAATTGGGCAGAGCTGGACTCATAACAGGAAAAATAATAAAAAATAATAATCCACCAACAGCTGCACCAGTGTGACTTGTCCTTTTGCTTCCCAGTCCAGGTCTGTGCCAACAGTGATGGTTCCCATTGCTGCTGGGTGGAATTTGCTGTCTCAGCAGCTCCAAGGGGGTATTTCAGGGCAGGGAAGGGCAATCCAAGAGCAGTCACATTGCAAGAACTTCATGTTGCCAGGGAAACGGCTTACTTGCTAATGGAAGCTTCATTCCGGGGTTATTTTTTTTCTCCTCATTGGTTTTGTATCCCCATAGCATCAGCTAACTTAATCAAGCCCCAGACAGCAGAGCACCAGCCACAGGATATAAAGCAACATGCAGCAAACCAGCAAAGCCCAACACAGAGCAAGCAAGAAGGTAAGGGTGCACAGCAGTGCTAGAGGCACCAGGCAGACATGAGCAAGGTTTGGTCTTTAATACATGGAGAACTGCCTAATATTGGTATTAAATGAATTCTCATTAGCAATAAATAAAACCAGGCTGTGTCTCCAATGACCAAGACACCAACTCCCAGATCCAGCTCCCTACAACCAAGTAAATCCCAGGTCCTCTTCTCTTGCCAATCCATCATCCTTGAATGAAGGGAGAGGCCCTTCAGGATACTTCCCAGCACCTTCCCATTCCTGTTGCCCCATGCTTATAAAGACACTGGCACGTTCACACTGCTCTGAACACCATTCTCATGTTTAATCATGATGCGATTAGCTGTTATGGTTGCAAAGACCACGCTAAAAGTGGAGAGCGAGTCTTGCAGCGCTCGAGTGAGTGAACAAACAGCACCTGCCACATTGGGTGGGATTTAATCAGATGCCCAGGGTGCTGTGCAGCACAGAGAGGAGCCTGCACACATCTCAGCAATTCAGCACAAGCTCCCGCAGCTGTGACCTGGGGCAACATCCAAGCAAGACAGACAGTATTTATTTTCAGTTCATTGAAGTTAGCACAAAACCTAAGGAACTCGGCACTAAGCTTTATTAAAGGACAACCCAGTGCAAGAAGTCCTCTGCTGGGAGTTACCTGAGCTGAGAACTGCTCAGTGCTGCACCAGCATGGGAAGACAAGCATCATCTTCATCTTAGTGAGCGCGGCTTGCTTAACTTGCTCTGCTGGCAGGGTCTAAAAAAGTACAATTTCTGCATTTCTCCCTGCTCCCAATCTGATCCCTGTAGAGTTTCCCATCCATTGGGCTGTAAGGAACTCCTCACAGGGATGATATCCCACAGGGCAGAAACCAGCCAGCCCCTTGGTGATCCGAATGCTTCAAACCTTCTTGGGTATGTGTGTGATCAAGCAGTGACCCTCAGATAAAAAAAAACCTGAGAAGATAAGAGAACAGGTAAAAATCAACAGTGCTTTCTAACATCTTCCTTGGTGGAGATCATCTCCCAATTAATATGATGCACACCAAGAGGAAAGCTAATCCCATAGGGAATTCTTTCGAAAGCAAACTCCAGACATGGTGTGTGTTGCCAGCCCCCATTCCCACACAGGGACCAACTGGGGAGAACCACTGCAGTCAGAAACTCTCAGTTTTAATGATTCTGAAATTGTCAGTCTGGGGGTTGTTTAAACTGGAGTTATTTTTCATGTGGGCCAAGATTTGGGGGATTTCCAGAGCATTTCAGTTGAGGCTTCTCTAAGCAAATAAGAGATGGAAAGTTTTACAAGCTCATCTTCTCACTCCTACACACATAGGTAAAACGAGCCATGCTTTAGTGGTACTTGGCCCAGTTCAGTCCTAAACTGCCCCAGCCAGTCCCTGTCTCCCCCTCAGAGCACCCTGCAGGGAGGGAGCTGGATGCCACCTGAGGCAGCAGAGGGGTTGCCGCTCCCTGAAGGCTTGCAGAGCTGCGTGTCTGCAAGCAGTGGTACAGGGCTGCATTATCCCCAAGTGCCTGGCTCTTTTCAGGTCATCAAATGGCTCTGGTTTCCTTGAAGGGAGGAGGAGGAGGCAGGAAGGGATGGAGGAGAAAGTTTTGAGCTTTCTTGCTGCCTTTAAGATATGTAAAATAATTTCTCATGGCTAATTTCAACGCAGTCAGCTCCTCTGATGAAGTGGCTCAAACTACGAGGAGCCACACCAGAGCGGTTATTACAGCCGTTCCTCCAATTTTGGGGCAGCTGAGGAGCTTGCGATTACTAAAGTAACAAAGCTTTTGGTGTTTCCATCCCGCAGGGCACACCACAAAGAGCTTGCTGCAAGGCCCCCCCGGAAGGGGCGGCTCTGCAGGGGTGACCACATCCTGGCGGTGCAGAGCCCGGGCACCAGCAGCGCTGCGCAGAGCTGCAGTGACAGGAAGGGAACAGGGGCCTGCAGCCAAGTCACCCCCAGCACCACGGAACGGGGCAAGGCGAGGACGGAGAGCGAGATTTATAAAGCCTCTCCAAGGAAAAGCCACCCTTCAGGGTCCTTTCAACCCCATCACGGGGCAAGTAGCACGAACGGTCTCAGACCGCTCCTCGCCAACTCCATTCCTTCGTGCAATCAAACGTGCAAAATTTGCACTGTTGACATGGCTCAGGTCCTCCACCCGGGCTCCTGCAGGCGTCCCAGCAAAGCCCAAACAGTGCAAATCTGCTCTGCCATGACAGCAAAGTAATTTCTCCTCCCTGACGTGTTTTATTACCCAACAGAAGAAAACCCATATTTTTGGAAATTGAATTACACTTTCTTGAATATTAAGAGAAGAAGTTATTTCCTTTGCTGAGCCGCATTAATAACATCCCTGTTATACAACTCGCAGGAGGGGAACAAACTAAGTTTTCTCGTGGTGACTTTCAGTTCTCTAGTTGAGACCCAGAGTATTGATCTGCTACTCGCAGCAACAGCGAGCTGCTGGAGGAGGCCATGTCAAACACCCACAGAGGAGGCACCCAAGGCACTTAGAAAGCATCCGATTTTTAGAGGCAAGACAGAAACTGGAGAACATCTTTTGAACCAGTGGGTACAAGCATCCTGATGACAAGGACTCTGGTCACAGATTCAAATTTTAAAGAAACAAGTAAACAAACAAAAAAAAACCCACCTTATCTTCCCAATGCAATTTTGAGTTTTTACTGAGAGAAAAGGGTCTTTGTCTTTACTTGTTGCAAGAACTTTTACCAGGCAAACTTGTAGTGTAAAAAAGATGGTTCTTGCAACAAGGACCAACCCCCCCCCAAACTTATATATGAAGTATCCTAACCCAAATAATTTTCCAGAATTTCAGCTTGATTTCAAAGATCTCATACCTCTGCCATCTGGCAGTGGAGGCAACTCACCACATCTTATCAAGGAAATTGGGCCTTCAGAGAGAGGTCTATCTTTTTTTTAATCTTTTTTTTTTTTTTTTTTCCTAAGGCCTGAATTTCTTAAATCATGACCTTTATTAAACCCCAGCATGGTGCAGATCACAGCCATAATTCTTTTTCCCCCACCTTCCCACCACAAATCCATTCAAAGTGAGTGACATTTGCAAAGTGTATTTTCACGGCCCTCCGTAATCCCTTCAGAATATTAAGACTGCATTACTTTGTCTTTGGTTACATTAACTTCAATTTTCCTTATGAGTAAGTATTTGGCTAAAAATTAATATAGCGAAGTTGAAAAGAATCTTATGATAGGAAAAAGACTAATTTCATCTCTGGCTGCTCAGATACCAGAGTACACTGGGGTTAATGTAATTAACTTACAATTTTAGCCTAGGTTGTGTACATACACTGAATCTCCCTGCTGGAAACAAGATTAGATTTTATTACACTATATATCCTGGTTATCTTCACCATGCCTCCAATATTACTTCCCTCAATGACTTCAAGGCTCTCTGCTGCAATGAAAATGCAGAACCATCTGGTATTGAGCCCATGCAGTTTATTTAAGGATTTAATTAAATGCTCTAAATGGAGAGCTTCTTTGAATTAACATTTTAAATGTGACTTATTGCAGGTTTAATATTGTCTTAATGCCAACCTGGGAAACTCCATAGCCAAGTTGTTGACGTTTAAATTGAATTCATTTGGGTGGCTCCAGGGGGACTCATTAATTAATCTAAACAACTAATGGGGATTGGTTCTGACTTTTGATGAAGATTATTTACAGAGACAATTTGCAGTGAATAAAGAGTCACAGTAGGCAAATGTTTAATTGAATTTTTTTTAAAAAAAAAGGACATCTCATTGTGTTCAATATCAAGGATGCATCTTGCAAGTAAGCTTTGAAATACCAAGAAAGGGACAATTGCTTGAAGCTTCCTAGCTGCACACTAATAACAAAGAGAATGGGTAATTACATTTGCCTGTGTAATTTGCAGCTTGTAAGAGGACAACAGGTCTGTCTGGCTTAGAGTACACATAGAAAGACTCCAACAGGAAATATTCTGTCTTATGAAGACCAAGTTGCCCTGCTCACTTTTACTCACGTACCAGAAAATGGCATTTTCCAACCAATGATCAGCTGGAAAAACAGAGCCAACTCCTCTCACTTGCATTTGCAAAAACCCAGAACAACTGCAATGAGCTCAGCAGAGCTGTTTTAATTTACAACAACTTAACCTATAATATCCAATCTTCTTTTATTCTTTGATTATATCAATGTTGGAATCAGTTATTTGCACCTCTCAGTGCACCATGAGCCCTGCAAGCACTAACATCTAGTTATGTGGTTATTTTTCTGTAAGCCACGGTAGCAAAACTGTACCTGCTTTCCTGTGTATCTGCACTCATTAAAGCAAATCATCCTTTAGTATTTTTCCACTGTTGTTATCATTATCCCATCTCATCTTGAAGTTTCCAGTAACACCAGAGGTTGCCACCAAAGCAAGAAAACATGGTGTACTAAATGCTGTGCAGTCTTGCATTTCCAGAGAAACACAGCTCCTGCCCTGCGGCCCCAGCTCCTGAGAGCACAAACACCTCTAAATACCTGTGATTTCAGATATGAATTCTTGAAGAGCAGTTGTGTGTTTAACACAAAGCGCACATGTTACTGGCAAGAATCCCAAGAAAGCACAGCAGACCAAGGAGTGAGACAGAGAGGTGGATCATGGGGTAAGGGTATCAGTAGCAGGTTGTGGCTCCCTTGCCTGATGCACCCTCTCCTATGTGATTTCTGTTCTTGTTTGTTATGGATTGTCCCTAACCTAAAGCCAAACTGATTTTAGATTTAAAAGCACAACATTGAAGGGCAGGAGAGGTGAAAGACAGGAGAAAAAAGTAGGACACCGAGAAGAAAAAAAACAACAACAAATGCCACAAGTGCTACACTTCTATAGCATGACCATTAACCATGCAGAGAAGTTTGATGGAGAAATCATCCAGCTTCTTAAAGTGCGAAACACATCAACTACCAAAGCTGCCCAGTGGAGACTGGAGCAGCACACGCTGACCCTTCTTTTCACAGCAATGCAACTGCCTCTTCCTCAGAGGGGTACCAGTTACTTGGGAGATTCGCATCTCTTGGTCTGTTTTAATCCAGACATGAAGGACCTCAGCTGTGGTCAGGTCTCCCAGAGAGCCTCATTCACGCATAACAGGCCATATCTCACAGCAGGCACCTAAAAGCCTTTAGCAGGCAGCAGCCATTGAATGCTACTGATTTTATTAGACACAAGTCAATCCAATTGTTCGGTATTTTGAACCCCACCATGCTGTGTCCAGCTCTAACAACCAACTGCATATCAATAAACACACTCCCTTTCTCCACCACTAGGGTATGATGGGAGTCCTGCTCCACTCTAGCATTGCTCAGATGGTTAAACCACCTCTGAGGACTGTTATCAGGGGGTGCAAACAAGACAAAACCACTGTGAACATGCTTCACCTCATGTCAAAGGCAAGGCTGAACCCAGGCTGGGCTCATGGTGCTGAGGTAGGGCTGTTCGAGGCAGACCCATCGTCTTCCTCACTTGCCTTGGTCTGTGTTGTATGAGACCGGCCAGAGTCTAAGGCTGAGCCCACACTCTCCTCTGATCTGTCTATGTCAGATTTGCATTTTATTTTCCATAATATCACAACCTGTCTTGTCTGAATTGAAGAGGTTCCAAACTTCTTTTCTTTCCAAGGCTGGACACATCCTGCATGCTAATTTCTGAGGCAATTGAGGGGGAGGGTACATTAAGAAAATGCACATAGCCATTAAGCCAGGGAGACTAAAGCATCCTGCCTCAATCAGCACTGCTGGATACTGTCTAGAGCATCGCCAGCTGCTCTCAGATACCTATAGTGGAGCTCTTTTATGCAAACACCTCCAGTAACAGCTTTTGTGGATCTGACAGAGAGTGGTTAAAAATTAGGCATTCAGTGGGTATCCAGTGGAGAGACATTGTACAGCACATCTGAAGAGGGGAGTCACACTCTGAAAAGAAACTCTGAATTGTCTGAAGGGGAAAGGCTGCTCAGGCAGGCGGGACAGATCCCAACGGCAGATCAAGCCACGCTGTGAGTATTGCCCATATTGTCCCTCCCCAACTTCCCAGCTCCCGTGAATGCGGATTCACAGACAGAAGACAGTCATATCCTAAAAGAAACTACTGAGGTACATGTTCACTGCAAATGGGAGGATGTAGGGATTATGGCGTTTTCCCCATCAACTCTCAAAATTTCATACAAAACCTCTCTGCCTTCTTTTTTTTTAAATCACCAACTCACTCAGGGCTCTCTCAAGGTGGTGTAGCTGTTTAATGTATTTTATTTTCCCCAGAATTGCTTGCTCTCAGTGTGAAAAGTGTCAGTTATTTTGGGAAACCTGAAATCAAGTGGGCGAGCAAAGGAATTATTCATGAGGACACCATCAGGAGGAAGGTTACCTCCTTCACCCTGACAGGAGGCCGACAGCTCAGCCATCGTTTCAGGCTCAAAATGAAGAGGCAAAAGTTTCTTCCCCCTTGAACCTGAATGAGGCATTAGGAGCTGAAATTATAGGGAAAAGCACAGCTGGTCCATCACCAGAGTAGCAAGGGGAGCTATGGCAACACTTGAGGCTCTTTCCAGCCCTGTGCATCTAAGTCTTAGTAAAAATCAAGCACACACTGCAATATCCTTTAGGCTTGGGTATCCACAAGGGCATAAAGCTGGTGCTTGCTTAGTGTGTAGGGCTCTGTCCTGCTTTAAATGCCTGCACTCCCTTCCCAGAGCAGGCACCCTCCAATTTCACCCCTGGGAATTGAGGTTTCCCTCATGCTGATGAGATGGAGAAGCGTGGCTTAAAGCAATTCTTGTCTTTTAAAGCTTCTCTTAGATGTAATGCTATTTTTCTACTTGGAACAACCAACTCGGTCTGCACCTGCCTGTGAAAATGGCACACATTACAGATAACCATCTCAATAAAAGATGCTAAGTGTGACACACATGGGACAGATGCAAGAGCTTTATTAAACAACTTCTCTTTCCACGGCTTTCAAGAAAACACTCCTCTAGCAGCACTGACTCACCTCAGCAATTCCCATACACAAAAGCTACACTAATGGCCATTAAACCATCATTTGTGGCTTGCAGCACTGACAAACCAGAGGGTTTGGCTTGATCCATGATAGCAAGGCCAATGAATGGCAGAGAAGTCACCTACCCAATAGAACTGCTGGCTGTAGAGGGGTCACTGGAGTGAAGGAAACATTATCTGAGCAAAAATGGTTTGGTGTTTTTAATCCTGGGGCTGCTGGGGCAGTCCTTGCTTAGTAAGGATTTCTAATGTTCACTGCATTTTCTTTTGAAACACCTTGATGCTGTAGGGAATAACAGATGCTCTGGCTAAGGTGCTATTGCCTAGGGATAGCCTTCAGATATTTGGGTTGATTTTTTTCTGCTTCATCGATCATCAAATCAAAATATCTTATCTAAAGTCCCATGGACTCTTGTGGGCTTTGATAACAACTATTAAAAGCATCTGCTAATGGGTAGCCACACTGTTCCTGCCAGGGCAGGAGCCAAATAGCCAGGAGGGAGAGCTTATAGGTTTGGGGCTGCCATTTAGGCTACTGTAAAAAACATATCCAAATAATATACATATACATTTTGTATTTTATACGTATAAATATATCAAGAACGTATATACACACACATGCACTCAAACTTCTTAAAAGAACTAAAATCTTCCCCAATGATGCTATGAAAAAAACTAGTATGCAGCCTATTCTAATTGAAGGCTGGTCAAGCACAAATGTATGTGTAGAAACAAACCTTGACAGAACAGCTAAATGGCCTTCTAGGGAAGAAGAGCTGACTAAACCCAGCAAACTAAATTTGGAAATGAGGTGATAGAAACTGGTATGTGAAGATGCATTTTCTTTCTTATTCTCATTTACACACCTCTGTTATAAACAAGGCTGTTCTGTGAAAAAAAATAAATTTGTTATGTTGAAATGTTGGATGGCAAAGCCATCACCTTTGTCACTGTTTGGATTAAAATGCATCTTTTCACATCCCATACGCAAATGGAATATAAACAGTAAAACCTTAACATTTAAATAAGTATTTGCAAAGGGGTTTTATTTGTTTTTAAATACTTGTTCTACTCTAGACAAGATCCACAGACCACGTAAAGTGTCATAAAACATGACTTCTTTGCTCCCTTACAAAAAAGAAGCAGGAACATGTACATTACCAAAGGAGATCTGGGTGAGTGCACAAGAACTTCAGGCATACAGGCAAGATTTACCCTCTTAGATGCATGTATCAAACCAGGATGCCTATATGCATTTTCATATCTTGCACCAAACAGCCACACAAAGAGCTTGTAATGGAGTGGTCCTGAAGCTGAGTTTCGAGTAAAGCTGAACCTGGGTTTCAAATCTGGGACCAGAGTAAAAAAACATCACCCCAGTCTGGCTACCTCTGTCATAATTCATCTCAGCAATGATAAAGACTAATTTTTGCCAACCAGGGTGCACACCTTTGTTTTGTAAGGCAGAAGACATGAACACACTCAGTGCTAAGGAGCATGGTTTAGTTTTGGATTAAATAAAGCTAAAAGACTGACCTTCTGTCTGTCACCAAGATCTTGATTGTCTTTGGTATTAAATTCACAGGCAGAAGCTTCCATGTCCTGGGGGAAAAAAAAAAAGAATTTGTGTTACTCCCAAATTTTATACCCATGTTTATACCCATTATTATACCGCAACAGTATTTACACTACACAGAGCACAGAAAGATAGCTTCAACTTCATGCTTAGTGTTTCTGGTAGCTCAAGTGCAGGAGGGATCAGAAATGAAGAAATACATGTTTCCAGTTTCTCAGCACTGATACGGATATACAGCAAAAGACAGCCAACCCATTCTTGTGGGACAAAGTGGTTGGAAACACACAGAAAAAGCCTTAAGAAAAGAGAAAAAACTTAATTTACTGTCTAAACTGTCTCTTTAAAAAAAAGACTGAAAATTTTGAGATATCTGTCATTTCTGTAGCAAGAAATGGAACAGTTTTTCCAAAAGCTTTTAAAATCTGACATTTTATCAAAACCTGAGCAGCCAATAACAGCTAAGGGTGCTCTGCAGTTCTGCAGCCTCTATTCCCGCAAAAGATTCCCCTTCACTGTATCCATTGCCCCTGTTGGTACCCATATTTCTATTTTAGAGATAGGCAAATGCAGACAAAAAGAGCTGGTTTGTCCGAAGACCCCTGGTGGGTAATGGCGGACTTGAGAGCAGAGCCTGGAGCTGCAGAAAAGCTGCCTCGTCTCTGCTACAAAATCCTTGAAGCTTTGAGGAAAAACCAAAGGTGACAGCAGGAAGGCTCCAGAAAAGGCATGGGGAATTGAGTCTGCTATAGCAACAATATCTCTGTAAATTGTTCTCCCGGTGAAAAGCCAGTATGGTGCTAAAAACCACAGAGTTTTACATTGTTACCCAGAGCATGAAATAACGTCCCCGTTGAGGGCTGCAGGCTCGTAAAGCATAACGGAGAGTCATGAATGGGATTTCCAAAGGTACCCGAATGCTTTTCAATAAGGCTGTACTCCTAAATTATTGAGGCACTTTAGAAAAAATCCCACTTTGTAGAAGTAAATCCACAAGATATCAGTATCCCCATCAGTCCTCCTGGACTTTGTGGTTACAGAATAAATGCCCTAACAAAACATCAGCTGGTAAATTGTTGTGCAATTGCTGATGCCTGAGGATAATGTCAGGAGGGTGGCCAGGATCTCCTCACTTAATTCTTCATTTTACCTTTGAAAATATCAACAAGCTTCTCTGGAGTCAGTTTAGCTTCCTCAAAATTTGTGTAATGCTCATATTTGTTGGACATATTCCTCAGGCAGAGCAAGGAAAGCTAATAAAAGAACATGAGGCAGACTTTCAAAAATAACAACTCTGTCAAATATATTGTTTCTACAGTGTGCACATATCTTCCTTCACTGTGCATGTGGATGGGCATCTATTTTGTAGGGAGTCCATACAGACCATGGCAGGAGGCACCCACACACATTCAGGCCTCGTGCAGAGGATTTCCCCTTGATCTCCTGGCAAGTAAAGTTTAATACAATGGAAGATATCTGTTGGCTGTTTATATTCAGAATATCTAACAGCAAAAGAATTACTACATGCCAAGTGAGACACCTTGAATACGAGATTAACACACAAGCAACAAAACCTCTGAATTAGATGCAAGAGCGTAAGAGACGGGGCTGGCTCAGCTCTGCCTTGGCCAAACAAAAGCAGGGAAATCCAGACCTGAACGTCCTGTTTCATGCGCAGGAGAACTGGTAAAATCAGGCCTGTGCTTATATTGTTTAGTAACTAAATTATCACCCACTCCCTTTCAGTCTTCTGTGCTGAACTACCCAGGGCAGGAGATTAAGGGAAAGGAAACATGCAAAGTGGAAATTCATCAGCATTTGTTTCTGGAGAAGTCGACTGAAAGAGGGGAAGGCAGAATTAGAAAGACACAGCTCTGAGACACAAAGCAAAGCATACCAAGACAAATGCCCACTACTCAGCACAATGTTCTACTACTTTCTTAGCAACACGCATCACTTGGATTAATTTTCTGAAAGAAAACAGACTGTCTCAACAGCAGCCTGATGGTCTCAGCAATTTGCCTTACAATTACTCACTAAACTACCTTGATTTAATTATTCAAGAAGAAACTCACTGCCACTGATAACTACTTAATTAAAAACACAACTTTAGAGCAATAAGAGAGTCACATTATATTGCATTTGAAATAGATTTCTTGCTGAAAACATGCGCAGTTCATTTCAACCGGCTTAATGTGCCAATATATTTAGAGTCCCAAGGATTTTAAGAACGGCTCGAGCAACACTGATCATCCAGGGGCTGCAAACAACACTCATAAGCTTGCTCTCATTCAGAGCAATTCCAGTAAAATCAAATTAAGAAAAGCATAACTGCAACAGGGCTAGTCTAGTGCATAAGCAAACTTTATGCTCAGGAAAGTCAGCAGCCGAGAGCTCAGGACAAGCTCTTACCCTGCTCGCAGTCCTGCTTCACCTTTCCCGAACACTCCAGCTCCTGCTGGCTCGCCTGCCTCCTGCCCTTTCTGCTGGTGTGAGAGGTCCACAGGCGAAGGTGCAAAACCCTAACTGGGGCTGACCTCTGCATTCCCACCCTGGTCCCAGCTGGGGCAATTGCAGGTGATTTCACCCCTCTCACCCCTTGCTGCAACCTGCCTTTTCTCTCTGGTGTTGCTCTGTTACAGGCTAAAAACGGGAAAGTTGTGCTCTTTCTGTAAAACTGCCCTTGGCCCTGACAACTCCTCAGTACGACCTTCAGCTCAAAGCAAGGCAAGGGCACAAACAAGAAGTGTCCGGACTGGGGAGGTCCCATGCCTGAATCTCAGTCCTCGAAGTCCTCAGGATCTCCCCCGAGGGGATCTTCTGCCTCTGCCCCAGCCTGTGTGTGTGGCGGGGAGATATGCAGCCCTTTCCTCCGTGGGTCCCTGTGTCAGCATGGTGGGAGCAGCTCCATCCTCCAGGTTGGAGATCTCTGGCTGAGGGCAACTGCCTGAAAGCAATTCCCGTTTTTTATGAATCTTAACATTGTAATGGATATCAAGTATGGATATAATCTGATCCTTGCAAAAGTCAAGAGCAGTCTTTGATAACTCGGTTTTTATTAACCTGTGACAGAAGGGGTTGTGAATTAATTGGCTCAATTGCTACTGTGATAGAGATGGAGACAATCTTTGGGGGAAAGAGATGTTTGTTGCCTATGGTGAGACAGACTGGGTGCAAGCAGGGGTAACTGCAGACAGCAGCATGACTCATGCAGCACTTTCTGAGAGCACTGGCTAGATTCAGACTGTGCCAACTGATGTAGGAAAGCCTCCCAAATTACTAGCATGCCATTTCCTATTTAGTTACTTAAAAGACCTCTCCTTCCCCTTAACTAGGAGGTACTGGCTCCTTTGGTTTTAATACATTTTCAGTACAGCTGAAACTATGTATGTATTTATATATGAAAAAAATTAAACGACTGCTTTCTTGGATATTATCTTCCCGGTTTATTGTGTGCCCTCTCTTCCCTTCTCTTCCCAGAGAGACCAACCATCACATGAAAATGCTTTTCATCATCTGCAAAATTTGATGCCCAAAATAGCCCCACGGTTGCCCTAGCAACTAGCATTTATTCCCCCTCCCCCCAGCATCCCCCCCTTTGCATATTGCTGCATATTTCTATCATCTCTTTCCAGGCACAGTTCATAAACACGGCTGCATAATAAAGAATGTTATCACCAATGACTTACAGCCCAGCTGCTGCAAATAAGATATGAAGTGGCAGGGAAATACAATTTCATGCAGCTAGGACAACAGATTGATTGGGTGCCCTTCAAATTTGATGCCACTTCTTTAAGTATGTCCAAATTCAAAAAAAAAAAGTTAGTTTCCCCACCTCCCCATCTTTCCATGGTTGCAACAGACAATAAAAGTGGGAGATAATTCACTAGGACACTCATTATGTCTGCAGCAACCTTGCCCTGAGAGATTGACAATTTAAAGAGATGTGCTTCTTTTCCCATCTACCTCCTCTACTTTTTCCCCAGCCACCCTTCTTCATCAAAAGTCTTATTCCTCCAGTTTGGTTGCCTGTTTAATTTAATTATCTTCCCTTTCAAATTATTATTTCTGTTCAGATTACTAGCCAGAAGGTTGTTATAGATAGAGACAAGCAAACCCTTAATTTCATTATCACCATCTCCAAAATTTTATCCTTATTTTTATTTAGTTTTGGTAGACCAATATGAAAAGCCTCCCTCCCCCAGCATTTCTATCAAAGAACACCCTAGCAAGGATGAAAAGAGGTATGATTTTAAATTCTTCTTCACCCTCGTCATTTCTGATGAGCTGACTTTCAAGGATATGGAGAACTGCTTTGGATCTAAAGATGCAGAGATCGCCTTGTGATCTTGTGGTACCAAGGTGCAATAGAGCGTGACAAGGACCAGCTGCTACCAGATGGACTGTGCTGGTGCACACAGGGTGCTCCTGCTTACAGGAGAGAGAACTCCTCTGGGTGCAGGCAGAGGCAACCCCCCCTGCACATCACTGCAGTCCAGGGTTTCTTTCCCATATTCACCTCTCCCTTCTGCCCCCTTCCTCCTCTCTCCATTGCTAGTAGTGGTTTACTGAATTCTTCTTCTGCACCCTTGTGTGTTGCTCAGGGCAAGCTTGCAGTGCCTGCCTCTTGGAGACATGTGCCTTCCTCCCTCCCTCTTGGGTGCAAGCTGCCTTCCCTGCGGCATCCCACGTGGGCTGTTGCTTTGCATGGAAAAGATGCCTGGAGCAGTGCTGGCAAGGATGGGGGTCATTCTGTAACGGGGATCTTGGCACTGACCTCAGACACCGCAACTGTCAGGGGAAGAGCAAGGTGCAAGATGTGTAATGGGTCAACAGAGACCTCACTGCCTGGAAATCTGCAGCAAAGGAAAATCTGGTTTATTCCCATTTAACAAAGAGAAGAGAGAGACCCATCATGTTGTGCAGCCTCTGGCTCCAAGTGGTCTCTAGGATTAGTTAACACTAATCAATCACAATCAATCAAACCAACCACAGAGGGAGGAGATCCTTCCTCCTCCTCCTCCCTGCAGAAGCTGTTCTCTTGGTGCTCAACAGCAGCAACAATCCCCAAATTCTCCCAGAGTCCTGAACTCACTCATGTGCATCTGGAGAGAACACAAAGGTTGTCATCTCTTCAGCAACTCCACTGAGCATTTCTCATAGCCAGAGACTGCAACTGTCAGGCTGACCTGCAACCAGCTCTTCCTGCCGGAGAGCCTGAAGATATGGGGATGGGTTGCTCCTTGATCTGATTACATTCAGTGTGTGACCTGCAAGATCCCATTAAATCTCAGTTCTTCCTTTCCCATTGGTACATTGCAATAATGAATCTAAAACAAATTTTCAAATATAAACAGCTCTGATTTGTGCAGCGAACTGGATCTGAATTCTGGCAGTTTGCACTCACTGGTCCCAGGATGCTGTGACGCTTAAACTTGAAGGACGTTTGCCAGCTCTTCAAATGGAAAACATGACAGCAGTTCAGAATAGGATTATTACTATTATTAAAATGAGAGATGTGGTTTTAAACCCCAAACTGCATATCAGGAAAGTTAAAACCATTTTCCATTTTGAAATACATTCAGTGATGGAAAACTGAAGTCAGCATTAAAGCAGCACTCACAGGTCACACAGAAGACTGTGTTCTGAAGTAGTAGTAGAAGATACCACAACAAAGTTGGTGGATTTTTGTTTCTTTTTTCTTTTTTTTGGTGGCACTTCTAGTAGGAAAAAAATAGAGATGAGGAGAAGCAGAAAATGTGTAATATGAGAAGGAAAGATTTTTACAAACTAATTTCTACCATCTTCTTCGAGGCATGAGCAGTTGTTTAATCTAAGAAGGGTCATTCCTGTGTCATTTTTCTGCCCTAAGTGGAGGCCAAATTCAAGAGGACTGTGTTTCTTTTAATTTCCTTTGGATATGAGTACTTGGATACAGAATCCCATTTATCTTTCTTGAGTCAAGTAAATAAATAAAAAAAACCCCTAACTTAGTGTATCCTATAAATACCCCATAATATACAGGATCCAACATCACTTTTTTTTTTGCACCTAAAACCTTAAACCCTACTGACACCATAAAACATCGGCATTCCCCATCCCATGATTGTTTCCCATAATCTAGGAGACCATTAAAGAGAGAAAAATTGTGCTGAAAAATGACATCTTATCTATTTCCTTCCTTCCTACCACCACTCCATGTTTTTGTCATTGCAGGTCAGACACCTGCTCCCCACGTTGTAATCTGTGGAAGTGATAAATGCTCATAGGCAGTGATTACAAGTGGCCGTATTCACTTGGTGTCAATCTGGAAACCAGCACATTCACTCAGTTACCATTCTTTGTCCTGCCAACAAGGCCAAAAAGGGCTGAAAAAAGGCAAGAAAAGGAACTGACAATTTTTCTCTCCCTCCTCCTTGTCCCTGGAGGGAAGAGCTACTGCCAGGCCCAGATGCTATATGAACCCCCATGTCGGAGAGGGGATGCTGCAGCTATGAGCACCTTTACAAGCCCTTATGAGACTGGGGGATAAGGAGGATAATTTACATGAGCTGGGATCTCCTGGATTTGACCATGACCTCTACATGGCTATGGATATATTTAACATGGCAAGACAGATGGGCAGCAAGCCAAATTGCAACATAACCTGGCAAAGCCCAATTTAATCATCGTCGCACCAGCAGTGGGCAGCCCCCTGATTGATTGAACTTTGCTGCTGCCGGGCTGTATCATGTCCTCATTTAGGTAGACCTTGGGCCACCCTGGTGGGGTTGAACAGGTCAAGGAAGAAGAGTCTCGTTTGGCTTTTTCCTGCCCCATCATAACAGCCTATGGCTTTATCCTGCTTCCAAAGCAGTGGCTGCAGCAAATGCACAGAACGTTCCCTCTGGAACAGGGAATCGGGCACAGCTCTGATATTCTGCCCTTTCTGGTCTTACTGTAGACCTTCATCCTTCCTTTTGGTGACTGAAACTGTCAGTGGCCATTGAAACCTGTGCTACATCACATGGACTCTACCCTGCACATCCCCTGTAGTGCTTATGTCCAGCCTTAAAACACAAAGTATTTTACAGGCACATCTGGAGGTACCTAGTGAGCCTCTCCCCACGTAAGGGAGCCCTGCAATCACTGTCCATAAGGCAGATGCCATTTTTTACCGCTCTCCAATATCTTCCCCTACACCCCATGTACTACTCTCAAGCGAATATTAAAGCTTTCGCACCTTCTCTATTAAATTATACCAGGACAGTAGTAGGGTCACAGAAAGGCTCAGAGCTGGGACAGGAACCAGACTCCCATAGGCAGCTGTAACCCCTGCATGATGCCATCCTTTTTGGCAATGCCCTGCATCAACCCCAGCTCACCGTGCAAAGCCTGGTGCAACACCAGGCTTCCAGAAAGCATGCTGCAGGGGCCAATGACAATGCAGGGACAGCCAAGGTCAGTACTTTGGGGAGTGGTTACTGACAGGGAATGCTCTCATGCTATTTATATTATTTCCAACCACAATATTCCAAGTGAAAAAGCTGTTATACTGGTACAGCTGTAGGACCGGCAATCTTACAGGCCATGGAGGAAACCAAAATGAAAAGCCATGCTCCAGCCTAAGCTAGTGTGATCATAGGCAAGTTGTGTCACACCGTCTCTTTGTAAAGGCACACTTAAGAACAGAGAAAAAATAAGAGAAGATTTAGCAATCCCATTCCATGGCATGGGTCCCCAGCACAGACAGGATGTAGGCATTAGCTAAAAGGTCCACTGTTTACCATGAAAAGGCCACAGCATGCCACCGTGCCATCAGAAATTACTCTCTAAGGAAAAACAACATGTACACTTGGCTCAAATCTGTTTAAGGCAATGCAAATACAAAAAAAAACAACTCATGGGAAAGAAAGTCCAGAGGATGCTTCATAAGGTACAGGTAAAACCCTTTTGACTCTCAGAGGTAATGCTTCCACCTTTGTAACACAACAATGATCCAAAACATTCTGCATTTCACATGATGAAATGTGCTAAATGAAATTGGCTAAACCTGCCCATTTTCTGAGGATTCAGTTGTGCTGCAGTTGGATGGATGATAACACAAAAGTGTGCATCACAGACCTTGTCCAAAGCATGTGGCTTCCTCGACTTTGTTGCCTGATTGAAGGAGGTAGTGTTGTTCACTGGGCAAGTAATATTTGTGACCTTCCTACGACACACACTTCTGTTGCAACAGACTGCTCACACAACAGTTTTAGGCAGTGGAGAAAACTTACAGACTTGTACTGATGTCAAGAAATGGCACCTTTATGCTGAGGCACACTTTCTGAGGAACTTGAACAAGCCCTGGGTTAATGATACCAAGTACAGTGCACAGTGGGACAGGGAAAAAAAAAAAAGCAGTTTACCACATTAGAAATTAAATGGTTTAATTCTCAATAGAAATAGAAAAATAAATATAAAATAGAATATAAAAATAAATAAAAATAGAAATTGGTTTTTGGAAACAAAAGCTATTTACAGGTGGAAGATACGAGGAAGGGTAGAAATCCGCTAGGGAGGTGAGGCTTCAACATGCAAGATTCAGGAACCCAGCAGTGCTGATGGCCACCCCTGTTCATGATCACCCCTCCAAGCTGGAGATGGACACTGGCATCTCCACATGGTTTTGCTTTGGAAACTAGGCAAGTCAGGAGCGGCATTGCATCCCTGAGCACAGGGAGAGTGGAGCCTCCGCAGAGCCAACAGACCTTTAACACATCCTTGTTACATTCGAACCAGTGAATTGGGAGTGAAGCCCTTACAGCAGCTTCTGCTGGTTCCCCAAGTCACTCCATCACTTCACAGGTGGGGAAGACACATCCTGGGAACTGGCTTTCAAGTTGTCAATTATGCTGTGGCTCTGCAGTGCAATTATTCATAAATATTTATACACACAAATGCACTCACATACACACCCTTTGTTCCACTTTTGTATTACGTAGAGGGGAATTTTGGCTCTGTTCTCTCTCACTCACCTGGATTTGCTCTGCCCTTTCTGCTGGATACAAGGGATTTGATTGAATTAACTTAATTGGCAAATGTATTGTTCAGACAGCTGTGACAGAAATGACTTTGTGCATTAGTCAGAAGGTTAAGTAGCTCATGGCAGTTCCCAACACCTTTTTTGCTGCCAGACACCTCTGTACCAACTCTGAATAGTTGTGTTTCAAAGCAGGTTTAGAGGGCAGATCTGCCGTGTTGTACATCACATTTGGGTGCAGAGAGGCAGCATGGTCAGAAATGCCTATGTCTCTGGCTACCTGCCATGCTCCCAGCCATTTGCCATGTCAGGTGCATTGGAAATTGTTTCTACATAGCATTTTTCTTGAAAAGAGGGCAACTGTGTGTCTGGTAAACAGCCCTGCCATGCAAGGCAATGTTTCTGCTTTGTCTTTATCTCACATGCTATGGTTGAACTTGGCCTGTCCCGCAGAACCTTAAAGCCTTGCAGAAAGGCTTTCTAGTGATGCTCTGCAGTGCTGATACTCTCACCCCATCACCTCACCTTTGCAGCCTGAGTTCCTCCCATGTAACTTGGTATTACTGGGACCACAGTCACCCAGGGATCCCTCCATGGAAAGCAGAACAAGAAACATCTCCAGATGGACATCCAGGTCTCTAGACAGGACGACTTGTCCATGGGCAGACTGTCCTCTCTCCCCTCTGACTCTCCAGTAACTTCAGTGCCTCAGCTAAGTGCCTAAAATGGACTAGTTGTCAGCAGTCCTTCCCCTTGTTGTGGTTTAAACTCCAGCCAGCAACTAGGCACCACACAGCCACTCACTCACTCACTCCTCCCCCCTTCCAGTGGGATGGGGAAGAGAAAAAAAAGTAGTAAAACTCATGGATTGAGATAAGAATGGTTTAATAACTAAAGTAAAACAAAATATAATAATAACAATAATAATAATAGTAATGAAAAGGAATATAACAACAACAAAAAAAAGAAGAAAAATAAAACCCAAGAAAAGAAAGCGATACACAAGGCAATTGCTTACCACCTACTGACCGATGCCAAGCAGCAATCTGCCCCCGCCCTGGCCAACTCCCTCCAGTTTATATACTGAGCATGGCATTCTATGGTATGGAATATTCCTTTGGCTAGTTTGGGTCAGCTGTCCTGGCCATGCTCCCTCCCAGCTTCTTGTACACCTGCTTGCTGGCAAAGCATGGGAAGCTGAAAATTTTTTAAGTACTACTTAACAACAACTAAAACATCAGTGTGTTATCAACATTATTCTCACACTAAATCCAAAACACACTGTATCAGCTACTAAGAATCAAATTAACTCTATCCCAGCCAAAACTGGGACACCATTCTCCCTTGAAATGTTCCCTGCTACTCCTTCCATTTTGCACAAACCTCATAATTTTACATCTTGGAAACCCTGATATGCACATGATCTTCCACAACATTGTCAATACTTTGCCCTCCTCTGGATTCCTGCAACTAGAAGAAAAGCCAAGAAGAGGAATGTCAGCAGCACAGGGAAGCAGAATGGGAACTTGATGGTTGGGAATGCTGTGGGACAGGGTAGGACATAAAAGAGGAGAGACATTTTTCACTCTTCTTCTCATGGGCTGCACCACTCAAGATGGAACCAGGCCCTGCAGTATGACATTGCTGTATATGCACGAAAGCCATTGCTATACCAATGGGAAACAGGCCGTCACCTTATGTCACTGACAGCAGCGAAGGCTGCACTACAGAGGCTGATGGACACTTTCAGCACATGGGTAAGGCAAGCAACCCTTTGGGATATAACTGCTGCCTGTTCCACAACTTGGAATTAAAGCACCTCCTCTGCTTGCAGCCTCCAGGGCTTGCAGCCTTCACTGTTCTCCAACACTCCCTCCAGTCACTGGCAGCAGACACAGCCAACAGCAGGTGATGTAAAACCAGATGTCTCCAGCTGTGACCTGGGCAAGCTCATGTCCCCACACAAGCCTGACAAATCCAATGACTGAAGCCCCACAGATCTGCAGTGACTATGTGGGTGTAAAGAGGCACAGCGGCATTAATCCCGATGCCACCTGAGAAGTGGCTCTGTCCCAACCATCCCCTTCACTGGATGTTGCCAGCACTCAGATGGGACCGAATTGCCCTCTCATGCATAGAGGTGGTCACCTCTAGATGACCGGCAAGGCGTGGGAGAAGCTCGTATTTACCACTCTTGCACCCTGTGCATCCTCTGGACAGGCAGTGGTCCATCACGCAGGGCTGGCAGGACAGCCCTTTCCCAGCACCACGGGCACTTGAAAAACACATTTAAAGCTTATTCTCTGCATATAAAAGCATAGAGAGAATAGGAAATTTTCATAACCATTTTGATTTCCAGTTACTGAAGCCAGTGTAAATCTCTGTTTTTTATGAATCTTACTTACATTTTGTGCCTGACTTGTGCATAAAACTTCCCCAGATTTACACAAGCTAACTCCATAAGTCATCCCCTTCCCAATCGGGCCCTATATCTTGATGACCTTTTAGAAACCAATGACTGCTTTCCTGTTGTTATCCATAATTGGAAAAGCACTGGAGATAAGAAAATTTATAGCAATGAGTGATCTACCTGCAAGAGACAATAAAGAACCCTTGGCAGTGAAAGAACAGAGAAGAAAAATCCCACACACAGAGATGCGCAGGCGCACGGGCACACACAGATACACACGCAGCTCAAGATGAACTTTCCCTGTTTTTACTAAATCTCTCTCAACTCTCTCCTCCTGGAGCCCCTAACTCCCCTGACCATGCATCCTCCACTCTGCAGAACAGATGCACCCATCAAGCATCTGCTCTAATTTCAGTCTTGGAATTTGCTTACAAATCTTTTGGCCTTCACTCCTGGAGTGAATAATCCCATCACACAACACAGACCTCTAGGAAAGCAAACCAAGACTGCAAAGTCTATACTGCTATAGGCATAATGCACAGGGAGACAGGCAGGGTAGACCTCAAGTGCTCGTCACACTGCACACATGCACATTGCTTTGGAGTTAATCACAAGGACACATTAATCACCTCACCATCCTCTACAACAGTCTCTGTCAGCTGGAATCATTCCACACAACAGGATCACTGAACTGCTCCCAGACATCAAAAAAACCATTCTCAGAGTGAATCTTATTTTGTTTTGAAACAAAGGCAGAAGGTTACCTGCTGCCATATCCCTTCTCTGGGACTGAACTAACATATTGGGATGCAGTACTTCTGTATGCAAGGAATGGGAGTTGTTCATAAAGCAGCAGTCCTGATCTTAAATCCAGGACATGGCAAGACTCAAGAAGGGAAACAGTTCTAGTCACATTTACTTTCAAGTCAGAGTAACCCAAATGACATTCTTGTCTATAGGAACCAAGGAGGTGCTGAAAGGAAAAGGAGCATTTCCTAGCCCAAGGGTAAGAAAACATACACCAGCTCTATTAATAAGACTGAGTGTAGAGAAGATGTCTAAGGTTTGCCAAAACAGAGGGATAAAAATCTACATGCAAATAATTTGTCCAACCTTACAGCAAAGGTTGCTTTCAACCTTCCTGCAAAAGCAAGGGACTCCTATGAGAAGCAGCCAGCATTCAGGGGCACTCGAGGGGACAAAAGTAAGGACTCCTTGATCAGATGTAGCACACATGCAAGTAGCCTTCAGGAAATTACCTAGCCCTTTCAGGTCTCCATACCTTCTACTGAAAAGTAGTGATAAAGGGGCAACGCTCAGTTCCTATTGCAAGAGCATTTTCAGGTAGTTGGACAAGGATAGAAAGGAGCTTATCCAAGAGCTTGAGGGTAGGAAGGCTCTACAGAGGGATCTGGACAAGTTGGATCGATGGGCCGAGGCCAATTGTATGAGGTTCAACAGGACTAAATCCTGGGTCCACTTGGGTCACAACAACCCCATGCAATGCTACAGGCTTGGGGAAGAGTGGCTGGAAAGCTGCCCAGCAGAAAAGGACCCAGGGGTATTGGTCAACAGCCAGCTGAATATGAGCCAGCAGTGTGCCCAGGTGGCCAAGAAGGCCAATAACATCCTGGCTTGTACCAGAAATCATGTAGCCAGCAGGACTAGGGCAGTGATCATCCCCCTATACGTGGGACTAGTGAGGCCACACCTTTAATAATGGGTTCCATTTTGGGCCCTTCAATACAAGACAGACATTGAGGTGCTGGAGCATGTCCAAAGAAGGACAACAAAGCAGGTGAAGGGTCTAGAGAGCAAGTCCTTTGAGGGAATGGGGGCCATTTACTGTGGAGAAAAGGAGGCTGAGGGGACACCTTGTCACTCTCTACAACCACCTGAAAGGAGGTTGTAGTGAGGTGGGTGTTCGTCTCTTCTCACAAGTAACAAGCGATAGGGCAAGAGGAAATGGCCTTGAGTTGCACCAGGGGAGGCTTAGATGGGATATTAGGAAAAATTTCTTCACCAAAACAGTTGTCAAGCATTGGAACAGGCTGCCCAGGGAAGTGGTTGAGTCACCATCCCTGGAGATATAGAGAAGACATGTAGATGTGGCATGTAGGGACATGGTTTAGTGGTGGACTTGGCGGTGCTAGGTTAACAGTTGGACTCGGCGATCTTAAGGGTCTGTATTGGGTTTCTGTGACAAGGTTTTGGTAGCGGGGGGGTTACAGGGGTGGCTTCTATGACAAGCTGCTGGAAACTTCCCCTGTGTCTGACAGAGCCAATACCAGCCAGCTCCAAGACGGACCCGCCACCAGCCAAGGCTGAGCCAATCAGTGATAGTGGTAACGCCTCTGTGATAACATTTTTAAGGAAGAAAAAAAGTTAGGGAACAGGGAGAAATGGGAGTCGGGGAATGAGAACATGTAAGAGAAACAACTCCACAGACACCAAGGTCAGTGAAGATGAAGAATATGCTCCAGGTGCCAGAGCAGAGATTCCCCTGCAGCCCATGGGGAAGACCATGGTGAGGCAGGCTGTCCCCCTGCAG
>JANZLQ010000002.1:29294717-29319343 GCA_026212715.1 Elanus axillaris | reverse complement strand
CCTGAAGGACTGCCTGCCGTGGAAGGGACCCATGCTGGAGCAGTTCATGAAGAACTGCAGCCCGTGGGAAGGACCCAAGTTGGAGAAGTTCATGGAGGACTGTCTCCCGTGGGAGGGACCCCACACTGGAGCGGAGGAAGAGTGTGATGAGTACTGCCCCTGAGGAGGATGAAGCAGCAGAGACAACCTGTGATGAGCTGACCCCAACTTCCATTCCCTGTCCCCTGTGCCGTTGGCGGGGGCGGGGTAGGTGGAGAAGCCAGGAGTGAAGTTGTGCCCAGGAAGAAGGGAGGTGTGGAAGGAAGGTGTTGTGAGATTTGGTTGTATTTCTCATTACCCTACTCTGTTTTGATTTCTAATAAATTGAGTTAATTTTCCCCAAGCTGAGTCTGTTTTGCCTGTGATGGTCATTAGTGAATGATCTCTCCTGTCCTCATCTTGACCCACAAGCCCTTTGCTATATTTTTTCTCTCCCTTGTCCAGCGGAGCAGGGGGAGAGTGATAGAATGGCTTTGGTGGGCACCTGGCGTCTAGTCATGGTCAACCCACCATAGGATCTTTTCCAACCTAAACAATCCTATGATGAGAGTTGCTAACTGTAAAAAAAACTGGCTCAAAACCGCTGCTCTTGCTCAAGACACACAGATGTAAGCAACCTGCACCTGCTCCTATCACTGTACAAGCATTTTTATGCATCTCTGAAGCCTGCCCTGGCTTAAAATGGATCCCAGCCATGAGGCCATACCTCAGCTCAGCTTTGTTATTTGCAGTCAGAAAGATTACACAGAACTATCTGTAATAATTAACTCCTAAGAGAGAAGCTAAAGTAAAACCAGTAAGAGCAAGTGGCTCAGAACCAGAAAAACAAACGAACAAACAAACAAACCCCAACACAAACCAAAAACCAAACAGATGACAAATTCCTGGCAAGGCCTGGGATGAGGAAAGGCAAACAGAAAGGAGCAGTTGTCAATGTGGAAACCCTGGCAGCTCTCCCCTACCAGCACTCAGCCCTCACAAATAAAGATCTCTGCAGCTTCAGCAAAGGTCAATGGGTTTTGTATGCAGTGGAAGGCTGCTCCAGATGTACCTAATTTGCAGCTTTTGAACTGGCTTCTGGTAAGTTCTGCCTGAGCTTTTTTGGGGAAATGAGGTGGTGGCATTCAGGGCCGAATGCCCCACCTTGCTGGGCTCTCCTCCAGCTGTTCTCCTCTGGTTCTGCTGAATTCAGCCGGTGCCGAGGACATCACCCTCAGACATCTGTATTTTTAGATTATTCATTATGAATTGATTAGTTCATCCCACAGCCACCCTGATAATATTCTTCTTATGTACTAACATCTCAATGAATGAGCAGTCAAGTAGAAAATGAATGCATTAGTGCCTGATTGTGTTACTAAGCTCTTGTATATGCTAACAAATGCAGCAGTGTTTAATTCAGCCAAATAACAAACAGGTAGTTACAGAGTTAAACAGCACAAGTGTCCAAACAAGAGCAAAATATCAAAAAACCTCTTAATATCTTCTGGGTTTAGCATTCAAATTAGCTTTGGACATGAGTGTGTGTTTGAGGAGAGTTCTTTTGTCTGGGCATAGAGACAATTTTCTACTAGTATTTTCACAATTATGACACTGGACTAGCCACTTTCATCCCTGCCAGGGTAGAATTGATTACAAACCACCTAGTTAATTAAAACAACAACTTGCATTCAGACCTGCTTTTCAGCAGAAACTAAGCTTAGAAAATTATTTTTTGTAACTCCATTGGAATTGCTATTTGCAATTCAATATGCAAGATAAAGTTCTCTGCTGGGAATGGAGAAATGCGACTTTTTTTTTTTCTTTTTTTTTTTTTTAAATCATACACTGCATGAGATAATTTCCTATTTCCATCCACAAGCAACTACAATTGTATATATGAAAAAGAAAAGCTCAGAGAAAGCACACTAATCTCAAAAGAAGTGGGTACATTTTCTAAGCAGGTTGGCCAGTCAGGAACTTTGCTCTTGTTACATTGACTTACTGCATTACACAGAGAATAGCAACTCTCCGGATCACAATGTATTCATCAAAACTTTATGAACAATAGATGAAAAAGTCTGGAAAATTTCCACATAGACCAAGCCTCAGGTTTGAGTCCCTTGTTTACAGCAGACCAGTACTTCTGCAGGCACGTAAAGCCATGCAGTTTGAGCACAGCCACTGCTATTGCATTCAGGGTGCACCGAGCACAGAGACCTACTCCTGCTCCTCCAATTTACAAGGATATTTATTCAGTGAGCTTTTCATAAGGCTTGCCAGACAGGCTCAGGTTGTGCAGGCAACCAACATCCTAACAGGTCCATGCTATACCTTGTATCAGCTGGTTACCGTTAAAATGTAACAGGGACATTATTTAAAAAAAAAAAAAATTGCAAATTGCTCTTCCCTCTTAGCAAGAAAAGGATCAGCTACAACACCAAGGACACTGCGATGGCTGTTAGTGCAAGGCCTAGGCAGTGTTCCCATCCACAAAAAGGTGAGCACTGATCCCTCTAGAGCCCATCAGGGTGACAATTCAGAAGTGCAATGGCTGTGTCCAACATGACCTGAATACAGCAACATGACTCAGCGGTGAGGTTGCATTTCTTAGGCAGCCTTGCTGGCTTATTGGCTTGCACAAAGATCCGTAAGAAATCCCTCCTGGATTTTAACACTCTTGACGTTGTTCCTAAAAGGGAAAGCAATATGCAGCAACATTGCAGAGAGGTCCTGGGTAGGGCCACATGCCCCATTAGAATGCTTTCGGATCACTGCACTGCAGAGACCCCAGATGCTTGCAATAACAAACCTGTTTGTGATACTGGCCAGGTAAGCAGTGGTACCATGAACTGTAGCTGGGCCAGCAAACAGCCCTGCAGAACCAACCTCATGCCCTCCATGCTCCTTGCACAAGAAGCCAAGCATGGCATAAGCCACATGTGCATGACATTCCTCTGTTACTGACTCAATGCCAAATCCCTTCTGAGAGCAAAGGCCTCTTAACAGGGAATTAGGCTGCTCCTTTGGCTCAAAGATGGGCAGCTCTCCCAGAGGCCACCTGAGGGAGATTTTAATTCCCCACCCCTGCTAAGCCCCTAATGGACTGGACTTGCCTTGACTGTATGAAGACCTGTTCTTTCATGACCAGTAAGACACTGTGGAACTCAGAGCTCAAATCCACTGAGCAGAGTCTAAATTAGAGCCTGCAAGAGGTGCTTATAACAACCTGAGTGGAGAAGACTGACTCATCTCCTTGTTTTCCCCAAGCACAGACTGTATCTGTTTGGCAATAGACCAAGGTAAATGACAGTATAAACTGCCAGATCCCAGCAAACCTCTTCTTTTGCTGCCTCTGTTTTTCATTTCTAAGAGGCAGAGTTGGCTTTGTTGCTCTCCCATAGAGCAAGCCTCATTCTCAGGTCTAAATTTGGCTCCCCCATCTTCTTAATAGGCAAAGTGACAGAGGAATTGGTCTTGTACGACATAAAAAACTTTCTCCGAGAGTCAGTCAGTCCATCCTCTACACCCATCTGGGGTCTCCTTGATCAGTAGAAAGATGAATAGGTTTTGCATCATGCTGCTGGGGAGCACAGTTAAGGATCACTGAGGTTTTGCCGTAAGGTCCCCCCACCACCACAGGGGAGTCCTGCTGGCTGCACCCAGCTTGAAGGGAAGGTTTAGCACTTGAAGTGGTTTGCAGGCAAGAGAGTCCTAACAGAGGCATGAGGGACAAAAGACTGCCGGAAATGCTGCACTCATCAGCCTTTCTGTATGCATGGAAGAGATGTGCAGGTGTAAAAAAAATACATAGTAATAGCCTGACTTTAAGTGCAGATGAAAGCTGCTGGGCTCCGACTCCCAGGAGCGTTCTGCGGGAACAGCAAGAGCAGCTGCAGTGCAGACTCCCCTGAGGATTTCCAGAACTAAAATTGGAAGAATTGCCCCAGGAAGGGACTCCAGAGCTGCTGCCTCCTCCATGCCTGGGGCAGAACTAGTCCTGAAAACAGGGTGTTAGCACAGGCCAGCAAGAGAGTCAGAAACTCACTCTCATTCTCTGCAGCATCTGTTAGTCCTGATGTAAGGCCAGCAGAAATCTTGGTTTTGCAATTTGGGCATGTTTCCACTAAGAACCGCAGTGAGACCATTCACTCTTTTTATACAGCCCACCAAAGGGCCATTTAGTGATAATGACCAAACTTGGTTTCATCTTGAAAACCTTTAATGGACTTCTGTATATTATTGAGGTTTTAATGGAGCTAGTAGAAAAAACAGAAAAAGTAACACATACAATATGAAGAAGCTGGTTTTTGTTTTCTGCATCCAGAAAAAACACTATTTTGAAAATTTCCTAAATATTTTCTATATTTCCCACAATTCCTTGTTCACTCAGAGAAGTTTACATTTATTATTTCAGATTTTCCATCACATCTTTTTTCCTTCATTTTTTTTCCTTCTTTCTACAGCCATAGAAGAAAAAGAATACAAGAAAAAAAAAACCAAACAGGTGGTGATGACCCCATTATAGCCACTCTCCCAGGACTGACAGCTCCCCACAAGTCTGCCCTCATACTTTTTCACTTACAAGGGCAAAGAGCTTCAGAAGGCAGCATGCACGAGCCCAGGCCAGAGAGCAGGACATAGTTCATGAGCTGTGTGACAAGTAAGTGACAGCATTTGATGGGAGATAATTGGAAGAATCATCTGGTCTTTCCAAAGTGAAAATTAGAAGCTAGACATGTATAACTAGAAGTGGGTCAGCAAACCAGTTAATTTGCCTTCCCTTAAGAGATGATATTTTCCCTTTCTGGTTGAGGGCAACAAAACAGGGGAACTCCAGGCCTCTATGACCACTCATGGACCCAAGGAAAGGAGAGGATGCCCCCCCCCACCCCAAGTGCCCCTCAACATAAGCAGATGAGGACAGCAGCCAGAGTTTAGCCATCTTAGAAGTATTTTGCTCACACAGAGACAAACAACAGTATCTATCTGGTAACTTTATAGTCCCAAGACTTGCCCTGTACAAACAGGATAAGCCTCTCCATAGAAATTATCTTGACATTAGATAGGTGTTCCTGAGCCAGATGAACAAACTCCCTCAAGAACAGTGATAAGACTTCTCCAACTGCTGGGAACAGCCAGGTTATCAAATGTTTATGGTAATCAAAAGAGAAGATGATTATATTCAACCCCAGTGGGGTAACATGAATATCAGGCAACATGGGTACAAGTACTCACGATTATGAGCTCCTGGATTAATAAAGCCCATGAGATAAACAGAGGCATCAGTAGCAAATGAAACTAGGATCTCTGTTCTCAAACCCAACTGCACCAGTTAAGTGAATTTGATCTGAACACTGGAAGACTGTGATATCAAAGCAAAACTGCTTTAGAGAAACATTTTATGAACACGTTTGACAAACACTGGTTTACTCAACACATGCAACCGAGTAGATCTTTAGTTTCACCCCATGCCTCCCATGGAAAGAAGCAGCCATGAGGTTTTGAGGTTTTTACTCTTGCAAGTGTAATGTTAAGTTTGGGAGGCAAACTGCCTTGGAGAAAACTTATAATAGCAATTAGAAGTTCAGTTTTATATGAGATGAAGTAGTAGTGAGATGAACTGTTTGTAACATAAGGAAAGCCTTGTCTTGCTTCACTAGGGAACTATGTACATGAGCAAGATACCTCGTAAAATCTGCAGAAATTGTCCAAGCAGTTCAGAAAAGGAACATGGGGCTGGTCAAAGTCATCAGACTAACAGGCCTGCAGACAGATGCTTTGTATTACCAGACCAAAAAAAAAAGGAGAAAAGAAAAAAGACAGTATGGCTTGAGAAACAAGACTCCCTAACACTATTTGGTTTAACCTATAAAAAGCATCTTTGCAAGCACCCACACATACACACACATCCAGCCCTAAAGGTGTTATTAGGAGCAATAGATTCTACTACAGAGCTCACTATCCCACTTTCTAAGATTTCTAGTCCCTACATGTTCAGTTGTATCTGGAAGAAGTCCTTTTGATGACCCATCACATGGATCCAAAAAATACTCCTGCCTTGTCTTTGCATGTTCAAAGTAGGAAGGCCATGAGCATTAATCAAAGAAAGTAGCTGTATGTAGGGAGTGTATTTCAGATGGACAGCATGGAATAATTACTAACGCCCTTGAAGGACCTTGAATGCTGAAATAAGCTTCACGGAAGAGATAAGAACCACTTGAAACCAGATGTTTGTTGGCAGGAGAAGCGGAGTACCTGACAAGAGGATGATCTAAGAACCTGTGATAGGGAGCGTGGACAGGAGCTAATAGCCAACTATATAGTTAGCTTGTGCGCGTGAACATGTTATGAAAACCAATCATAGTAAAGCTAGAAATGCGTGTATAACCATTAAGACTATATAAGAAAGCTTGTAAGCAGAATAAAGCAGCTTTCAACTAGGATCATATTGATATGTCTTTGAAGTCCATTATTTGCTCCTGCAGCTGTATATTGTTCAAAACCGGTAAATGCCTTTAATTTATTTGATTTTTTGTTATCTGTCATGTTTTGTCTCCAGAGCTACTTTTCACAACATATTTTCACAGGAGCTCATATGCTTGGAAGAACTATCACAAAGCTGGAGAGAAATACAAGGTGAGAAACACCTGCTCTGGATTTTGTACTAGGACTGTTGGAGTACAATACTTTGCTCAGGAAAGAGCTGAAAAGTAGAATCAAAGCAGGAAGATTATCTACTATGTTGTCCAACAAGGTCAACTCATTGCCTCCAAAAGAGTTGGGACCCACTGTTATGGGCAGCAAGCAGGGTTAGTTTCACAAAAAAACAGAGGTAGACAGCTAATACACATACCCATCTTGTACACCTTCTAGGGAGATGCTCTTAGTCAGGCCACCACAAAACAAGACTATGTAACTCCATGAAACATACAGCCAGCACGCTCTCCATCTATGAACCAGGCTTCAGTGAAAGCCCTTTTGTGAGAAGGTCTTGGGTTCATCGAAGGCAGCACAAAGGCCCCATGAGGATAGCCATGACAACAGGAGAGTGAGAAGCCCAAAAAGTGATGGACACATACATCATATTTGTGGCAGCATGAAAATATTGCTGGTGGTGTTATCTGTACCAAAATCAGGATCTGAGGCAGTTCAGATGCCTTCAAACTCCTTTCCTCATGGTGCTTCCAACACACACAGCCAAACTGCTCAGTTGGCCAGGGAGGAAACATGGAGGAACCTGTCGGACATCCAGCCACGGCTATGCTTCCAACTCACACAGGAGCCATTTTTCAGCTTCCAAGCCCTCCAGCATCTGCCTGAACTAACTGGTAGTCTTCAGAGAACAGTGCTCTCTGCTCCTCCCTGTATAAGGGCATGCCCAGACAGCCTGCAAAAACATGGTAGGAGCTGAGAAGGGGCCAACAGTTTGGAGCGGGGGAAAGGAGGCACTAGGTTGTTGGGGTTTTGCAGTGGGTGGGTTGGGTTTTGGGGGTTGGGGTTTTTTTTGGTTGGGTTTTTTTTTTTTTGAGGAGCTGTGGTGTCATCTTGTTTTATTTTCTGACATTGCAAGCTGCTGGCAGGATGACTTGGTTGCCAGGGAAACTGCTGGGAAGGAGCACTGCCCACATCCAGGCACCAGAAATGCCTGCAAGGCAGCACACCCCATGGCAAAGCTGCCTGCTACCACTGGCCACACCAGCACTGTGCCAGGCCATAGTGGCTGAGGGCAGAACCAGCAGCAAGCCAAGTATCTGCTCCCACACCACTCAGATTAGGGGCTAACCCAAGGCTCCCGAGCCATGGGGAGAGCCCTGTGCAAGGGCCATGATGTACATACAGTCAGCCCTCACCTGCCAGCAAGGATGGGTTAGCACAATTCCTAACGGAGGCTCTATTTTTGTTATTTTTTATTTTTAAATCACTGCCATTAGGAGAATTGTTATGGTTGGCAATTTGCAATAATCAATTTGAAATCACAGTTTGATTAGTTAATGCACTTTCTGCTGTTCTCTCCTCCTAATTTGATTGGGAGGAGAGAAGGGGATTTTCCGTTTTGTGACTATATTACAGCTCTCCCAGTATGTGTGTGCAGCAAAAGGCAACCAGCCTTCCCTACATGCCCCAAGGGCTTGGCCAGCACTTTCTGCCTCTCCAGCTTAGCACGAAGGGCTGCGGGCAAGTGAGTGGTCAAGTGGGCTCTGGAGCACAAAGAGAAGCTGGGCATCAGCTTCAGAAATACCTGTAATACACAATAACATCTGAAATAAACTCGGGGCAGGCACTGATCTTCATGCTTGCATGTAATATATGACTATCCTGAAGGTTCTCACTTCAGTGCCTACATGTTATTCCCAGCAGCCACAAACAGCAGATAGAGCAACAAAGCTGGAAGAGCGCTTAAAGGAAGGAAAAGAAGGTAATACATTTTTCTCTCTCACCTTCATGATATATTCAGGCTCCAAATATCTCTTTATAATCCGTATTTTTCCATGAAACATGCCCAACCTGCTAAAGCAATGCAGGAATCGCTAATCAGCTCTCCGTTAGAAGAATGATTGCTCAGTCCAGGCAGGCTGTTAGTGCAAACACTGGTGTGCCTGTGCTAACATATATCTCCTTTCCAGGGTATCCCATGGCCTTGCTGGTATTCCACACCAAGTTGTGTCTTAGGTTGGCTCCATGGCTCAGGTCCTCCCCAAGCCCCCAGTCCCAGCAGGATGATGCTAACGCTGAACATCTAACAGCCAACACCTAGCCCCAGAAAAGGTCAAATCTGGAGCTGCAAAACACCCAACAGCTGTAACTCCCACAGAGAAGGCAGATCCCAAAGCCAAGAGGAAATTTGGAAGAGTTATGGCTCACACAGACCTGGGCAGTTGCAATCCTCCAGCTTCAGGAAGAGCTGCGACAGCCTCTTTGAAAAGGCCTTTCCACCTTAAAAATGACACCATCCTGACACAACTTATCTTTCCCACACCCACCAAAACAAATCACCTCTGAAAAAAAGACTGATTCCTGTTTTAGAAGAAAGAAACAAAGTGCAAACCAACCTCCTTCAGACTTGTATGCCCCAAATTGGAGGGGGGACTCCAAAACGTGCAGAGGAAACTGCCAGGGCTATTAATGTGTAAGAGATGCTGAGCTGCCTCTGTGGTTAGCAGGTTTATAAACCCCAAATCAGACTAATGAATGGAGTGGTCAGCAGAGAACCAGGGGGGAATATTTCCAGCCATTACCCTTTAGTATACCACCACCAAGGTGACTCAGGCATTGCCAGAGTCTGGAGGATCCCAAACCCCTCCTCTCCATAGCAAATGCTGTAACTTTTCTTAGAAGTCAGCTGGGGCCACCCTGCTTAGTTCTATTTTCTCTCCCCATCACTCACACTGTCTCTTGTAGCTCTTCATTTCTGCTTCTTCCTTTCCCTTCCTGCTCCCACTATTCCCATACTAGGTAGCTTCCTCCACCCACCTCCCCCCATCTCCAGATCTCTGCATTTAATGCTCTGTTTCCATCTCCTTGGTAATTCTCAGCACCATATACCAAAGATACACCAGGCAGAAATGCTGGGACACTCTTCTCTGCTGCCCTAAGTGAGCAAGCTTATATATGTTGCATTCAAGAGGAAGGGAAAAAAAACCCCAACAAATCCATTTTTAAAAGACTTCATACATCCCACCTGCTTGCAGAGCATCACTGGGAGAAGTCTGGATTGTTGCAATTGACATTACCTGGTGCAGTAATTGGAAACTGTATTTACAGCCTTGCTACCATTTTAATGCTGTTTTGCATCTGTTGTACTTTCACTTAGAGAGTAAATGTAGTGGGGAACATCTGTTTTCTACTTCTAGCTCACATGACATTCCCCGGCCAGTGATTTCCCCTCTGTTACAGTGGGCTGTAATTATTTCAATTACTGTTGCAGGGACATCTCCCCGCATCCACAGGTACCAGTCCTGGCCCAGCTTTTTGAGCAGAATGGCAGGCTAGCCTGATGCACGCTCACAACCTCTTTTACACTAGGGCTGTAGTTGTAGTAAGTGGGGTAACACCTGGCTGGTGGCCAGTCAATAGTGTTCTTCCCCAAAGCTCAGTTTTAGAGCCCATGCTCTTCAGTGGTTTTAATCAATGACCTGGACACAGGAGTTGAACGCACACTAAGTAAGCTTGCCAATGATACTAAGTTAGGAGGAGCAGTTGATTCCTGCAAGGGTAGAGAGGCCTTACAGAGATATCTTGATGTGTTAGAGCTCTGGGCAATCACCAACTGTATAAAATGTAACAAGTGCCAGATTCTGCACCTGGGACTGTGTAAACCTGGATGTACACACAGACTGAGGGACAAGAGGCTGGAGTGCAGCCTTGCAGAAAGGGACCTGGGGGTTTTGGTCAATGGGAAGCTCAATGAGTCAACAATACACCCCAGCAGCCAAAAGGACCAACTGTATCCTGGGGTGCATTAAGCACAATATCGCTAACCAGCCAAAAGAAGCGATTGTCCCACTATACTCAGCATTGGTGTGGCCTCACCTGCTGTGTGCAGTTTTGGGCTCCATAAGATAAGAAGGATATAAAAATATTAGAGTATGTCCAAAGGAGGGCAACAAAGATGGTGAAGGGACTAGAGGGCATGAATTATGAAAAGCAGCTGAGGATACTTGGTTTGTTCAGCTTAGAGAAGAGCAGACTGAGGGGTGATCTCATTGTCTACAACTTCCTCGTCAGGGAGAGTGGAGAGGAAGATGCTGACCTTTCTCTCTGGTGTCCGGTGATAGGATGCAAGGGAATGGTTTAAAGCTGCATCAGGGGAAGTTCATATTGGCCATGATGAAAAAGCTTTTCACTGGGAGGTTGGTCAAGCACTAGAACAAGCTCCCCAGGGAAGTGGTTATGGTCTCAGGCTTGACAGCATTCAAGCAGAACTTGTACAAAGCTTAGATACATGGTCTAACTTTTAGGTTGCCCTGTGTGGAGTCAGGAGCCAGAGTCTGTGATCCTCGTGGGTGCCTTCAAACTCCAGATACTCTCTTCTCCCACTTAGCTTGGAAGTGCATTGGCAATTCTTCGACAGTATGCAACTTCCCCCAAATGAAGCAATGTCATTTGCTGTTATTGCATTGCACTGAAGGAGGGCTTTTGAAACACCAAATCACTGTTGAATTGGTCATTCGTGGACATACATCTATATCTCGATAGTGGTTTTTTTAAATCAGTTTATCCATTCTGACCCTACCCTCAAGCCAACACGCTACCAACATCTCAGGCATCCTCAGCATTTGCCACAAGAGGGCTCCCACAGCCAGAGCCGCAGGCAGGAGCCGGCAGCTGCCCCCTCCCATCCCCTGCTCTCGCCAACTATCTAAAGATCAGAGGGTTTGCCGAAAACAAACCCGTTTCTGAAAAGTCATACGTAAACGTGTCTATTTTGGATCCAAATACCTGATCTCATTTTACTGTCTCATTCTGAGTGTCGTGTGTCCCGTGTCGTCGTGTGTCATCCCGTCACCCCCCGCCCCAGGTATATCACCTGAAGAATGTATAAAATAGTGAAATTTCATTCACAGGGCTGCAATAGCTTTGACAAAGGAAACAGGCTATCATAAAAAGTATTTTACAAGAGGAAAACTGCAGCACAGAAAAGGGAAGTGGCTAACTCCTGTCTGACCAAGCTCATACAATGGGTTTCCAGCAGACTCGGAGGTGAAACCAAGGTCTCCCATCCCTGTCCGGTGCCCAGAGCGCAGCTCCACAGCCGATGCTTTCCGAGGAGCTGAGCTGGAGGCTAATGCAGTGTCCTTTATCTTCTCGTCCTCCTCTCTGCAGTTCCCAGAAAAACATCCTTCGGCCTAGTCCAGCGATTTGTCTGGATTAGAAAAATGGCATGTACACAGCCAAAAAGCATTTTAAATCACTTCACTGATACAGGTATGGACACAGTCATCCCCATTCTGGTTTCAGCTATTTCAGGTAGTACTGAATCAAGCTAAACTAGCACAAGAGCATCTGCTTGTCCAGGGTAATTAGAGTTGTGTAATCATACCAGGAATGATTTTCTCAAAGCAGAGCTCAGACAGCATGCCAGTGAGACCTAGTGGGAGAGCTGGGGGTAGCCATGGCTGGGGAGAGCAGAGGAGGTAGCAAACTGAGGTTGCACTCCCAGCAGGGAGATGGTATTGCAGATCAGAAAAGTTATCACAGATCTTAAAGGTCAGGATTAGGTTGCATTTTGCAAAACTAGATGCTTTTCCAACACCTGCCCCAGCTAGCAGTGGGTCACCTCCAGCTGAGGCATCCCTCACTTCTGTGACAGACCAGCTCCAAACTGCCTTTGTCAATCCTGCAATACCACACACCAAGTGAGGAAATCTGGCTGCAAAGGGCCCTGCTCTGGGGCCAACTCGAGCATCAAAGCAGATGTGAAGAGACCTTCCTACAGCTCTAGGGCTTGCTTTCTACACACCCAGCCAGACACCTTCCTGATTTTTATTCACTACCCTGGTCCATCTTTCCTAGTCAAACCAAGCTGCTCCAGGTTGGTAGCACCTCCCCATCTCTGCACATGAATGCTGATCAAAACAGCTTTCTGATTGTGGGGCTCTCTAGACAATACTAGGCCACAAATAACTGTTAGTAAACAGCAGCAGATTGAAAATGCATCAGGAAAACCATTCTGCTCTGTAGTATGTTTAAGAAGGAAAGCTAGGGTTATGCAGGTTTTTTTTTTAACCATAAAGCCAACAGAAGGCTCTTAGTTTATTTAGGTCAATTAACTTCAGCTTTCAAATTAAGTTCTCATCTCATTTTACAGACAAGCTGTAAGCAAAGCATAAAAAAGGGTCAGCTGAGGAGAGCATGGCCCAGGATTTCTAGGCTGTTAAGTAATTTAAACCCAAAGGGTAGAAACAAAATTGATATCAGAGAAGAGTGCACAGACCACCTAACAACGTCTGCTGCTTCATGCGCTCGTTTTTCCTTTGCTCTGTACACCAAACTTCCAGGCCAGAAAAAGGAAGAAAAAAGCTGATAGAGCTGCATAGAGGAAGCCATTTGTGGTACACAACAACACATTTTACTGGTTTTACACACCCGTGAAAGATGCTCCATATTCTTGAGTGCCATCTACTGGCATTTTTACCTCTTTGCTATATATTAAAGCCAACCCCAGTGTTAAAAGAGCAGTCAGGTTGCAGTCAAGCACTTAAAAAATGCCAGAAACTGGACTGCACAGATAACCAAAGCCCAGTCCCCTTGCATAGATGCATCACAACACACATTGTAATAATACGAGCATGGGCCAATTTTTCTGCAGGAAAAAGCCCCCTTTTGTACACCAGATGGATAGTGCTGTCTTAATGAGCAGCTATTCAATATTTTTCTTTATCCTCATCATTCAATATGTAGCCCTGTGTCCTGTGTATGGCATGTTATTGAAGTCCTGGTCTAAATAATGAGCTATTAATTTTCTCCTGGGCTTTCAAAGCATTTGTTATCATAGTATCCGAGTTGTTTGCAAACATTAATTTGCTTTACAGCAGCCCTTGCAAGGAAGGGTGGAATTATTCTTGTACAGATGGGGAACTGAGGCACAGCCAAATTAAAATCTGAAGTGTACAGTGTGGTTGGGTGCTCGATTTGAGATGCAAAAAGGACCCATTTCTCAGAGCTTTGCAAGTCAAAGCTTTCAGTGTTTAGGGCACTGCTCCGACAGCCTCCACAGTCAGATACAAGCCCCCAGCTTTCCCAGTCCCATCTGCCATAGCATCTGGGAACCCAGCAGCACTGGAGTTCATTTGAGATGAAGTTTCTCTACATCTTGTCTAGTGAGTCTGCTGCAGTCATCCAGGCTACCTTACTAGTTACAAAGAGACACAGCCCCCCAGGAGGAACACTTCCCTCTGAGATGATCATCTCTCACCACAGACTGCCTAAATAACTGCTTCAATCTGGGGCAGCTAAAACAACATACTACAGATCATCCCAAAGACTACCTCTTCCTCATAACACAATCCACCACAAAACACTTCCTCACACACCTCTGGCAAGCTGAAGACTTGCATTTGAAGACCAGAAATCATGGCAAAAATGTGCCAAAGGAGGAAAGAGGAAGCACATCACAAAAACTGGGGTCCAGCCACCAATGACTAGTAGTCCCCATTGATTCAGAAGAGCTCATAAATACAGCTCTATGGAAGACAACAAAAACCTCATCCATATTCCCTGCCTGGTAAAGAGAAAATGTGCTCTCCCACCTCCAAATCCAGTGGGCAGCACAACCCAGCCCACATGAGCAGTTAAACTAATCCCAGCCCAAGAGAGCAGTGCCAGGACATGCACCAGTGCAGTCCATCTCTGAAGCTTAAGAAGCTAGAGACCCAAACCACAATTGGCAAGTCATAGAGGACAGGGGAAAGGCTAAATGCCTTCTTGACACCCATTGTTCCCGTGCAGCCCTGACATCAGGCTGTGGTCTCCACAGCCACCCAGAAAAGGAAGAACTCATGGTCAGCAACTGCCCACAAGCATGGAGCTCAGAGTGAGCTGCTTCATATCAGCACAGCCTTTTCAGTATAGGCAGGATTTCAATTCCCCTGCTCTGGGGCTGGTGCATCATGTCAGCCTGGTGCTCAGACATTCATTCTGCCCTGAAAGGGGGATTTTCCAGCTTCCAATCGCTACTTTCCTTCTGGTCTGCACACCCAGCAGAATTGCAAGACCATTTCAGGGACCAGAAATCATTATTTTGTGTTGTATTCAGAGAAGGAAGCACTACTTGTTTGCATTATGACAATATTATATTTCCTTATTACTTTCCATCCTTTCCCATCCCTTACTCCTCCTAAGATCTTATTTGCATTTTTGATCAGACTCACACACTGAGGAGATGCCTTCAGGGAGCTGGCTGTAACAGTGCCGAGGTCTTTTTCCTGGGCTGAATCAATTAATTTACACCTCTGGGAATAAAATGAAATTTTTCCTGAAATGTGTACAATTACTCCCAGTTTTCATTGGTAAGAGAGGAGGAGAATGAGACTTTGAAATGCAAAGTCATATGTGCAAATCATCATCTCCAGCAGCAAAAGCTTCACCCACATGCTGTGATCTCAGGTGAGGCAGCATCTTACCTGTGCAGGAAGGACCACCACCTCTTCTGCACCAACCTGGCCACACCAAGTCATCCAGGCTCATCCTCGCCCCAGGTCCCCGGCAATCAGCAATACCCCTGCCGGAGGAGATGCACAGGATGGTTCAATAACAGACCAAATTACCCTGTGCAGGTAATTACAAAGCACAGCAGCATCTCATAACCTGTCATGTGGTTCATGTTCCCCTCACAAGGCTCTCTCCGATTAGCCCCCATTAGCCCCACCACCCAGCCTATTTCTGTATTTAAACTTCCATCTCATAGCTTGAGCCTGCAAGGCTCTTAACCACATTCCCAACATAAAGCACAGCAGTAGTAAAACTTAACATGGGGGCTGTCTGCAAGTTTTCAGTCCCATTTGCTGATTTCAGGTTCTTCAGCCCAACTTCCTCCTGTATCATTACATTTAGACATGTTCTTTTTTTCTTGAGCATTTAAACATGGACAAAATCAGACCCTCACTGGCAGCTGGGAATATGTCTTCTTTCTCACACAACACTGGAAATATTGTCTCTCAATAGGAGAGAAGAGGAGGAAAAGCCTGATGTGGTCTAGTACCTTCTTCTGGGTGGCAACCTGTGCTGGATCTACCCCTGAACAAGCTCCTTGTAGGTGCTTTAAGATAAAATACTTTTCCAGGCCTGGTCAGCAATCAGATCTTGCCTTGTATGAGAGCTGAATCACCTCTTCTCCCTACAGCCCATGCACATGGAAGGCAACAGTGCTTTTAGAAATGGCCAAATTAGTTAAGAGTGTTCTATGACAGGCTTAATAATCTTGAAATGTGAATGCTGCTGGTTAACCACACATACTGTCCCTTTTTCCTCCCCACCCCTTGCCATTTCAGTTCCTCTCATTCCCTCATCCCTGTGCTCTGCCATTTCTATCTTGCATTGCTTTCCCCATCTTCCCCACTCTTTTTCCCAGCAGACTCATGGAGGGTTTTGAAGGTTCCTTCCTGATTTCTGCCTGTGTTTCCCAGCCCTCCCACCAGAATGGCTCCTCTCCCAGCATTGTCCCTACTCAGATACATGGACACCTTCCTCCCATGCTTTCCTGGGCATGGGAAGCTTTTACCACCACACACAGCCAGCTGAAGCATGTCTACCAAGCAGTAGGGAGGAGCTGCCAAAGGCAAGGACCATCAGGAAACACTCACACAAAACTCATCCAATTGGATTCAGGAGACTCCCGTTGGTTTGGTTAACTTTACTTCTTATAATTACTAACATGCTGTCACTCACTAGGTTTGGCCAGACAAAAAAAAAAAAAAGCATGTCCTGCAAAAGCATTGATCAGGGAGCTTAGATAACTCTGGCTGATAAATTTTGGGGTTTTCTGATGCAGCCAAAGCTGAGCAAATATCCAGGAGCTTCCCTTCCCCTCCTGCTTCAAGGCTTAAAGAAGCTTTTCAGGATTTTTCAGGATTCCTTCAATTCACCACAGAAGTAAGTGGAAGATCTTTTCTGCACCAAGGGAGATGCTGGCACCATCCTGCCCAGGGGCTGCAAAGCAGCACATGCCTGTTTCCCTCTCTCAAGACATACGAACAATCACAGCTACCCCTTCAAGGGGCTGTGACATCTCCAGGTCCAGAGCATCCTTCCCCAAACCAAACTCCAACCTCAAGTGGAACAACTTAAAAATCAAGTTCTCCTCCTCGGACAAACTCCCCACACAACACCTAGGTTGAACTCGGTAGAAAATAGTTAATTAATTTCTCTTGCTGCGGCCTAATTCTCTTTTCAACATGTGGCTGTCACTTCCATGTCATCACAGCTGATTTACAATGGGGTTTAATTAAATCCTCTGTACATTATTCAGCATTCTCTGAAGACAACACCAAAGCAGCCAAGGGTATTTAAAATGTCACCTGCTGAGACGTATCATCTCCTCCTAAATAAATATGACAGTGATCAAACTTTTGCTAATTACAGTGACTTCGTTATTTGTTTGTATGTTTTAATATTTAATTGCTTTCGTGTTCATCCAATTACAAAGCAACAGCAAATAGAAATTAACTTTTTATCAGCGTGTTCCCAGCCCAGCTAATCAGCACTTCAAAGGCCAGACACAATAGGAGGCCATCCAACCTGAGAGAGCTTTACAATATATTCTCTGCTGAATGGACCGTTCTATTAAATTAAGGAAGAATTGTGTTTGTCAGTGTATTCCCAGCTCCCACCCAGATTCCCTTTATGTGGCTGTCTAATGGGCCTTGTTGTAGCACCCTTGCAGCAGGATAGTAAACTGTTGGTATTGCACCTGCCCTCATTCCGGCAGTGCTGCTATCTGCTCTGCAACTGTCCGAGGTAATGGCAGGTTGCTCTATGTCAGCAAAAAATACGTGGAAATTGCTTCTCTTTGGTAGCTCACGCCTTGCTGCTGAGCAGAGGGGAGCACACGCACATCTTGCTCCCTTGTGTATGGGGAGCAGAGGCAGCATCAACACAAAGTGTCCTGTCTATAGTTGCCTGTTAGCCTAAACAGGCACAGAAGTTAAACCTGAGTTTTTCCCCCTAAAAAGCTGACATTTCCAGTGCTATTAGCACCAGTGCACCTGCAGCAGATGCTGGAGTGCTCACAAGCCATGGCTCTGCAGTAACTTTATTTTCATCCTCATTCACATGTGCCTGTTGCAATTAGGGTCAGCTTTGCAGTGAGAGCAGTTGCATGAGCAGCCTGACAATACACAGCTGATAAAACCAGGATTATTTCTGCCAGTGACCAGCAAACTATGTATATTGTCAGAAATCTGATGTAGAAAAAGTTAAGTGTAGCCGCTTTCCATCCACAAATCTGCCAGCAGAAGTGGAAGCTTGCTGCAGACAAAATGATTTAGGGTCAAAGAAAACAAATAAATAGCACATATGCCAAGCATCAGAGGAAAGATACCACCAGGTGAACACAGGCATAACTGACCCACATTAAAGAGAACTGATGTGCATTGTGTTTGTCCTGCATTTCATTGCATTGCCCCATTATTATTACTCCAAAAAGCCAAGCCTTTTAGTTGCCACAGGGAAAGTCTAGACAAGAGATCAGGAATTGTGCTGCAAATGAACGTGATTTTAGGAAGCAGTCTACATAATAATGATAATAGAGCACAACCTCCTTGTTTTAACTAATCAAGCAAATCCATGCATATATAAACCCAAGCCAGGCAGTAGAGCTTTCCCTTGGAAGCATACAGATTTTAGTAGTACGACCCAAACCTGCCTTGTTGTGTTTCAGAGTTCATAAGAAATCTCTCTATGTACATACATAGAATAAAGAAAGACACTTGCACAACTGAAGATTAGACAAATTGGGAGGTTTCTTGCCACATGTACCACTGTTCCTTAAGCAAGTTGTACTCAACCCTCCAATCAGTAAGTGAAAACCTCAAAGAGCCAAGTACAACTACAGGTCCTTCACACAGATGCTAGGAGATGCCACAGTGACTGTCAGTCACACCTCTGTTTTACTTATCTACCCAGATCTATTACAGCAAGACCACACAAGAAAAAACCAACCAACCAAACAAAAAACCAGCAAACCTATTTCTCCAAACTACACTGCAGCAGCAAAAGCTCACGTTTTTCCCTGGAGCATCAGGAGATATGGTACCCAGGGAAGAACCATATTTCTGAAAAGGCTGCTGCAACACAACATTATATAAAAAATTATCAGTGTGAGGAAAAATTTATTCTGGAAAAATAATAAAAAAAGTACTTTTATCAGATGGATTTATTTTTTCTTTAAAAAAACCACAAAACCCATCTCTGTTTTTTCCCCACTGAGAAACAGCATTATGTTTCATTTTAGGCTTATCTCAAAATATTAAATGAACAAAGAAATATGTTTGAAATACTCTGATTTCATTGAAATTAAATATTTAATTTGACCCCAAATGGTTTTTTTTTCCAGATATTTTCTTTGGTCTTTGAGACTAGTTTCATTTGAGAAATAAAGAATTGCAGAATTTTTCATGCAAACAGGAGATCAGATTTCTGTCTAGCCTCAGTGAGGACTCATTTACCATACTGACTTGCTACGGGTTTTGTTTTCTTAATTTTTCTCCTCCAGAGTTATATGGCTCATTGAAAAGATACAGAAAATACCAGGTTCACACCAAAAATGAAGCTGAAATTATGTGGTCTTTGAAACAGCTGAGCAATCAGTGCAGCAGTGGAAAGGGAAAGGTTTGGGGTTGGGAGGAAGAGAACTGAAGACATACGCAGATGAAAAAAATCAGATACTTTCCACTTCGATAAAAATCTGAGCATTTTGAAGTCTATGCACAAAGACTTCAGCAAACTTGGCTGCCAGTGACATGAGAAGGGCAGCAAAAAAAACCAAAACCAACCAAAAAAAACCCCAAACAACAAACTTCCAGTTAGAAAGATATGTTTGGCATCACAGAAAAGTAACTTTTTTTTTTCAAAAGCAAGAGGTCATGAAGAATTGGTCAAAGGCCTTAAAAATGTTTAATTCCAGACAAACTCCTGAGGTACAGACCTTTCAATAAGGAAAATAAAAAGAAGAAAATATCCTGGTTTTCCTGGCCACACTGACAATGCCCAAAGCACTGCTCTCATCCTGCAAGAGCAATGGGGACAGAGGCTTCAAAGTACTGTAGTGGCCCTACTGATATCAGTGTGGGGTTTTACACTGGAAAAAAATACATCAGTTAATTCCTAGCAAAATCCTGTTTTGAATCACTTCAATATCCTTTGACCCAAAGAAAAAAAAAGTTGGAGAAAGTCCTGAAGTCATGATTGTATCACCTTCCAGCATGCAATTTATTTTCCTCCCCAGCTTGGCGTGAATTTGTATCCTCAAGCTTAAGCTAATTGCATTTGTCCAACTCCAGCTGAAACACAAAACCCCAGGCTCAGCTACCAAAACCATCTTGGACCAAATCAAAGGTTTCAGCTGGCAAAGCCTGTTCACTTTGTAACTCACTGGAATTTGGAATTATGATTTACCATCCTCATCTGGGCCAAGAATGGTACCAATACTATTATTACTACTGTATCTAAATCTTGAATGTTTTCCAGGGTGGCAAAGACATCTCACACTCAGTTTTACTGCTTAGTTTCTGCATTTTTCAGCTCTGTGATATATGAGGTGACTGAGTCCAGGGCATATATCCAGACTTCTAAAGCTGTCATGTCATCAAAACTCAAAAAATAACTCCATGCTGGGGACAGCATGAAAAAAATCAGGCCTCCCCCCAGCTTCCCATTTCTCTGGTCCCAGGTTCTTATTACAGAGCTGTTAAGTTTTAAATTGGGTATTTCATATAAAAGTCCCAGATCCCCGAGTCAGAAAATTACAGGAAAATCTGAACTTTCATTCCCTAAGAACCAAGTTTCTAACCTTCATGGCTGCAGAGGAATATTTCAAAAGGTAATATTGAAGGCTGCAAATTCAGGAGGGAAAAAAAAAAAAAAGGACTTAGAATTGTAAAAAAAATAATCCAGTGGGAAACCCCACAGATAAATGCCAGTAGTTGTTTTGGTCAGCATTGCTGAAGTGTTTAGTATGGGTGTTCCTGAGAGATTATGCCAGGACACTTGGGATGAGCACCAGGGTGTGATGACTCCTGGCCGTGCAGCTGGAAGGAACAGGCAGAGCAGCCCAATGCAGGATGGCATCAGGCAAGTTGAAAGCGGGGCTGTGGAGCAAAACTGCCCGATGGTGTCCTTCCATCTCACACACAGTGGTGGAAACATTTGAAATAAGCTCTGACCTGCTATTCCTGTGTTTCTATCCTCCTTTTAATCTTGTTCAGGTTTCTTAGTCAAGCCAACAGAGTAAGGCGTGGAAACTCGCTTTGTCCAGTTGCAAAAGCCTAGGGAAGTTTCTCAGGTCCTTTCAGCCTTACATGTGCGTACATCTTTCTGCTATATGCACCTTCAGCTGCCCCAAAATTGCTGCTCCAGCCTAGTCCTTTATTTATTATCTGCTTCAGAAAAGGGAGCCCCTGCTTCCCTCCACCTCTTGGCAGACTCAGAGCTGCCCAAGTGCCTCCATGGGCAGATCCATCATGTCTTTAGGACAAGCCGAGCTTCTGGATGAACACAACAAGGGTATAGTGGATCACTGTAAGAAAACCTATGGAAAGGCACACTGTCTGCAAGACATGGAACACAGGCCAGATTCTGGAAGATGGTAAGTGACCTCAGCAGCAACTGAGGCACAAGCTAAAGCTCAAAGGAGATCCAAGAACACTGGGCACCTCCAGGTAGCTACCAGCACTCTCCAGCATCAGGTTCTAATGGCACCCTGTGCCAAACCAAAGCTTTTTTAGAAGCAAATGCTCCTGGAAAACCACAGACCAAGACACAGAAAGGAACAGATCAACTTCCAACACAGAAAAAACATATCTAAAAAAAATAAAAATCAAAGCAAGTGGTTTGCACACAAGAATTGCATTTGCAATTCCGATCATCTAATAGGAAATGGCTCCCAACTGGGGGAGGGGTAGACAGGAAATATTACAGCAATGTTATTTTGTTACACTAATTACCAATAATGGCACATACTAGGCTACCAACCACAGTCAATTCATTTTGAAAGCTATATAATAATGTTTAGGATAAGGAATTAATTTTTATAGCCACTGAAGCAGATTTACTTGTACTGTAATGCAGATTTATTACAAATTAAATGCTCTAACTCCAGAGGTTGACTTGGAGAGGCTCAGCAGGACTCAAGGGGAGACACACCCTGTTGTAAGGAGGGAATTTCAGCAGTGCCAAGGCTCACATCTTCAGGTCAAAGAGTGCCCAGACCATTTTTAGCCCTTTAATATGCACATGTTTGGACATACCCACCTTCCTGGGCAAATCCAGCCCCACAGTGTGAACATGAGCAGGACCCAGGGGTGACTTTGAGTCACCTGATTGTGAAAGGTTGGGGGTTTTGGTTTTTATTGTACGGTTTTAAAAGGTAAAATTTCAGTACTACAGTTTTTTTCCAGTGTAAGGAGAACTCCATGAAAGATTCATAAAGTGAAACCTTTGAAGTATAGTCAAGAAGATGCACTCATTAATTTACAGAAGCATCTCCAGTGTCAGTCATTGACTATGAAGCTTTTCAGATAGTCTCCTCTGCTTCCACACAGGAGCAATGCTGCTGGCCTGGGACTGATGTATACAGAGCCAAAAGTAAGGCTGGGCACAAACAGGACACCTGAACAGGGGAAGTCCATCCTTAGCAGGACTTCAGACACAGTCCAGAACACAGACTGAACTTTGTAATTTCTGATTAGAGTCAATATTCAAACTCAGTCCAAAGGAAATGACTGGGATAATTTCAGTTTCTTCACTCTTTGCTCATCAGCATCCATAACAAAAGCCATCACTATCTGGATGGGAAACCTCTGAGGCCTTTTCCTACAGTGCATAAGCTGGGCCAATCTTGAAAGAGTTTCCCCCAGAAGCTCAGGTCCTGGAGGTCTGGTTGGCTGCAAGTAGGCAGATGAGGACAGGAACCAAAGGGACAGCTGGGCTGAGCTCTGCTTCCTCTGGAGGGAAAGGACAGCTCCATTCTTTTCTGCATCCAGGAAAGGGACAGCCACTGTGTACCCGAGCGCTTGGGGACCCTCAGAGCAAACATAGGGTGGGTACAGCAGAGGGTAGGAGCAGAGTCTTGGCTTTTGGGATCAATCTCTTTTGGCTGTGCAGGGAATTTTTTTGTTTCTTGGGTTTCAGCAAAAGGCTTCAGCACAGGGAGCACAGGGAGCCCAGGGTGGGGCAGAGCAGGTGCATGTGGCCCAGATAAGCTACACACATCTATATGCACCACACCAAGGGACTTCTGATGGCACCCTGCAATGGGACTTTCATCCTTAAGAAAACCCAATGGGAAATGTTTCTGATATCTAGCCAGCAAATTCAGGCAAATACCCATGGATGGGCACCCACCAGGACGCCTTTCAGGGCACAGGACAAGGACTAGGCTGTGTGCAGCTCCTCCTAATATCCATCTTGGAAAAGGGGTCCCAGCCTGCCAATCCAGCACTTGACATTGCTACCCCCCTTAAAAAAAACCCAAACTTATTCACCCTAAGTTTTCCAGTAGCTTCACTGACAACTGACAGTCCAGCATAGCAGCCAAGGCAGGCAGGAGGGGCTTGCAGTGGTTTTTAAACATCGTTTCTGCACCATCTGATCTACATCTGATCTACCAATCAAAAACCTACTCAAATTCCTTAGGAGAAAGAACAACCAACCAAGCTGGAGCTGCTCCAGCTCCAAATCCTTTTCTGGCTCAAAGCAGCTCCTGGTCATGTCTCCACAGGCCTCACGTGCACACATGCAACCTTGCAAAGAGGATTTAACTGACACTGTTTTCATGTTGGTTTTTTAACGACACTTCTAGAGAACCCACTGCATTAAGTTTCATCCCGGGAGGGAGATGGAGAAGGAAGAGAGTCATTAGTTTATCCCTAATGCCTGGTGAGGGGGAGCAGGAGGGGTTTCCCATGGTAGTTCTGCACAGGCTTATGTCTCACCAATGCTTTCCTGTGCTCCAGGATAAATAAGACTTTCCTAATTCTTTCCCCACTGCAAATAAACAGACAGGGAGCCTGCACCATGCAGCTTGCACTACGCTATTCATCACAGCATCCCAACTGTAGGTAGAAGTGATTACAACTAATTATTGGCAATTACCACCACTGAGCTAGTAGGTGTGTTTCCCCAATAGCTTTCAGCAGCTCCAAAGCTCTTTGAGGGCTTCTCCATGCAGAAAGGCTGAAGGAAATCACTTCCCTTCTGCCCAGCAGCCAGATCCTACCAAAAGCTGTAGCCACCAGGTATCACAGCGCAATCACTAAAAATAACCAGGAAATATATCCCCAACCCTGTGAGTCTGTAGCATCAGCAATGCACCAGGTCTGCCCACGCGGTACAGCTGGTTGACAGGGAACATCTCTGCTTGGAATGACTTCCTTCTCCGTTTTACTCCTCAAAAAGCTTACCCTGTGATCAAGCCTGCATCCCCCCGCCCCTCCTCCAAACACATAATTCAATTCATACAAAAAAGCCCCGCACCCCCCACCAACAGAAAAGAGCATGTAGAGTCGGCGCTTTTCCTGCATATAAAGTAACACGGCAGCGGGCTGAGAGATGGACCCTTTGAGAAATTCATATGCCAGCCTTCCCACTATAGTAATTTCATTCTGTCTTTGTAATTGTCTGATATTACATTGTTCCCTGCCAGAAGATTAATTAGCTAGTCTTACCCTCCAACATACCATCCCTCTGCAACCCTCAAGGAAGCTGGAGTGGTGCCAAGTCGCACGGATTTGCTATTCTGGGTGGCAGCTGCTACTGTCGCTGCAAAAAAGCCTCCTTTTGTCCCCGAACAGCAGTTGCTGTGCCAACTGACCCCCACATCCCTGGCCCTCCCGAAGCCACCGCCAAGGAGATGGCCAAGTTTCAATGCCGTGGGCTGGGGGAGGAAGGGG
>JANZLQ010000002.1:29247871-29273631 GCA_026212715.1 Elanus axillaris | reverse complement strand
CCCTTGGGCCCCCCCCCCCCCCGCTTTCAAACACCCACTCCAGCCTGAATTTCCTCTCCTTCTTTACTGCTTAACAATATCTTTAGGGCACAGGAGGGAAGTAAAGGCGATTATGGGCAGCCAGGACCAGAAGCCTTCACTGGTATCAACAGCCTGTGCTTAGGTACACAGGAGCCCTGGCTGCATAACACCTATCTGGGAAGACCCTGGTCCTGCAAGTCCCTGGGATCAGGTTTGTAACCCCACAGAACTCTCTGCCAGCAACAGTTCATGTGTGCAGAGTTTATCTTGCAGCAAAATTTAGGAGGCTCCCTCAGGCAAGCCAAAGGGGCTCAGCCTCCCATTCCCCTGCAGCAGGGATGCCTCTTTCAAGAGGGACCAGTGATTGCCTAGACCCCACAGTGGCATGACCCTGGGACACAGGAAGGTGATGTCTTTGGGCTGGGGCTAGGACCTGGGGCTGGTGAGGGATCACTAAACCCAAAAGGCTTCCCAGCTGCTTGCAGGTGAGCTGGAGCCATACTGCATGCTGCCACCAGTCTTGGGAGTCTGTCCTGACCCATCTGCTGCTCCTCTCCTCCCCTTAACTCAGCACCATAGCTGAGAAAAGCCCCCTGAAGCCATGTCCCATCGAGCGGGGTCACCCCTTGATAAGGGGCTGTAGCATTGCAGCAGGCTGGGAGGGGATGGAGGGAGGGAGGAGCAGAGCAAAGCAGTGGCTGCATCAAGCTGGGCCAGGCTCTCCCCTTTCTTTGGATGCCACCTGGTGACCAAAGGCTACAGGGACAGGACACAGTCCTACCAACCTGATGAGGAGGTCCCGCAGGTAGGCGAACTCACAGTGTGTTGTGTTCTCCACTGGTACAAAGAGAAAGAAACCCATCAGCGTGCACCCACGGCATGAGTATGGCAACCACATGGCGTAAGAAAGACCCTGTGGGGCTTCACTAGTGTGTGGAGGGCTGAGACAGGGACTTACCCCCAGGGCCTATACGGTGCAGGACTCTAGAGCCCTCTTTGCTGCTCTAAGGTTGATACCCAGGTACCTGCCCTAGCTCAGCATGACCAGCTGGCTGGTGAGGTCTGACTGAGCATTCCCAGTCCCTTCCAACCATGTCCCACCAAGCAAGGGAGCTCTCAGCAGCATCCCCAGTGCAAAGCCCCTTCAGACAAACACAAGCTTAAGCGGGCCCCAAACGAGGCAGGGAAAGGGACAGAGTGAGCTTTGCAGTGAGCGCCAGGCATATCTCCATTGAAGTGTTTCATCTGAAGTGTTTGCCATGAGCATCCTATGGCATCCCCAGCACGTCAGTGACTGGACTGCCTGGCTGCCAGTGCTGTGGAAGGATGCGATCTTTTGCTGACAAAGGCTACTACTGTCTGAACAGGGCTTGGAGCAAGCAAGAGTGTTTGCAAGAGGGAAAAATCAAGGGGTGTTGCTCTACCACAATTAGTCTGACAGCTCGCAGTTTACCAGGCATTTGAATTTAGAGGATCAACTCCCTTTTTTGATTTTTTTTTTTTTTTTACCCAAAGAGGTTTGTACATCATGCAGGAATGGCAAGACAACAAATAACACTGTTGTGCAAAAGCTGCCTGTGGCCATGACTGGGTTCTGGAATCTCCCTGTGCTGAGGGCAGATGCCACATGCTGACTGTGAGTGGTTTAATGAATCCCGCTAAACTCAGAGCTTCCAGGAACAGAGCACAAGAGGGCAGCAGAGCTTTAAAATACACTGATTTTCCTGGCATCGTTGTTAAACCATCCCTCAACACAGGATTCCTATTAAAAAGATTCATAAATGAGAGAAACCTAAGAAACAAAGGGGAGGAAGATAAGAGGGGTGGCACTGGACATGTGCATTTTAGCTTCCAGAAACCAGGGACAGGGAAACGTGTAGATGTGCTGGGGCCAGGAGCTTTCATCTAGCCTTTAGACCATGATTTAAAATGGGGGAGAAAAAAAGGAAGATGCCTATGGAATGAAAACAGAAGAGGGAAGAGATCCCACAAGGGCACCAACCAAATGCGTGGGGGAGGCTACAGATGCCAGGGGAAGGCTCTAATCTGGGTTTGAGATACAGAGATATCACTTGCGTGCCCTCAAATCCACCCATCAGGCATTTACCTGTGCAACAAGGAGAAGCCAGGCCACAGGACACCCAGAAGTGTCCCCTCTGGCACTCAGCAGCTCCCCGAGCTGCACAAAGGCCCAGGAACTCAGCAAAGCAGCATTGGCCAAGGTGTTTCCAGTCCTCAAACACTGGGGAAGTGATTTTTTTGGAGAGGCAGGGAAGCACTATATACACCTCATCTTCTACTGCTGGTTTTGGACCTCATCAATTTCTGTCAGGGCAGGGAGATGGGCTCAGGAGGTAGGGAAACAAGACAAGGTACCTTCAATAGTGCCCCACTTGGTCTTCCTTCCAAGGATTCTTCTTCCATTAACCTGGTACTCCTGATCACTGCCCACCACTGCAAACGGGATCATTTCCTGAGGAAAGAGAAAAACAAGGTTACTTTTTCCTCCTGAAAACTGGTCAGAAAACCAAGCCAGCAAGCAAAGGCCTACGCCAAGCTACTTTCAGGAGAGTTTCATGGGATCAGCTGGTCTGTCCCTGATGCTCCTGAGCAGCATTGCCTGCCAGGGACCGCAAGCAGCCCAGGACCTGGGCAGCAGCATATGTCGCACACATACCCAGTCCAAAACCAGTCTAGCCCAGCACCCCATTGGCAGGGTCCAGCATACAGCCAGGGCAAAGGTACCATGATGCTTCCCCAATATCTGGCAACCTGTGGCTGTCATTTCCTGATCCAAGGTGGTGTCTTTGTACTTAAGAGTCCCTGAAAGACATTCTTCTTCCTTGAATTTGTCCAATCCACTCTTTTGAGCCAAAAAGCTGGTAGCTACTTCCTAGAGCAAGGAATTGACAGCCACGAAAACAGAGCAGCCTACAGGCGAATTGCCTCCCGGTGCCAGGAAGGCTGCTGCCCTAGTCAGGGACTGGCAGACACCAGTACTCCCCATGCCTGGGGCAGGGCAAGGGGCCATGGGACCTCCCTGCTCACTGGTTGCCGAGGGTGCCTTTGAGGAACTGGGCTGGGGTAAAGAGCAGCATGGATGGGAGAGGACACCTTCCCCAGGTACTTTCCTCACCCTCTTTCTGTCTCTGCTCTGAGCTCTGGCAGGATCCTTGGTCCTGGGCAGACCCCAGGACCCAGGTCCTGGGCAGACCCTCTGGACAGGAGCACAGCAGCCTTGGAAAGAAAACAGAGGCACTTTGCAAAAGACCCTCCCCCAGGACATTACCAGCACCCAGAGCTGCAGGACCCATCCAAACACACTCAACCTGCAACACCACACACTAACCCTGAATTTCTCATTCACTAGCCGATCTTCAGAGTCTTCATCAAACTCCTTCTGAGGATACACGTCAATCCCATTGGCGAGGAGATCAGCCATTATCTAGGGGTGAAGAGCAGAGGAACACGTGAAGGAGACAAGGGTAGAGAACCTGCACTCCCACCATGGTGGCAGCTCCCAGCCAATCCAAGAGGCTCTCGTGAGCAATGCCCACAGGTCACACCAATGCCCAGCAGCAACATCTTCCCTCTCCATCCTAAACACTGCCCAGCTTGGGGAGAGACACCTGTGTTAACTGCTACACACCTACCAAGCGCTTGCTCTGGAATCTCTGAGAGAACCTGGTGCCAAGACACGGTTCAGGCTGAGAGAGATGAAGTTACATGAGCTGGGTGTTGCTTTGGGATTGAAAAAGACAATAAGATAATACAAGCTGCACCAAACAAAAGGGAATGTAGCTGCCAGGCACGTAACCCAAAGTTAAGAAGTTGTGTTCTGTTCTCTGCTTATGCTCCTTGGAAAAGGAGTCACGGCAGCACCTGATCCGAGGGGACAGGGAAACAGACGGCTTGGAAGAGCAGCCTCTAAGGATATTGCCTCTGTGCAAGGGTAAGAGATGCTGAAATCTGATTCCTGGGTGGAGGCTCAGCTCAGGGGAGCATGAAGGATCAGCCTTCTCCGACAAAGCTGCAAACCCAAACCTAGCTTGTGCACCTGCTCCCATCACTTCCTATGGCAATAAACTCTACGTCAGCCCTATGCTGCAGGCTGCCAAAGGAAGCGGATCTGGCCCAAAGAAACCCCCCAGCCAGCCTCCCACCCCCCAGCCAAACCCGCTCACTATTTTTAGGGGAACAACCCAACAATGCCAACTCCGTAGGGCATTGGAGACCATTCCCCTAACTCAGTGGAGCGCTGGCATTAACCTAGGTAGCCTGCAGCCAGGCTGGTGTTTCACCATCACCTGCCCACCCCGATCCAAACCCCAAAACCTACAGCCTTTCACAACCAGCTACACCCCCAGATGCAGACAGGGCTCTGCTTTTGGGAAGCATGCATGCAGGTGTGCTGGAGCACAGGGGAAAGGTCCCAGCCTGTGCCCAGTTGGACTGATTAGCTGCCCTCTCATTTGCACCAGTGGATCTGGAGCCGTGAGTGTAAGGAGGGCAGCCCCTTGCAGAAGGGGCACTGAACACATGCCACGTGGCTACGTGTTCTTCCTCCATCTGGAAGGATTTTGGGGGTCTGGTTACAATCAGGAATGTAACTAGAGAAAGGGCAAGCTCATCCTGAGTCAAGCCGGTGCAGAGTGCATGAGCCAGGTGGTATCCCCATGGTCTTTCATTACACAAGGATGGTATCAGCAGCCAAGAGTGCCCAGGTGACATTTTAGGTCATTTAGAGCCAGCCAGCTACCCAGATACGTGCACTCATAACCTCTGAACAGAGCCAGCAGTCTGCAAAAGCCACTGAAGAGAGCAGATGTGGCACTGTGGACTCACCTCCCCATCCTCCCACACCAGCTCCTCGCAGATCTCCATGCCAACAGAATGGCATGCTGATCAAGCCCAGCCTGGATTACCTCTTGGCTCCATTTCCTCCCATCTTCTAGCTCACTGCTAAGAGAACTGCTTGAGGAGTTTGCATAGAGCCCCCAAAACCAGACTGGATATTCCAGTGCCTGATCCTGCTCATCAAGAGCTGGGAAGACACTGGTGCAGGAAGGGGTGGCTCATCTTCTGCACAGAGGCATCAAACAAACCCTGGCTAATGTGCTGTCTTCTCCATAACCAGTGGAGGTGGCCCCTAAAACTGCCCTTTGGCAAGATCCCCCTTCTCTTCCCTTCACTTTCCTGCAATTCAGACTCACAGACCAACAAGCTTGGTGGCTTGCTTACTTCCACAAGGAATGCTGAGGCCATCACACCTGCAGCCACACCCATCAGCTACACGAATGGATTTATAGCCCCTTACTGAACCCTAAAGCAGGGCATGTTCACCTCTCAGCAGCACCAGGCGTGCATGGCGGAAAGCCCATGCCTTGCTGTGGACTCAGACAGCCCCTCCTCAGCTCCCGACCAAGGTGATCAAAGGGAATTTCATGCCTTGCTTCCCCCATAAATCTTGCCCAGCTGAGCTCAGCAAACCCACACATTTTTTCTGCCTGGTTCCTGTATCAGTGCATGGTACTGCCCAGGATGGGTTTCCAGCCTCTATGTGCAGCACCATCTACCTCCCAAAATAACAGAAACCAGCCTGAAAATAGCGACAACAAAGGAGGCAGGAGAAACAGGCCCCGAGACTTAAAGCTTGAAACTTATCCTGCACTGACAAAGATCCAAGAGAAACACAAGGAACTGCTTGGAGCGCAGGCCTTTCCTCCGGCCACGTGGGATCGCTCAGAGCTGCAGCCGGAGGAATGCGCTGGGCTCCTGGCCAGGAGCTCGCCTTCCCAGCCTGGCCAGGGGAAGGCAGGGGGAGCTGGGGAGGGGGAAAGGGGCAGGAGGGGATGGGAGACAAGAGATGGGAGCCCAGATAAAAGCCGCCAGCCCCTTACTCTTTGTTTGAAGCAGTCCCTCTCCTCCAGCGTTAACGTGTCAGCTTTCGCAATCACAGGGACGATGTTGACCACTTTGCTCAGGCGTTTCATGAATTCGATATCTAGCGGTCGGAGCCTTAAAAAAAAAGCAGAAAAAAGGGGATTCATGCACTGATAATTAGGTGGGGTCTGCTGCAACCCCCTGGCAGAGAGGGAGCATTCGAAGACTAGACACAGAGGGGGAATTGCTTCCTTTCAGACAGGACAAATAGAGACATTTTCTTAAAAGCACGCGTCTGTCTCAGAGGTGGTTTAAACGTTTCCCTTTCAAAGCACCCTGCTATCACCCACAGATCCTCGCAAAGCCCCGTGAAGTGTGAAAGGGCTTTTATCTCAGCACGGATGCTTGGCCACAGAGGACTGTGGGAACTTGTCCAAAGCTACACGCGTCCTTGGTGAAACTAGGATGAGAACATGGGCAATGCTGGCTGCGGGGCCAGCCTGCCCATGACGTACAAATCAAACTAGGGGGAGACCGTGGAGCAAAGATTCCTCCAACCCTGCCCAAACTGTCACCCACCATCCAGGGACAGCATGAGATGGAAATGGCCACAGGTGACTACTCTGGCTCCTGCTCCCTCCTGCGCTGAGCACCAGCCCACTGTTATGCACTATCCAGGATTGCATCTCACATCTGTCCATTGGGATTAAAAAAGGCTCTGCTAATTCTCCAGGGGCTCACATGGCACAGAAGAGATGCTGTTTGTTCCAGAAGGCAAAAAAGGTCAGAAAATCTCTATGATGAAAATCTCAGCAGAGGAAAGTTGCAGAGATTGCATAACCCAAATGATCTGCCCCTTGGGAAATCCCTCCCTGCTAAACACTCCCGCTGACAGCACGGACGTGACCTCCGGTGCCACACTGCTCCACATCTGAGGGCTGCAGTCCAGCTGCAGACAGTGATGAGGGTGCCCAGCTGTGACCCTCCCTGGCTCCTCACTCCTCCCTGAAGGTGTTTTTACTCCTGGGAGTTCCCAAGCCAGCTAGAGGAAAGCCCTCCTTTGGACACCTCCACTTGCTGCATGCAGGTCACCCTTGGTGGCTCTGGAGGTGATGGGGACACACACCCATGCAGGACAGTTGAGCAGATGCCTTGAAAAAGGAAACCTGGAGATCCCGGGGAACACCAGGGTACAGGAACACCTTTGGGGTGCTCATGCATTAAGGAGCCTGTCTGAAACAAGCCCTTGCTGAAAGCACACAGGGAAGGGGCAGGAAGGTCAATGCCAGAGCCCCAGAAGCAAAGGGACAACTCTGCCGCTCATACGTCCTCATGACCCCCGGTCATGGCATGTGCCGGCAGGACACAACCCAACTCATCTTTGATGAAACTGCAGCAGAGAGAGGTGAAGTCACCTTTTGGAGGAGCCATAAGGCTTCAGTGGTAGAGCTGGGGCCAAGAACGAGACCTCCCCAAGGTCAGACCAGCCCTGTGGCACAAACCAGGGGCCCATGGTGACAGGGAAGAAACCAAGATAAATGGGATAGTGACATAAAATGCCCAGCTGCAAGCAGGCACCCAGCAGGAGCCCTGCATGGGGGAACACGGACCAGAGCAGAGAGCTCAGGAAGAACATGGCCAAGAGAGCACCTACTGCCAGCAGCTCAAGCCAAACCCCACCATGATCATCTTGGGCCCTATAAAGGGCTCGGAGACCCCTGCAGACCCAGAACAGCTCCTGCAAACCCAGCAAGAGTCACACAAGTGCAAAGGGGAAGGGGCTGATCCTGCTCCTCAGGAGTCACCAAGCAGCATCCCCATCCTGCAAGGCCACCTCTGCCTGGCTCCAGCTCCAAGGGAGGGTCATCCAGCCCTGGAGAGACCTGCTCAGCTCCAGCTGATCCAAAACCAGCAGCTCGAGGCTGCTCTGGTGCAGCCAGCACTGCTGACCCAGCAGAGCCCTTCCCTGGTCAAACCCACTCCTCTCCCAGGGATTGGGCTGGACCATGCCAGGTAGACCTTCTCCCTGCACGCTAACATTAAGGGCACGCATAGCCCAGAGCACTTCGCCCAGAGCACATCGTTAGCAAGCGGACAAACGAGTTCCTAATACAAACTCATGAGTCACAGATCACTCTGGGCCCCAGGAAAGAAAGAGTTTGGCTATTAAAAAAAAAGAAAAGAAAAAAACACAAGGAAACCCCCACGGACACATCTAAGCAGACTTGCTGCTGGCAAACATTGTTTGGAGCTCTGCATAATGTGTTTCCCAGACCTCCAAGGAAGTAATACAGTTATGCTCCTTTCCCAGCAGACTTCTTTCCCCTCCTCTCTCTTTGCTATTTTTCAAACAGTTTTTCCCCTCTAAAAGCCTCTTCCCTACTGAGACTCTGTTCCTGCCTCTTTCATCAGCTTTTCTTTTAGAATGAAGACCAGGATGCATATGTCGCTGATGCAGATGAATTCACAATCAGTCAGACATTCGAGTTTCAGCTCAACTGACACGTAACAGCCCTGTTACTGAGCCCTCACCAATATTCAGAGGATGCCAGCAAGGAGCCTGAGAGCCGGAGGCAGAGCCAGAGCCAGCCCACATCCCTGCCTGTGTCCACCAGCATCCGTGCAGGTGCAGTGAGTGTGTCCCACACTGGTCTGCACCCAAAGCCATAAGAGCCCAAGGCACCTTTAACACAACTTTCTGCTCTGATGGGCTGCAAGTGCCTCGTCCATGGAGGTCACCTCCCATGGGTCCCTCCCTGCACCATCCTGCAGAACAGGAAGGGAACCAAGGGACTCCCCAGAAGACCAAATTGTATGTATTTAGGGTATTTTGCAAGTTTCTAGATATTCTACCAATTCCTGCTGGGTAGCTCCAAAAAAAACGTAAGTATTTAAAAGAAAGTGATTCTCTTCACTAAGAACAAGTCCTGTCACTAGAGGTCCATGTGCATGTGAAGACACCGAAGAAGAACAAATGGCTTAAGGCGATCACGAGCACACAGAGCTTTGTTTGCATCAATAGCCCTGTACAGACCCAGGCAGACACTGCCAAGGTCATGATGGGGCAAGCCCAGACCTAATTCCTCTTAAACCCCTGCTGTGAGGCACAGCCCAGGACAGCAGGAATTTCTGCTGGCATCTTCGGGGACCAGTTTTGGTGTTTAACCACCACTATCCCGTGACAAGCCACAGGCACAGCAGCGCTGGCCTCCGCCGTGTATCTGAACTTAGTTGACCTGCACAAAATATCAATGCCAGCACCTAGTGAGGATTAGCAGTGAAACCCTTATATATACAAATATGCAAAACAGCAAAAGAAAGCGAGTTATTTCGTTTCAGGTGCATGCAATCTGCTCCAAACAGATCATGAAAGAGAGAGTAGAGCTCAAGAAGAAAAAGCGTCTGTTTTCTTCCCCTTCTCCAAACAGTCCCCAATATTATTAGTTTGCAACTAGACACATACACACTTAGAGCTTTTCTGGGAGGGGATGGAGAAGCTCTAAGGGGAGTGGATGGGCTGGAGCAGGAGCTGCAGAAAGGGCTCCGGCCCACTCTGGATGGTGCCGGTTGCTTCTCCATCCCCTCTTGCTATGGGGCTGGGGAAAACAGTGCAGCTGGCTACACATTATCATGGCAGAGCACATGTTATGGTGTCTGGGCACATGTTATCGTGGCTGGGCACGCATTATTTCTGCATTGCCCACAGCCCCCATCCATGGACAGGATCTAAGCAGAGGCTCATTCCTGCTAGTTCCCTTGAAATGCCATTACAGGAATCAAAATTCACGGCAAACTGCAAAGTTAGTTCCTTTTTGTTGTGCCCCAGATCAAACTAGCAGCAAGAATTTGAGCCATGCATTAAGCAAACACCAGCGAGCACCCGTCAGCCGCCCAGCCCCATCACCAGGACCTGTCAGCCTGCTCGAGGGACCTGGTAGGTAGCTAGCGGGAAAAGCGGCAGTGGGTGGCAGCCTGTCAGCCGACAGCTCTGGTATCGGCAGAAAAGGGGCTGCCAAGGCCAGGGCGGCATTTCACAGCCTCGTTCCAGAGCCGAGCGGCACTTCATGGGGGTCAGAGCTGAGATATTTATTGGGTGGCTTGCACGGCTGCAGCCAAAAGCCCCTGCCAGCACGTTACTTAGCCTTCGCAAACATGGTTTTACGGGAGTGTTACAAGAAGGACAGGGTGTGTGCGAACTAAATGGGTTGCCCTGAACTCCCTGCAAAAGGAGACAGCAGCGGAAACTTCTCTGCTGATTAACCCTTGAGCTGCCCAGATGGGAGGGCCAGACTGAAACAGAGCCAAGCAATCCTCCACTCCAGCCTCTGAATCTGTGCACCTGGTTAACTTTTCTCCACCCACCCCCCCCCACCCCCCTTTTTATTTAAGAAAAAAGCAAGCTCTCGCCCAATGACCTGGCAGGTTCAGCCCCAGCTGCCTGCAGCATCCACATGCCAGGGAAGAGATGCTGAGTCCTGTGCCATGCCCATCCACATAAACAGGGAGGGACAGATGGACACAAGTCACCCCTGCTTTGGCTGCATCACACGGTGAAGGCAGCAGCTCCCTGAAGGCAACACAAACAAGTCCCATGCCAGCACTCCCCCAGGATGGATGGCACCAAGAATCCTGGGATGGTAAGTGGCATGGGGAGCACGCCGATGGTGCCATGTGGGCATGGTGAGGTCCTCCGCAGCTGGACGTGCATGTCCCTAGTGCAGGTTCCTGCAACACTACAAGCCACTGCCCTTGCCAGCCATGCTCCTCTGCCTCCCAGAGAAGGCAGAGGCACCACCGCAAGAATCTTGATGTCCTTCCCATACCCTTCTGCAAGGACCATGGACTGCCTGCTTTGGTGGGGGCACAAACCTGCACTCAACCTTGTGTGACCATGCCATGCCATGGCCTCCCACACCCTTGTTCTCCAAAATGAGCACAATCCTCTGCTACCAGCACTGCTGCAGCACCTCTACCCAGCAGGAGAGGTGGCCACACCATCCATTTGTGTCCACGGACCACAGGCAGCACTGGGGAAAGCCTGTCCATGATGGTGAGAAACGTAACTTGGGCTTGACAAGGGAGCAGAAAGGAAAGCCAACGCCTGCTTGAACTCTCAGAGAAGTAGAATTTCCCACCAGCTTCTCCCTCCCAATGGGGTCTGTTCCCCTTACTCATTCCTCAGCTTATCTCCATCCTGTGACAGGAGGGGACACGTGAGCCAGAGGCCGGCTCTGACTCCAGGACAGGAAAGTGCAGCCCCGGAGCCCCAGTCGGGCTATCAGGCTATGGGGAAGGAGGATCAGCGCAGGGCTCGGCAACAACAGCCTCCAACCGCCAGGCTTGCTCAGATATTGGAAACACATGTTCGTTGGAGAGAAAGAAAAAAAGCAGTTGAATATCCACACAATTGCTCTTAGCCGGCGGGTGAGAGAAACCAGAGCGCATGGCTGGAGAGGCTCCTCTGGGGGACATGGGGACGGGGCTCCCTGCCACCGCCTGCACAGCCCAGGAAGGGCAGCTGCCACCACCCAAAATCTGCATCCTCTGTGCAGGTCAGGTATCTGCGGAGTCCAAGCATCAGACACTCTTAAAAGAGTTAAACACACAAAGTGATGAGAAAAAGCTTGAGCGTAAGCTAATGCTGCAACACTCCGACCTGCCAAGGCAGGGTCTGCAGATCGGGGCAGAGATAAGCAGGACCAACACACTACACTGGCCTAAAAATGTCACCTCCCTTTGAAATGTTTTCTGCTTTATTATATTAAACCATAAATGTTTCATTGGCCCCTCTGCTCCCAACTGACAGCCGGTTACACAAGAAGAGCATAACTGGCCCATCCAGTCATTTTATTCCAGTGAAGGATGCATTTTTGGTTTACCCACTGACAGAAGCAAAACAAAAGTCTTTTCTACTGGAATAAATCTCTACATGGGGAAAAGGAAAAGGCTGACATTAATACAGTGCTGGCGGCTTAAGTATACTTTTTGAAAACAGACCCAAAAAAATCCCCACGCAGACAGAGCCAGAGTGGAAGGAATTGACAAAAATCAAAAGGAAACTTAGGTCTCATTTTATGTTGTGATACTTTAAGTCACATTTTTCAAGACACTTTAAGCAGCCCAGACCTTCACTGCAGGCTGTGTGCCTAGGAAAAAAAAAGAAGAAAAAAAAGAAAAAAAATAGAGCGAAATCTGGGCCTTTGATGCTGTCGCTTGAGAAGTGCCAGAGCCAGGAGAGCTCTGTGCTGAATAAACTGCATGCCACTTGCAGACTAGTCAAACAACCTAGAAAATATCCTTACAGGGTGAGGGCGTCCACTCCCTCAGTAGCATGAGAAAAACTGGCTTCTCCCCTTTACAAAGGTAGGGGCACAGCAAAAAAAAATAATGGTCTGTTTGCAAAGGTAGCCTTTCTATCCAATTTGGGAGCTCAGCGACTGATGTCCATCCTCAGTCAAGCACAAGCAGCGTGACCAAAGCAAAGCAAGCAGCTTACTGGATGGAGCTCAGGGAAGCTTTGATGGCCCCTCGGAAGAGGAAACACCAGGTTTCTGTGGGGTGCAGCAGCTCTGCTGTGTTGAGAGGGCTCCAGATGCTGCAGCCCTACGAAGGAGCTTCATGCTGTCCTCAAGCTCCTCAAGTCCCCAGAAAACATGGGGGGATCCCAAGGACAACCCTGACGGCTGAGCTGCCTGAGATCGAATGCAGGAGACGGAAGCCCCGAGGGTCCAAGCAAGGACAGCAGGGTACGTACGAGTGGCCAGTGGCTGGGATGAAGTATATACAGCAGTGCACCCGTGTGTCGGGGATCCGCTTCTTCCGGTTAATGTTGATTTCTTCCTGCAGGTACTTCTCGTACTGGTCGTTGATGAACTTCATGATGGGCTGCCAGCTGCAGAGAGAGAGAAGAAGATGGCACAATGGGTTTGTGTGAAGGATCTGGACCACCCTGAACCTCCCACTTGGCCTGACCATGCGAAGCAGAGCCCACTGAGCCGGGATGCTCAGCATCTTACAGAACCCCAGAAAACAAACCAAAACACACTCACACAGGGAATGTTTTAGTTCCTGTAAGCTCCCATTCATACAGCAACTGCAGGCAGTAGGGAAATCACAAACCTCTCATGTTCACCACTTGGCAACTCCATGCACTGCAGAAGGAGGGGATTTACTGGCTGGTTTAGACAAGCAAGTGCCTAAAAATTCCTTCCTTTTCTCCTGGACCCATCTGCTGAGCAGGGCAGGGCCAGGAGCATCCTTTGGCTCCCTGCACGGTGTCATGGCACAGGAGCAAGAGCAGCATCAAACCCCACAAGCCCAGCCCAGCTCGTGGTGAGGAGAAGGCACCTGCCATCAGCCAGCCAGGCCAGCCCTGTCCCAGCCCAAGGGGGCCATCCTGCACAGCCAGCCACTGTCCCAGGGACTCCTGGCAGAGTTCAGCCTTCAGAGCCACATGAGCGAGGTCGGGGACTGGCCACGCTGGCACACAGCTGCTCCCAGCCGTAAACAAAGGTTGTCTCATGCCCGGAACAGCAGGATGTTTGTGGGCTCTCACAGGGTCCAGGATCAGCCCCAGGGAGCATGGTACTGCACTGCTGCCCACAACAACCCTCCCACGGAGCATGGGCGGCACAGGACCAGGCTACAGCCCTCGGCACCAGCTCTGGGTCAGGATGCTCCGGGGCTCAGCTGCCTTCCCTCTGCACTGGTCCCCACATCAGCACAGCCAGCTCACCAGTTCTCGTTGTTGATGTGGTCTCCAAAGCCTGGGGTGTCGATGACTGTCAGCTTCATGCGAACCCCCTTCTCTTCAATCTCTGAAATGGAGAGGAAAGCCAGTACATGAGGCAAGCGTCGATGGGCACTCTGGCCGATTAGCTGGAGGGCTGAAGCTTTCTCCCAGGGGAGAAATGGACCTTCACAGCTTCTAACAAGCACAAATCAACCCTCCAAAGGGATGCAGCACCACATCTGCCCTGAAATGCCACCCCCCATGGCCACCTCACTTGTTCCCTTCCACCACAGTTAAGTCAATTCTGCTGCATAAAGCAAAAAATAGATGCTTTCTGAGCCCTGCAACCATCTCTGGATGGTAAAAGCCCCTTCAGAGAGATGAGAATGGAGGTTTAGTGGAGGTCCACAACTCCCGTGAGCCCCCAGAGACACAAGGCAGAGCAGGATCAAAAGCCAAAGCACCAGTTGGGATCTGCAGAACCTCACCGTGAGTGATAGATTTGATTTCAATGGTCTTGGGGATCCGCTCTTCAGAAGTCGGCTGTACAGATTTCCGGCTGATTTTGGATTTGAAGAGGGTGTTGATTAACGTGGATTTCCCCAAGCCGCTCTGACCTGGAAAAGAGCAGGATAAACCACAGTCGGCACTCACTCGTTTCCGGGCTATTTTTCCAGGGGCCAGGGGATGGGGATGCTGACAGACTCAGCCTGCACCGGATCTGCAGGAGGGAGGTAAGAGGGGCAGCTGTTTCTCTCCAGCCTCCCCGACTCAAGGAGCTCGAGTCCATCCCAGGAAGGAGGATGCTGTGGGCAGCAAGCACCTTCCCTGGCTCCAAAGCAACCGGCTTCCTGGGAGCGAGCAGGTCAAGAGCTGGTTCCTTGCATCCAGCTGAAATCAGAGCAATCCTGAAGACAGGCAGACACTGTCAGGGTTGTGTTAAGGGCTACAGTGATATTCAGCAGCCCTGAAGAAGAGCATGGGGACCAGGGAACCCCAGGAAGGAGCATCCCAACACATCGAGTCCCTTTACCCTCCTGCAGCCTCCCCTGGCCAGCTCCACAGGGAAGACTTAGGAGCAGCTTGGCAAAGCCCTTAGCTGGACAGCATTAACAGCAGCAACAATCTTCCAAACCTCAGCCCTGCAGCATCCACTGCTGCTTCCCTGTCAGATTTGCTTTTGCAATTGGACCAGCTGGCTGCACAGATCCCTTTAAGCAGGTCTTGGCCAGGAATAACTCTGAGTCCCACAAACAACATCCCAGGAAGCACATCAGATTCCGCAACTTCAGAAAAAACAGCTTTTAGAGAGAAGCATTTTCATGCTTTATATCCCAGAGCTGAGGCCAATCTGTGCAGAAAGGACACCAGCAGCTCTCAACTCTCCAGAGCAGTTGCCCCATGAGCTCAGAGAACAATTTTTCCAGGCAAGGAAAACAGAGCAGCTCCTCATAACCCAGGAAGCAGACACTTGGCTTCAGAGCAGATGCTCTGTGCACCCTCCAATCACTGCAGAGCTCCTGCACCCTTCAGCCCTGTTCTGCTGAGCCACATTGCAGTCAGCTATCATGGCACTGCTGCCGGCATGTCCCTAGCACCAGAGTCTCTCTAAGCACAGAGTCAGCAAGGGTTTCACCTACATACCCCAGGGCCCTGACCCATCCAGGCTGCCAAAGGCACCCAACATCAAGGCAACGGTAGGGTCAACCAGCACATCAGCACTGGGCATCACCTCCTGGCCAGCCTGCTCCCTGATCAAACAGCAATTTAGAACTGAGTTTGCAGCGCTATCAATGGCACACTGCAATCCAGCGCAGAAAAAAATCTGTTTGCCAGCCACTATCACAGCTGGGTTGTAGAAGAAACAGATGGACCAGGCTAGGGTCAGGTGCTCCTGGTCTTCTGCTGCCTGAAAACATGCGGGGCCAAGTGCAAACAGGTCTGGAGCTGCGAATGCAGAGAGCCAAAGCAAAGCTCTCATTGCACTGCTCAACATTAAACAGAGCACGTGGGGAGAGGGGGAAAGCAGGGCAACACACTGCCTGAGCTCCTGGCAGTCTGTCTCTGTGTTCATGCCTGTCCAAGCTGCTGGAGCCGCACCACCTGGAAAGGGACTAGAGGTGAGAGCCGCCAGCTGCCATGGATGTGATGTCCTGTTCTGAACTGTGGCTGCAGGCTGATCTCACTGAGCAATGGATGCGGCTGCACCCCGGGGACCTGAGAGCCCCTGCGCGGCAGCTGAACGCGGGGCAGACCCGCTCCCACCTCCCCTGGTTTGCAGCCCAGTGTGTTTCCCTGAGCTAAAACCAGGCGGAAAAAGTGCAGCTGAGCCTCAGCTCTCCTCTCTTTCCAGCTGTTCTGCACCTAAAACTGAAAAGGTAAGATGTGCTTTGGGTTATTTTTTTTAAGCTTAGACCTTTTTTCTCATTTCCACAGCCTTAGAGGACACAGGGCTAAGCTGATCTCAGCCTGAAGCCCCGTCTCAGAGCTTCGGTCAGGCTGGCAAAACCCTTTTGAACAGGGACTCTGGTACACAGAGCAAAGGATTTTCAAAAAGCCCTGTAACAAGGAGACAGCGTCGGCAGTGACCCTCCACCAGCAGTGGTGCTCAATTCCCACCTCTCTCACAGGAGAAGTCACGTCCCTTCTCCCTCCCCTCATCGCCTGCCTGTAAAACAGGGATTGCAAAGATTTCAATGCAAGGACTCGCAGCTTAGTCTGGATGGGAATAAAGGAGCTAAACTAATCCCTAGAAGCCCAAGCATCCCCTAGAGAAGCACAGCAGGATAAGGACTAGGTGCTGCCTTCCCAGCCTCAGCAGACCACCTCCTCCTTGAGGGCACCCAGTGAGGTGCTGCTCCTCCCGCATCCCGCCCCATGTCTTCTGGGAGGGCCAGAGCTCAACTTGTTTATGCTGCCACGAATTCCCCAGCCTGTAAACAGTCAGCCCAGAGCCTGCCAAGGAGAAGAACAATGTTTTCCAGCCGTGCTGCAGCACAGGCTTTCATACCACACACAGCGCTGCCAAGGCAAAGATGGGCCCTTTCCTCAACATCCCTCCGCATCTGCAAAGCAGAAAGCTGAGCCGCTGCCACGGCACAGACTGCTCATGAAGGGATGGGAGCCTCTTCTGCCAGGGAAATGAGGGCTCAGCCCATGCAGTCTTGCTTGCAGACTCTCTGATTCAGTGCTGCTGCGATCCCTCAGCCCCACTGGCAGTGGAGTGCTGCTCCACTGGCAGGAAAGAGCTGGGTTTGTTAAAAAACCTTGCAAGAACTGGTTCTGCAATGACCAGGTTTGCAGCGATCTGCCAGCCTGGGGAGCCCTCCCCATAGATCAATTTGGGTATGAAAATATCAAAATGAGAAAGGCAGAGCATCAGCAGAGCTCTCTGGGAAGCTACAGCACACTAATATCTTTTACAGAATTGGCACCCTCTGGATGAGGCCCTCCTGTAACCCCAGGAAGACCCCCAGGGCTGCAGGGGCTCCTACCCCATGGGCATCCCTGCACAAACCTGCACCCCTACGCAACTCCTTGCAGAAGGAAGCAGGATGGCAAGGCTCCACTGCCATGCCATGGGCCACGGCCTCAGCTTTACTCTTCTCATCGCCCTGCACCTCCCCTGGGAGATTCAGGCAGGGTGAGCTGCTGCCTGCACAGCCCAGCCCTGGGGAGCACAGCCCAGCTCATGCAAGGGGCTCCAGGGGCCAGGCCAGACACTGACAGCTGGAAAAAAGCAGAAAAGGCTTATTTCTTTTCCAATTTCCCCTTACACAGTGTCCCACAGTGCCCACCCAGCTCTCTGGCTATTCCCAGCATTTTGTTGGTGAGTGGCCGCTGGCACTGGGAGCCCAGGGGCTGCAGGAGTGCAGACACCCCCAGCAGAAGCTGGAGCTACAGCAGTGGCAATGCAGCCAGTGGCCTCTAGCTGAAATAAAGCTCCTTCACTCCATCCACCCTGCAGCCTTGGAAAGCTAATGAACAGGATCTCATAGGCAACAGGATTTGGGACACACAACCTTCCAGCCTTTCCTCCCTGCATGTGGGCACCCTCTGGGATGCTCTCATTCCCCCTGTGCCACTCTACAGGTCCCCAAAGGAGCCACTGGTAGCAGAAGCCACTCAAGCCCAATGACCCAGCTATGCAAACCCCTCTTGCTGGTCTTTATTCCCACCAGTAAATCACACATGGCATTTCTTCCCTGGTACTTGCACTGCGGTTGCCTGAGCGGCACAGCACAATACAAGAAAACTCACAAGCAGGAATTTTACCCAAATTGCTGGAAATACTAGCAAAGATTAGGATCCTGTATACCAGCAGCAGGGCAATCCCTTGAGCCCTAACATGCTTTCTGGCTGCTCAAACCAGTGCAAGGCTCCCAGGAGAGCAGGCAAGAGAACTAGCTCTCTACAAGGCTTTGGTTAGTCCTGATACCCCTCAAGGCGTTCTCGTCCAGGACATGCCTATGGGTAACACACCCCAAGATGTGGGAAGATGCACAGGACCACAGGCCAAGTCACACTGACAGCTTTAACAACAGCTGAATTCAAGCCAGCTCCTCGGGAGCGGGTTTGCTGACTCCTAAGGCAGAGACCCCAATGCTGAGCCCAAGCTGCTGCTCCCAAGGAGAGGACGAACGTCATTGCAGAACAAAAACAACTCTCTGAGCACGTTGCAGGCAGCTGGCGTGGAGGGAGAACTCACCCACAACCATGATGTTGAACTCAAACCCCTGCTTCATGGCTTTCCTTCTCATCTGCTCCAGAATGGCATCTATCCCCACATAGCCGAAGTCCGCAGCCGGCTTCTCCGGCCGCGTCGGCACTGCCTGCTTGGGGCCGGCATCCCGTGGAGCATCCGTCATGTTGGGTGCGTGGCTGGGAACTGTCTCTGGACCTGCAGAGGCAAAGAGAGGGTGGTCAGGGTTGGCACTGCTGAGCACGCTGGGATGCTGCTCCTGGCAGGGAATGAAAGGAACTGCCTGTTGCATCTGAAGCGGGAATAAAGCACGTGCAGGGACTCAGGGCACCAGGAGGCTAAGAGGGAGGAGGCATGTGGGATCTTCCTTCACCTGTAATTACATTAAATTTGGGATTCCCCTTCTTAACTTACTGGATTCACCTTGATCCCTGCCGACATCGCCAAGCCTGCTGCAGCAAAGGGATGCTGCTATGGGGGGAGTAGGCACACCAGGTCCCACAAGCAGCCGACCTGCCACCATGGAGCGGGACCCAGCACCAAGAAAGTCCTTGGTACAAGTCCAGGAGTTTATTTAGTGAGTGACGAAGGCTTTTAGCAACACAACCCTGTGCCCATGCACTGCTGTTAAAGGCCTGCAGAGCTACACAGCCTGCCTGCTCCTCCGTACCACTGTAATTACAGTGCTACACAGACTGCTGGCGTGAATGCCTCACAGCCACGTTTCAGAGAACTGGATGGCTTTGCAGACACAGAAAAGTCCTCGGCATCTACTGACACGTGCCCTCCTCAAGCTCCAGCTGATGCAGCTCAGAGGCTGCCTGCCCCGGCTTGTAGAAAACCCAAAACCCAACACATCTGCATCAAAACGGGTCACGCCAGACAACACCCACGCAGCCACGAAGCTTTCATGATCCTACTCTAATTCTGCCAATATCAGCCTGAGGAACCCAAATCCTTCAGCTTCCCACAGAGACAGGGCGCTCATCTCCCCTGCAAGATGTCTCCAGGTTAGCAAAGCGCTTCAGGAGAAGCAAACATACACCTACTGCCTCACTTAACACCTTTGTAACAAAAAATCGCGGAATCATCCACTGCACCGGGCACAAGTATCTGCCACTGGGAAGGACAAACTGCCCCTGATGTGCTGCTACTGGGTGATGCAATCTGCTCCTACCCTGCCCCGGCTGTTCCTCCCTGCCCACAGCGGGCACAGCAAATATCCTGAAGGCAGAGCACGCACAAGGTCAGCCTGGTCCTTGCAAGCTCCTGGAGCTATCAGCCACACGCAGCAAGCTCCTCTGATGCAGGCACGGAGAGGCAGGTTTTAGGAAAACACGCTTCTGAGAGCCGTCCCCACCCTAAGCTGCTGCTGATCAATGCCTGGGTCCCTGCAACCACAAGCCTAAGCAAGCATTTTATTTTTGTTAAGCTTTTTGCAACGCTTATTTATTATTTTTTATTATTTATTCTATTATTGTTATTAATAAAAACATTATTATTTGCAAAGGACTTATTACAAAGTCCTCATTCTCATTCCTTCAAACAGGAATATGGCTCTCAGCTCATCTCCTCACCCCACTGTTATTTCTGGCCTTTGATGAGGTGCTGCCTGGTTTTCTCTCCCTCCCTCCCTCCGTCCCTCCCTCAGGATTTGTCTGTAGAAGCGTGGCTGGTCCAAAGAGACTTCTCCAAGTCCATCATCCCTTCTCCTCTGGTGACAGACAGGAGCCTCAGGAGCAGTGTCAAGCCAGAGCCTGCTGGGGTCTGCAAGGCAGAAGCGCTCGTTTCCTGCAAGCACAGTGTGCTTCCATGTGCTCAAATGCAGGCCAAGCAGAAAAAAAATACAAAAGTAATATGCTGTGCAGGCCAGTGTTACACACAGAGCTGCTACAGAGCAAACATGCCATAGCTGACACACGTGATAGCAACATGCTCCTCCCCAGCTTTGCACTGGGTGCACGCAGATTCAGGCTCTTACACAGCTGGCAACACGCTGCCGCGCTGCTCCTTGCAAAGCCGACCGGCTTGGCGCGTCTGAGCTCTCACTGCAGATCCCAAATTAGCCCTCTTCCAAAATGGCAAGGCCAAAAGTGGAAAAAAAATCCCTATATACCACTAGAAAAAAAAAGAAAGACTAAATCACATGGAAAATATGCTGCCACCAGCAGCAGCGCTGGGTTATGCAACAGCTTTAACTCCTGCAGGCACCGCTTGCATGCACGAGGCAGAGCCCAAAGCACGCTGGCCCTGTGGGACGGGATGGCAGCCTAGGAAATTGGTGCAGATAAGGTCCAGCAGCATGCACAGAGAAATCAAGAAATTAAACAAATTGAGCAGAAAGCCACCCTCCGCTTGCAATAAAGGCCAGGAGCATCTCCAGCACCTCCTGGCTGCTGCTCATCTATCGAGCGAGCTCTGCCAGCCAGCAGCGTGCAGAAGGGGCTGACTCCCTCCCTGGGCAGGGGGATGTGCAGGCAAACCTGTCCCCCCCAGCATGGGGAGCAGATTTACGTGACCCCTCGCCGAGCTGCCTTCAGAGAGGGCTCGGGATTCCCCAGCATGACAAAAGCCACAGGAAGCATGGTGATGGTAGGCAGCAGCAGTTTGTCACCACGGAGCACGCAGGCACGCTGCCACCGGGGATGCGCTCGAGCAGCACAGCCAGCAGTGCAGCCCATGCTGCTATGGCTGGCCTGTGAGGAAAAAGTGATTTAAAGGACATTTTCTTCTAGCACCTGGCTCCTGTTTGGGAAAAAATAAAATAAAAATCAATATATTGCAACTAAGAGTGGCTGTGGGACAACAGGGTTGCAAAGACACAAATGCCCCAGCAGCACCAGCAGACTCCCAAGGGGAAGGCTGCAACCCAAACCCCCACTTTTTTTAGCTTCCCAGCACTGGGCTAGTCTTTCCTTAGCATCCCAGCGTCCCACTTGGCTCCAAGGGGTTTGTGCCAGCAGAGGCAGGATGGGTCCAAGCCGCAGGACTACTCCACGGCACAGGCACATGGGGATGCTGTGCCGGGTGGCAGGGAGCACTCCTGGCAGGTGCTTGTCTAAAATAGAAAGATCCTAGAAACAAATTAGAGCAGAAGCCTGGGACACGCCATGGGCAGATCCTGTACTTGTCCGACACGCTGTGCTCTCTGAGGGGACAGCGCCAAACCTGCGGCGCTCTCGGTGGCAGCATCACCGAGCCAACCCTTCCAGAGCACTGCAAGGAGGGATGGATTAATAAACACCCAGTACTGTCAGAAATTCCTGATTGCCACCGAGTCCTTGGCAAGAAGAGCAGGATCAGACCTCATGCACCATTGCTTCACCAGGGCCACAGTAACACAGCTGCTTGTCCCTCCTGCGGGCAGGGAGGCTGGGGAAGCGTGCGGGCTGCTCGCTTTGCTGATGGGGGCAGAGAGCCCAAAGCCTGCAGCTCCCTCCAGCTTGCCTGTTCCTGGATAAACATGATGCACGTGGGAACGCGTGCTTGTGCCATATTTAGACCTCCTCTGCCAGGAAAACCCTCTCCACGTGGGCACGGGAGTTGTCGAGACCGAGCAGGAACAGACCCATGGCTCCAGCCTGGGCGCCAGGCTGACTCAGGACAGCTGCTCCAAAGTTGATTTTGCCAAAGACTCTGGGCTGTTATGCTGTAATTGATGCATGTCAGACATGAGCCAAACTCAACATCTGCGAAGCAGCAGATGAAAGGCACCCCACAGGGAGGGGAGCCCCAGGGAACCCCCCAGGGAGCCCCCCGATCCTCCAGCCAGCTGGACGCGGTGTGCGGGCGGTCCTGGGATGGGCTTTGCAAAACGCTGCTGGCGAGGGGCTGCCAGCAAACTGGGGGCTTAGAAATGCTGCAGATGCCACATGGCTGCAACAACCCGGGTCAGGTGCAGACAGGGGATGTAAACGCAGGCTGTGTGGGCTTGCCCGAAACCCCAAACCCTGGGGCCAGCAATACTCATCGAAGATTTGGGAAAGGGATCTGTGGGAGACTGGTGCTTCCACTGCAGATACACAAAGGTTAAATAACGCTTGCGGAGGCTGAACCGGGAATGTCTTGCATACGCCAGCTCTCAACTAGACCCACCAGCTCTATCCTCTGCACCAGTGATGCACAGGGAGCGGGATGCTGGTGATCCAGGAGGACAGAGCTGATCCTGGAGCGGGACTGGTCATGGATCTGGTTGGTGTTTAGTGGCTACACGGAGCTGCCGGAGGGAGAGGCCAGGAGTCTGCCCCTCTGCCATCACCATCCGCCACATCCTCACCACCACCCACCGCCAGATTCAAACCATTCACACACAATACGATGCACATGGAATCAATGGAGAAATAGTAACACTTGCTGGGTACATCAAAGAAACATCCCTCAGATGCAGGGAGCACCAAGCACTTCCCACCTTTTGGCAATTCTGCAGCCAGTTCTGCAGAGCTACAAGCACCCAGAAGACCAGGATGCTGCAGTGGGGATAACTCCCCTCCACACAGCAGAGACTGGAAGCACCGTGGGCTTCCAGATTTGTTGGATGGGTTCATGCAAACACAGAGAAGATTCACAGCAGCAGACAGCAGTATATCAGGGCGTGAAAACACAACTGCTTCCCAAGCGGCTGAGCATCCACAGATGTTTTCGAGGGAGCAGTGCACACGAACTAACCTTTCAATTTTTGGGAGCAGCAAGTCTTACAAAATTGTGCCTGTAGGGTGTAATGGAGATGTTTTTAGAACCAAAGAGTGAATTTATAGTTCCTGGTTAACTACAGCCAGCCAGCGGGATGGGACTGCAGCACACGCAGCCTTGAGGGCCTCTCGCCTTTGCACACCAAGCCGGTGACCACAAGCTACGGAAACAGATCCAACCAGTGGAAGGGGTGGCAAAGCCACAGCTTTCCCTTCCGAGGGGACAGGAGGAGATGAGAGGAAAGGAGGGAGGTGGCAAAGCCAGGGTGGATGCAAACCCAGCATGGCCCAGGCACAGCTGCTTTCTTCAGCTGCCCAGTCAGAGTCATCACGGGATCCCCTGATGCCGAATGCAGCGGGGTCCATGCTGGTCCCACAGGCATGCGTGGGCACCAGGGAATACGAGGCACAGCTCAGTCCAAGACTGGGGGGCAGCCAGCAGCCCAGAGGAGGCCTCAGCCTAGTGCACAGAGCCACTGCCACAGACCCTGCAGCGCAAAACTGTAAATAAGGGACATTTCTATTATTCAATTGCAATCATCTGCACCTGGCTGGCACAGCCGGGCCTGAGCTGGAGCCTGTCCCTCGCATCCCTGGGCACCAGGCTATGGTTTCAGGCTGGCAGGCAGCCCAGGCCCACCTACCAACCGGTTACATTTCCTTCTCGGCTTGCATTTCCGCCTGGGTGCCAACAAACACGACCTAGAAATAGCAGGAGATGCTTAACTACACTTCGTTAGACCGAATCCACCCAAGAGCTGTCATCGAGAGGCGGCCAGGTGCCTCCTGAGCACACAAGATGCTCCAGGCTTGAAGCCTTTTACTTCAGTAAGTAAAAGTTAACGGGAGTTAGATCCATTTTCAGAGATCAAAAAAGGAGGCAGCAATTCCTGCTCTTGAGCAAGCACTTCAGCAGGCAACCAGGCAGGGCCACAGTGCCGAGCCACAGGCACAAGCCACAGGCACACACCACTCGTGCAGGTTGAGCCATCCCCACTCACCACATGCGCTTCCGTGCTCCGGAAACGGTCCTCTGCAGCTGTCTGTCCTGTCGCTGGCTCTTTCATTTACAAGAGATGGATGCTCCAGGGCTCCCTGTCCTCGCTTTGTTTCCCAGTTTAACCCTCCGGCTACCGCAGGCTCTGGTCACGGGCGTTTCTGGGCTGGGATGCAGTGAGCTCATCCCAGAGGTCAAACCACAGTGTCACCTCTGCCTGGACACAACCTCCAGCACTCACAAACTGCTGCCTGCGAGCTCAGGCGCAAGCCCCCATGCCGCCTCGGCGTGCCCCAGGTACGGCGTGAGGCCGACCACCACCCTTCCCCGGATCAGACACGTGCCAGCCAGCCGTTGCAGCACAGCCGGCAGTCGTACATCCTCATTTCTCCAACCACGTGAGGCAGCAGCTCTAAACCACTTACAAAGACCTGCAAGAAGCTGTTATGCTGTTCTTCTGTTCACTCAGACAAGTTTAAAAGGAAGGAGATGATCATAAACAACCCCAAGTCTTGCCTGCTCCAGTCTTGCAAACCGAGCCTTGGGCACGCGGAGGTCTCTGGCCACACAGATCCAATGGTCTCCCTCCCCAAGCAGCTTCCCCCAGAGGTGGAGCAAGAGCTGACCCAGAGACCAGCCCTGCCTCGCTGCGGACAACTGTGTGGCAGGGGAACTCTCCTGCACGCCCATGCCAACAAAAGCTACTCTATCAACCAGACCCATGCAGCAAAACGCTGGCAGCCAGGGCAGCCCTTTGTCCCCGCAGACAGGCCCAGGGTGCCCATGCCCAGGGGGGTCTGAGGCCCCCCACAAAGCTGATTCCATGGTGGGTTTGGGGAGGGGACCCCCTCCTAACCCCTTGTCCACCCTGAGCGAAGGTGTTCAGCGCAGGAGGGACACAGAGACCCTTCCCAGCCCCTGGGCAAGAGAAAGCACCTCTTTGCCCCTGTCACCGCTTCTCTGCACAACTCAGCTTTGAAAACAAAGAGGCAGGCAGTCCTCCGCAAACTCAGCTTGCCCAAAAAGTGTGGCAGGAGGAACGTGTCCCACCACAGGCCCCGCACGGGCACCTCGGCACAGGCACCTGGCAGGGCTGCGTGTGCCCAGAGCCGCCGTGCTTCAACCCCAGGGCTGACCTCCCACGCCTGATGGACTTACTGACTTCTGCAGCGACGGCAAAAAAATAAAAGCAAGCCAGCAGTGCCAGGGCTGCCAACACCCCGAGGTACGGCGAGTTACCAGTGCTCAAGGAGGGACTTACATCCTGGGGTTTTTAGTTCAGCTTTTTTGTAAATTTTTTGTTGTTGTTTGGGTTTTTTGGTTTGGTTTTTTGAGGAGTAGAGGGGGGTTTGGGTTCTTTTTTGTTGGTTTTTTTTTACGAAAGCCAACCGTGTCCCAGACGCCCCGAGAGCCCGTTTATGGGGGGGGGGGCAGGAGCAGCGCGGGCGGGGCCGCCGGGACCCCGCGGGAGGTGCCCCCCCGGACACAGCCGCTATTCATCCCCGGACAATGCCGGCATCGCGGCCAGGCGGCCGCCGAACAACGGCCCCCCTTGTGGGGCGCAGGAGCGAGAAGGGCCGGCCGGGGGCTGCGGGACGAGCCCCCCCCCCCGGCCCGGTCGCACCCGGGTACCTCTGCCCCAGCACCCCCCGCCGCGCTCGGGTGCCCAGGGCCCGCCGTGGGAACCGGCGGCCCCCCTCGCCCCGCCCTCGCAGAGCCTCCCCCAGACTAATTCAC
>JANZLQ010000002.1:29187048-29232378 GCA_026212715.1 Elanus axillaris | reverse complement strand
GGGGAGAGGGTGAGCAGACCCGGAGGCTGAGATGTCCTAGTCTTCTGTTTGGAGAAACACCTCTATTCCTACTGAATGCAGAAGGTGTCTACAGCAAATCAGCTACCAAGTTGGCCATGCTAAGTTGTAACATGAGGTCTGCCTGCAATGGGCTCCATCATGACATGAAAGAAGCCACGCTAATATTTCCAAGGCCCTCCTTTCATACCTAGAGGGGTTAAAAAGCAGCAGGGCAGAGGAACAGGCATGTGATGGCCCACAGTCTATGCGTGGTCCTCTCCTAGAAAAGGCTCTCCCCAGCAAGTGTTTGTGCCCCTGCCAGCACACACACAGCGAGGGGACGTGCCTGGCCTGGCCCCTGCATGCTCCCAGCAGCAGCAGGACTCGGGCAAGCTGTGGCAAGACAAGTTCTGCTGAAGGACAGCTGGGTTTTGGGTGCAGCCACCGATGGTGTTGGACGTGCAATGCAAGCTTCTACCCCAGGTCCAAAATGCTCGTGCTGGGCATCTTCATCCAGCACCACCCCAACACCAAGACAGGCCCTGAGGCTCTATAAAGACTAATAATGCCACTTAACTCCACCAGAGCTCTCAGGCCCCCAGCATGGCATCCAGCCCCTTCCTCCCCCGTACCAGCTACTCCCGTCATCCCACTCCCTATGACAGGGCACATCCTGGGTTTTGATGCTCTTCCAGCATAGGGTGATGGAGCAGTGCTGTGTTCAGAGACACAGAAGAACCACGACATACATCCTGAAAGTTATTTAGGCACCTAATTCCAATTAGGCTGTAATGCTCCCCAAGAGATTTCAGTATATGTATAGAAGCACCAATATTTGAGAGAAGTTTAGGGGCAGACCTGCACCACAATCATACCAAGTGGGGAATGAAACACCCAGCACCTGCACCCTGGTCTCACCATCACCACTCCACCCTATGCAGCATTATGTATATGTAGACTGAGGCCAGCGCTCAGGACCGAGAGCACGGTATCCACATATGTGTGATGGAGGCCAGGAAGGCAGATGGTTTGCTGGGAAAGTGGAGACACCCAAATTAGTAGGTGCTACTGAATAAGCTCTCAATGGATCATCAAAAACCATCACAGGAGCTGCTGGGGAGACAGTCACCTCCAAGAAAGCAGAGCTTGGCTTTAGGCATGAATAAAAGAAACATTTCTTCAGACCCACCATGCACGCTTGGCGTGTGTTTTGATTTTAGGGTTCACTTGTACCTGTTTGGCTCTGTTACACATAATCCCTAGCTTTACAGCACCCACAAACCTAACATCATAACAGCAGATCATACTTTCTGGTCCAGTGGAAGGAGATCCTTTTACGGGATATATTCCAAGCAACTCTCCTGGACACAAACCTGCAGGACACCAAGGGTGTCCCCCAGCCTTGTCTCCATTTCCTACAAGGACTGAAGAACCTGACTAGGGGATGCTCCAGACTGCAAATCCCACTGGGTCCCCCAGAGTACCCATGGAGGGGAGGCAGCACCCGCCGACCACAGCAACATGCATCCCTGGCTCCAATGCACCGGGCGCCACACTCTCCACCAGCTTCCCAAACCCTTGTTTCAATACAGACAGCACCAACCAGCTGCTGAGCTGAGCTCCATCACCCCATGAAACCAGAACAGCCCTGTAGCGACCCACGCACCCACGCACCGCTCAAAGCCACCTTCCTCCCCAGGCTGAGATCTCCAGATAAAGGCAGTGGCTTTGCTCTGTGATGCTCTCAGCCTCTTAAAGGTCACAGGCCCTGTTAGGTTTTCGGTTTTCGGTTCTGCAGGATACAGCTCTCATTTCTAACACCCTCTTGTAGCCAAAAGCAGAGCGCGCAGCTGACTTCAGCATGCCCCTGAGGACCCAGGTCCCCCCCACATCCCCGCAGCACCAGGAGCACTCTTGGGGCACTGACCATCAGTCCTGATGGTCCTGGTTTTGGTCCAGAAGGAAAAGCATCACTGAGGCCTCCAAGAACAGACCGTGGATCCAGAGTCTGGGATCATTCAAGCCAGGGCTGGGGTGCAAACTTATTTTTTAAATGCAGAGTAATAGGGAAAACAGCGGTGCCTCCAACCTCACCAAGGGAAAGCCTTCTACCCAAGAAAAGCAACGTCCTGCCAGGACATTGGACAACTCAAGCTCCTCTAACCCCCACTATAAATCAGCTCCATCATGTGAGTGGAGGGAATTTTAGGAAACAACCCTGCTGGAGAGAACAGCTGGAAGAAGCAGCCACTGCAATGCTCCTGTGGTCTTTTATGGCCCTGGTAACTCATTTGCTGGCAAGACCTCCACCCAAACAATGCATGAAGCACCTCAGCTCCAGCAAGGCATCCCTGTTAGTAGGAGAGAGGTTACACACCAGCTATTGCTGTGTCTACCAGAAGAGTCAAAAACCCCACAGCCCAGCACCCCTCCTTCCCATTGTGCACTGGTGAACAGAGACCAGTGTCTGCATCCCCCCAGGCTCTTCCTAGAGCCCCAGCACACAGACCTTGGAGCTTCTGGAAAACTTCTTTAAACTAACCACTTTAACAGCCCTCCAGGTTGCCAGGAGCAGGAAACAAGTAAAGCCTAAGGCAGGAGAAACAGGAATGCAAAGTCAAGGCATGAAAAGATCTGCTGCTTCTCTTTTCATCTCACAGGTTTCATAACTGAGAATAGAGGAGTACCAACTTCTGACAGCTTGGCCAGGCCAAGCTCTCTTGGTCTTCACCCTTTTGAGGGCAAAGGGTGGGTGCTGGGTTTAGCCCTCAGGGGCCATGGGCAGGTCCAGCACAGCCCCACTCTATCCAATGGGGGATGGAGGTCCCTGCCCGCCCCATCCCATCCTGCTCCCTCTGCAGGGCAGCGCATGCAACTTTTGGGCAAGGCAGGATCCCAGGGTCTCACGGAGACTTGTTAAAACTCGTTCCTTGGGCCCCAAATTGCCCACTCTTTTCAAATTTCAGACAAGCTGAGTGATCAGCTTTGGCCTCCCCATGGACCTGTGGTCCGGCGAGACGAGCGCTGCCCTCTGCCCCACATGGAGCCGTTCAAGAAGCCATTTCCAAACCTCTTCCCAAACCTTTCTGTGCCTCTCCCACTGCTGCAGCCCCGGGGCTCCGCGTCCCTCTGCGGGAGCCGTGGGAAGGAGGGCACGTCCCGCACGGGGACACGCCGGCCCGCAGTTGCACAGAGGGAAGGGCTGGGACGGGGACCCCAGGGGTCAGCCAACAAGAAGAAGAAAAATAAATCAACCGTGCAGTAATTTATACAGCCGCATTCGCTCCTTCCTGCAGACCCACATTTTCACCACAGCTGCTCAGCAGAAGCTGGAGACGCTGAATTGCCTGAAGGGCTCCAGGACAGTTCTGTGGAAGGATGTTTCCTTTTCCAATGATTTCCCCCGCCCCGATCTGCCCTCCCCGAGAGCACCTGGAGCCCCATGGACCCAAGGATGCTGTGTGGGTATCTGCTTCACCAGCTCCATCCATGAGGTTTTGCTCCGGGACGGAAGCAGCAGCAGGGCAGCAGCGGGCTTCGACCCAGCACCATTTGGGACAGCAAAGCCTTTTCGTCCCCTGTTCTGTGTGACCACCCTCCTGGTCCCTGCACAGCGTTGCAGCCACGCAGGCAAGTGGGAATGGCTCCAAGGTAAATAACTGTATTTCTGTCCCCAAACAGCTAGAGCATCTGCCCCTCTGGTCCTGCAGCCCCATAGCCCTGCCTGCACAAAGCAACGCCAAGACCAGGACTGGCTCGGACTCCCTGAGCTTTAACCAGCCCCAGCACATTGTGCGAGAGCAGTGGGCACCGCTGATATATTACAGGGCTGCATACACAGCTTTCAGCCAGCTGTAACTACTTCTGGGATTTAAATCAGCCTCATCTTCCCCTCCCCCAACGCTGCTGGCCAAAGCTTTCCCGGTGAAAAGCGCGCCATGGAAAAACCTGGGAAAATAAACACGGTGTGCCTAGCCAAATCCCTAGCCCCAAGAGCCGTGCTGCTCAGGGTTTAGTGGGGTTATGTGCCACGGTGAAAGTTGAGCATCAGCAATCTGTGTTACCAAGCTCCCCAGGCACAGAGCTGCTTGCTGAGGATGGTACCTACCCCCTCCTGGTCTCGCTCCCGCAGAGCGGCCAGGGCTCCCACCGCCCCACATGAAATGGTGCAGGAAAAGAAGGGGTCAAGGAGGAAAGCCAGGGAGGAGGATGTTCAGAGCACAGCATAATGCTCCATTCATGGTAAATCCGCCCGAGAGGGCACCCACATGCTCCACTTCTGCTCCTGGAGCTGGAACAACACCTCCAAAAGTGACTCAGGTCCCAGCATAAGTGTAAGAGGTCTAATTTTTCTTCCATTATGAGCAATTTTATGATTCTCAGTGACTGTTAAGAGGAAGTCAGGGTGAGTGAGCTCAGACCAGCCCAAGGTGCTGCAGAGAAAAGCTCTGACCAATCCCTGCTTGGTCTGCCTGCAGCCCTGCCGCTCCCACCTCATTCCTCCACTGCAACTGTGGGCTCCCAGCCACATGGCATAGGTAATTTTTAGCCAACTGGTAATATTTTGAATAAAATTACTATATCTCCATGCTCCAGCCAAAAAAATGGGGTTTGGAGAAGCTTTCCATAACAGGGCAGTAATCCCCAGGGAGCGGAATCGCATCCGAAGACGCGACGCCCATCAGAGAGCTCCAGCGAGGACCGCCCTGCTCCACAGAACCGCTGCCCTCCCCTCCTCACTGCCTGCCCTTCCCCGCTGCCTGCATAAAAATACTCTCATTTCTCTTCTACCCTTGTACATCTCTGTCCTGGACGGCCAGCCAGCCAGCTGCTATTCCCTGCCTGGCCAGGTAGATGGTGCTCAGCCAGCACAAAGAGGGAAATCATCCGGGCTAGAAGAATTAAATTGCCTCTGATTAAGCCAATAACTCAACATGGTTTCCGCTGACAGATGCGGAAGGTCTCGCTCCAGCCCCAAACAAATGGGATCGAGTCAGATCCTGATTATCTGTTTTAGACTTTTGCCTTTTACTTCGGGCTGGAAGGTGGCAGATAAACCAGTAGCAAACATCATCAAAACCAGTGCTCTCCCAACTCATGTTCTGCTGAAATTCACTCCGCTGACACTTTGCTCCCCACCTTTGACCAGCTCTCCCCACACATTTCCCACAAAACCAAACCACAGCAAAGCCCAGTGGAGCAGGAAACAATTTGCCCATTTTTCCCCCTACAAAGTCAGGGTGGGGGGTCCGGGGGGGCCACCTCGTCCTGCTGGAAGCGGCCGGGCACAGGCAGCGGGGGGGTACGGGCTTTCCATCACATCACCCCAGGGTCACTCTCCTCTGCCATGCCGGATGTAGGATGTCTAATATTTCTCTAGTTCTGTTTTAACACTCACACCATCTTGGGAGCAGGAAGCTTAAGCCATTTCCTGCAAGGCACTGCTCTGCCCTTCCAATATTTTCAGCCTCAGCACAAGCTGTTTTAAAACCAAGCCTGGCAGCTGGAGGTGCGAAAGCAGAGGAGGGGTTTGTTGAGGGAAAATTCAGTTTGCAAAACCTATCCAGTCCCCACTGCTGCAGAGCAATAAAATAAATATTGCCACAGGCAGTAAAAGAGAAAAATTAATTTTGCATGTCTAAAAATGAGAAGAAAAAACAGAAACTCAAAACAATGTTCTCCGTGTCCCTCCCAAGGGACGCAGCATTGTTCCCTAGCAGAAAGCCACAGCCATGTCCCCCCTTTGTCTCTACAGCTTGCGATTTGAGGCTTTCCCAGCTTTGCTCTTTCAGCAGAGCCCAAATGATGGCTTTGGTTTGCTCACTTTTCAAATGACGGTCCTATAGACTGTCTGTCCCACAAATGGGCTGAAATAACCCCAAAGAGATCCTTACCACTCCTCTGAGCAGAAGAGAAACCAAATGCTCATTCCTCGAAGCTCCACAGAGCAATTTCAGGCTGTACCAGGGCAGAGCTGGAAACCCCACAGACCTAGGCCAGCAGAGCTCAGCCCCATCCCCATGTCACCCTCTCGGCAAGGAGCAGTCACTGCCCAGCCCAATCCTGTCATCCCGTTCCCAAGGTCACACATGCAGAGGAGGGGTCCAGCCCTGTGCAGCATCCCAGAGAGCCCCTTTTCCAGAGAGGAGGACCCTGGCCGCACTGCCCAGGGATTTTTGGACTGAGCAGAACTGAGACTGAAAACTTTTGGATGGAGCCTCTGCCAAGCAGGAGCAGCCAGGAAGAGGAGGGAGGTAGCGCTCTCCTTTCTGCTTGCTCTGAAGCTAAGGACAGACATGGCCAACAGCACAAGCCCGGGGATCCCCTCTGCTACCGCAATGGCTTTGCAGAGGAGATGCAGCATGAACTGGGCTGGAAGCCATGGGGCCAGGAGGGCAGCAGAGCCAGGCTCTCCTCTCACTTCCTCCCTTCATAACCCATGTTCCTTACTGCTTTGCTCTCTAATCAATGAGGATTTAAATAAGGAGCTTGTTTTACTGCACTGCCTGAGCTTCACAGATGTGCCCAGGCATTGTTGGGGAGGGGATGGCAGGGAGGTGCCAGGTGATGATGGAGAGCCCTGGGGCAGGAAGAGCAGAGTACACACTGCTGCTAGTGACACCAGGACTAGCTTCAGCCCCAACACAAGAAAAGAAATCCCCCAGGGTCCAACGATGCAAACATGGGCGCTGGGGAAATGCTGGATGATGGTGGCCAAGCGGGGAGGTAGATGGATGACAGCCCATTGCCCGCTGCTGTCCCTGGCTGCTCCACCCCACATGTCACATGTGAGCACTGGTTATCTCCTCCCAGCTCTTCTTCTCCAGGTGACACACACAGACACATGGCCTTGCTACAGGGAAACAAAGCCAAGCCTCTGCTTCACCAAGCTCCCACCTACAGAGCTGCTCCTTCGCAAGACTTTTCTGCCCAGGAACTGAAGCCACGAAGCAGAGAGCAAACCCCAGAGCTCTTTCAGGGCTCCACAGGAGCACTTCACCTCTCAACCTCAGGGCGTGCATTCTTGGGCTGCAAATAAACTTTTATTTACTACACAAAGTAGGGCAAGGAGGACTATTTCCCTGAGGGAATTATGGCAGGATCTCAGATTTCATCTGACTCCACAATGGGACTCCTGGAGACCTCAGTAGGAGCCACACAGGGCATGACAACACCTCTCCTGTGGTCGCATCCCACCCAAGTCCTGCTTGTCCCGTTGCTTCCAGTCCAAACAGGAATCGCTCTAGGGCACGGCTCTGCTCAGCCACCCTACACCTAGGACTGCTGGGTTTGGTGAGAGCATGGCTGGAGCAAATTCACCTCCCACCTCCCACAAAGCAACATGCAACTGAGGTCCATCATCTGCAGATGAACCATGATGGATCTAATGCTGCCCTCCAAGACCACCCATGTTCTCCCTTCTCCCAGCACTGATGTGCTGCATTATCAAGGTCTCCTCCACATTTCAGAGCACTGAACTACCTACAACCTGGGCATCATCCTCAGCACTCAACTGCATCATCTTGTCTTCTCCAAGGCCACCAAAATAGGTGGATGGGGGATCTCAGGGGCAGCGTGACCCCAGGGAGGGCCTCCGCAGCCTGTGAACTTGGCCTCCTGCTTCCACCCCCTTTATCTGCACGTTGGGCTGCAGGAAGAAGCGAGTTCAGCCAGAGTTTGTCTAAACAATTATGTTTTATCAGAAAAGCTGCTCAGATCTACTCCTTTTTCCCAGGATAAATCTGGACAACTCCAAGGTAATCTCCATTCTCCTTCCTATCTGCACAAGATGGGAGCAGGGGAGGAGGACATGAGGCAAAGAGCATCCAAACACCCCATCAGTGCCTGCTCCACCTCCCTCATTGTCAGCAGTCTCCATCGCTCACAAATCAGGAGGCAGCATCCATCCCCACATCTGCTCCCCACACATCCGAAGTTTGCCTTCCAAATCCTTTTTTCCCCTCCAAACTACAGGTTTTTCAAATTTAGGAGAAAGTAGACTGAAGAGCACAGTAGATTGGAGAAGGTTTTGATACAGAAACATCTGATACGCTCCCTCTCCTCCTGGACAGCTGAGGACATCTCTCTTCGTAGAGCCACCCCAGTAAACTGGGCAGAGCAGCTTCTCCCATCCTGCATGACACCACTGCACCTCTGTCACCAGGACCAGCAATTCCTTATCACAAGCTGAACCTTGAAAAAGAAAGAACTCAATGCAAGGATCAAACTCGAGGCATCTTGCCACATTCACCAGTTCCTTGTTACAAAAGCAGAAACTGGAGTGGGTAGAGGAGTTCGCCCAGGACAACGAGCAAGCAAACAGCAAAGGCAGGATGCTGAGCGAGCTCTCCTGCCATCCAACCTTTTGTTGTCTTCTCAGTGTTTTTCTGGCTCCTTGTCCCTGAACTTACTTCCACCACAGATGGGAGCAAGTAGCCAGTGAACGCCCCAAGTATGTCACGCATGTGATGGAGGACAGCAACCTCTACACCGTAACAGCATAAGCCCACACATTTGTAGCTTCAGAGACTGTAACCAGGGGCTCATCCTGTATTTCCATGTACCAGCGCTGCAGAGAAGGGTTCAGAGGACACCAGTCCTTTGATGCATCAGTAGAAAGCAGCACAGCCTCCCAAATCAGAGCAAATAACAAGCAAACAAAAATTCCTATCCATAGTCGTGACATGCAGGGGAAGCAAACACAGGCAGGGGCTCCAGCCTAAGCTGGGTAGGGCAATACCTGTGATTTTCCTCCAGATCTACCTGTCACACATGAAATACCCCCCAGATGCATTCATGCTGGAGTTGAAAGCAATGCCCTACAATTTAAAACTTGTGAGCTACCATAGAGTTGTAACTGAGAAAGCTCTTTTCAAGAGCTTATGTATCATTAACTTTTATCACTGCTCTCTCCTCCTAGGCACCATACCTTTTTGGATTCCCATCTAATCTTCTTCCCCTGAGATCTCCCCAAACTAAGCTTTTCTTTGAGAGAAGGAAGGAATGTCTGTCCCACTCCATGCGCAGCAAGTGAGGAGGAGAGGGGAGAAGTCAGAGCCATCATAAAAAGTTGAAGTCCTATCGATAAGCATCAAAGACAGTCTGACCTGTGCACTTAAGTAAATGATTGTCCACAGCGACCTGTTTGCAGAACAACCTGACACAGGGGGATGAAGTTTGCTGGGGAGCTGTCAAGCACTATTGATAACATGGGATTAGTGGCTTGCACAGTTCTGTCCTGCTGCAACATCCCTTTTCACCGCCATCTCTTTGGCTCTAGAAATCATATAGGAGGGTAAAATTTGTCTTGCCGCAATGGAGACATCTCCAGCTGAACTGATTGCATAGGCTCTCTTTACATTCAGCAGAGAAAAATAAACCCTTTGAGGACACAATTCACACCAGCCTAAGGGAGGCATCCAGGTGATTAGCTCAAGTACAGACATCTCAAGTGAACCAGGGTGAACGCCATGCAGTACGTATGGATGAAGCCACATGCAAGGGAACCATGGGGAGCATTCCCTGCAAAGGTCTTGCCATAGATGGACAAAGGTTGAATTCACAAAGAGATAAAAGGAGGTAGGTGCTCAGCTCCCACTAAATATTTCTGGGCCCCTTGGAAACACTAGCCAGGGACCATGCTGGAGCTGCACCACAGAAAGCCTCAGCAGACCCAGAATTCAGGGAACACTCAGGGGCTGGTAAGACCACTCAGCTCGGACATAACCTAGACACTGTCTCCTGGGTTGAAAAGCTAAACATAAATTCAAGGTTATGCCCATATTTTCTAGAGCATCAACAATCTTTGAACTTAAAGGTATTGAAAGATGCTTTATTTCAGTCCTTCTTCATCCCTGTTGTACAAATTGCCTTTGTTATGCAAAAACCAACCCACTGCTTCCACACAGAAGAAACTGTAGACAACAGAAGTCAAGGAGGAGCCAAGCAACCAAAAATCCCCATGCTGTCACTCCTGAGCTGGCACAGCAACCTTAGATGGCTTGTTAAAACTACTTGCTTTTCATAAATACGTAAACATCTGCAAAGTTTTGTTGTTTGCAAAATGTTTTGGACCAGACCCTTTGGTCCAGTTTTGTCTCTCAATATGTCCAGTACTATCTTCATACCAAGATAAAATGAAACAATTCAAGAGAGTGAAATATTTATGCATGTGACTCTACAGAAATCCAGGGAACTTCTACGCAGAGACCCATTCAGAAGACCAACAAAATGAATGGCCCAAATTCAACTAACCTGAAGAAAAGCAGCCCTCTCCCCAAGTCCCTCCTTTAAAACCTGTAACAGATGTAAGAAAAATTAGGCCCAAAGAAGTCTGAGCACAGGCTGCATTCCAAGACCAGCTGCCTCTTCCATTTATAGCCACATTCACTTCAGCTTCATCGCAGCATCTTGGACAATACAAAAGTGTCTGTGTGTCTGTTTGTTTGCTGGAGGAGTAAAGAACACAACTGGCTTGCTGTCAAGTTGTCTTTTTTGCTCACAACGATGTTTGATCTTCTCAAAACAAAGTTATCTCTCTATAATCTCAATTCAGTTCCTCAAGTCCTCTTACACAGTTTATAGAATTGGCACTGTACCCAGCCTATGGTGTCCCTTCAACCGCTGGCCAACAGAAACATCTCAGGCAGGGACAGAGGTCTAGAAATAATTTAGATGAAAATTATTTCTTAACTACAGAAGGTTCATCACCATTGCCATCGCTTCCCTCCCCCAGCGGACAGCAGAGAAGTCACAAAACGAGTGGCCAGGCCTTACTGCAGGAGATCAAAGGAACCTCTTTGTTTTATCTTGGTCAAGATAACGGATTTTATTTGCCTTATCAGCCTGTAGGATGATTAACCTAAATGTGAGAAAGCTTGAAGTTGCCAAAGGAGTTGACAGGCGGGGAGCATGTTCCCCAGCACGACTGCCATGGGCTCCAGACATGCAGATACTGCAAGATAAACAGAGAAACTCTTGGCTCTGGTTTGTACACGCCACCCTCAGCCAGGGCTGCATCTCCCATAGCTTTCCAGCGTCACTTACACATATGCAAATCCAACAGCAGGCAAAAGCGCTCACCTGTGTTTCTCAGTGCAGCAAAGGCAGTTCTCTGCCCAAGGGCTGCCCGGAAGGCAGCTGCTGCCCTGGTCTGCATGCATGGAGGTGCAGAGCCAGAAGGGTCCTGCAGCTGCACAGGGCTCATACCCCAACACGACGAGCAGAGACCCCACAAGGCTGCAGAGAGACGATACTCCAGGTGCTGTGCAGTTGGTGACCTTTTGCCTGGAACAGGAGGCTTTGAACTCTACAGAGACATGTTCAGCCTTAGATGCTTCCTGCAAGGTTCAGGAAGCAATGACATCGATGCACGATCTAGCCCACAGACCCAACCTAGCAATGGAAGAGATCTGTCAGGTCATTAAGCCCAGCGCCAGGAGGACTCTGTAGCTCAGCATCCACAGGTTCGCCCTCTCCTGGTCTCAAATGATACAAGGCGGGGAAGGGAAGTGGGAACTATAACGCTTCCTATGGGAAAATATTCCTTCCCATAATGAATCTCCACTGGGGAGATCATTGCTTGTCCTATGGGCCCCCAGGGACTTCCAACAGGGCAAACAAATTCTCCGTGCAATTGCTCCTGGGTCTGGCTGCCTGTGCTGGAGACTGGGGCCAGGCAGGCTTGCTGCCTGGGGCGTATGCTGTGTGGCTCGAGCACCCACGTGGGAGCACGATGGTATCCATATAAACTGTGCCCACACAGACGCAAAGAAGGGGACACGTGAATGCCAATGTGACTGGAGCTGAACACGATGTAATGAGTTTGGGAACAGCATTCCTGGGGGGCAAAGATGTGCAGCAGAAGTTCCATCACATCTACATCACCTGGCCTCCTTCCTGACATCCTCAGTGCCCAAAATACACCCCAAAAGGAACTGAGGGGCACTGGCTGCTCCATGCACAGCCAGGGACAGAGAGCACAGCGGGAGGGGAAAGCAGAAAGCTCCCAGCCCTGACGCTGCCCTCCTGGTGCAGGCAGGAGGCCACACATGTGGCATCCCGGACCAGGCGGCGTCTCTGCAATGGGACGCAATTATCTGCCCCGCACATGCTCCTGCTTCTTCGTTCCAAGTCACTGGCGCTCCAGGTCTCCATTTTTCCAGATTATCTCATTTTTGGCACCTGAGTTCACAAACCAGGACTCTGCATTTCCCACTCAGCTCCTCCATTTGGTATCTCAGGCTGTAGGCACTTTCCTGTTAAAAAAAAAAGAAACCAACAAAAAAAAAAAAGACTACCTATAATCTAGCCCAAATGTGTCAGCTGGTTTGAAGGAAATGTTTCCCCACAGCTTTAATCTCTTTGTACAGTTAAATTGCAGTGCAGCTTAGGGAGCTGGAAATGATTACTCACTGCATCTCCACTCAGCCCTGGCCTCTTCACTGCAGGGAGCGTCACTGTGTTAATAGTCATCCAAATCCCTCTAACCCTCAGCTCCAGCAAGGCAGCCCAGCCCTGTGCTTGGCATCACCCTTGCAGGACAGCACAGAAGAAAAGTTGCCTCAAGGCTCGGGTGGCTTTGCTTCTCTGTCCCTGGGTGTCCAATGCAGGATGGAGGCTTGAGGTTGGCTGGGGCCACTGGGCTGGACCCCACACCACGGCTTCCCCAGCACACAGCAACGGGTCCCTGGTTTTTAGATACCGTCTTCACAAGGAGCTCAGTGGATCTGAAATTTTTAATTTTACCTCAACTCTAAGGCAGCTTCTAAAATAGCAAGTTCTAAAGAAAATGCTTTCCATAGGGATCCAAGGCTAGAAAAAAAAAAAGAGTGAAAAGGTCGAATTGCTTCACTCTTCTGATGTTCAATCTGCAGTAAAATAGGAGGGGGACCCTGCTGCTTTTTAAGAGGTGCCTGGCACCCTGCATGGCTGTCTTAAAGGGGGGGGCATCAGGCAGCAATGGGACAAAGACTTGAAAAAAGCTGAAAGGTCAGAGATGGTTCAGGCCATTTTGCACATCACCATGGCAGGACTTAGCTGTTGCAGAGGAAGATCAAGTCCCTGTTTTAGGTGAACGTTTCCATTATTCATTGTATCTGTCTTGATTTATCTAAACAAGCTTCACAGCATCCTTGCAAGAAAGGACCACAGGGAGGAGAAGTGTGGTCCTACCAGTTGCCAACAGTAGGAAAATGGGGTGAAGGCAGGAGCAGGCAGCAGAGCCACGGAGGAGAGCCTGCCTTGCTGTCAGCGTGCTGTCTCTGGTGGTCTGGGCAACATGACCGCAGCAGCTTGTCTGGAGACAAAAAGGATCATCAGATCAAACTGGCTTTCAGTTCTCATCTGGGATTGCTTCTAATCCATCACCTGAGATCCCAGAACTGAGCCTTCACCCCAAATACAAGTAGGTTCAGGGTTGGGGGGAACATGGATGGAGTATTAAACCAAAGTGGAAAACATTTACTTTTCTGGGACCAACAATGTCTTCCTCCCGACCCCGACCACCACCGTGTTGCAAGGCATGAAGACCAGAAGAGTGAGACGTTCAACCATGCATGCACAGCATCAGCAACAGAAGGCACCAGTGGAAGGAGATGCTGATGCACGAGGATGTGGCAGGATTAGCCACAACAGACTCGATGCGGCTCTTCCAGAGGATTTCTCTGTCCCACATCCAGCTCGGAAGAAGTCCTCAAGATCCCTCCTTTGCAAAGGGCTGGCGGATGTCTCTGGATGAAGTATTGCTGCTCCCACAACGATTCCCTTTCCTCTCCCAGGCAGCCTCACTCAGCCACAGTGGAAAGGAGACCAGTGGGGCTACCCCCTGCCCAGGGCCATGGGGGACAGCCCAGGCAAAGCCGCTGCTCCTGAACAAGCCAGGGAGGAAGAAGAGGGTCAGAAGCAAGAGGCAATGGGGGCTGAGCAAGCCAGCACCTCAACAGCTGCAACACCAGCAAGGGTCACCAAAGCAGGACCCAGCTGCCAGGCAAAGATAGCAGCATGGCAGCCCGGGCAGCCAGGGGCATCGTCACCCACCTCAGCCCCTCCCGCCATGCCCACTCCACATAGTGGCACTACAGGAGGGAACCAGCTCCAGCCATGCTGGCATGGGCACTGCATGCCCTGCTCAGACCTGCCTCCCCAGCACAAGAGAGGAACAGCCTCAGCTGCCCCCTCCAGCCTGGGCCAGCACTCCAGGGTCAGGGGTGAACTGCTGCCCACAGCAGGAACTAAGGAAGGGTTATCACCACCCATGGGCAGTCATATTTGGATGTTAAGATTTGGTAAGTCCTACGCAGTGAAGACAGCCTACCGCAGTGTCAACAGCCTACCGCAGTGTCCGAGGCCACGGGTTCAGAAACAGCACTTACCCTCACCTTTTTTTTTTATGTTTATTTTTAATTGCTTGTGCCTCTTTCTGCCTTTTGCATATTCTCTCCTTGCCTACACCCACTGCACAACCCTGCTCAGATTTCTCGGGACGACTCTGACTATACCAATCCACATCACCCAGTCATCCCATCGCATTTCCTTGTCCCAGCTGGGCAGCACCAGCCACCTTGGGGACACAAAGTCTAGCATTTCCCAGGACGCTGGTGCAGTGGTACACTGCACCCGTGATGTGCACTCATGTACCATCTCCCTATCACCAATGGCCCAACTCAATGTGAAACCTGCAGCAGCACCGCCAATGCTCCCCAGGGAATGCAGGAAAGAATGAAGACTCAGAGAGGGAGAACAGGGATGGGGAGGAATATTTCTTGCTCTTCTGCCCCACAAAGACACCTCCTGCCCTCCTCCCACCTTGAGAACCACAGCTCCGGAGCAGGCTCAGCCCACGCCACCAGCCATGTTGTCCTAACAACGTTCAGCACTATAATTACTCCTTTCCTTTGTGGTTTGCTCTGAACTGCTGAGCTTTCGGCGATTGCCCTTCTCCTTCGACCGGCCTCTTCCTGCACAACACGCTCTCCTGCATACCTTTGGCAGTGGGACAAGGGGTTAAGGGCAAGGCAGCTGAGCCCCGGCAGCTGGGGGAAGGCAAGTCCCAGCACAAGGCTGAGGGCAGCTGGAGGCAGCTGCCTGCATCCCCTGCTCAGCTGTTTGCACTGGAGAGCCACTGAACAATGAGATAGAGGGACTTCCAGTGCCACAGGAGCATCTCTCGGGTGCCCCAAACCCTGGGAGCAGCAAGAGGGAGCAGAACTTCACACCACGTGCTGTCTCTGCTGCAGACATTGGGGAGCCAATTCTTTCACTTGGGGGGTTGTGGTGGGGCCAGAGCTGCAGTGGAGCTGGCGACTGTCAGCAACACGCTTGCACCCATCCGCAGGGCTCCCTCAGGGTCCCTGTGCAGCCTCCCCAAAACTCCTCCACATGCTTACACCAGTGACAAGGAGAGATGCCATCCACCTGCCCAGAGTGGGTGTTGTGGACCAATGTGAAGAAGCACGCTGAAACGGGGTCCTGCATGAGAACAAACCAGGGCAACCGTGAGTCATGGCAATGGAGGAGGTTGGAGACAACCAGGAAGGGGACACAGGCTCTGGCAGCAACTCTGGGCCGTATGTCCGTGCTGACACCGAAGAAGGAGGAACCAGAGCCCTCCCTTCTCCTACAACCTTGTCTCCTGGCTCTTCTTGGAGGCATTTAGACTGAAAGCCCCTTTTGTACCAGGACCAAGGGCTGCCTCGCTCTGCAAGGCAGACCCCAGACAGCTGGGCTCTTGGGTAAAACTCATCCCTAGCAGCTGTCCTGGGCTTCTGAAGTCCTTTTTCATGCAAAGAGCCCTCCCACTCCGCACCCCCTGCCCTGGGCAGCTGGTGGATTCAGCAACTTAGATGGTCTTCTGCTCTTAAAGTGCCCAACCATCTGCAGTTCAGAGCTTGGGAAGTTCAGAGCAGCCCAAACCCAGCAGGATGAGGCTGAGCACCCACCCATGGGAGAAGATGGGACTCCCGGGCACCACACACACAGTGGCTGGGGATGGAGAGCCTGTAAGAGAGGCCCAGGCTGAACCCCATAATTGCGCTGGGTCTTAGACCTCAGCCATGCCCAGCTGGAGATGGACCAACCTGCTATCTGCTGGAGGTGTTCATCCACTCTTTAAAACCTAGCTCAGAAAAGCCACACCTAACCCATACACATGCACAGTGAGAGAAACCCACTCAAGTCTTAGGAGTTCTGTATCAGCTCCACCACTGACTCCTGATTCGATTTCAGATGTGCACACACACTGAAACCTGGCCTCTCTGGAGACCCTGTTACTGCCCTGTGACTGCAGGGCTGTGCCCAGGGAGAGGAGCTGGAGCAGGAGCAGGGGACCATCCCATGGTGGGGCAGGACAAGGGTATGTGGCTCAGCTCTGGGGCCAGGCACAGACCTCCCAGGTCCTGGCTTGGCCACCTCACACCATCCCACAACCCACGGGGAGAGGCACAGGGTGGAGTGGGGAGGTGGTGCCCTCCAACTGACTGCTCTGTCCCTTTCAGGAGGGAGCTCATGGGTGATGGAGAATGGAAAAATAATTAACAGGCCAGAAGAGGAAAAAAGAAATCTCCAAAACATTAGGGAGAATAAATGATGGTTGGCGGGGGAGGGAAGCTGGCTTTAATATAGGATTAATCTAAAACAAGATAGAGCTAATAAAAGCCAGGACTCCAGTCTGATAGCGGCTCTGGTTCATGACGTTATTAGACTTTGGCTCCAAGACCAAAAAAACCCTGACTCCTGCTAACGAAGAGGCAGTTTCTGTCCCACAACCATAACCAACAACACTAAACAACAAGCCATCACAACAACATTTCCCCAACCACTGCCTCTCCAGCGCCTTAGAGGCTTTTCTAGATGCTGCACAGGCCGGTGTGTCTGCACACAGGGCCTGAGCTGGCAGTCTTGTTCCCTGCAAGCACCCAGGCTTTTGGCATTTTCTTTTTTATTTCCTTATAGGCTGGATAGCATTTTTGATTCAAACTGACAGGTCTTTCAGCTGGGATAAACCCAAGGATAACAGCCATGTATGTAGACACATCTGAGCACAGATCCAAGACCAGCCTCAAAAGGCATCACCATTGGAGCTGAAAGAGCAGAACGCAACGCTCGGCATCCCCACGCAGGCTCTGAGCCCACAACAAAGGACAAAGACAGGTATCAGCCAGCATCTCACCGAAGCAGCTGTACTCACCTTCTTCTCTCTTTGGTGGGCTCTCCATCAGCACTGGCTGCTGCTTTGGTTCTGCCTGGGGAGGCTGGGTGGCCAGGGGAGGCTCCGAGCTCTCCACTTGCTGTGCCGGTGGGGCTGGGACCTCGACAGCCTTCGCTACCTGAATTTCCACACGTTTGGTAGCCGTGTCGGGCATAGGAGTGTTGGGCGTCTCGGCTCTTCGCTGGGGCATCTCGGGGATCTTTGATGCCGGTGCCTCCACCCTCCGGAGACCCGGCTCCTGGGGCTTGCCGAGGGTGATCTCAGTCCTCCTTGGGGTGGGCTCAGGGGGTTTGTGGCCCAGCACATCTGCTCTTTTGAGGCCAAACCTTGACAAACCTGAGGTGGAGTTCTCCACCTGCTTGGATGAGATGTCAATGGAGATTTCTGTTCTTCTGGACACTGGCTCGGACAGTTTGGGTCCAGAGAGCTCCACTCTCCTCAGAGAGGGCTTGGGAGATCTTTGGCTTGTGGTCTCTGCATGTCGGGCAGATGGCTCCGAATTCCTGGCGCCAAGTTCCTGAAACTTCTGCGTGGAGCTAGACACAGTGGACCTGAGGAGCGGGTTTGGGGTCCGTCTTTGTGGGGTGGAGGAATTTGAAGACTGATCTACCTCCTCGACCTCAAAAGATCTTTTCAGAGCTGAAAAACATGAAAAGAATTCAGAATTTAGTTACCATCCACTTGAACATCTCAAGAGATGCTTACAGACACTGCCTGAGGCTCATAATCCCATTTCTGCTCCTTCACCTGAGGGTTCATAACCCCATTTAAAGCAGGTGGGGACTGAGGGCCAGGCTTTGCCTCTTCAGACAAGTTACAAACCCAAAAACTGGAACCAGAGCCAGGAAATTCAACCCCAGAGTAGAAACCACCCCCGCACTGCCCTCCATCCCACATGCACCCCACAGTGCCCAGAGGGGAGCAGAGGGCCCCATCGCAGCATGGCAGAGCAGAGCACGGAACAGGACTCAGGGGCCCCCAGCGATCCAACTCTCAACACCTTCCTTTCCCTCTCACATCCAAAAGATGTGCTGATAAACACAGGCTTCCTGGTGAGCACTGCCAGCAAAATCCAAGTTGGAAACAGGAAAACAATCCCAGGAGAGCACCAAATCCATATAAATGCAGCAAGAAAAACCAAAGGTGGCAGCCACAGAAGCTCATATCCTTAAAAAAAAACCCTAGAGATCACCCGAGCCAAAGACTGAAGTGCTTTGAAAATGTTGACACGAGACCCTGATACAAGGAAGGGGCCAACTGGGAAGCCTTAGGGACATCCTAAAACTTAAGCATCATCATCCCCATTTTACTATCAGGGAAGTTAGGAGGCAAAGAGAGACGGATGCAACATCAGATTGGATGTCCTGATTTACGCCTGAAGAGGCGGCAGGCAGTCCTGCCTTCGCTGAGCCCCAGTACTGTGCAGGATCTGCCCCCACGCTCTCAGCTGCAGCAGAGCAGACGCACAGGTCACCCCCGCAGAGCAGAGCAGCACTCAGACCAATGCCCACTGTTTGACTCTGCCCGACACATGGGTCCCCCTCAGCATGCAGAGCTCCCCAGCCAGGCAGGCTACATAAGAATGAAACCCCCAATCCCCCCAAGGCAGGAGTGTGTCTACGGAAACCTGATGGATGCTAGTGTCAGACCCTCAGCTTAGGGGCACAAAGCATCGCCAAAGGAAGCCTCCATCCATGGAGTGACGCTCCCATCCCAGACACAGACCTGAGGGCCAGTAGCTGCCTGACCATGTCCTGTCTTATGCCTGGACATCCACATGTCCCCCATGCAGCACCTTCCCACCCCACTCCAGCCAGTCCTCTTTAAAGAAGTAGATGCCCTTAAGCCCATCAGACCCCTTCCTCTGCACAGGAGCCAGCCAGGTGGAAACAAAAGGCTGAACTTCATGGGAAGGGGTGTAAATGCAGAGAATCGCTGCTGGATGCCATCCAAATGCCATGGGCTGCCCGTACCCCCCGTGCTCCACAGCACCCAGGCAGACACGGGGTTTGAGCAGGAGGAGGCAGAGCCCCGGGGTCCCAAAGGAGCCCCCATGAGGTGAGCCCAAGCCAGTGTAGTGACAGCCTTAGCGTGATGACAGCCATGCTGCTAACCACCAGCACAAGCATCAGGAATGAGTGCATTCATCCTTTACATCAACAGGACAGTATCAGTGAGATTTAACCTTTAAAAACCTGGGTTTGAGATCACACAGGATGCCAGGAGAGGGAGGAGAGACTTCAGCACAGCCTTCCCTCGTCCTGGGATGTCCACCCACCCCTGGGGTGGAGATGGAGAGGAGCCACCACGCAGAAAGCACCTCCTCTGCTCCCCAGGGCTGCTCCAATCCCCCAGGGCAGGACCAGGGGGCATGGGGACCCTCCATCCCTCAGACACCCCCGTTCACCAGAGAGAAGCCATCTGGCACAGCTGGGTCCAGCCGGCGGGACGGGAGGCAGGCGTCCATATGGCAACCACCCCAGCTCTGCTCCAGCAGCAAATTACAAACACGGCTCTGAGACCCGCCACCCCCCTGCACCAGGCAGGGCAGGCAACAGATGCGGCCACCTCCGTCCCGGGCAGCAAGAGCTGGGGGCAGCGATGGCCCCGTCCCAAGGCAGCAGCTCGGAGGGGTCCCAAAGGAGATGGCGATGAAAGCGAGACCCTCGCAGCTGGGGGTCACATGTTGGACAAGCCACACAACTGGGAGGCCCACAGGGGTTAAAGTGTTAGGATACAGGCTTTGGGCTGCTTTCCCTTGTTTGGGAAGAATACCCAAAACCTACTAAATAAGAATGCCAGCCTGCACAACCAGCCAGAATGGGCGCTGCGGAGGCTGGGACCAGGAGCCTCCCCAGGATGCTCCGTATTAGTGACCCGGCAAAAGTCCCTCCTGGGAACCCCTCAAGGACAGACAGACATGGGCATGGGCACACACCTGCATCCCCCAGTTGTGGTTCAGACCCCAGCACGGGAGCTGCTGGGAAGCAACGGGTGTCTAGGACAGGCTCCTGAGGAGGGGGTCCTGGCTGGCATGGGCAGGGAGGGATGCACAGAATGATTCACCCTCAATATTAACCTGATGGAAACAGCACCACAGCTGCTTTACGGCTACAGAGAGAGGAAAGCACTGAAGTGCAACACATCCACAATGTAAAACCCAGGAAGGGTCCGATGAAGGGCACCTATTGACAAAATGGTCTGTCCTGCATCTCAAAAATGTTCAGACATTGGTAGAAGGAGGGGGGGAGGCAATAGAGAAAAATAAAGATGGTTTTCCTCCATTTTATCTGCTGTGTTTTCTGAATCCCACGGAGCACCCCCAGCCGTGTCACCACTCGCTTGCAGAGGCGAGATGCTCTCTGCAGCAATCTCTGCCCTGTGCTCTGTGCTTGGCACATCTCGTGCACTGCAGGTCTGTGCCTAAGTCTCAGTTCTCAGCACCCCCAGAATAATTAATCCACAAAAGATCCCACATTTGAGAGCTGTTCCAACATGCGCATAACTCTCAGGTCTCCAAAACTGAGCTGGAGCTCAGACTTTCCAGCACAGACTTTTCTATCATTTTCCTTCTCCATCACACCCTGAATCCAGAAAAAAAAAATCTTAGCTATTTTTCCCCCCAAATCCCAAGCTTAAAACAACACACCAGTCAAGCCCAGTTTGCATTTTGCAGGAACACAAAGGGAGCGGAAGGGACAACTTGATGGGGAGCCTTTCCCCAGTCTTGAGCAAAGCTGGGCAGGCAAGAGCAGCGGAGAACACGGCTCGGCCAGGCACTGCCAGCTCCCTGATGGATGGGATCTCAGTTTTGTCCACGTCAGGCTTCTAAAACCTGCTCATCACTCCTCCAGCCAACCAGCTCAGTCTTCATTTATTCCCTTCAACAAAGCAGCCTAATAACCTCATAATAGATGTGTCTGGAGGAACAGTTTGAAAGTAAATGCTCTCAAGGAACCCAATAGCAAAGGAAATGCTGGCAAGCATCTTTTCTTAACAAACATCCCCCTGGAAATTTCCGAGTACCAAGTGGTTTGGGGATTTCTTTTTGACCCGATAACAAGCTTTGGATACAAACAGCACTCCTGACCTCCAGGTTCATTGCATGAACCACCTCCACCATCTCAGCTCCTTTGAGTCCCCCTGCCACTTGCCAAAGAAACAGTGACAACAGCGACTAGGTGGTGGGTCACTCGATGGCAGTGCTGGAGCTGCTGCATATGGCCCTTTCCTTTGACTTCAAACCTCTCAAAGTGCCCCAAGCCTGGGGTAAACCAGCCCAACAACACCCCCACGGTCTTTCTGGAGCACAGCCATACCCTGCCCTTGTCGAAGGGCTGGACTGAATACAACACCCAAAAATGGCTTTTCTCCAGGTCTTTCTGGGTCCTGCTGCAGAAAGCAGAAAAAGGTCAAAGCCCAGACACAAAGGGGTTCAAAAAGTCTAAGGAAGAGCTGCAAAACCGTGATTACAGCCAGAGGAGACCCGAACCATCCAAATAATGCCTCCCATGCCAGCGCTGTGGTACCGACAGCTAACAGGCAGTAAGGGGGTATCAGGGGCTGGGCGAGGAACCGTCACCCCAAGGGAAGGTCAGAAATGGCTCAGCACAGTTTCTGACAGCAAAATCACAAGGACGCCCAGGGTCCCAGGACCATTCCCTTCCCAACAGTGTCACTGATTTGCCTAGGGACAACCTGAGAGCTTTCCTACCCATGGCTCCCTGTGGGATGGGATGTCCATCTTGTGCCTCTGGTTGCATGGGGATTTTGGTACCCAGCTTGTCCTGCCAGCACTTGGCCACTGTCCTGAGTCCAACGCAGTCTGGAGAAGGTCAAACATTCCAGGCACGAGAAAGGGGAAGACTGTGACCAACAGGGTTTGTGTTTCCACCTCTGAGACAGATACCCATTGCCATGAACATGATCCTCAGGGATGCCACCTTCAGCAATGGTGGCCCTTGGTGGGACCAAGTGCAACTGCAGCGCCCCTGCTCAGCGTTGCCTCTCTCCCACTCCTTGCACAGAGAAAAAAGGATTCCTCAGGAAGCAAAACAACTCTCAAAAAAAGAGAAGAAGCTTAAAAATAGCCTGTCCTGCCCAGAGCCAAGAAAGGAAAGTAAACAGCCTCTGCTCCAGATGACCCTCCTCCTGGCTTCCTGCGGGGAAGCTGGTGTATTTGTTACAACAACAGGAGCCAAAGGCAGGGCAGCGCTACGGGGCCCCGCACCCCACTCCCCCCGCACGGTGCCGGGGTCCCACACTGGCAGTTGTGGCTAATGCTCCGTGTCCCCGTGGGGCTCCAGGTCCCCATGTCTGCGACATCCTGCACCAAGGTGTTCCTGCCCCAGGCAGGGTCCAGGATGGCCACGCTGCAGGGTTATCCCCACTATATTTTCCAGGGGATTTTTGGTGCTAGCAGGGCTTCCCCAGCCCCACCAGCAGCATCCGATCTGCTGGCCAGTGTCAGAGGCAGCTGGCAGGGAGAGAGGCGGAGGTGCCGAGCATCGCCCTTCCTTCTCTTCCTCTGGAGGTGCATGAGCCATGGGGCGTGAGCACAAAACAAAGTTACCGTCCACAGGCTCTTCCTTTTAACCAATTCCAAACCAATTCAGGCAGCTCTGGCTCAATGCACCATTGCTGAAAGCAGTAGCTCCCCTCCCACAGCAGGGAAAGCCCCAAATCCCCTAAAATGAGATTCCCAAGCGCTTCCTTTCAGATGGAACCTCTGCCCCTGCCAGCTTCTGCCCACAACTAATGGGCCTGGGCTGGGAACTGCTCACTGCTGTGTCCCTTTGGGGACCAGACCTTTGCAAAACTCTCAAGGTAGTGGCATTTTGCTCAGCATCACGCAGTGATGGCCCTGCTCTGCAGGGCCAGCTTTAAAAAATACCAGTATTAATCCTAGCAGATGAGGGAGGCAAGGGCTTCTGAGATGGTGCCTGCTGCGGGCAGCTCTGCTGGCTGTGCACAACAGCAGCAGCTCCTACAAACCTGCAGTCTTGACCTAAATGTGGTCCAGGCCAGCCATGTGTTTTGGGGCAAGAAATGCATGCCTTCATCTCCAGCTTGAACGCTCCCCAAGCAAGCGCAGGGCCTGAGAAGTAGCAAAATATTTCTGTGTCCTTCTATTTTGTTGCAGCACTGGGGATGTCTGCACAGTGCAGCCATTGCGTCCTCCCAGTCACCCCACGGCCAGGCACCAGCAGGTCACACGCCACAAGTTAAAGCTGCTCTTTAGGGATCTTGCAAATTGGGAAGAGAGGGCAGAGGTCTGGTTCAAATCCCAGTAGCTCATACAACAGCCAAGAGTTTTCCAGAGAAGTCACAAGCGAGTGGCACGGCTGGGGCCTCCTATCTACATGCTCCTCTCCCAGGAGGTGATTCCCTCCTTGGGGGTCCCAGTCAAGCCAAGGGTTCTCAGACGCTGTGAAGGGCTCTGGCTCCTGCCCAAGGGCTCCACATCTCCCAGTGGGAAGTGCCAACATTACACAGCACACCATCTACCATGGCTTATCCCGCTCCGCAGCCCAGCTCTGGGCACCCCGTGGGACCCAGGGGGGATGTCAATGAATGAACATCTGCTCCTTCTTTCTTCCTTTTTTAAACAGAATACCCAAGTAACAGTTGAGGGGATGCTTTATACAAGGACACCTCTATGCACAGAGCTCAGGAGGAGACCAAAATAAACAGCGAGGGATGCTGGCTCCTTCGGGACCTGCTTCGCAACGAGAGCCTCAGGCTCTGCCACGACCACCATGCCCAACTGCTTCCCATTAAACATCCTCTGCCCCTCATGTGGTCTCTGTAACCCAGGGGTTACATTTGCTTGCTTGCTTAAGCACGGAAAGCTTTTCTTGGGTTTTTTGACACATAAGAACCTTATAGGACATGGGCAGTCAGGCGCCCCGTTATTTCACACGATACAATGGTACTGTTTGAGAGCGCTGACTTTCTCTAAACTGCTACCAGATGGTCACCTCCTGTTCCCAAGGAGGAAAGAGGGGGAGGCTGCAGGTCTCATCTTTCAAGGAGCCCTTAGAAACCCAACACAGCATTAACCGCTCACGGCCCTTAAAGCTTCCCAGACCCCTGTCACCAGGCAGCAGGATGCTCACGGCGGTTTTCTGGCCCCGCTCAAGTGCAAAGAGCATGTTTGCCCACGTTACCATGGGGCCACCTGGGTTTGGCTTATCCAAGCCTACCGTCTGTGATGTTGAATAGCTGCTGCCATCTGCAACAGAACTGGATGCAGTTTAGTGAATTAAAGGCTCAGTTACAGGGACAAGTAGGATGTTCTTCATTTATCTATAGAGTGTATATGCACTGTTTATTAAACCTAAAGGTCCCGCAGCAGAAGGGGAAGGGAGCTGCACCCCTGCTGCAGGGCCAGAGCAGGGTATCTCTATCCCATCCTCAACAACAAGGTGCTCCCAACTGCACCAAGCCCCTCAGTGGGGTCAAAAACATGGGGCTGAGATGGGAAATTCACTGGCAGTGCAGGCAGCAAGCAATGCTACACATGCTAGTGGGACTTTGCGAGTACACTAACAGCTTCAAAACAGCCTGAGAAATTCAGATCCCCTCTTACTTCCGGAGAAATGAAGGCAGGGAACAATTTAAAAGCACCTTTCCCTACGCTACCAGTCATCCAACGTGACAGAGAAGGCAGGGTTGCTGGATCCCCTCCCTGTGCTTGCACCAGGAAGTTTCACACTTTTCTTTATCAATAAGCCAATCTTGTTGCAATACATACATATAAACACACATATATAAATATATTTAATAGCTATCTCCTGTTGTAGCATGACCCTTACGCTACCCTGGGTCAGGTTATGAATGGTTTACGCCCAAATCAATTCTTTTCCTGACTTTACAAACAGCATTCAAAAGAAGTTGCAGTAGATTGCATGGTCTGACACAAATCGCATGTGGAAGATAATGCTAGCAACATGCTGTCAATATGCAGTGCTTTCCTGAACTGTGCAAACAGTACTAAAAGCTGAGTTATGCAGAAAATCTGGGGATAAATGCAAGTTCAGGGCTCCGACATTAACCAAAGTTTTTCAGGCAGCATTTCACTCACAAGCAGTAAGCTACAAAAAGGCCTAAGACTGATGCAGCAAACCCCTCATTTACCAGAAATGAACATGCAAAAGCAAAGTTGGGACTAAGAATAGAAAAAATAAAATCCATAGGCAGATTAATTCAAAATCCCAGATTTCCAGTCCCTATAATGCAGTTCTAGAAAGGTTTTAGCTTTGACTTTCCATTACACTTTGGTTTATATAACCATTAACCCTCAGCAAAATGCTTCCAGATCAGACAAGTATATTTTACATCCCTTATATTCATTTCATACTTGTACAGAAAATTACATAAAATACGGGGTATCCAGCCCAGCAGATTGCATTACTGGCTCTGCCACAGGCTCTCTGCAGCTTTTGCCTCAGGTCTGTGCTCCAGTTTCCTTTCATAAGGGGAGGAGGGAGAAGAGAAATAAATCTTCTCTGCACCTCCCAGGGGACTGCAGATTTGGTTTGGCTCACTAATATTTCTCAAACGCCTTGAAATTATTACCCATAAGGCAAAAGCATGAGGCACGTGGTCTTGCAGACCCCAGACTGCCCTGTGTTACCAGCTTCAGTGCTGGTACCGCACAAGGTGTAGGAAGCCATAAGCACCCAGACACCATCCTCATGAGTCACGACTCCCAGCGCATGGACATGGAGGGTGACTCAGGTGGGCGACCAGGCTCTTCGGCTGGCAGGTACTAGGTGATTAAATCATTAAGTGATTAAGTCTCTGCTTGAGAAGACACTCTGATGGGTGGTGTTGCAACACGCTGGTTAAAAAGCTACAGAAAAAGGTAAATTAGTAAAAGTGGCTAAAGAGGGGACCCGGGAGCCATTCAGGCCCACAGCACTGCCTGCTAGCCCTGTCTGTGCTACCTGCTGATTGCTGGTGCCACTGCAGCCAGCTCTGGTGTCTCTGTTGGAGGGGACACCCAGCACCACAATGCAAACAGTTGTCCAAATGTCCTGGTGGCTGGCAGAAAGCAGAACGCTCCTCCCTTCTCCTCCCTGGTAAACTAAACATGCTTTAAAAAATAAAAATCAAAATCCGTCCTTTTCACCTTTCCCACTATTTGCGCTTCCAATGACCAGATGAAAGAAGGACTGAAGTCCCAACCCCAGTCCTCACCATGCTTCTTCCCTCCCAAACTAGTCCAGCAGACCAGCGCCAGCGCGATGCTGTGTGCTGATGCCCTCACCGCTAACCCCTGCCATGAATCCCAGGGCTGGGACAAGATGGAGAGCACCCAACTCACCATCAGCAAGGGGCCATACAATTTTCTGATGCTTACTCAAACTGCCACCCCTACTGCTGGGAGGATGGCAGCACTGACCGATGTGGTCATGGTGTCCCCTGCCCTGCAATCCATGGGAGGCTGCCTGATGTCAGAGGTCAACCCACCCTGACTTGCCCTAACTTGGGTGCCAGCAACAGGGCATCTGCTGCAGCGCTGGAGGATGCGGGGGCACAGACCAGCCTGACACCCCTGACGTCTCACCTTTTGGCATGCAAACCAGCTGAGACCCAGCTTGGACAGACCCTGCACCTGGGTCACTGCTCTGAAGGTGTCCCCAGGAGACTCAAGTGCTGAGCTCTGTCCAGCAACCTCACAAAAGCAATCATGGTAAAAGCCTGAGTCACAGCCATCAGGAGATAAGAGCTCTTATTAATCTGGGGGCAGCTTTTCAGAGTAAGTTGAGGGTAACAATAAACCCCTTCGTTTCCCAAGGGCTACTCCACCCCAGCACCATTTGCACTGCAGGGAAGGGAGTGAGGAGGGCTCTCCTGCACCAGCACCAGCACCAGCACAGAAGGTAGGTACAAACTGCTGATGCCTTCATGAGTAAAGCAGAGGGGTGCCAGGACTCAATGATACCCTGTAGGTATGACATGAGAGGTGACCAGGACACAACCCTAGCCCCATGCTGAAGGGCATGACAGCCCACCCTCGTCCCATGAAGAGTTCCCCTGATGGACCCTGACTGTCACCAAACAGGTACATCCCCATCAGAAACTGGACTCAGACCCATCGACTCATTTTACAGGCTTCAAACAAGCTTAACCAGGATTTAGGTTCACTTGGCTTGTTGCCTCCATGTCCCGCCTCTAAAGACCAAGAAGGTGCCACAGCTCACTGCAGCAGGAGGGGGAAGGGAGGCTGGGAGAGGGAAAGAGCCTGCGTAATGGTCCCGCAGAAAGACATTGCCTTAAATATCAAATATCAGAGTCAGAAACATGAATATCTCGAGTAATTATGGGCTCTGAAGTCTCCATTATTGTCTTTGGATTTATGACAAGTCCCAGTCCAGGCTTTTGTGGCTGCTGTCTGGGTCCTGGCTCCTGGGAAAATGGGCTGAGGTCTCCACAAGGAAGGACTGCAAACGAGAAATTAAAACAGCACCCAGACAGTGAGGCCACAGGACGCTCAGAGGTGCCAGAACTCTCACTTAGCAGCAGGTTTACTGGCATGTATTGGCCAAGAGAAGTAGACATGGTAACTCACATCTATTAGGCGTGACACAACGTGTTCTAGAGGCGCTTCCTATCCACTCCACTGACATAAACCACCAAGAAGCAATGAGCAAAGAGTAAAGCAAGAAAATGATTATATTTCAGGTGAGCCTCTTACTAAGGGAAAGACGCTACCAAGATCCCAGAGACTGGCAAGTACTTGGAAGCGCCAGTACAGTGTACATATTCCAAATGCTGACTTACCTCCAGGCACCAGCAGTGTGCTTGCACAGCCAGAGTAGCTACCCTGGCCCTGGTGTAAAGATTCATTCTCTCTCTGACCCTTCCCACCCAGCCACTTTTGAAAGGTATCTTTATGATTAGCGCACCACTGTGCTCACTTTGCCCAAGACTGATCTTAAATGGACTGCAAAAGCTCACCCGTACCAGCCAACACTGGAAACCCTCCATGGTGATGCAGAGCCAAGGACACTCTGCTCCACGCTGCAGTGGTTGCCCATCCCCAAGGACACGTAGCCCATCCCTCCTTGCATAAGATGACTAAAAACAATGACCTTTGGATGATCCTACATCCTAACCGGGGCCAGAGGCTATCCCCAGAGCCCAGTTCACATGGACAGAGATCCACGTCCTGTTCTTCCCTTTCCCACTCCCTCACAACCTTTTTATTCCCAAGGAACTAAATATACATAGGGAAAAAAACAACCCGCAACGGCAGGTCTCTGCTGCTGTAACCAGGCAGATGCGATTTTTCCACTCCGCACATGAAAGGCCAGTTCTGCAGGGGAAGATACAACTTCTGCTGGGGAAGACACAACTCCTGCCTTCCCACAGGCACCTTCCTCCAGCTCCTGCCTCTCCTACCACACACTGATTTGGCAGAAAACTCCCATCCACCCCACCCTTTTGTCTCAGATTCAGAAACGTAGATAGGAAGAGTGGAAAAAGAAAGAAAAATCTCTGAAGCGCCTGTAAAGCTCGCCTTTGAGGATATCGGAGGTGATTAATGTCTCAGAGCAGCACACTATATCGATCAGCTAGGAGAGCGGCACTGGCTCCACCCACGCTGGGCTGGTGATGAAGAGTACCAGAAGAGACCAGTTGTAGTATAATCTTTCAGGGACAGCCCAGGAAATCCAGCAATTGACATTCAGGAGTTTTGCTTCACTCCTAGGGTTGAGATGATCTGAGATATAACCTGAAAGATCTTTCTTTTTGCATTTCCTTTTCCAGGCATTGAACCTCCACACACATGGCACCGTTAGTCACACACACAGACTCCCAGCCCACTCCCATGCACGTAAGCCCAGGTGAGCACTCATCCTGCAAACCCTTAGGCAGGGCTTACAGGAGAGACATGAATCCAATTGAGATGCTTATGCAAACGCAAGGCACATCCCCTCTCCGGGGCTTTTTACCATACTGAATTCAAGCCACATCACCCACATAACATTGCAACCACCCCTCTGGCACGTTCCTGCTAATATTAGCAGCAGGGTTGAGTCCCAGCTCCGCAGCACGTCGGCAGCAGCTGCTCCCCACGGCAGCAGGCATGCCAGCCCCCAGCAGCCCAGGGGACACTCCATGGCCACGTGTCACAGAGACATCCTGGGCATTTGCTCAAGTAAATTTTAAGGATGAGCCCATGACATTCAGGCACATAGAAAAGCCTATTTCTAATATGGCCTCCTCCTGAAAACATCCTGGCTGATGGGTTTTTGTCTTTACTGACTCTTAAAACCAGGACACAGCTCATCACAAGTCAGTACCTCATTGAGACAAAGTCTGTGACTGAAATGCTAGCAATACCCTGTATCGGGCAATGCAAGAAGTGTGTGTCTGTAAGGAAAGTGTCCAATCATGGGGAAGAAAAAAAAAAAAATAACCAGAGAAGCCTTTCTATCAGCTGTGACAGGTCCTGGCAGGGCTGGAGGCTCTCTGCCTTCAGTGCCCAGCTCCACACAGCACACAACCGCTCAGACCACAGTGCTGCCAAGGCTCGCCCGCCAACGAGCACACACTCCCCGAGGGAGCTGGGCTATGGGGAATGGGTAAATCGGGGATTAAGAACCATCAACGAAGGCTGTCTCATTATTTCTGCCAGAGCAAAGCTGCAAGCCTGTATCCGCTCCAGGCTCTAGCCCCAGACATCACACCGAACCCCACCACACCACCTTGCCACTCTATGCACTTACAGCCTCACTCAGCATTTACCGTCATTCGCAGCTTGCACCAGCTATGACATTATGTGTTTCAATATTACGAGGAAACGAAACTGGTGGTGATGGACAGTATTGGCAAAAGCAAAGAGCGCTCAGCATCACTGCTGCCAACTCACCATCAGCTATTGCCAGCAAAAATGCATCTCCATTACCCCTGGGACTCTGCTCAGCAGCAGAATCCACATCCCACCTGGATAAGGAGCCAGAGCAGATCTCTTCTGTCTCACTACCAGGCAGTAGATCGTGAGTGCACAGCGCTTTAAATCCTTAGCAGAAAGATGAGTACCATGTTGCAGAGTTATCTTTCGGCGTCTTTACAACCAACCACACCCGCGAGTGGGAACATCCACCCCTCTCCACAGTCGAATGTCACAGACACCCACATTCCCATATCACGCAACCTGAACGGGATCAGGATGGTTTGGGGTTCACACAATGTTAATGCACTACACAAGCATCCCACCACCCAGGTTGATTTACTGCTACAGGTTCCCTTCTCTGTAGCTCACTGGTCCAAGTCTGAGACCCCGGGAAGGTGAGCGACCCGCAGCCCCCTCCGAGGCAGAGATGAGCTTGGGAAGCACTGCCACAACCATGGCTGAACCAGCCACACTTTCAACAACCTGCCAAAATCTATAAACCCAGGGCAGAACTGTTAATGCTCTGTAAATCCTGGCAAACCACAGACCTAATAATGCTCTTCCCCACTGGAGACAAGGAAGATCTTGCCAGTCAAATAAGCAGGATTAGTGCCCTCCCCACAGGACCTGCTGGCTCAATGCGAGGTGGACACACATACTGCTGCCTTGATGTGACCATCCCCATTGCATCATTGGGCACAAGGAAGAACACGCTCCGCTGTGCCGTATTTCCCTCTCACATGTTGCTTTAATTTGGAAACTAAATTGGAATTGAGTATCCCGTACTCCTTCTCCCTCCCAAAGGGCCCTTGCATCCTCCACGGGCTCACAGAGGCTGGCAGCTCCCACAGCACCAGCCCACAGCCAAGCCTGCAACTCCCTGCCTTCTGCAACCCAGCGGGCACAAGAAACCTGCCGGTCCTAGGCCAGGGAAGGAGGCTACGAGGAAAGCAGGCAGGGATGCTATGAGGAAAGCAGGCAGGAACAACCAGGGTGATTCGGGAGGGCAAGCAGCGTGTGACCGGCAAGAACAAAGAGGGCTCTGGCTGCCGGGTGATCTGGTGTTTCTTCTCCATGGTATTTTTGGCTGATGCTGCTTGGCCACGGGCTGCCTGGGGCTGAGACACCCACCCAGCAGACACGAACACTGCATCTCCTGCCCTACAGGCTAGAAATTAATTGCCTTGTTCTTGGGAAGCTGCTATGCAACCCAGAAAACTAATTAAATTGTGAAACAGTAGCCTAGATCCCTGCTCAAGGGCAAGGCCAGACCTTTTGGCTGCAGATAGACTGAGCTTTCCCCAGCCTCTCCCTCTGCATAGGCAGGAAGTATAAAGCGCTCTATGGACTGAAAAAAAAAATCGCACTGCGGAGCGGCTCGGTGCCACAGAGGAGCACACACAGCCCAAACAAGCAGCCCCGGGGCTCACAGCAGAGCCTTTATCATATCCAAGTCGGGAATTACTCATTCTTCAGAGATTTAAATGCAACTGGGGCAGGCGAGAGGAAAGGCTGTAATTACATCAGCACTCGGGAGCCCTGCGGTGGGGAAGCTCATGAGTCCCTGAAGGACAGTTACAAAGGCGCTGTTGAACCCCGAGTGCCAAACTGATGGTGTGTTCAGGTCACTCTCTGTCCCAACCCTTGTTAGCCCTAGTCGTCCTAAGGGATGTGACTTCCTTCAGCCTCCTGCTAAGCCTTCCACTCCCAACTTCAGCTGAAGAAAGCCCACGGGCTAGAAAAAGAGGACATGAATGGGGCTAAACCTTACGAAGAGGGCTGGAGAGACCCCAGCTCTGCCACACATTTCCTGCCTGACCTGGAAGAGGAACCCTCGCGCTCTCAGCTTCCTCAGCTCCCCAGCCAGAAAAACACAGTGCTCCTTCCCAAAGGCAAGGCTGGATTCACCAGGAGGTGGTGAAGTCGTCCCAGCCTATAGCTGTACATGCGCAACCCCTGGATAAGTTTTCACCGCAGCCCCCAGATCTCCACTATTTCTTGGTTGGGTTTTTTTTTTTTTTTTCCCAGAAACCGCTGCACGAAGCTCAGTTTGGGTCGCTGCCAGGACGCGAGAATGTGTAGGGACGACAGAGCTGCTCTTCCAAAACTCTGCTCAGCAAGATGAGCTCCCCCAAGCCGATCTCTCAACGCCTGCTTCAGACAAATCCCCCCGCCTCTCTTCTGCCCATCTTTAACTCTCATACCCATCTGGCAGCAGCACGCTTCTCCGCTAGCTTATTTTCTTGCCTAAAAAAGACAGCATACCGGGCAAGAGCCACAGACGCCCGGGGAGAAGCAAGGCAACGCTCTCGGGCAACTGGAGCTCTGCCACCGGACAACTGCAAAGCTTTTCTAGGGCGGGCAGCTCCTGCTGTGGACATATTTGAAACTTGGGTTCGCCATCCAGCTCCCAGCTGTGTTTGCATCCAAAATCTGGGAGTCGACAGAGGGGCCGGTGCCTGGAGTTTCGCAGACTTTTGTTTTTGTCAGACGTGTGTTTTCAGCTAAAAGGCCATATAAACCAACTTAAGAAAGGCAGGAAAGGAAAAACGTCCCGTAAGATCCTGCCTGAGCAGATAACACCCGGGCGCGCTGCCGGCGGGCAGGTGCCTGGCGGGTCACGTGCGCCCGCTCCCCGTTTTCCTACCCGGGTCGGATCGAACGGCGCCGAGGTGGGAGGGGGAGACGTGGAGACGTGGACGCGCGGCGCGCGCACCGTGATGTCCCCCCGTGCCCGCCCCGCGGCGGGAACGCGCGGCGGCGCGCTGCCGGCGGCGGCTACGTGACGACGCTCAGGTCCACAATGAGCCCCGCCGCGCGGGGGGGCGGGGAGGCGGGCGCTGAGGCGACGGTTGGGGCGACCGTTAGGCAGGTCCGGGCAACTGCCAGAGAAGCTGCGCAGGCGGTTTTGTCTGCGCGGCCGCAGGCTTTCCTGCGGGCTCTGGAAGAGGGAGCTGGTCAGGAGCTGCCTCAGGAGACGTCACCAGAAGACTCTCCCGACTGGTGACTGTTGTTTCTGGACCAGACGCGTCTTTTTTTGGTTCTTTCCACAATTCAAAGTTTTTCCTTTCTCTCCGGACACGTGGGCCTTTCGCTTGGCAACGCAGCAAAGATGTTTTGCTGGCCCGCTTCAAAATCCACTTTCTCCAAGCAGTTGCTACAAGCCCGTAAGTAACCATGTGTGAAGAAGTTTAAAAAAAAAAAAGCAACCTAAAACCCAATAAGAGAGCAACACTTTTGCCTGTGGACCCTCAGGGCTAATGAATTTCTTGTCTCAGGGTACAGTTAGTTCAAGCGTATGGTGTTCCTCACACTGGCCAGCGTTGAGGGTCGGGTGCTGCTCTCCTAGCAAGTAAGAAGCTGCAGTTACTCCTGCCTTAGAAGAGGATATAATACACTGTTGTCTGTGGAATATGTAATGTAGGTTAAAGTTATATTGCCCCACTATAGAGAACGTTTTGAGCTGTTTCAACTAAGAGAACAAATTGGTAGGGAAGTCAAATATTGTTGCTACTGCGTTTACTTAAGAGAATTTGCAAGGCTCTACTTTGCTGGTTATCAGAGGATTTAGAAAAACTTAAGAGTTTCCCTGTTCATAGCATCAGAAACGGTTTCAGCCTGTGCTCTGACATACATGTCTTGACTTCTAACAGCAGTCACATGCTCACACTCTTTAAACTCTCAAGCTTTTTTTCCCCTTATGTTTCCATTTGTTGTTTACATATTTTCATCTGAGCTACTACCCCACTTTGCCTTCCTGCACTGTATCTAGATGAAAGCTTTTCATTCAGAGCCCTAGGATCTCATGCATTTGCTTTTTGTTTGGGTGAAAAAAATCTTAACTTTCTGTCACTACTATCTTAAATGAAGGTTTACAATTAAATGTGCTAGTTCCAACAAAGTTTAATCCAGCATACCACAATATGATTACTGCCTTGTAACAGCCCTGTGCAAAAGAGGATGTTAGTTGAATAGTTCCTCATTATTATTTCTCTGGGGAGCTGTTCAATATTTCAGACTGCTACACACTTTTATTTGGACACATTGTCTCATTGTTGTCTATATATTATTATGGGAAAGCAGATACTTCAGGGATTTGCCAGTCAGGTGAGTGTCAGATTTCTTCAGAGCTAACAGTAGTTGAATGCCAGCAGTATCCACCTGCTTAGCTTCTAATAACAGTTGGAACATTAACCAGGTCTGTAGGTCTTCTTTACAAAGAAACTGAATACGGAAAATGTTTTCGGCAGCCCAACTGAGGAAATGGATGACATTTCTCTCTTTTATGTCAGGACTATTTCTTTCAATGTTATTCCTTGTTTTACTTTATCATATTAGTCTTGTTTTAAAATCCTCTCCAAATGAACTGATTGCCATCTGGTTTGCCAGAGCTTTGTATCAGTGTCATATAAAACACTTGCAATTCCAAACATACATTTCAAGGGTACAGATAAATTACCAGGGATCTCAGCTTTGTCATCTTGCTCTAGATCCAACAAAAACTTAGGGTTTGATTACTTTTGAGCTGCAGTGCCTAATTCAGGATCCAGAAGTAGAAATCAAAACTCATGAGTTGGGTGCTCAGGTACCTTATCCAGTGCCTGTAAAGATACATTCCTAGGTTCTCTGACACAGTCCTGTATCAAAAATGTCACAGCTGAAGAACGTAAAGTGCTGAATCAATGTTAACCCATTCTGCTGGTTCAAATACACACACACAAATGAAGTTAGTTCTTCCAACAGTCTTTATATGTAAATCAGGTATTACTGTCTGCACTGTTTTAATATTAGGTCAAATAAAGTATAATTTGTCTTTCTGCAGTCAGTGTAAACCCCGAATAATCACAGTACTGTTCTATGTGTACTGAAAAGAGATGGCCTGTGTTGTCCTACCTTATCCAGAACAAATTTGTACTGTCAAGTGAACCTGAAGTCGTGGATTTAGACATTGATATTGGTCTAGTCTGGGGAGACTCCTGCATCTAACCCATAAGACACATTAAGTACTCAGAAGTGTCTGAAAATCTCAATTCTTTTTCTTGGACAATACAGCTTGGATTTATCCTACTTTAAGCAATAAATGGGGCTAGGAAGGAATCTTGACTGGTTTCTCCAGACCTACTGTATAGTCAACAGAGTAAGATAGGCAGAAGGCAAATCACATTTTAGGAGGACTGAATCATCCTCTGGAGATGCTCTTCTACCTCCCTCAACTGTAGAGAAATTACAAGGTATATATAACTTTGGCCCCTTTATTTAGGTGCTTACAGTTAAATTGGATGATTTCAGGCCCTGAAGTCTGACTAAAGCCTGCCTCTTTTGAATCCGTATATGCTTTTATGTAGCTGCCTACTCTGGAAAATAATCACTTAAAATTGAAGAGTGTCCTTGTATTATTTTTTAAGAAATACCAACAGGTTTCCTACCATAATTATTTAGCCTTTTTATTTTCTCTATATACAGGGAAATAGGTACTTGGCAAACTAAAAGCATGCCAAAAATTCACTTGCAGGTAGGATTTATGTTAGTGATACTATTAATGATACTGTAACATCATGTTGAAGCTTCCATGAAAATTTCTTCTAGTATTTATATATGTACAGTACCTCTACAAGCCACACTGATTTAACTTCCTTTGAAGATATATAAATAATTTTGTAAGTCCTTGTGTAGTTAACTCACCTATTAAACTGATGTTCTATTTATGGAATAATACAGCACATTCCCTAGCAATATGTGGTCATGTAAAAAAAAGAGCCTATCACACAGACACAGGAGGAGATAGAGTAAGGTTGCTATGGGAACCTTAGCTCTAAATGGTCTGGCTTTTGTTGGCTTAAAATCTCAAACATTCGTTGCATTAATTATGTTTTTGTTAAGGTTCTTTGCACTGAGTATGAAATTTGTTGTTGGATTGCTGTTTCAGTTGCAATGCAACAAAAATGTACGCAACATTTTTAAAAACAAAATGACATATGTTAGCTAATACAAGAAGAGAAGAATGTGTTTATTACCTGACTGAATTATGGCACTGAAGAAAATATACTCAAGACATAGGGAAAAGATTTTCTCTTTATTCATCTAGCTAAATTTCAGCTATGACTATCCTCAGTTACTGAATATGGATCTTGGATCCGAACAAACGAATGTAGCAGAAGCAGCAGTGGGAGGGAGCCACAACAAAATGCAGGAATGGGGTGGCAACTGTGGGAGAAAAGGGTTGGAGAAATCTCTGTTGGAAGCATGGGAGGGATTTTGGTACTAAGAGTGTAGATGGAAAGAAGCTGAAAGCAGAAATTGAATGAAAGGAAAGAGCTAGAGAAAAAGATTTTAGAGAAGACTGAGGGATGAGAAGAACTTGAACAATGACAGACAAGAAGTTGAAGGATTACATTTAGTGCAGGAGCCAGAGGGAGAAGTGGGACAGAAGTGGATAAAGAGACTCTGAAAACAAGGTGAGTCTGTCTGGGGAGGAGGAGAAAGATGGTAGATGATGGGTTGCTGTTAAATAAACAGATGAGGACAGTAATAGAAGTCAAAATGCCCCCAAATTATTAAACTATTGTTAATCAGATCCTACGAATTAGAAATCACAAAAACATCTTAACATAGTTTAATATAGATAGCATATATGTTGTTCTAAGGCCTCTTCAAATCTTCTGCTGCATGAAAACGCCAAAGTTTCACACAGTAAGACAGGAAACATTCTACAGCATTGAATTTCTTCCCCATAATTTTCAAGTGTCATTTGATGATCTTCCTTTTGGAAAGCTACTTATGAATAATGACGAAGATTTAATTTTCCTTTCTCTAAATTATATCACCTATTCTTAAGAAGACAATATTCGATTTGTTGAATTTTCCATAGAATGATTACAATCTTTATTCATCCTTATGGGTGGTACAGAGTCTGGAATTTTTATGATGAAAATTGATACGGCACTTTAAAACTTCTCTATGCTGAAAAACAATACATTTAGCTTCTATACTACAAGGGAGCAAACAGGACAGACATTAATAATAGGTCAGCTCCACTTTAAGTGTCCTTATATGGTAACTGTAATTTAAACAGTCTGCTAAAATTTCACATTGTTGTAGCAACCATAAATCCTCAGTCAAAGTACTTATATCTTCCAACTAAGAGAAAACTGATTAGTTTTCATCTCTTTATTTTGTTTAAAAATAAACAGTGCTTGTGATCTAGGTACCTTTTATAGAAACATACAGAATTCTATATATAAAAGTAAGCAAATCTAATCACAGGTTACAGGATTTTCTTAGAAAGAAATAGAGATGAGTGTCTTCATAATACTAAAAGGAACAGTATCTTCTGAGCACTCAATAGTCTTGAGTAATATCCTCACATATGTTCACAATATGCTTACAAACTGCTGTGGACCTCATGCTCACAGAAAAGACAAATAACTACCAAAGTGACTCTCAAGATCTTTTAGCAGAAGGAGGAGTGAAACACCAAAACCAGTCTAATCCACTCCTGTCAAAATCTGCAGGCCAATCACATAGCAGTTGTGCCACGATAGTTAACATCTTAGCTTTTGGCAAAATCAGTGATACTACTGGCATGTCTATGTGACATCAGTGTGTTACTATAGGGGCTCTAATGATTTCTGACAGGACTCAGAGTGGCAGCAGCTATTACCTAACCCCATTGTCTCCTAGCACCTTGGCCTACTTTTAACAGCTACAAGTGACTACTTGAAGACGGTGACCTGATGGTACCCATTAGGAATAATACACCAATGACAACCAGATTCATCTCATTTTTATACATGCAGCTAACGATGACATATGCCTGGAATGAATCAAAGACAGATACATAATGGCTGACACTGTCATTTATCAAAGAAAATAAAGACTTGGGGAATCTTTAAAGTCAAAACAAATGCTTGTGATAGGCCGCTTTATAAACTGGGACAGCTTGTTAACAAATACTATAGAACTCACAAATCACTAAGAGTTAGAACATTCCCTCCCACTGAAATGTCCTTATACAGTATATGAGCGCATGAGACAGCTCTCATTTCCTTAACCTCCCCTGTCTCAGGGCCCATATTGCTTACACAAATCAAAGTTCTCTGCAGACTCCATCTGGGCCATGGCTCTACTTCATGAATATTTCTTACCTCTTATTTCATAGCGATTATACAGGGGCTAGTTTGGTTATCTGTACAGTTCTGGAGAAAACTTCATCTTGCCTTGAGACTTCCAAAAGCACATTCCACCATTTGACATTTACTATATGTATAACTGAGTATTTCATGTGGAGTGGTGCTGTTAGGATATACCTCCATTAAATAACATCTTCAGAAATAGCAGTGGATGTCTACATCCTTCTAACAGAGGAAGTAATGTCCCAGAATGACATTCCTCGTCTTGTGGAAGAGAGGAAAAAGACTAAAAAAAGACTGAAAATAGCAAAGAACTTCGGACTTCTACACAGTTATGAAGGTCTTCTTACACATCTTGTATTTCAGTCTTCTGAGAATCACTGGAAAGCTCTGATGTCACACTACAGTTTTGTCTATCTTCATTGTAATAGTTGGCATGCAGGATAAATAGAGCATGCAGGTGATACTGACTCTGGTAAGACATTAGCTACTGTTGTGTATGACTTCTTAAAACTGAACCAGGAAACAGGCTGAAAAATGCACTCTCAGTATTTCACCGACAGTCTGAGAGAGGCCCTTGATACTACACAGGTTTTTCCTAGCCATATTTCTACTATTATTTTCACTGCGAGACCACAAGTGTTGCAAGCACCTAAAAGGTGGTTAGGTTAAGCACAGGATTAGAGTTCAAAGTGGTCTGGATAAATTAAAAGAAATTATCTAAACCAGCAAGATGATATGCTTTAGAAGGAAAAATCAAATGTACTAATCCAAAATGAGTTACAGCTGGCAGTACAGAAAAGGACCTGGATTTATATTGGATTACAAATTGACCATGATCTAACTGATTTTGTTGAAAAATATTTTAGGATCTATTAAAGGGAATTGCAGTATGTCAGAAGACAGTCATCCTGCTTTATTCACCTTTGGAGAGACCTACATTAGTACTGCATCCTGTTTTGAGTGCCCCACTTTAAAATACAAGTTAAAGAGACTCCAGAGAGATTAAAAATAATAAATGAAGGAAGGCTGAAGGAACTGTAGAAAAGACTGAGAAACACAACATCAATCTCCCAGTATAGAAAAGTTACTCAAAAGAGCACAGTGAACTCTAATTGAGGTAGAACAAGAAACTTATTTGTAGAGAAGATTATTTAGTTTAATATGGAACACACACACACCACCCCCCACCCCCCCTTTCTAATACACTATCTGTGGAGATTGAGGATCAATCTCAGAGATTTTTTAAGGGCATATGCCAGTGACATTTTAAGTCTTTACAACTTAACTCTATGCAGAAGGACAAATGAAATGATCCCTTTACATCTTTCAAATCCTGTACTTTGTGGATTCTCTTCTTTGCAGTACAGTCATTCCTACGTATGTTTTTACTGGTTCCCCTTCACAGATGAGACCGAGTACACTATTGTACTTAACCACAAAAGTACACAGACAGAAGCACATCCATCATCACAGTCCAGATTGCCAATCTCCTTTTACAGTCAGAAAGAGGTTTCAGAAGTTTTCCTGATTAGAAGGGGAATTTGTAAGAAACAATCTCAGTGTCTTAGCTAGCAGCATGAGCAGTAGGGGAGTATCATGCACACTGACTAGAGGTAGGATATAGTGATTTTTTGCCTCTGCTTTCATTATGATTATGATACAACCCCTTGTACAGAAACCTGACCTTTTTCTTTGCTTTAGTATATATTTTTGCTTGTATGTGTATGGATTAATATTTGCTATTTTATGTGCCCTTTGTGTAGTTTATTTTTATAAGCATGATTTGGATGCATACAGAAGTTTCCTATATAAAACACATAGTAATTTTTGCTAAAAGATTGCCTTAATTGCTGTGAAACCTCAGTATTCTTAAAGCTTTAGGGCAGATAGGCATCTAATGAAACAGACAGGGGAAAGGTGATCCTCCTCTAAGAAGTGTGACCCTGCTGAAACAATTTTAATTATTTGCATTATATGTTTATTATATACATTTGTTTAAATTGGACATCTCTGCTAACGTAAAGATCTTCAGGGTAATGATTATTGGCAAAGTATCTCAAGGATTTCAGCTACAAAACGGAGTTTCCTTTTCTGATGGGTGTGAGACCATTATAAAGACTGACAATCTTCAAGTTCTCTTTTGTTAGCTGGGAATTAAGAACACATATTTCTTTCCATGTATGATTGATTGTGAGAGTGACAAGTATAACTTCATAGAAAAAAAGTTTAAATATCTATTAAATGTGTTTAAAAGTGCTTTAGAAGTTGACTTAGGCATATTTCCCATTGATTTGAAAAGCAAGAGATTAGAGACAGGGTCTGACTGTGCATATATGCATAGTATGTTTTGTATGCTGGATGTTTTTGGATGTCTGACATGCCTTAAGTAACAGTCTGAGTCTTGCTGTGCTTTTATTTTATTTTTATTGTGGTAAAAATGTATATTATTTTATTTTATTGATTATATAGTCTTTGATTTTAATATTTTATGCTGTAAGTGCATTCACTGTATATTCTTTTTGTTATAAGGTGAAAGACTGTTGTGATTGTGCCATACTATTTATGTTGACAAATGCAACATTTTATATTTTTCCTCCTTTACATCAGTTAGAACTTCTGCTCTTGTAAGTAAAATGATGAATTATTCTGAAAGACGAACAACAGATTTACACTGTTGCATAATCGTAAAGCTCGGACTGCCATCAGTAAGTGTATTTCATCAGTCTGCATGCAAAAACATTATTTCCATTAGAGTACCACCATGAAAATATTAGAGAAAAGGGAAAGTTTATTTCATATTAACAGAGTTGCTTCAGGAAACTTACAACAAATACGATAAATTGCATGAAATTATACTGAAATATCTTTTATACAGCTATTTTGAATATACACTGGGAACTATATCCTAAATATCACAGATCTGATGTATTCTCTTGAGCCTTTTATGTGCTCCCCTTTTAACACTTACAAAATGACTGTAACAGTTTTGCTTTTCTTTAGTTAAAGATCAATCTTTGCCCTAAAATGTGTCATAAAATAATTACCCATTACATAAAATAATATGTGTACATTACTAAGGAATAATTAAAAATATAGAAGATTATCCCAAATTTTTTGGATGAAACATATTATATTTTCATTTATAATTGGTCATTTCTTCTTTAGCATGATTCCATGCATACATTTTAAATCATTATCTTTTATAATTTTTTTTTCTCATGATCATAATTATTATTCTCTTTAGGAGAGGTCACTGATGTAATGGTTCTGGGCTGTGCAGCAAATTCTGTTATTTTTTTTCTTCTAGAAAAAAATGGCCTTCCAAGTGTAGCCCAGACCCTACAAAAAGAAATATTTATTTCCAAAAGTTATATCGTGTTGTGGCTAACTATGCTGACACATCTTTCAATTGCTCTTTATCTCACTTTGATCCTTAATGAGTCGTAATTTTTTCAGCCCAACGCAGTTGCTTGATCTCACTGTCCAACAAGAGAACTTGTAGATTTAATTAAAACTGTTTCTCTTTGAATTATTATAATGCAGTAATGACTAAGTGCAGCAGATATTTAAGCAACAGCCATGGCAATGAATAATGGGACTTTTATTTTCAGAATGTTTATGAGAGTAGCAGGAAACCTAATAGGTATTTGTTTATTACAGTTCTCCAATAACACAGTATTGCATTTTGAGGTAGGCTGATCAGATTTAAAAAACAGGTGTGCTTCAAGGAAGGAATTAAGAAAACATTTTAGACGAAGTCCCAATGATCTTCAGCACGCCGTAGTTATTTACTACCTACTGGACAAGCTATCCTTGATACAAAAATTTAACAAAACCCTTTTCCATATCCTAATGTATCCTTATAAGTCCTAGCACACACATGAATGGTACTTTTCCATTTGGGAACTTTCCTGAAGACTTAACTACAGTATGTGAGCTATCCTGGAATAATACCACGTAGAAAAAAAACTAAAATTAAACCACTACCTTTAATAGCAAGAACAAGACATTGCAAGCACAAGAAATACATCTGATTTTGCTTTAAAAATGCACAGAGAAAAAACAGGCAATGAGGACAGAAACAAAACTGTTTTTTTTTTTAACAAAGGACAGAGACTGTGCATCATTAATAGATTCAAGGAACAGTTCTAAGAACAACAGCAAAAAACAGTGAAAAATAATTCAACCCATAACCATTATTTTCTGAAAGGTGGGACTGTTAAAAAGCATTTATTTATAGCCTGTAGAATGGGTTCATGGGTTGTAAATAACAAAAAATTATTCAAGGTGCCTATAAATTCCCTTGAACTTCTATATGCAATTTATGTAGCAGTAAAGAAAATTAAGTAATGTACATACATTACCACAACTACAGAAGCTGCAAAACTGCAATCCCAATTCCATTTTATTCCTTAAGTAAGGAAATAATGTTTCTGTGGAGTAGCCAGCCCCATTTTGTTGGCTAACCTTACAAAACATAGAGGAAACAAGAAGTAACAGGAAAGAATCAGAAATACAAAGAAAAAAGACTTTTTTCCCCCCATAATTTCAGCACTGAATCATCTAAGCCACATTTATCAATAACATTTTTTTCATTGTGGGAAGAGAAGGAAAAGTTAGATTTCTAAGGTGAAACAAATATTCTTCATCATTGCCTAGTGAAGTAATCGGCTTTTAACTCTACGAAGTGCTGTGCCAACAAAGCTATGCACATGCAAGTGTCTGTAAATTCAGGATCTTGGATTGCAACCTGTGTTTGTCAACTACCCGACTGGGGGTAGTCAACTTCCAGTGGCTGCTAAAGGCCAGGAGGGAGTGATCTGATGCATTTCATCCCTGGGCTGTTACTCTGTGAACGTATTTAACATTTTGCCCGAGAAGAGAAAGAAAACTCAGTAAATTCTGTATGATTTCCCCCAGCAGGAAGGGGAATGCTAATTTTCTCTTTCTCATTGATCACTCAGTTACTTCTTATACATGAAGAAAATCCTCTGGTTCTAAGCAAAGTTAAGAGGATGCTAAAGATTTTGTAAGACTTGAGTGCCATCAGTATTGCATTCCCTCACAAATACTTCTCAAAAGAAAAGAAACCCAACACTCTGAGGCTGAGAATAGACTACTAATAAAAACTTAATAAAAAACAAATGAACAAGAGATTTCACTACATAGTATTCTCTTGCATTCCTCAAGAGCTTCAAAATAAAGGAAGAAACACTGCAGCGAGATGTAATTTTGGGGCAGTTCTCCATAAAAAAGTAGATGTTAAATTATCAATCAAAAAGCCTAAAATCAACCATGCATCTAGATGAATATTGATAAATTCTTCCCTCATCATTTCTACTTTGAAAGACGTTTTAATCTATGCAGTGCCTCAGTTCACGAAGACTAAGAAGCTGTATTTGATGGCTTGACTTGATCCACAAAAGCCCACTACTGTGTGTCAAATATTTATTCAAATAACTCATAATCATAACTCATAATCCTTAGTTTTTTTAAAACTGTGAACAATTGGATAGACTCGAACAAGTCTGGCTTCAACTGTCAATAGGAACTTGGTTTTGTGGATTAATGCTGTAACCTCCGTAGTGAACTCTGTCTTGACAATGCCCTTCTGAGATACAATAGGGTATTTTTTGAAAATTAGATTCTAAATTTCCCTTTTTCTGATTTTTTTAATACTAGGTTTCTATTAAATATATGGTCTTCTGGTTTCTGCATAATTAGCTTGCACCAATTTCTTCTAATTGTTTCCTGTTAATTTTATTACTAATGAAACATGAGTATTTTGGGATCCCTCTTTCAGAAAAAGCCTTTTTTCCAAGGAGGTTTTGAAGACTGAGATAGGTAGCTTTGCCAGCACTGTGGCAGCTTTTGGAATTCTTTCTAATTGCACTTTAGCTCTGGTGGTGTGACGTAGCCTTCGGGGAGAAGTCTGACGTCTCTTTGTGTCTTCTTCCAGGCCAGCTCTGTACTCTGCTTCTTTTTACCTCTTGCTTGTCTAAAAACTGAGCACTCTTACCTTAAGTATTTTTAAACACATTGGCTTATGAATATGGTTGGTGTCAATACAGAAAGTTTGGGAATGAAAATAACAAATTTATAAGACTTAAAGGATAACAAAGAGTTTTCCTGTCTCTCGTTTTTAGTTTTCATATGCACTAGGTACTTGAACTTACCTAGTTTGGGACTTCAGTTGGCAAACTCTTAAGTTCAAGCATTTTTGGAAGCTCAGTTTTGAGGGATTAGTAATTTAGAAACTAGGAGCTTTGAATTAGACGTAAAAATTCCCCGATTCTGCAGTCAAGGTGGGGTCAGTAGAATTCCAGATGAAGGAACCTGTCCAAGAAGGGGGTCTCTAGTTTTCCATAACTGTAGGCTGTTGTAATTTACCTTACAGTTTTTAAAGGATGTACGGTTCTGGCACTGGGGTACTTGGGCTTCAGAAGAGAGCTTTTTGAAACGTAAAACCTTACATGCAAAAAGGATTTTTTTCATTTAAAAAGTCAACTATACATGAGGCCATGACTTGCAGTTTCTGCAGAGGTGGCTTGGCAACTCCGTACGTTTTGCAGAATTCAACTTTTGGCTTTAAATGCGCCCTGACGAGAGGTCCCGGAAGACTTTACCATTGCCAAGAATTCGCCGGACCTTTGTGGCCTTTTGCCCGGGCGCGGCGAAAGACCAGCGGGCCCCGGTCCCGCGCAATGGACTCCCGGACTCTCGAAAGTTCATTCATTTTCGGCAGCCCGTTCCACCTCCTCCTCGCCTCCCGAACGCTGCTGCCTCCCCGCTGATCGAGGGGGGAGCGGGCGAGTCCGACACGTTACCGGGCACGGCCCTACTGCGGCCATTTTATCGCCCGTGGGCCGGGGTGGCGGGCCGGGCCAGCCCAGGGGGGTCTCGGCAGGGAAGCGCTGCCGAGGCCCGGCCGCGCCGTTCATGGAGGAGAGGGGCGGCCGCGCGGCGCGCACCGCTTCCTCATCCTCCCCGTGTGCTCGGAGGCGCCGCCGGCGGCCGCTGGGCCGGGCCCGTCTCCCCCCCGCCGGGCGCCATCGGCGGCTGCTGGGCCGGGCCGGGCCAGG
>JANZLQ010000002.1:29108992-29186948 GCA_026212715.1 Elanus axillaris | reverse complement strand
GGGGGGGGGCTGAGGCTGAGCCGGGAAGGCCGCAGGAGAAACCCCCGCTCGGACTGCGCGGCCGCGGAGGTGCCAGGGCAGCCGAAACCCGCGCTCTGCGTGGGGTGGACACCCGCGCTGGGGGGTCTGGGGTGAAGACCCGGGGCTGTTGTGCTTCTGGAGTGCGGCCCTGGGGGCTGCGGGGAGGCGGACGGGCCGCAGGTGGACGCTCCCCGGCTCAGCCCCCTCCGCCTCCGCACCCCGCGGCCGGTGCCGAGCGGCTCCCGCGGCCGTCGGGCGGAGGATCCGCGCTGCTTTCGGGGAGAGCGGGCTGGGGTCCGGCCGGCGCAGCAGATGCCCTCCCGAGCCGGCAATCACGCCTCGGTACGAATTACTGCAAATGTTTTGAACCGATAGAGGAGTTTAACCACAAACTGAATTATAGAGGGGGAGGGGGAAAGAGCGGGGGGAGTGTCGTTTGCGGGGAGCCGGGTTTGGAGGAGCGGGGCCGGGGGACTGGTGGGCCCCGCGGCCCCGGCAGCGCTGCTCACCCCTCGGGTTGCCTTCCAGGTACATCCATTCCAAAGAGAAACCCTTCAAGTGCCAGGAGTGCGGGAAGGGCTTCTGCCAGTCCAGGACCCTGGCGGTCCACAAAACCCTACACATGCAGGTGAGCCCGGCGCTCCCCGGCCTCCTCCGCGCGTGTGCTGCCGGTGCGGACCCGACCGACCCGGCTCGGCCCGGCCCCCTCGCCGCGCACTGGCTGCTCCCCACGCCCGTCACGCCGCCACCCCCCCGCACCGCCCCGGGAGGGTGGAAGGGGCACCCGCGGGAGCCGGGCACTGCCCGCCCGGGGAGCGGGGAAGCAGCATCTTCGCCGAGCCGAGCTCGTCCCGCATCCCCGCCCCGGGCCGGGGCCCAGCGGAAAGCAGGGGCTGAACGGCGCGCCCGGTGCCCGCCGCCCTAAGCCCGCGGCCAGAGGTAACAAGCTTGGGGGACAGCCCAAGGACGGCCCGCGGAAGGGATGGCACCAGCCTAGACGGGTGGGTTACACCGCCGGCGTCCTCCAGCCCCGATAACCCGTCTCGACTCGCCCTTCTTTGGAAAGGAGCCACTCGGCCACCCTCCTCGATTTTTACAAGTTCTCCAAAGCACCCATCGCTACCAAATCCAAGCTGCTTCTGCAGCCAGCTCTAGAAAACCACCACCAAAAGCAGCAGAAAAGGCTGCGAAACTTGGCCCGAAGCCGAGCGCGCGGCTGGGCACGCCTGTGCTGAGCCCCGCGCTGCTGCAGCTCGCTCCTCTCCGGCCAGGGCCGGCGAGACGAGGGCCAGCTCTGGCCATCGACACCAGCCCCTTCCGCAGCACTGCTGCCTTCTCTCCACCTCTCCCACCACCTCGGTCTGTGCATCTCTCGGCTTACTATCTGATGTTTCTCCCTTCCCATGTTGATTCAGATCCTGCCCTCTTGACCCCTTTTTTATCCTCCCCACCCTGTGTTTTAGTAGCATCGTTTAAAAGTGATGATACTCACTGAAATGTGTCCAGGCACATCAGCAGGAAAAGAAGAATTAATGGGCTGGGGTTTTAGTCCACTTTAGGTGAACCATAATGAAAAATTATGCAAAACAGTACTACTGTTACCGTCTGGTACTGCAGAAAGTACATGCTTCACCACTTATGTCACGCTTTTAATTTTACACTTCCAAAGTCTGCAAACACCACAGACTCCCCAAGAGTGTATGTGAACCAGAAAATGAAACCAACAGCACCAATTTCCCAGACTCAAGAAGTACCAGGTTTTCCACACTGTTAATAGCTTGAGGTTTTAATCCAAGGAAAGGGATTACTTTAAAACATGAGAACTGCTTAAATAGTCCTGAGAACACACCTTTAAAACAAGTGTGGTACTTTTAGGTAGATACAGTGGTTTTCCTCCCCTTTCACAGAGAGCAGCTCTCAGGTTTTTCATCTCTTGCACTCTTAGAGACGTCAGAAAACAACACATCACAATAGTGCAGAGAGGAACAGGCTCTGCACCTCTCTGCAATCGCAGAATGGAAATGGAAATGCCTCCCCGTGCCACACACCATCCGTAAAGCCACTGGTGCGCATCTCCCTGGCAGCCCCACTGCCCGAACACCGTTACCTCTTCCTGATGCCTTAGAGGAGAATGGAAACGAACATGGACCTGCGGCTCTCGTGCCGCTGGGCTCAGCGCCCGGGTGTCGGGTCCCTGCCGTCCCCACACCAACACGCACTCTGCAGGGAGTGGTGGCAATTGCCACATTGCACAGCATCACAGGCTGGCTGGCCTGCACCAGTGGCACTGATTTTCAGAAGAATGTGGTTTTATTTTTCTGAAGTTCTCATGTGCAGATCACACCCACAATCCACTTCAAGCAGGTAAAAATGTAGCTGTCAATCATTACCCTTAGTTACTGAGCGAGAAAAAGGCTACTTTGTTAAAAACCTGTCTATGACTCCCTTGCTGGAGGAGCAGAACCTAGCTTAGTCTTTTAGGAAGGCTGTTAAGCATCATAACTCCCCGGTACACTCTCATTGAAAGGTTGTAGAATGGTTTTAAAGGGGGGAGAAAAGACGAAGGCAGCAAGACAAACTAAAGATTGATATTGTAAAAAAGATTAAAAAATAGCAATAGGATCAATCTCAGGAAGGACCGAGCACTTTTTTTGATGTTCAGAGCCTCCTCCCCTGCAAACCCCATATGACACAGTGTCAGACCCACCGCTTGGTGTTTGGTGGCACTCTCTGAACTAGGTCACATGGGGATCAGTGTGGCACTCTGATGGGGACACCGTTTTTGAGGTCAACCAGAGGCAAGAAGAAGTAAACCACTAGAAAAAAACCCTGTTGTTTGACGGATTGTGTGTCATGAGTGTCACGATGATGTCCGCTGGCCCCATGAAGCTGGTGAAGAAGCTCAAAGGTCTTCAGCACAAGAGTTTGAGGCAGTTTGGTTCTGTCCCAGTTCCCTGGGTTACTCTGCATTTCCTAAGCAAAGATGGTGTTATCATCCTGGATCTAATAAAGGTTTAGCAAATCAACAGGCCTAGAAGAGAGCCCCAAGAAGTGTGAAATAAAATATCCGGACTATAAGTAGGAGTTCATTTTCATTAAAACCAGCTGGTTAATATTGCACCCATGTGCACCTAAGGCAGTGAGAGGGGGAGAAGAAGATGGAAAACTACAGCAACTAAAGAATAACAAGAATATCCAGAGCTCTAATAGTAAATATTTAAAGCAGGAAGGTATGTAAACAGCTCACCCCACAGCACACAAATCAAGCGCCTGCTAGTAGAGAAGGAGCAATCTTTCCTCCAGTTAGATCAGCACATCCTTCTCTCTCCTGGACCCTCTTTCTTGCACCTTTCTCCGATTTAGCCACGGTCAGAGGCATGGCTTTTCGAGAGCGTAAGACCAAAAAAATAATTCGCTTGTCCAGTCTGCGCATAACAACTAAACACCATTTCATCTAGTTTTCTATCTGCAAACTGAACCCAAAAGCTCGTGTTTAGCTAAACGATTCTTCTAAAAAGGCAGGCAAGCCTGGGAAGCTGAGCACCCGTCCCAGAGAGATGGGAGAATCCACCACCTCCCCTGGAATTTGTTTCTGGGGCTCCCCATCAGCATAGCACAAGCATGTGTCGTACTGCTTATCCAAATGCAGTTTCGGCACAGGCCCTGCTTTGCCCTCGTCTGGTAGATTGAGGAGATTAAGGACCCTGAACCTTCTCCTGATGAAAGATCTCCCACACTGATCACGTCACCTACATTCTCTTTGATAAACTAATCAGGTTCTGCTCCTTCAGTCCTTCATGTCAGGTACTTTCTTTGGTCCCATAGTCACTTATCTGTCTTTCCTGCTCCTTTCTCCCAACATTTCACAAGTATTTGTCATTAGATTTTGATTTTAATAAAGAGAGAGAACTCACTTTTCAAAAGAAAGAGAGCAGATCACCTCTCTTTTGTAGCTTTCTGCTCCCCCTCCTTACACAACCAAGGGTGTCACTAACTGTTTTTATTGTATCAGAGGACTCATCTCTGCTGAGCTGAGACCTTCAGGATACTTTACACAGCAACTGCTGTCCAAGACACCATCCTGTTCTGCAAACCCTGGCAGGAGAGGCTTAAGTAAATTACTTTCTTTGCTGTATTACGTTACAATGGAAATATTTCTTGTTTCCTTAATAACTCAGGCCACCGAGGGTACTGACTGCCCAGCTCTTTTTCTTTCACCATCGCTCTGCTCTTCAGATGAGCAATAAACTTCCTGCAAAGTTGATTTGTTGGCCTACAAGTGATTTCCTGCCCCACAAAAGGCAGTCTGTAAAATCTGCTTACGACTTAGTGATCAATACCAATATAAAACTAGCTTGATGCCATGATACCTGGCAGATGCAAGAAACCTTGACTCTTGTCCCCTGGGTGCCTTCTCCCTGGGCTCTCCTGCCCTCCAGGCAGTGATGCACCTCAAGGGTTTCTCCAGATCACAGCATAACCTCCTGCAGAAAAAGCCAGTGCTAGTCACTGCCTCTGCCCTGGCATAAACAGGGGGAGGACCATGATGCAGAGCAGACCTAGAAAGTCACTTCAAGAAGAAAAAAAACATAAGAGAGAAAAAACCCAAGGAGATGGTAGGTATCGCCATTAGAAGATCCCTTATCAAGACAGGCTAAGGCAGAAAAGGGACTTTCCTATCCACTCGCATTTTAAACAGCACCTTACAGTTTCCTTGCAAGCTGCTAAGAATGCAGTTTTTCAGGCAGATTTTCTTCCTCCCACAAGTCGAAGTTTTTCTGAACCCACAAAGCTCTTATCAGTCTCACAATCTGCTGCAGTCATGAGCGTCAGGGCTCGGTTAGACTAGGTGGCATGAGTCATTGTGGCTACCTGAATCTTAAACTATCTCGTATGCAAAAGCAGGTAATTCATCCACAGCCTTTTCCCTTTCCTCCTATTTTAATTAGAAAACAAACCTCTTTATTGATTCTGGTCTCTTCTATAAAATGCTTTGAGACTTACTGACCAAAAGCACTATGTAGGAGCAGCTAAATATTATTATTAACCACCTGATCTTTCTACTGAGAGTCCAAATATCTCTTCTTGCTGCTGATCACAGATGAAACATCCTTCCCAGCCTTTCCGGGTATGTGCAGGACGTGGGTGGAGGCTCTCGCACCATGCGACACCAACCCCCAACATCTGCAGCCATCTGACATCCCCATGGCATCGCTTCAAGCCAAAGTGCAGGACAGCACAGGCTGCACCATCCACTCGGCTGCTGTCAGATGGGCAGCACCAATGCAGGGTAATAGGTAGAAACAGACGTATAACAACCCAGACAAGGCAGATTTTGAAGGTGAAGGAATGGCGAGTCAGACCTCTTCTAAGCCAAAAAAAAAAAGCTGTTGCAATTACCTTCCCTTCCCCTCCTCCACTCCCTGCACCTTCTGAATTCTTGTGCTTCTGCCCAAAAAACATTTCTGCTTCCAAATCCACCAGGAAGAGGTGTGATGATCTCCATATTACAGGTGGGGAAACTGTGGCATGTAACAGCCATCGCTCAGAAACAGCGAGCTGGCAAGTCATAGGACCAGACCCGGCTGCAATGGTGAGCGGTGCTGAATCCAGACCCGGCTCCTTGGGAAGTGCCAGTGTTACTGGCTGGGGACAGGGGGGGACTCTGGAAGGAAAAGCAGACGCACAGTTCCCATCACCTCTGCCCATGCTTTCATGTAGATGACGGCATGATTCCAGCCCTGCTGATTACACAGGAATTGTCACCAAAAAAGGCTCTTTCCCAAGACTTCAGGCTCTTCCTGCTTCCAAAGGAGTAGGAAATAAGAGCAAGGACAGCCACACTTCAGTGCTAGTCACGCTTCCCTTCCTTTGCAAGGAAACCAGGATCATGCGAAAAGTTTAAAAAATTCAAAATAGGTTTGCTGATTTGAGATTTCTGGTTAATTAACTGATTTTCTTGATGAAGGAAACATGGCCAGATCTCATCTCTTAGTGCCACAGAGCTATGCAGCCCGTTACAAACGTAGAGCCAGGGTACTGCACAGAAGGGGTCGGATAACTTTGAAGACTGGATAACAGAAATAGGATGAAAACTGGAAGAATGCAGAGGGTCAGTACCCAAATGGCTTTTAATAAAGTCTTTGCTCATGAAAAGCGCATCAGTGTGAAGGACCTCGACGCATTGGTGGGTCCCAGCATGACTGCAAGCCTCCGATACCATACAGTTAAAGCAAGTGGCCTCCTAAAACATAGTAAATTAGATACTTTCAGCAGCAAAGCAGAAATCACTAGTACTCCATCTTGAGTCATCCTGGCTACCCAGCATCAGTAAGAGCAAGCAGAAACGAAGGTGGAGAGGGGATGGGACGGCTAGAAGAATTGCACACAGATGCACCACAGGGGACAGCTGCTGCAGACGAAGATCATCATTGCCAAGGGAACAAAAAAAGCCGAATCCAAATCGAAACATGGTTATGGTACAAATAGGTCAACAAGAGCTGAAAATGAGAAGATTTTAACAGCTAGTGATGGGAGACATAAAAGGACTGCTGTGAAATCAAGGGGGCAAAGCATCAAACAGTTTTCAAGGCGGGGCATGGCTGCTTATAGGAAATACAATGTGACATGGGGAAAAAGAGGGTCCCCAAGCCTACAGCTTCTCAGATATTTACTGCACAAACAGGAGAAACAGTAAACTTAGTGTTCCGGGACAGCCCTGGAGCTGAGAGGCCCCATCGGAGCTGGGCGGGTGGAAGAACAACCACAGACACAAGGTCCCTGCAGCCTCTTCCCCCCCACCTCCAGCAGAGAGGCAGCTGTGAAGAAGATCCAGGCTTAACTTCGTCTTAGGTTTAACCCCATTAAGTCAGTGTGCAGAGTAGGTACCAGCTTATTCTCAAACAGGACAAGGGAATGCATCGCATGTGGTTACACTGAGCAGGACAAGTGGAGGACCAACATCCATCCTCACCCTGCTAATCTGAAAACACAGATGAGCCTTCTACGTGTGCAAATTCCTGACGGTCCCCAACACATCCCCTGCCTCCGTGGGGACCATGAAGTCACCCAGGGCTCACATCAGCGCTAAGGTGGGATTCAAACCAGGCACCCGGTCCCACTGCCTGCCAGCAGGAAGAATGCTGCGGGTTAGCACCCACCACGCTCAGCCCCAGCGGCCCATGGCTGGGCTGGGAGGGCACAGCTCTGCTCCCCACAAACACGCTCCAATGAACTCCAAGCCCCATCAGCTCCAACAAGCCATTTGCCCGGTGATCTGTACGGACAGGACGAGCTCGCTGTGGGCTCCACCGACCTCATGCCGGTGCCAGAGCCCAGCTTGAAGCGTTTCATGCCAAGCTGGCGATTCCGGTTATTGTGCGTGCCGACAGCCTGGAAAGGAAAATGCTGGCCCAAGCCCTGGCCAGGCACATCACCCCAGCTCCAGCCAAGTGCACACCCAGCCGCCTCGGTGCTCCCGAGAGGGCAGCAGGGGGGTTCCCCACCGCACCGGCAGAGCGGGCTGGCGGCCCCCATGCCTGGGAAGGGAAGGGAAGCACAAGTCTCTGGTGTTGATTAAACAGCAGGAGACACTTGCAGGGGAAGGAAATGGAAAGAGGATCAGGAACTGCATCTGCCCGAGCCTCACGCAGTTAAAACAAACTCAGTCTCATGCCCTTGTTCTTCTCATTTAGTTGCAGGTCAGACTTTCCTAAGAAACTTGGAGGTGCAGTTTAGGACCCAAGCAGAAAACTAGCTTAATTACTTTTATTATTTTAAGAAATATTAATTATTAATTAGTGCATTTTAATATTAAGACCAAACAGCACAAAAAACAACATTGCTGTGACAGCACAGATATTTTAAACAGAAACGAGAGGCTTCAGAAACCTTGCTCATCCTCTAATGAGTTTAACACACACATGGCACAGCATGTTTCCATTGCAAAGCCTTCCCACGTGGCTGAGGGTGCATCTGACTCCAGAAGAAACTGCAGTGCCTGGACCTCGAGGTAGGGAAGACCCTCCATTTCCACCACATGCACGCTTATGGTAGTTGCAGGGGAAAAAAGGGGAGGCAAGGGTCAGCCAGAACACTGAACCCCTCAGACAGAGACCATTTTCATTACTGCAAACTTCCCAGCAGTCCCTAATTAGGGAGAATTTGCAGGAATAAATAAACTGGCAGCACTATGCGCATGCACTCTGCTTCCAGATGTGCACATCTCATTTTCACGTGGTGTCCAAGGCAGGGCTGGAAACTCCATCCCTGCACAACAAGGGGAGGAGGCAGGCACAGCGTGGGCTCCCCATGCCAAGCCCATCCCCACAGCATCCCCACGGGTGCAAATCCCACTCCATCCCGCCTCCCCACACACATCCCAGCTGCCTTGGGCACTGTCCTTCACCCCTCCAGTGCTCACCATCCCTCTCCCATCACATGGGACCACCGGACCCCCATGAGACAGACCCCTGCTGCAGAGTGGGGTGTGAGCCAGGAAAGCAGCTTTTACAGCCACTGCCTCTGCTGCTCTCTCAGCCGCCTGCTCACGACCTTTTCAACCCAAATCTTTCCAGTCATAAATATACCAGCTTGTGGCAGGAAACTTGCTTTTCTTATACTTCTCCCCTGCTTCCCAGAGAGCCATTTCCAGAGCTCACACTCCCTGCGCTAGCCCCCGGTTGTTTCTCCCTGCTCCTCTGAGATATTTCAGGCATGCAGCAAAATCTGCTGCAGCACAAAGACCCTAAAACTCTCCGTAAAGGCTCAGGAAGTGCCATGAGCTGCAGGTCAGGTCTTGGGAGCAGCTGTACCTCCTGATCCCCCTGCTTACCATCAAATGTTTTATTATTATTATTCCTTTTTGACATTAACCAGTTTGATAAGAACAATTCCCAGACTGAGCCGCAGCCCCACACCCACTTGGCTTCCTCTGGGCAGCATGGACACAGCATAGCAGCTCACTGCACAGCAGAAGGACACAGGAGCAGGAGGAAAGGAAGGAGAGGAAGAATGAACAAAATTTTCCTTTCCTTTTAAAGGATTTGGCAAATGCCAGCAAAACCACCAGTGGGGAAGCTGAGGTGTGGCAGTCAGCGTCCACGCAGCATGGAGCACCACCAGTGGCTTCCCCTTTGCTCCAGCTCCACCACGCAGGGATGGGAAGGGTGCACAAGTGAACCAGCATTGTTGCCAAAATCCATGGGCTGCGCACTCCCGTCTCCATGTGGATGGAAATTTGGGTGCTCCTGGCATCACCCTGTGAATGTCTGGCCAGAGGAACCATGCCCTCAGCACCACCACCTGCACCACTGCTGCCCAGGAGAGCTTGGCAGGTCCAACACAGGCACATACATAAAATTAGGCAAGATCAGCACCGTTAACAAACTCCTGAGCTCAGGGAGTGCAAATGGGAAAGAGATGGGCCAGCCTGGACCCAAGGAGGGACCAGCTGTCTTCAGCATTAGCAGGGTCTGCCTTGGCTTTTACATCTCATTAAATTGTCCTCTCAAAAAGTTTTTTACAACACTTTGACTTACACAAAAGACACAACCAAGGTAATCCCCCGCTAACCAGATCCCAGCACAATGAGGCAGGCTCCAGGGTCCCAGCTGGCCGAGCTGTGCTGGGCAGCACTAAGGCAGGAACCCCAAGCTGCGTGTTCAAGGGATCTACCCCAAACACAAGAGGCCACCCGAGTGGTCAGACTCCAGTAACCTCTCCTGCTGGAAAAACAGGGCAGGGCAAAAGGAACCGCAACCCCCCTCTAACCAGGTCTCCCATCAGCATGTCAGCCTTTGCTCTCCCCCCGCTCCCCCATCTCTCAGATACCCAGCGCTGCTAACACAGACTCAGCCTCTTCTACAGATGCAGAAGTTGCACAGTTGATTTCAAAATCTAGATTAAAAAAATTGATTCAACATGCAAGCTCTTAGAGGAATTTCCTTCAACTTCCTCTGCCTTTCACGTGCTCAGCCACTTCTGCCTGCCCCAGCTCTCACCCATGCACAGCCCCATGCCTGCAGGCTCCCCACTGCAGGGCACTTGTTTCTGCTGAAATTAAATCACTGCTGCAGGAGGGACGTGATGCTGTCACCACCACTCTCAGGCTCACCCTGTCTGCTAGAAGAGACTGTCAACACTAAGCCACATCCAGAGCAGAACAACACTTGGGCTTCCCCCCATCCACGCCTGCCCCAGCACAGCTTTCCAAGAGCCCTCTCTCAGCATGAGCCACAGCCAGCACACACGACTGGGGGATGCTGAGGACTTCAGCCTCCAGAAACAAAGAGGATCAGAAAAAAAAAGTCAGTTGGGAGATGTGCTGCAAGCAGGCCAAAAGCAGGGGCAATCCAGCATTTGCCCTAAATGGGAAAGGGGCCTGTGAGCGTGCCGGGAGCAGAGCACCAGCTACGGAGAGACGGCACCAAGCCAGGTGGGAGAGGAGGAGATTTCCAGCAAGCGGTATGAGGGGGAGAGAAACTCTCTGCTAGCAATCCCCCAACAAACAGGACAGTAAAACCCTGGAGATGGGCTGAGTTTGGGGGTCCTGGCACAGGGTGAAACTCAGAGACACTTCAGCAGCATCTGTGTTGCCATCAGCTGTGGGATGCAAGCCTTCCCTAGGCAGTCATATAAAGCATCTTGCTGCAGGCTGCTGAGCAACTAACTGCTGCTTTCATTTCTAAATGAGGACTGCAGAGTCCTAAGGTCCTGAATGAGCAGAGCTGGGTCTGCTCCCTCTCAGTGGCAGACAGGGCTGGGTTATCTCCACTCACATGCAGTCCGTGCTCTGTTTCCACCCATAACCCCTGTGGCCAAGCCCGGCAGGAAAAGGGAACAGGGCAAATTCCCCTTCCAATGAGATGTGGCCACTGCCATCACACCAAGCCATGCCGCAACAGGAAGTTCATATGGTGCTCGCTTGCCATTACCACTTCTGCCATTTCCAGGCTCCAGGTAGGCTGTCTCTGCTTGCCACCCCACCTTGCATGCTCTCTGGTGAGCTCAGCCTCACTGTGCTGACTTTTTGTAAATACTTCATCTTAATTTGCAGTGCTAGTGCCTATAATAACTACACCAGGTCAGGGAGTATTGGACTACATGTTCCACCAACAGAATTAAACTGCCCTTGTTTAGGAGAAGTTAAAAAAAGGTAAAAACAGAATCTGAATGTTATTCCTTATAAAGGAATGACAGGAGGAAAATGCTGCGTGCGTTAGGCATCAGCTGTTCTCGTTCGGCAAGGACTGGCAGTGTCTATAAACTCAAGGGATATTGTTACTCCCAGACAAGTAATCACGGGGCAGACCAACACAGCCGTGTTTACGTTAACACAAGGGAATAAACTGCCAGACCTGAGCTCTGTCTTTACATACCTCCCTTCTCCCCCCAGCTTCCCCTTGTACCACAGTACCCCTAGTTTGGTTGGTTTAATGGCCAGACGATATTCCTGAGAGTCAAATAAAACTGCTCTGCTGCCTCAATCCAGTGTCCGTGTCCCTGGGGAGCACTCCTCTGTGGAAAAACACACCTTAACATATCAGCAACACCCTCCCACAAGAAGGACCCTTAATCACTCCGTAGATGCACGCTGTTGCCACCAGCTCCAGCCGCAGGTCTGCACATCCCCTGTCGGGGCATCTCATCTGCAGCTCCAGCTCCACTTCTGTAGCTGATTTCCAAACAAGTCTTTTCCACAACGCTTGCTTGTAGCTTGGGAGAGCACTGCCTGCCAGCTGGAGGATGGACAGCTATTTCATACACTGCAGAGAAGTACTAACGGCCCAGAGCAGGCCTGGATGCTTGCTCAGAGCCAAGGACAGTGGCTGGATACAGAAGCAGGGCAGGGCTGTCCCCATCCTCACCATTCCTTGCACAGCCCGGCTACTCAGCAAGGTTTGCAAGCATGATGGCAGAGGCATGCTCTTGTGTGACTCTGGCGAGCCAGGCATCGTGGAAGCACCTAGAGGCTGATTTGCACATAAGCAGTCAATTACTTGGAGAAAGAGGCGCCCACTTGGTTGCTTGCCAGTCTGCAGACAGATTTAAGACACACGGGAATTGAACCTCCGGTCCAGATATCACTGTGGCCAAACAGGCCACCTCCTTTACTGGCCTCTGGGAGAGCCGCTGGCAGCACAATAAAAGGAGTATTTAGTAAAGCTACAGACTTGCTTGAAAAAACTTGAGGACGATGAGCCATTTTGCAGCCAAGCTTCATATAAACACATTGATAATGATGTTAGCATCAGAGCTGGAGATGAATAGGGCTGCACAGCAACAGCAGGCCTCTCTGTCTCCCTCAAGAAAGCCCCTTTCTTGCAATGCACATGTTTAATCCATGATCTGTGTCTGCTGCCAGCCACATTCATACCAAAATCTGCTCACCTCATCTATCTTCTATATATCCATGGATTTAGGTGAGGTGAGAGCACAAGAAGAATTGCAGGGCTCACTCACAAATTCCACTCTGTTCTGTGCTGTCCTGCTCTTCAGTGAAACCTCTGTCCTGTCTTCCTTAAACACAGAGTTTAATACACAGATGGAGACCAGCGGAGTTGCATGGCTACAGCACCCTCGCGTCAGATGTGGCTAAAAGCTTCAGTATTTCGCAGCTTTGATGAGGCCCCTCGAAACAAACTCTTGGACATGAAGACCCATTTCTCCACCCTATCCAGGGGACATATCTGTGCCCCACTGTCTCTCAGTGCAGAGAGGCCAGGAGACATCCTAGCACCAAAAGCCAGCATCACCTCTTGCTCACAGAGACCCCCCTGCACCACAGCCCCTCTGCGCCTCTCAGAGAGGGGCTGTCCCAGCTCTGCTGTGTGGACAAGGAACAACCTCACCAACCATGCCAAGCTGCTCATTAGCTGAGATACGAACACAGCAGCAACAGCATCAGCTCGTCCTCGGTCTGCTGAGGATAACATTAGGTTTGAGACACTTGGATTCCCTTTTAGTCGTGTTGGTGCAGTCCCAGAATAAAGCCTGAATGTTCATCTTTAACGGATCTGTCTTGATTTGGCTGTCACTTTGATTTGCATCACTCAGCAGCTTTACTGATTGCTTGAGAAAATGCAGGTTTGTGTAGGTCCTGGTCTTTGAGTTCAGTCAACCATGCATTGACTACAGTCAGCTTCATAACTGCACAAGAACATAGACACCAAGCTCTCATCCTGGCAGGAAAGGAGATGTCAGCAGAAGTCAAACTCCTGTAAGTGGACTTGTGAAGACAATTCACTGAGTTCAAAGACACAACCCTTCCACCTCAGTTATTGGTTATCACCCTACATCATTTACACATGCTGACCAGCTACAGCCTGCCACAATTTTTATGGTCATCCCTGTGTAATAATAAACATTTTATTAAACTATGGAGCAAGTACTCCACAGCATAATGAATTTCATGCTGCCTTCCACAGCAATGAACTGGGATCCCAGCACAGTACAAGCTCTGCAAAATCTTCCCTACCCACTTGCAAGGCACAAAAGCATGGAAGCTGAACAAGGATCAGTATTATCCACTAAACCACAGGATGAGCTCTGCAGGAACTGGCAGGCTGGATTGCTTCCAGTTGCTAAAGAAGGCAAATAGTCCAGTCCAGTTCTCACATGCCAGATATGGTGAGCATCTGTGGACTTGGGAATGTGAAGACAACCCATCCCTGTCCTGAGACCCAGGCAGTCTCCCTCTGCACACCCCTAGTGATGCACGTTACTCAGAGGCAGAGTGGTACTATCAAGCAATTCTATTTTCCTGAACTAGGCATTAAAGAAGCATTTTGAACACAGTCTTTTCCTTTTACATCTAGCAAACTTCTGGCTGATCAAGAGAAGAGCTGGCAAAACTCAAGGAAGGCTGACAAAGGAATAAAGCAATATAAAACCCTCATCTTATAAGGAAACAGCCACAGCCTCTCCACATCGAGGCACAGCCAGGGGTTTGCCTGGGAAGGTCTGACCGGAGTTTGCATTACACAGAAGGATGGTTAGCAGGGGATGAACTAGGTATCTTCCAGGGAGAAATATCCCAAGCCAGACACAGTTCTAGATTGTTCCACACTGTCTGGACCTTCCTGAAAAGTTTCCTATCCCAAAGACGAGGACCTCTTTGCATCTCATTACTACTCCTGATCTTTCACATGATGACAACTCTGTCTTCTAGCCATATCCAGAGAGACTGGATGCCTGTCTATCTTCTATCACAAGGGCCCCTCAGCCCACACCAGTCACCCAGGGATGAATTTCCAGCCCCAGCAGTTAGACCTGTTAGGAATTTACAGGCTGTATTTGGTCTGCATTCCCCTTAGGTGTTTCTCCAGAGGAAGCTGTGCAGCTCTCCTGGAGGTGCAGCACTGCAAGGTCCCATAGGAGCAGCCACAGCTTCACCCATCACACTTTCCGGAGATCAGTTTTGAGGACAACAAAATCTCCCAGCCTGGCAATGAAAGAGCCCTACAATGTGTTATCTGTGCTTTTACTTCCTTTCCCCTCTGACCTTCACACCCAGAGCTGGGAGCTCTTTGCAGCCAAGCCCACTTGGAGCGAGCACTTTCTCAGCTTGAGAGCCAAGAAAAGCCCCTGTGGATTACAGCCTGTTGCTGCATTTGTGGTCAAAAAGCACAGTGTGTTAGAAATCACTAGAAGGGCAAAGGAATGTTATTTATGACCCAGATTTATTGCTACGCTCCTTCCCCAGGGCCCCTGGAAATCTCAAAGTGCCCTGGCTTCAAGGCAAGCCCATGAAACGCAGCTCCCCAAAGCCCGTGTCCCGCTTCTCCACTTTCCCACTCCACCCAGACCCCAGAACCTCCCAGAGGTGTGGCATCCTCCTTTGCCTGCCAGCACAGAGATAAACCTGAACTTCTACACCTTCCTAGACAGAAAAACCTGATCGTGGTGCAGTGGGTGTGCAGGTCCAGCTCCTGCAGCATCCTGAACCAATGGAAAAAGTTCTTCTGAGGATGACCTTTGCTGGGCAGGTACCCTAGCCCTGCTGACTTGAGCCTCTTGCTGTGTCTGAATCAGCTCCCAGCAACTTCAGCAGTGGCAGAGGCTGGGATGACCCGAAGCCACAGCACGCACACCCACAGCAGGATCCTGATGGCTTTGCTCTGCCCAAGGTGGCTCCCATCTCTCCCCTGACATCACGGGGCTGCTGAAGCTTCTGGTGCAGCTCTGCATCTTGCAAGGGACTGTCAGCAATTTGCAGATTGCATGTCCTGGCCCCATCTATATAACAGGGATGTTTATATAACCCTAGGAAAACACCAAGCGCAGCAGGATTGTGAGGGAATACACTTTCAGCTGCTAGAATTGGTGGACCTCTGACAGCCCATGTCAGTTGTGAATCTGGCCTTAACTCTTAATACTAAAAAGGCAACTTCCTATTTAATGGAAAAGAGCAAAGTCCTTGCAACGTAAGATGTTCCTGTTCACAACAGATACAGCTGATGAGCAAGGCATTAAATCCAAACGGCCACTTCCAGCGCTTCCTGAGAGAGACCAGATCCCTGCAGAGCAAATTCTGCATCTCTACTGGAAAACACCAGGTTTGTTGTTTGTTTTTTTTAAAGCAGTTTCTGTCTCAGGCCAGGAAAAGGACTGAAAACCAGCCTGGCTTTATTGTTTAAGTCCATGCAATATGAATGAGAGGGCTATAAAGGGGCTATTTTTGATGGGTTATTTTGATGATGGATCTGACATATCTGCTTTTAAAAAAAATCTCATTTGTGAGCAGCAGTCTGCCTCAGAAAGCAGCTTTACAGATATTGGCAGCCCTTGACATTAATTCACTTTCCTAAAGAACAGAAAAATACTTAAACGATCCAAAAGGCAATGAGGAGGCAAGGCAGGGACCTGGGAGCCAAGATCTAAAGGAACTGGAGGGAAACAGGTGACAGTCACTGGGAGTTGAGGACCTTGGACAGGCAGAGGTAGGAACAGAAGAGGTAAATGGGTTTCAGATGGAGGTGATGCCTCCAAGCCTCACACACCATCTTAGCCAGCCTCACACATATTACCACACTCCATACATCCCCCAGCCACTGCTGACCTACGTGGTTTAATGCAATTCCTATTTACTGTTTAAGCAAAGAAGGAAGCGTGAGAGACAGTTCAGTTAACACAAATGGCTTCTCCCAGATGAACAGAGGCAATTAGGGAACAGTTCTGCTTCTGCCGGTCCTTCCCGTGGGTCATGCATTGGCTCCTGAAGGCATGTAGGTATCACTGTAGCTGGAAGAAATAGCAACCTGAATTTCAACTCAAAACACAATGTGAACTTCTGCCAAAGTTCAGACAACCTCTGCCCCTTTGATTTTACACCTCCATGCCTTCTGGATTTTAAGCCAGCAGCAATGAAATTTGATGGTAAAAGCTTACACTTTGGATACATTTGTACGTCAACAGCTAGCACTTTTTATTTAATAGGAAAATCTGTCAACAGAATGTCCTGAGCGCAACCAAGGTGCCTTTGAACAGTACGTCCGACAGAGAACCGGATTTCCCATGATTTATGCTGTGCAATGCTTGCTGCTCGCTGCTGCCGGGGCACAGAGGGGCTCCCACCAGAAACAGGGCGCTGGCAGCCACCGAGACAACATGCAGCCTTGTACAAGAGGGAGTTTATAAAAGAAAACTAATAAGTTACTAGGTTTAGGTGCCTACTTAGTGCTGCATGATGAACCCTTTCAATGCAGAAAAGTAGGGGCCATGCTGTCTGCCCGTTGTTTAGATTCACAGAGGGATCTGTATCACTCTGTGGGTAACCAGCAGCAAAACAAACCTCTTCTTGCTATGCGTGGGGTCTGGCAGATGAGCAAAGCTTGGGTGAGCAGGCAAGCCTGAGCTTTACCAGAGATGGAGTGGTGTCAGTGTCTCTGCTGGCCTGCAAGAGGAAACACCATACACAGCAAGAGGAGGGCGAGGAAGGCATCAAGCCAAGAAAGGGAGAGCTCAGACCGAGTCCCCACCCCTGCTGCTGCAAAGCCCTTCCTATACCTCTCCTTCTGCCTCTCAGGTCTTTTTCTCCAAAATACTCCCATCTTTTCTTCACCCTCTGCAGCACTGCCATCCACACAGTTGCCTCGCAGCCCTTCAGCCCTTACGACTAAATCACCTCTGCATCAGCCACTGTTGCACATCCCCTTCCTCCGCCCCTCAGTCCCCTGTGCTGCTGGCTGTCCTCTTCTTGCCTTTGTACAGGGCAAAATTAAGTTTCCTCTCCAGCTGCAGACAAAGGGCCTACTCTCTGAGTAGCCTCGGGACAGCAAGGGGGCTGTGGAGCAGCAACAAAAGCGAGTAGAGGACACCAGAGGCGGGTCATAACCAATATGCAGATCAACTATGAGATAAAAAGCCAGTTTTAGCACCCCAACTTCTGTACAGCCCTGGGTGCATGCGTGCGTCCGCACCAAGTGAAGACCAGTGCCATGACATACCTCTTGCCTTATCATTTTGGAGCAAGGCTGAGAGCAAGCACCCAAACCATGTACCTCAGCCAACACTGACAGCATTACTCAGGATTCAGCAACATTCCTCATGTTCTCACAGCACAGCTAATGAATAACCCAGGTACAGAGCCCAGCACCACCAGTAAAACCAGTCTGCTGGAAAAGAAGTGATGAGCAAAGGGGCAAGAGCCCTGGAGCACCACCTGCACCTAAGCAGGTCGCTCCAGTGGGTTTCCCAAGAGGTGAAGAGGTACGAGAAGAGGAACCAGGAATAGCCTTTGGGATGTAAAAGTGCTGCCTGCGGCACTTAGCTCTTGCTGCACAGGGGAGCAGGGAGGGAAGGGTTTCCTGGTTCATGGCCAACACTGCTGTTCCTCTTATGGAGGATATGCCTTCCCCAGGGTGTGTTTCAACTGAGACCATGCGACACACAATTTCCATAGTTCACTTTCCCTCTCCACCCACTGGGAATTTTTCACGTTTTCTGGAAAAAAAAACACCCCAAAACACAACCAACCAACTGCTCACGAACCATGGCAGTTTCCCTTCCCTGGAGAGCAGCTGTCAGTACAGATGTCAATCAGCCCTTTTGAGGCAGCTGAAGTTGGATTTGATCAGTTGTCTACTTGAATGGAGTAAAAAATGCAAGAGGGGAAAGAAATGGTAAATATTTCGGGTGCTGAAGTCCACCCCTTCCTAGCCTAACAGTTCACCTGCTCTCAGGGTTGCCTGCTTTGCCTCTACCCTGACAAAACAGTGAGTGCTTACTTAGACACAAGCCTTCCTGGTGAGTGTTTCTGGAGTGGCAGCTCCAGTCTTTTTGCTCCAAGTCCCATTGACCTCACAGAGCCAAGAGAAGCCACAAGGGAGAAGGAAAGCAATAAAGCAAAACTGCTAAATTCTTCAGGGTTGGGGAGGGGAAATTGGGGGACAAATTGGGGAAATGGCAGGCCCACACCAGGAGATCATCATCACCAGGGGGAGAGGGGGCAATGTTTAAAGACTTCAGCGGAAGGTCACTAGCAGAAGACAGCAGGGAAGGACAAATGCATTTATGTGCCCTTCCATGTCCCCATTGAATGGAAGACAGTCAGATGGCTCTTGTTGATGAGCAAGAGACACATAAGCTGGCATTTAGCGGTGCTCTAGCTGTGAACACGGCACTGGCAGGTGATTTTGCACTGCTTGGCACCAGAGTTCCTCCAAAGCAAGCTCTGCCTGCACTTGCCGTGCCTGTGGTGACTGAAGGACGGACATCACAGCCTGGGAATAAATCCCATATTCTTGCTCTTTGGCCCATGCTCCCTAGCAGACGTGGATCCAGTGAGTATGATTTGTGTCTCCAGCCTGATGTTCAGCTGCTCCCCAGTCCCACATCTCAGATTAGCACCAGCCATTGCCTCCACCCCATAGGGAGCCTCATCCCAGCCCTGCACGGGGGTGCTGACGTCTCAGAGGGGTCAAATTCCCAGCTTTATCATGACAAATCCCTTGCAGCTGTCTAGCAGAGGATCCTGAAGCGCCTATGAAAAGCGGAAAGTATCTACCTCATTTTCCATATAGGAAGTTAAAGCACACGTGTTAAATGATTTACGCAAGGATATAGAGCGATTTAGTGGAAGAGCAGGAAAAGGACTCCAAGAGCCCAGCTTCTAATTGCCACGAGATCATTCCCTCCCGGTGCAGCTTAAATCCCGACTCGCTAGTAAATAAAAGCTGTGCCAAAAAGCGGATCTGTTTAGGAGAGGGGCACGCAGATGCTTTTAGCAATATAGTGAGAAATACCTACCTATTTTCGCTGAATAAAATCCCTCTATATACGCACGTATCGGAATTTATTATCCTCTCCTGTAACCCTCAGCAGTTATCTGCCTTTTTACAGGCGAACACAACCGCGCTCCCGCGCTTGCATTTGGAGGTGAAACCCAAGCCGGCGGCCGCAGGGAGCTCCCGGGGGACCCGCAAGCCCCGGGGCAGGGGATGAGCGATGCGATCGCGGGCAGAGGTTTGGGGCAGGGGGAGGCCGGCAGCCCCGCATCTCCCCCCGGAGGCTCCGCTCCGCCCCGGCAGCCGGCGGGGAAGCGGACACCGCCATCTAACGGCACCGGCCCAGTCCCGGCCGGCTCCAGCCCCCGGGAGCGGGGGTTTGGCAGGGAAAGAGGCAGCACCCAGAGCATCTCCTGCCCGGGGCGGGGGCCGGCGGACAGGCCCCCCCCCTGCCCCGCAGCAAGGAGCGCCTGGCGCATGCCAGCATCGCCGCTTCCCCAGGGTCCGCCTTCCCGGCCCTGTCCTTGGGACTGGGGGTCCCAGGAGCTGCCGGGGGCAGGTTATCCCTGCCTGGCCCATGGGCACCCCGTTCCCAGCCCCGATGCACCCCTGGGGATGGGGATGAGTCGCTGGGAGTAAAAGACCTGCAAGTCAAAGAGATGCAAGGCTGAAGCCTCTGGGCATGATGACATCCACCCTTAGCCCACTGGAAACCAGCGACCAAGATTGCTGAGATAGAGCTGCTGGTAACCTTACTTGAAATGTGGGATGACCCCCTCTGGGGTCTTGCAAAGTCAGCCCAGGGACCTCAGTCATCTGGCCCCAGCAGGTGTGTACTTCTTAGAGGCATTCAGGTGATTGGTGAAGCCAACCAAGATGCTTCTTACACAGGGATCCCCTCCACATATGTGCTAAAAAAGCAGCAAGGAGTTTCTGGAGCACTCTTTATAGGGAATAGGTTTGCAAAGGCCAGCTGGAGCAGTTAAAAAAGCCTCTTCTCTCTCCTTTACAGGCAGTGTAGTCAAGGAAACAGGTCTCTGGACTGGGAAGTGGGAGATGTGAAGCTGATCACTTGTGCAGACCCGGGCAATCCACTCTGTCTCTGTTCAAGTCATCAGGACCTTTTCTCCAGGTACGCTCACAGCAGTCATCATCCAAAAACTCTGACCAGAGCTAGGGTCCCTACAGCACTGTCACAGCAACATCAGTAACAGAGCGGGCCACACAAAATACTCCTGGGCAGGAGAAAGCATCACCATGGTCTGGGACGAGCCTCCCAAGTCCAGATTCCCACCAAGCCAGGCAGCAGGGTACTGGCAGTATGATGCTCTGTATTTCCAGCACTGCTTAGATGAGAAGGTCTTGAAAGCTCTTTGCTTATAGCCTGAGTAGAGACAGGGACCAGCTGGTACAACAGCTCATGGACTGGTCAGCACCGGGTGCTTCTGAGGAAGGTGCAGAGATAAAGACCCTCACACAGGACCAGGCTGTTCCCCTGATCTCAAACAGGGACGTGCCCAAACCTCAAAGTCCAAGCAAACATCTCAGAGACAGCAAAACGGGGGGAGCCTGTGACTTGCTGTAGCTCCAGAAGTCAGTGGCACAAGGAGAAATTCCCAGACCCAGGCACTGAAAGCAGCCTTACCCACACTGCTGTGTGGCCCTGCCCAACACGGCTGCTCTCACCAGTCTGATGGTAAAGCAGAAAGGGGACTTGGGCTCAAAGGCTGGGTCCAAGTCCTGATCCAGGCTTCCCAAACTGCAGTTTCAACCATTCCACTCCCCAGGAGCTGTCTTCCAGCTTCCCAAGTGCCCCTCAAAGCAAGCATCCCTGCCAAGCATTCAGTATTTGAACTCTTCCCATTTGTCACTCTAAACCACACAGATGGACTCAAACACACATCACCCTTGACGAAGGCTCTGGCTTCATCAGGGATGCTCAGCCACTGTGAGCTCCTCCATCCCATGTATACTGGGCAGGCCTGGTGCTCCCTGCCCCTGCAAGGGATCAGACGCTCAGAAAACACCCAGCACCTACCAAGCACGAGCCCCTGGCCCTGAAACTCCCCATGTCAGCCTCCCTCCTCGTCAGCAAGGTCTTGCCTACGTCACCAAAGCCCCTGCTCTGGCACCATGACTAAGAACTTGAAGCACGTAGCCCTGGAAAGAAAAAGCATCTGAAACTAATAAAAAAAGCATGTCCTGCACTCGTTGGGAAGGAAAGGAGAGTGTGTTACATGCAGGCAAGCAGTGCCAGCTGGCAGAGGGTGGGCTGCCAGCAAGGGGGTGCCACAGGCGTATACAAATGCTGCCCAAGTTCGGAAGTCACAAAGGGAGAGCCCAGCACGGGGGCAGTCAGGGAGAAAGTAACTTCTGACTAAATGAACCAATGCCTTCATTAGCAGCCACACTTGAGGGATGCCCACACTTCTATGCCTTGACCCCACTTCTCTAAACCCAATGGGATTTTGAAGAATCAACATTTCAGACAACAAAAAGAACCAAAATATGAGTATTTCTCTGCTCCAGTGCACCAGAGTTCAAACTTGGTTGTCTTGATGATACAGTTTAATTTTCCAGATCAGGCAGCCAGGAGTGACATGCAAACAAACCTTTATTCCCACAGCCTCAAGCTACAAACTTTCTGCCAGTGCATGGTCAAAACTGCAACCTGAAGATGTTGCAGAGCTAATGGCAGGCTCCCCCACAAATCCTGCATCCAAGCAATCATGCTTATCACTCCCCAGACTGGCTTCACTGGAAACCAGAATTTGCTCCAAGAATGACTGCTTTAGTTTCTAAGTTATCTGGTAATGATGTAATCACAAAATTAATACAGACCTGTTTATGTTGCACCAACTTCACATGGACATAGAGCAGGCCAAGAAAAAAAGATATTCAAAAAATCTTAATTCTGATACAAGACAGACATTTTTTACAGTGAGAACAATCAATCACTGGAACAACCTCCCCAGGGACATGGTAGAGTTCCCACTGCTGGAGGTTTTCAAGATGTGATTGGACATGGCACTAGATAATCTCATCTACGATACTTTTCCCACAAAAGGCTGGAGCAGGTGATTTTTTGAGGTCCCAACCTGGGCTGTTTTGATTCTATGAAAAAACACACTTCCAGGTTTATTGCATGATAATTGCTTGTAAAACTAATGCATTTTATTCACCTGTAAAATCATGCCCATTCTCCCCAAGCCACAAAACAGAGCTGTTTATAAGTCTCTAACAACACTGTCAGCATCAGCATCCCATTGCTCATTTGAACATTACGCTGAAGTGCTATTTCACTTCACCTGCCACTCAAACAGCAGCTCCATCCAGCAGCAAGGGCTCACGGATTTCCTGCGCCAGGGATGTGGTACCCAGGTGCTAGCACAGGACAAATAAATATAGCAGCAGCCTGAAGTGCTAGAGGAGAGGCAGAGGGGGAGCCATATCCCACACCGAGATGACCATGGGGAAATTAATTTTTAGTGTTGGTACTTAGGAAGGAAGCTACCCTTGCACGCAGAAACCATTGAGAAAAAGTAGTGAGTATAGCCCAAGAAACTCAGTGTAAAGGGGTCATTGTCCATGGATATTGGTTAAGTATGTATGTAATGGATGTTGTCTCCTTCAGCTGTTCAGAGTAACCATCAAGCACTAGTAGTCCCTGTGGAACAGCTTCAGATCCCATGCACACGCTGACTCCCTTTGCTGCAGTATAAGAACAACTTAGAGTTCCCAGCTGCACTTCTGAGCTCCCCCATGCAGGCAGGCACTGCCGCAATCTCTCCTTTGCCTACAGAGAGCTTCAGCACAGAGACTCAAACACCAGATCGTTACCCAAAACCAAAGGGTATTGGGAGCACAAATACCTTTTCCCAAGGACTTACAGAAACTCTGAGGCAGAGCAAGAAATTTCACCTAAATTTTCTCAGGTATAAGACTGCTCCTAAAACGGGACTCACTGCCCATCAGGACCTTCCCTACTGCCTGTATGATGCCAGGGTCCAGCCACAGAGCCCTGAGCCCAGCTACAACGCTCACAACATGAGGCATCGCTGCTCTCTAACAAATTATTCTGTCCATTAGTTACAGCTGCAAGTACCACATAAAGAAGCCAACAGGACACAGATATTGTGCTTCTGAGATCATTAAGGCAGCAGAAGACATGTGTTGACCCAGACATACTTCCCTAACTACGTACTTGTTCCTACTCAGCATTATGGTATGCTGGACCTTGGAAGCACCCTGACTTGCATGAGAAATGTCCTCCCTCACCACAGCAGCATGGGAATCACTCTGCTGGGAGGCTCCAAGTCATCCAGCAAAGCACGAAGCAGGAGGGCAGGCAGCAAAGGAGCTCCTGCCCTGGGGTTAGCCAAGTTCAACAGAGCAATGTCAAGAAGCATTACCTGTGCTGTCAGGTGAGAGATGAGTTGTGCCCCACAATGGGATTGTATTTAATGGAGATGAGCAGAAATTCCAGCAGATTTAAGAGCAGACATCAGGAAATGGATAATACTTTATACCTTGACATGCCTCAGACAACTGCGGGAATGCATCCGCTGGCCAGGCAGGAGCAGGCAGCCAAGAGTGGGCTGGGAGCAGCATGGAGCATGCTGCGAACACAACTGTCTGCAGAGGCAACTCCACAGCCTCATGAAACACAAACCCTTCCCTGAGAGAGGGCCTGCATGGACCTACTAGTAAATGAGCCAAAACCCACCATCACAACAGGTTACAGAACATCTAGGATGAAGGTAAATGCTTGAACAAAAAACTCGGGTGAAAAAAGCTGCAGGTAGTTTTTACAGTGCGTAGCAAACCTATGGCCTTGGGAGACAGGGCATCGCACACTGCAGCAAACCACAGGGGCCAGCACCAGGCAGGGACCCGAGCACCAGGACACTGACAGCAGAAGGGAGGGCTAAGGGCAGACCAACAGCCACCAGCAAAGGCAGGACAGGCAGGAAGGTGTCCCTGAGTGCCAGGGCTGGATGAATGCAGTGGGATCTAACAGGAGGTAGAACCATCCAGACTGTAAATGCCCAATCTGGTGTCCCATGCGTGTGATGTGCTGCAAGTCAGAGGAAAACGAAAAACCATTTGGTAAAAGAAAGTGTATAGTTAGAACACCACTAAAAAGAAACGTGTCAGACTTTTATCTGCCATTTCCTGGGAATAACAGGGACTCCAAGAAACCCGAGACAAAAAAGATAGCTAGAGTGATGAGAAGTAACCCCAACCCCTCTGCCCTGCTACATGCATTGTATAGATTAACTTCTATTAAAAAAAAGAAGAGGAAGAAACAAGCACATGCCCTCCCAACAAAGCTTTACACCTCCAGCATTCACATACAGGGTCACTACTTCCCTTTTCTGCTGCTCAGTCCAGGCACATGTTGCTTCCCAGGTGGCTCTGAGGACCACTGAAGATGCTGTCTTGCTGCATTTAGTCCGAGAACTGCTGCCTGCACAGCCTCTGCAAGCCACACACTGCAAACGGGCTGTCTCCTTGCTGCTCAGATCATGTAGGTACATAGTATGATGTATAAAATCATGTTAAACTCTGTACGAATATGCACACACAAACATATCCATAGTGGATATGTAACTGAAAGATTAAGAGTGGTCACCAATGGATTAATAAACAGTTCATCCTTCTTTCTGGAGTAGGGCAGATTGCATGCACCTACAGCACTCCCAGCTGCCTGCTGCTGGACCCTGCCTAACACATGCCACTCATTGCAGTCACGTGTTACAATCACCTACTCATCATCATTTGTTAACTCTTACAATGAGTTTTCACAGTGCAATTTCAAAAGTGACATTACTAATTTACCTAGGAGGTCAGGCCTCCTTTCTCATGACAGTTGCACCCATCCTGTCACCCCATCATCGCAGTGACCAAAACCCCACTGCTTGGGGTGCTGCAGGCCCTTCTTTTTCATTTAAGAAGAGGTAAGAGGGCCCATGGCAACGATTAAGGCTCCATAGAAAGATCTGGACTAGTCAAAAGAGCCATCTGCTAGTGAATGACAGGAGAGCCATCTCCAGGCTGTTGCCACCAACGCCATCTGGCAAGGCAGAGAGAAGGGGCAGATGTGAGGAACAGAGCAGACCCAGAGCACAGCTCCCTGGCCCCAAAACCATTGGAGAAGGATGCCTGAAAACAAATTAATTTAGAGCTGAGGTTTTTCACACAGTATTAGCTTGTGGAATTGTGTGAGAAAGAGTTTAGCCAGATTAAAAGGGACTAGCAGGTTATATGAGATTGCGTTTCTTATGCTGGCACCCACAAGCACCATCTGAGACTGGTGCCTTGTTACAGAGACCGAGGAAGACCCTTGCTGCCCTGGAGGTGGCAGTGAACTGGGCGCCAACATACAGCATCCCCTCGCACCTTCAATGCCTTCCCCTGAAGCATGGGGGAGAAGGGATCCTGGATAGGGCACACTGCTGTGTACAACCAAGCCTGAGCTCTCCCTGGGCAGAGGAGACCCTGCAGGACATGCCAAGCTCCAGCAGCTGTGGGAAAGAAGCCCTCAAAGAAGATGCCAGGCCCAACTCCCACCCACCCTGGGGTGCCCTTGCCCCATCCAGCAGCCCCACATTCAGCTCAGGAGTCAGCTATTCCCACCCACAGAGGAGTATTAATTAAAAGCATGTTTAGGGCCAGAACAGTGCCTGGGACATGGCCCCCAGTGCTGCGCAGATCTGCTTTCATCCTAGTCATCTTTTGGTTAGTCACTAAAGCCAGAGCCCCGGCTGTCCCGCTGCCTGCATGGCCACAGTGGGGGGGAGCCTGGGGCACGGTGAGCTCTGCTCCCTGCTCCTCTCCTCCACCAGCACAGCGGTGCCAGAGCCCATGGCCCTGCAAGACCCTTGGAGCACATCAGCTGGCACAGCCCACTCACCTGCCAGCAGCAGCAGGACCAGTGTGAGCCGAGCGGCTCACCCTGCGAATCCATGCTGTGCCATAGACCTGGGAGCCAACAGTGTGAACTGGTGATATTGTCACTTTTGTGCCCAGAATCTCCTTGAGCACAGTTTTGCTCTGTCCCCATGCATGGGTTTAGTGTTCCCTCTGACATTGCCACAGCCGAGCAGCTTACCCTGCCTGCACTGACCCCTCCAAGCAGGAACCTGTGGAGAAGACCCAAGACCAGCCCTTCGGCTCATCTATTCCCCCATCCCATATTTCCTGCTAGAGCTGCATATCAGAAACATTACTGAGATGGCCTGCATGGCTCTGGGGTCCCACGCAGCACACAACACACTCGTGCTTGAGCGAGCATAGAGCAGCCGTGTTTATCATCCCGCCCCAAGCCCCCAGGCACAACCACCTTGGGTGCAGGCACACACCACACTTACTTACGCCTGGCCCAGGCCACCGAGCACACCCACGTGCCCTGCCTGCTGCCTGCCTCCCTGCCCGCAGCTCAGCCGCATCTGAACCACCCACAGAAAAGCCAGATCCAGCAGAGGTCAGTGAAACACATACACACTCAGACATCAGCGTTTTGCAACGTGCTCTTAGGGGTTAGCAAGAGCTCTTGCATCTTTGCACAAAGACACTAGCCCAGGGACTTCCTGCCCATGGGGTCCCTGGGTGCTGCACGCCCTGGGAGTGGGCGACAACCAGCCCAGGCACAAGGGCTCTGGGCTTCTCGCAGCAGCTGAACACAATGTGCAGCTCAAGGCTGAGAAAAACCCACCTTGGAGGCTTTTCTGGAACGAAGAGCCCCAGATCACATCACTAGGGAGTCCCCTTTCTCACCAACAACCCTTTGCAAAGTCCCCCACCGCCTCTGTGTGGAGGGAAGGCACCCAGTGCTGCACCGAGGGTGTGACACAGCAGTGGGACCAAACTGTCCCTGCCTAGCAGAGGCCCGCACGCAGCAGCAGAGAGGCTCTCCAGCCCAAAGCCCTGTGCTGCTGAAACACCCACCAAGCTCTGAGTTATGAGCAGCTCTGAGGAATGCTTTGAAGTGGCTCAAACCAGAGGAGAAAGCACAAGCGAGAGAAATGGAGAGGGACGGGAAGGTGCCATCTGCACTCTCCAGAGGCAGTGGGGAGCAGAGGATGCTCCTGCAGGTAAGTCCTCATCCAGGGGCACTGGGTGCTCTCAGCATGTCCTCGGACAGGGCCCAACGGGTCTGGTACAGGCCAGCCATGGGAGCAGCTTTCTCTGGCCACAGTTTTGCTCCACCCTGACTTGAGTGTTTCCTCTCATCCCTGTGGTTTCCCTCCCAGTGCCAATGCCCAGCAGCCGGCTGGGAACACCCAGGAGAAGAGGCCTTGTGCCTCTCCAGAGCTGCCATGCCAGAGGAGGACAAGCTGTGCCATACCACGAGGGGCGGGAGGAGGGAGACCCACCGTTGGGCTGCAGCACACCAGGTCTGCCGATTTTGGCACAGACAACCCCTCCCTTGCTTTCCCTCTTTGATCCTGGCCGTTCTGCTCACACATGCAGAGAGCAAGCCTTGTGGATGATGCCACACCGCCTGTCCCGTCTCCCTGCAAACAGTTACAGTCGCGGCCATCCCAGAAGCAGCTCGCTGCCACACCACTCCCCGACGGCTGGATGTACCCGGGAGCAGTTTTCGGAACCACTCAGGCATGCACCATTAGGCGGAATTTGCCAGGAAGCTGAGGAATTCAATGAAGTTATTCATTCCTTCGCTTACCACCCCCTCCATCCTCCTCCCCACCCAAACGCCCCCACATATGGCCAACAAGGTGAAGCACACGCTGGGCCGCAGACCACCGGCTCTGGCATTGCACAAGGACCAGCCACGGGACACACAGGCAGCTCCTGCCCAGCCAGGCAGGCAGGATGGGAGGGCAAAGTCTGGGGGAAGATACTTTGGCAAGCAGGGAAAGCTCAACCACAACACACACACACACACACACACACACACATACACGCAAACTCAGGAGCCAACCTTCAGAGCAGAAATGCGTCTCCATGCCAAGAGCTCGGCTATTTTCCTCCCTCTTCCCGGCTTGCAGCTCTGAGCTAACAGGCTCAGCATTCATCCCCCCGCGCCGTGCGGCACATGGGAGCAGAGGGGGGGGAGCGAGAGACTCAAATGAAATCCAGACCTAGAAAGCAGTTTCTTTTCCCCCCCTGCTTCCCCCTTCCCCTCCGCCCCCCCGCCTTCTGCTGGAACCACCTTCTGTCTAGAGGGCTCAGAAGGATAGAAAAAAAAAAAAAAAAAGGAAAGAAATGCAGAAAAGAAGTGTTGCAAAAAAAAGAAATAAAGGAATCGGCTGAAATCCACCCAGAGCGTGGCTGTTTCTCAAAGCGCAGAAGCTGCTGGAAAGGTAAGAGGGCAGAGGCAGAATATAATATATTAAAAGATCAATAGCCTACCTGAAATCCGGTCCCTCTCCATTACTACAGGATATATTTAGCATCCGCGTGTCACGGCCGTCCCTTTTTTCGGTGGCGTCCCCTTCTTTCCCCCACTCTCCCTCCCTCCTTGCCTTGCCTCCTCCTCTTCCAAAAAAAGCTCTTTGTCTGGTCTAATTTCTTCAATCTGTTGCAATCATGAATGCATCCAAATTACCACATTTCCATGTGCTGATCATATGTTTGTGCTCCAAACTAAAGTAGCTTTGTCTCTTTGAAATGAAATGGAAGAGTAAGAGAGGAAGAGAAAGGAGGAAGAAAAAGGAAAAAGGGGGTGCATGACCCGAAAAATCTTGTAACTCCTTGAAATACTCCACCAGGCACAGGAAAACTGGAAATCCCGAGTCCTCTGTGAAACAGTCTTAAAGCTACAGCATGCGAGTGTCCAGGGGTAAGCTCCAGCCTCCACAGCTCCCTCTTGATATCCACCAGGAGATGCTTAAGGAACTTGGCTCCTCACAATAACAGAGCAAACAACTCATCCAGCTCCTCAAATCTCTCCCTTCTTCCCCAGTCTTATTTTCCTGCTATTTCCTCTATCCCCTCCTCCTTCCTTGGCTCCAGCATTTTAGAAGAGCGCTGATCCTGCGTGTTCCCCCACCCTGCCAGGTCTGAAGTTTCGATTCATGCATAAACTATTCGGCTGATGAAGGCTGACTTCATTCCAAGCACAGCATCATGGGCTGCTGCTGCTGCTACCAGGCAGGACCCGAGCACCACACATGTTTACTTGCCCTGTGCAACCCACTGGAGAGCTTCACCACCAGCCCTGGCACTGAGCCCCCACTTTGTCTTCCTCCCCACTGCAAAACAGCGATAAGGGGAGGATTTCTGCAGCCAGCCTGAAAGCGATAGTGAAAGCCTCTGCCCTGGGCAGAAGTTCTTGGTCTTCTTGGTCCCACGGTGGAGCGGAGGTGGGATTTAAGAGCAGTTTTTCTTCCCAGTGATGCCCAGGCAGGGCACAGGGGTGCAGAGGGAACAGAGCAGCCCTGCAGAGCGTGCCACCAGATCCTCCTCTCTCCAGCTGGGGTGGAGGGATGCGTGGCTGCAGCGATGGGCTGGTCTGCTCAGAAGCTTCCACTTGGCTGGCAGCCAGGGCAGGCAGCAGGGACGCCACGTTCGCACCTCCGCTGAGACGGTGCCTGCGCTGCCTGCAGGCACTGTGCTGCCCAAACCGTCCCACACAACCCTCCCGTGTCCTCCGTCGCCGATTCCTGTTGATGGTGCAGAGCCCGAGTCACCCAGCCACATGCAAGGGCACAGGCTCCGTCCCCAGAGCTGGCAAACAAGCCATCCCTCTGGCAGCCTGGAGGCAAGGATGGCAGATGCTGGCAGGGGAGGCACGGCTGCTACGCAGGCCAGGTGTGCTGGCAGGACCCTCACATGCTCAGCATGGCACACGTCGCTTTTTTTTTGCCCCAAAATGCTCACAGTTCACAAGGGAAATCACAAGTGTGATAGCTGTGACAGAGCCTGACATTTCCCCCCATAGCATGGGCAGAAGGATAAATTATTTCCTGGCTGGATGAATAAACTTCCAGGGAAAGACTCCAGGCATTACAGGCAATGCTGGGACCTTTAGGCAGCCTGAACCTACATTGCTTTTCAATATTGCGGTTTTCCCCAAACAGTATCTGTTGGAATATCGCTGTCACCACACCAGAGGGAGGAACACAGCTAACGCCAAGCTGTGGGGTCAGGCCAGCATCAACTGCTGCACATCAGATAGCAGAAAGCTGGCAGGAGGCAGCCCCAGGATGGTCCATTCCTTACAGAACTTTTTCTCTAATCCCCAGTAGGTTATTGCCTGGGCAGGGAGGTTTAGATTCCCATTCACTCACTATTTGCTATTAAAGCCCTGCATGTTCCTGCTGCCAGTGCCTAAGGCATTAGAGAGGGGACAATAAGCAATGTTTTCCCATGAACAGTCTGAAACCATGTTTCCTGCCTGAGACCTCGAAGGTGCCGAACACAAAGCAAGGACTCAGGGGAGCTGCACAGCCCCATGCAGCACAAAATCCACTCTGCTGCCTCCACTGAGCAACCTTCATTGCCAAGCTCCTTATGCTGGAGAGGAAGGGAAAAGCGCAGGGGAAGTATTAAGAAAGGAAGAAGGTGAATGGAAAGGAAGAAGGGATAGGGGCAGCACACATTTCAGCTTGTAGACTTTAACCCATCAAGACCCAGGTGATTAGGAGGGACAAAGCAAAGGTGTCATTTCTCACAGGGCAGATCACCATGAGGCACTCAGGGAAGTGAACCCAAATGATGATTAATGCAATTGAACTTTAAATTCATAAAACCTCCAGGTAGATGCTCTCATTCAAACTTCAAGACCTTAAGCAAGTTTCAATGGTTTCACTTTAAAGGTGCAGTCCCATGTCTCCGTTTGAAGCAGTGCTTGCAAGGCACTGCTGTCACTGCCACAGGTAGCAGTGGCACTGGGGTGTCTGTGTTTGAGGGTGGGGCTCAGCCATGCCATACCCACTATGCCAGCATCAGGGCTTGCCCCCTTCAAAGGTGCAGTTCCAGTGACCTGCATGTTACATGGCTGGGGGTGCCCCACCCTCCGAGGTGTTTGAGAAGCCTGCCACACACCTGCTTAAATGGGTATTTGGTGGTCTTTGCATTGTAGAAGTCTATACAGAGAAAGATAATATACATTGCATTTTCTACTACTACTGTTAAAAGGGTTGGGGGGAAGTCAAGCACATGTAGGATTTGGGAAGGGGACAGAAAAGACTCTCCCCTGGCTGGGGCTCTATTTTCAGGGTACAAGGCCTGTCCTTCAGGGCTGTCTTTTGGCAAAGCCACGAGGAGAGGGAAGAGGCAGGAGCAACTTTTAGGAAACCACCACTGTCTGCCATAAAGATAAACCCGATTTCTATTTGCAAACAGGAAGCTGAAACAAAGCAGGAGCCTTGTTTCACTGCTGCCTGGCACTTGCCGAGGCTGGCACAGGGGTGCACGCTTTCCCTCGCCCCACCTCGCAGGTTTAAACGTTACAACGGGTGGCAGCCAGCAGGAAGCACTGCCAGGTGCAGAGAAAGCTAGGAAGGAAATCACAAGAAAGAAAGTAAACCAAACCCTGCTCCAGGCTCAGTTTGAATTTTATCTCTCTCACACCTTTCCGAGGCTAGCCCAGCAACACCCAAGCCCTTTGCTAAGCAATAAACTGCTTGCTGTGCACGAACATGCAGATAAGCAGGGAAGGTGCTGTGAAGACAGCACAAGTTCACCCCCAACCATGGATATGCCACAGAGCCCAGGACATCAGTGGGCAGGCAGCCAGGAGGGGATTTAGGACTACTGACACTGTCACCAGCCACCATGGTACAGATGCCTGCAGGTATTCAGGTAGATCCTATTTGCAATTCCTTGTCTGCCTCTCTAGGTTTATGCTGTGATTATGTCCCCATGGCATTTCATCCAACACAAGAGTTACTTTCTTTTCTACCTAGTTCACCCACGCTGTTCCATAGTCACAGCTGGCCACTGCTACCAGGCTGTTTGCAAACCAGCCAGGTATCACCTTGTAACCCCAGCCCTATTGCTGAGCAAGCTGGAAAGGATGAACCCTGCAAGTCCGTGCAGGGATCAGAGGTTCAAACTGCATTGACAAAGGTGTTGGGAAGCAGCCAGGGCAGCCAAAGACCTCCAGGGCCTGAAGAGGCAGGAAAATGGGGATTCAACTGGTTCTTTCACAAGCTCAGCTATCTGCAGCACTGGCGAGCTGGGAAGAGAGTACAGAGGGAGAAGACGGTGCAGCAGAGCAGAGCACACCTAAACTAAATTATGTTCAGTGAAGCATTTTCACATGAGGAAATACAGGTCCAAACTCAAACAGCACAATCAAGTGTTACTCCATTATATTCCCTCTATGCCATTTACCCCCAGGCTGGACCCAGCCAGCAGATGACAGTATCTGAACCTCTGCTGACTGTTTGCTCCAAGAACTTTTAATTTACATTTATATGAGCCTTGAGGACAGGGAAGAAAGAAAACGCTGGCTAAAATTATTTTCATTTAAAAAAACCCTAAAACCCAACCAACAAACCTCCACACCAAACAAAACCCAAGGAGATCCCCCTCTTTCCAAGAAAGGTACTTATCCTTCAAATGTTGCTGCCCTGCTCTTTGCCAGTTATTTTTAATTTGCCTCCCCACTCCTCCATCCCCCTCCCCAGCTGGGCAGACATGGAGCTGTCCTGCCCTGGACTGCAGCTTTTGGCTGCTCCGCATTTGCTGCCAAGCACTGTTTTGACCGTCCCTGATTGTTTCTTATGAAAAGCTGTATTTGTTCAACACAGGGAAACACAGATCGTCCTGAGTTATTACTTCTCCCAAGCCAAAGACCATGCCCAGGACACAGGGTTCATCACCACCCAGAAGCATGTATGACAGTTGCAGCAGGGCATTGCTAAGCCAGCAGCAGTGCATCTCCCCTCCTGCCCCGAGACCACACAGCCCCTTGAGATGATGCCCACACAAGTCCATCCCATCCTATGGAGGGATGTATCTTTAAGGGGAGCCCCCTGTTAGGACTCTTTTCTATGCTGGCTCTCAACCTCTCTGCCTGAAAGCCTCAAACTGCCGAAAATCCCTCGCATATCCTCCCTGGGCTTTCTGCTCAAGCTTTAACACTCATACTGAAGTATTAATAGCAGCTGGCAGTGCAGAGCAAAAGACAAGGCAGGAGGACTGGACACGCACCCTCCTGAGAGAGTGCAGGGAGTCTCAGATAATGTTAACTCTTCCACAATCCTCCGCTTATGTTTTTTTTTCCCCTGGACTCCTCTTCTCTACCGTCAGACTTGCCCTCTCAACACTCACTCTTCCCCAACTCACTATATGAGTCTGCAAAACAGGGGGAGTTACTCTGTACCTGAAGCTCTGTGGTCATTCCCTACTGATCAGTCGCTGGGGGAAAGCTGGGTTCCCAATAGCACTACTGTATTTGCTCTTCTTTTGAACACTGGCCATTTGCTCTGCACCCTCCTGCCTCCCGGGCAGGTCATTGCAACAGCTCCTACCTGGCAGAAGGAGCCATCAAGGAGCAAAGTCTTCAAGACAGTTACCACCTGGGCCTCATAAGCAGGCAGATTAAAGGAAGGAAGATTACACCAAGCCCTGCAAACACCTTTGGGAGTTGCCTTTTTTTCTGGGTTTATTTAATAAGGCAGGACACAGGTTGCATTACACACTGCTCCCCTCTACTGTCTTCAGAGCAGCCTGCGCCAAGGAGCCCCAAAGCCACCCCAGCTGTGGCACAGTGAGTCCAGCTCCCTGCACATCACCAGTGCCGCAGCCAGCTGAAAAGCTGCATAATTTCTAGACACATTATGCCCAGGCATCACAGGCTCATGGGAAGCAACGCTCGGTTTGTGTGTGTTGAAGGAGCTCCTCTAGTGTTGAGGGCAGACCTCACCTGAGGACAGACCTGCCGAGATCTTTGTTTCACCCTCTTTAGATGAATCCCCAAACACAGGGATCTTCAAAATATTGCTGTCTATGGGGCAGCCACAGGCAAGGGGCTCTCTCTGCCTGGATTTCTCTGTGTTACTGTACTGCAACAAGAGAGAGATGCTGCCTTGGCGTGATGCAGCCAGAGGACAACCCGATTGGCTTACCTTGCCTTAAGTCCCCATTGCCAAAGAAGGGCCAATCCACTGAAGGAGAGAAGATGCTTCAGAATTGGGCAGCAAACCCTATTTTTGTTTAGCAGCTGAATCATCCAGGCCTGACACTTCTCTGAACATCATAACATGCTTTTGACCAGAAATCAAACTGCAAGAAATTTAAGCCAAGGAGGGACTGCTCCATCCAGTCAATCAGGAAAGCCTCTTCCTACTGGTGCTTTCCTTGGACGTTGTTGTGCATTGCTTTTATGGCTACCAAAATTTCGGCAGAGACACCGCATGCTCAGCCCTGAACATCTACAGTGCTTTATCCACTAGCCCAGCTGCAGAGTTGCCTTACAAACAAGTCACCTCTCTGCAACAAAGGGCAGAAGGGCTGTGCTCCATCTTTTGCAGTCCTAGACACAAGATATTTATAGCAAGGAGAAAATCTGTGCTCTCTGCCTAAGGTACAATTAGGGGTTTTGGTAAACACTAGCCACTGCTGAATGTGCTGGCCTTGGAGGCTCAGAGGATGCCTGTGGTGGGCAGCCAGGGCTCGGGAATTTGCCTCTGCCCACGTGAGGAGGGACACCAGACTTTGAGGGGAAGAGGGAAAGTTGAGCAGCCATGAGCTGCTCTGCCAACATGCCCAAGAGCAATTTGCAAACTGACATTTCAGCAACAAAAAGAGGAAGAAAATAAACACCACAGAGAGACACATGTATTCAACCAAGAGAAACGTGACCACACACAGCTGCTTAGGTAACCAGCACTGCATGAGCTAGCACATACAGACCAGGTCAAGACACACCAGCCCTACTTCCTCCTTCGGTTCATTTTTTCCCTGTTCCTAAGGAGAACGGTGCCAGACACCACCCCACACACACTTCATAGTTATCCCACTCCTCCAGTGCCTACTGACACCTTGGCTGGAAGCAGGTCCTTTCACTGCCCAGCCCCAGGAGGGCTCCCCCACGCCTGCTCCATCAGCTCCTACACAGGCACCTTGGGTCAGCTACATCCCAGCATGGCCATGCCTCTCACAGAGGTAGTAACAAATGTAATTCTCTCTCCCAGGACACTGTGCTCTCCTCTAGAGGACTGTGGGGTTTCTTTCCTCCATCCTTCACAATGGGATGAGACAAATGAGATAAAACCATATTCCACTGCTCTGCCACCTCCTCTTTGCTGTAGCTGCTGTGAGGTTCTCTTGAAAGGGCATCAGAAGTTTACTCTAGAGACGCCTGGTCCCGAGGCAATAAGTAACCTCGCACAAGGACTACTTACTGCTCCTGTCCCAAAGGACTTGTACTCTCCATGTCTACATCCCCTTTCCTCGAGGGAACCCTGTGGACCTTATCAGCACTCATCAAAGAACCCATATCACATTCTAGTGAGGAAGATGATTATCTTAAAACACAGTCAGCAGCTAAAGCCTCCAAACATTAGAGGTCATTAAAATCCTGGTTGCTCCTGAACTACTGATTTATATTCCACTGTCTCTGGTTTCTTCACACGAGAGCCCATAGTGCTAGGTGCTTTATGAAGAAAGCATCAAGAGATCCACCTACTCACCTGCAATGTCCAGTAGCCTTTTGGGACTAAAAGAGACTATAAAACTGGAGATGAATCATGAGTATTGTAAAGGAGCAGGGCAACAAGGCAGTGCTCAGCACATACCCTCAACAGCAAAAAGGCCCATGGCAGCTATCACTATTCGTTAATTTTGTAGCTGTGCACACAAGCGCCTACTCTCCCTCATTCACTATAAATAATGCACATCTCTGCTTGAAGCATGCGGGAGCCCACAGGACTCTCCCAGGCAGCTTCCAGTCCACATGTCTGCATTATGCAAGCACCATCCTCTGTCCCTGCAGGAAACCAAGCACCTGAATGAAAGCGACCTTTTCACTTTAACTTCTTGTTGCCTGGAGTTGGGATTTCCTGCAGAGCCACAATCGTGGAGCTGTGCTGCTGCAGAAAGGACTCTTCAGGGTGGCTGGTGACCAAGCTTCACCCTTTGCTACTTCGCCCTTGTGATGAGAAAGACCAAGAGGACACATGTCAAATGAGGGCTTGTCACTAGGGAGCCCAAGGAGAGCGAGCAGTGCATGTGCATGGGGATGCTCTTTGGCACAGAGATCGGTGCAGCTGGGGTGATCAGTGTGGTGCTTAAAACAAAGGGGAATAGAGGCTGCCCAAAGAAATTCATATGACCTCATCTAGGGACACATCCAAAGCAATGAGGCTGCAACCACAAGTCTCTGGTTAACCCCTCTGCTGCTCTGTCAAGGTGAAAGGCACAGTCTGTGCTAAAAACATCACACTGCAAAGAGATGTTGTGCATCCTCATGGCTTCCAGCCAGAAGTGCTGCACTCGCAACCTGGATCCCAGTATGGCAAAGGGAAACTAAAAAATGATGCAGTAAAGGTTACTATAATCTGAAGGCCTGGACCAAGCTTTACAGGAGGGGTTCCCAAACTCAGTTTGCTGAGATACCATGATTACACAAAGGGCTATGCTGTGTAGTGGCGGTACCCATGTCTGAGCTTCAGGAGATGTGTGACAATTCTGGCAGCATTTCCCTGGGGAAAAAAACCCTCAAAAACCTAATGGTTTTTATAGCACTCTGAATTAGCTTATGTAACAGTAATCATGTACGCTTGACTAGGGAGCCCTTGGCTTTTGACATTTCTTTTGTTTAATTCCACTATTCTGGTTAACCTGCAACCTCACATAAACCAATTTCTAAAGTTGTTCTCTTAAAGACTCCAGGCATAAAGAGGAAAGATGGTCCTCAGGGCAAGGTACTAAATCAAGAGATGGAACCAGCAAGATCTATTGCCATATCTACTTTTAACTCATTGCATGAATTTGGAGCATCCCAAATTAGTCAATCCTGCTGAAATCCCATTCACCCTGTTGAAGTGATGATGCCAGTTTAAGCTATGCCCACAGCTATGTGTGTTCAGCAAATCCACCCACTGGCCACACATCTTTCCACTTCAGTGCCCATGGGGAAGGATCCCCAGATTCACAGGCAATGCAAAAGGCACAGCTTTCAGCTTCTCTGCTGCTCTATTTCCCCCAACTATGAAATGGGAAGGTCAATAACTATTAAAGGGAAAATGCAAGGCTTAACCAGGGAAAAGCAAAATAAGACAAGGACTGTCTGTGCATGTCTTGTTGAAATTTTCATGTAAGACTATATTCTCATCACTTCTATGAATCCCACCTACCAGCTCCTGCAGAGATATCCTGGGCACCCTGGCAGTGCAGTGCCATTGTGGTTAATGGGGTCCTTGAGCCTGAGCAGAACTCCCAGGTTCACACCACGACCAACACCTTTGAACCATCTCACCTGTCCATCCACTGTGGCTTCTGGCCCCTCTGTCTACCACCGTCAACCTAAAGGATGGACAAGGGGCTCAAGCTGGCGCAAACACCAAACAGCCTGGCATGGAACTCTGTCTGCTTCATACCCAAGAGAAGTATTTAGACGGTATGAGACAAACTGCCCTGAGGAAGGTTTCATGACATCAGCGAGTGCCCCTTTCTAATGCAACCCAGATAGCTGGCCTTGAGCTTCATGCCTCTAAATTATGCCCTATGCTTCCAAAAAGCACTGAGACAAGTTGTGGTTGATCTTCAGCCAACTGCTGATGATGCAGAAGTGGGGCTGCTAGCGCCCTGTCTTTTTTGGATGAAAAAGCTGTGCCTGCCCTGGACTGCAGCTGGCCCTGGCAGCATGCCCCTGCTCTGCTCGGGCCAGCTCCAGGCAGCCGTGCAGCCAGACAAAGGCTGAAACAGGAAAGCTGAGACACCTGCTCCCCTCCCACCCCTTTGGGACCGCTCACGAACAAAGCACCTGACCCACAAATAGCACGGATCCTGGCGCAGTTCTGCTGCAACACAACTGGAAGGCATCCTCCTCCCTGCATTTGCTACACAGAAAAAACGTGCTGGCTTAGCTAAATCAGTAAACTCTTACCTTGTTTTGGACCCTCTTGCATTATCCCCACCAGGGAAGTTCCTTCCTCCTAGCAAAAACTGAATTGTAGGCTGGAGAAAAATCAAAGCACAGAGCACAGCTGGCTGCCCAAGATGAATACGATGCCGATTTCTTCCACTCCAACGGCTCTGGGCCTGTTTTCCGGCTGGCTGGGGAACACATCACTGCTCCGGATGGCAAATGTCAGCAAATATTTCTCGCTTTCAAAGTCATCAGGTACAGTTGTAGGAGAAAATGGGCGTAACTTCCCTGACACACCATTCTTAACTGCAAAAAAATTGCCCTAAGCTACCCACATCAGGTGATGGCAGCATTTTAGGGGCCACAATTCTGAACTCTGATGGAGCCTTTTATAAAGGGCTTCTTCCTACTCCTCCCCTCTTTCTCTGCCCATATCTAATTGCATGTTGAACAGAACCTCCAAACCACTCACAAAACTCAACCTTATGGGTATGATCCCATGTCCTAACTGAGGGGGGACAGTGCCAAGCCCCAGACATCCTTCTTGTCCTTCCAGTCCTTGACAAAGGTCCTCCCAGCTCCCACTGTCCGATGCACCCCAGGATGGTGCTCCTGACCATGGTGAGCCACAGCCTCAAGCCAGCCCATAGCCAAGTCGCAGGGAACCGATACGACCAGCAATGCTGTGGAAAGAGGAAGCCAGCAGTGAGCCCAGTCCACATCTTCCACTGAATGGGCCCTGGTTAGGCTTAACTCAGCACCTCCAGGGTGCTGGACATCAGAAGTTGCTTCTGTACCAATTATTGTGGCATCTCTTCATATGGCCAGAGCCCCATTAAAATGGGGGAACCTCAAACACTGTTTTAACCTGGTGTCTCCCCCTTCCCAGGGAATTCCTCAGGTATACACAATATGAACGTCACTTTTGCAGCCGAAGAAATACAAACTTAGACAAAGCATAGGATTCACATATCCCTAAATGTAGCTACCTAAAGAAATGATGGTCCCTTATAATCCCATGGGGATACGGGCTCCTCCAAGAAGCTTATTCTTCCCATTCTAAAGTAAGTGCTCTCAGACACTTTGACAGCCTCCAGCTCTCTCCATTGAGCAGCCTAGATGAGTCCCACCTCACTGGCTTACCTGGGACCATGCAGCAGGCCTGTAAATAACAAAACCCACAGCCCCAAAGCCCTAGAATTGCTGCTCGCTGAGTGATGCTGGATGCCAATGCCATATAACCACTTTCAAAGGGACAAGAAATACTGAAAGGAGTCACAGAATAAGGTTTCCAAGAGACGTCAACAACAGATCTCCAGGTTCCTACTGTCACTGCACATCCCAAGGCAATATGTGATGTGTGGATGACTGTGCAGCTGTCCAGATCCCAAGAATTGGTGGCTGTGGAAATGCATGTCATCCCTCTCTTTGTTTAGGGTGGCAAAGAACCCAAAACAATCCCCTTCTGCAATGCTTCACTTGCAACCACTGCTCAGTCATCCCAACCCCAATTTATCTTTTACAGGAGCAAAAGCTTCTGGGTGCAAGGCCAGATGTGCAGAAAGGAAAATTTGTACCTGAAACAAGGGGAAATTAAGCTGCAGTTATATGGAATCATAAATATTTACTGCAATAAACTGGAGCACTGAGCTGTTAATTTGATTTTACTTTTTAAAAAAAACAATTAAAATTTAAAAGATATTTTCACCAGAAAAGTAGAAAAGTATATAATTAGAATCTAAAGAAAACAAGCTTGAATAAATGCACTGTGTCTTTCAATTTAGATTCTCTACACTCCAGTTACCTTTGGAGCTGCACCAATTCCCCTTTCTGTCCTCGGACATATATATATATAAAACATGTGGTGCCAGGGCTGAGACTGCAACTTGGTTTTTGCACATGCAGAAGATAAACATGCACTTCAGTTCAGAACTACCAGCTTCTGCACTGGGGGCCAAATTTTGAAGCATCACCTTTAAAATACAGCTCAGTTCTGGACTGGACGATTGCTGCCACAAAGCTTTAACACCCAGACCAATGCTGCGACTCCACATTAGCTTATCACTCAATGTGTTTTTCCTGCCATGTGACGTTAGTTTTGGGTGCAGCGGCCTCCTCTGACCATATTTACACCCTTCCACCAATACATCACAACATTAGGTTGGAGATGGTGACAGTGAGTGCATGGCTGTGAAGCTCCAGCTGTGGAGCAGCAAGTGTCCCAGCAGCAGGACAGTGTCACAGCATGCCATGACCCGTCACCCTTGTCTGTGCCATAATGTGAATACCTGTCCCTACGCTTATCCCTAGCATTTGACGAGGGCCAGGCGAGCAGTGTCACAGCTCCCAGGGCATTTAAGTGCATGTGTAACCGGATGTCTGTGACTAATCCCCATTCCACATGTGCTGATGCCTTGATAGAGCAAAGCGCTGAAGTCACTGCTCCAGGAAGGCATCCCGAGGGTGGCTTTCTCCTCCCACCCACACAGAGGGAAAAGCTGAAAACAACTGTTTTTATAAGTACCTCCTGGGGCTGAGACAGGATATGAGGGCTGAGAAAATGAATTAAAATAGCAAATCAACCCCGGAGGGAGCAACTGTGAGTGACAGAGAGACCAAGGGGACAGGAGCAGATGAAAGCCCTGAACCAAGCGTGGCCAGAGCAGGGTGTTGAAGAGGTGAGTAGAGTTCCTGGGGGGACGGGCTGATTGCAGCAAGGAGCTGAGACAACTGTCAGCATCCCAGAGAAAATGAGGAGGCAATGCCAAGGGGAGGTCACGCATCTCAGAGAAGGAAACATGAAGGAAGACTTCAATTGCAGCAAAGCACCTGCTAAGAAAGATGAACTTCTGTGATGTACGAAGGACCTCAATTCTGGAGGCAGATGCTTCCCAGAGAGGTTTGAACTGTGGAGCAGCACAGGGTCCCTCAGAGGGGCTAGCACAGCCACCAAAAGGGGCCATCAAAAGGAAAAGCCCAGAAATGGACTGTCTTAGCTCCTTTAGAGTATTTTAGATGAGAACAGCGAAGTTTTCTACTCACAGGTTGTAACTTGGGTCAGGCCAACACAGGTAAACACCAGAGACATGTCTCTGTCCCTGGGCAGCCTCAACCTGTGTCATGCACACACAAGCAGAGCACACAGGCTCAGGTACTCGCAAACACTGAGACTTCTGCTACTGTTTTCCCAAGGCTGGAAAACACCTTTTTCGAGAAAGAAACCCTTCCACCTGCTTCCTTCTGAATCAGAAACAGCTTCAGAAACATTAAGTTGCAATTAGGAGTGTAAATTTAGTTACAAGCACATATAATCCATAAATCTCCACATCCAATAAAAAATAATAGCTAAGGAGAGTACGAAAGAGCTGCTAATGACTAAAGCTGTATTTCAACCTCAGGCCATTCCTGCTTTCTGATGCCCTGTGTTAGATCCCTTGAATTGAGATGGGGCCTTCTAATTATTCTCTCTGGATCCATTATTCAGTAAGTAATTAATCTTTTATTTTATATTACTCTCTGTTTTCATGGTTTGGGTTTATATATATATACACACACACATACACACACTGTTCTCTCTTTTTATACATAGTGCTCTCTCTCTCCAGCATAGAGAGCACTGCATTTATTAGCAGCCAGCTTTGCCTTTCAAACCATGGCCAGGGGACAGGAGGCAGGAGATGCGATTTCTGAGTTACCTCTTGCATTCTCTCAATTTTTTTTTTTTTTTTTTTTTGGATGAGGAGGTTTCAAAGAAAAATTCATGCAACTTACTTGGACTTGTTTGGTCACTGAGTCTCCGAAGTCTCCCGCTGGAGGTCCGGCTGATTCCTAAAGCAAGAAGGTTTGAATGGATCAAGGGAGTTCATATGAATATGGTATGTGGAGCAATCTCCTCCACTGTGACTCTACTCAGGTGAGGCATATTTTCTGTTGGGAATCTGCTATGCACAATCAGCTCTGCAATCAAAGGAATGTTATATACTATTTTAAACAGAAAAACACCTGAGAAGAGAGCCCCACCTTTTCCTGTAGATGTCGAACATTATTATTCAAACACATCAGACCCACAAATGTATTTAGGGTTTCCAGAAACACCAGAGAGAACTTTCAAAATCATTAAGTGGGACACACATGTTCACTTCTCACTCCAGGATATTTTATCCTGGAGACACGTGCAGCACTTCCAGAGACAGGTTTCCTTGCCGAAAGAGGATAGCACAGGAGTTTAAGGACCAGTACATGCCCTGCACTGGCAGAGAGCTCAAAGAGGCTCCTGCAAAGAGACCACTTCCCAGAGGTGCTTGGCCTCTCCAGCCAGCTCAGCTGCAAGGACAGCAGCAGCTCCTGCGTTCAGCATCACAGGAAAAAAAAAGAAAGCAAGAGGTGACTACTTTCTGGCTAGATTGCACCCACCGTCCTGGGAACACATCACGTATGAGAACACTGTCATGGGGTTAGACCAGCTGAAACACGGGATGCATTGCATGTTAGACAGATGCTAAACCAGAACACAGCAATCCAGATGTTGGGCTAATTCTGCTCCACCTTTTTCAAAGAAAAAGTATTAATCTTACTCATTAGGGTAGCACATGGTTAATTCATATGCACGGTGCTGGAGAAAGGTATGTGGACATCTTAACCTACCCATCATATGTTTCTTTGAAAGACAAAACCCAGACACACCCATCTGTCTCCTCCATGCCCATTTCAGAAAGTAACCAGTAACTCCCAGGAGTGTGCCTGCCTCCCAGACTCCAGGCAAGCCAGTGGGACCTGCTGGCTATGGCAAGCAACATTTCTAATTAATCAGCAGCTCATTTAATTTCTCTGCCATCTTATCTGCCTGTTTGTGAAGTGGTGATTGCCACAACACTCATTTCCCAGAGATGCTGAAAAACTCAGCAAGAACCAGAATTCACCTTAACAAAGCCTTTGGTTAAAACCTAGCCATATGCAGAAACCATACATTGATTAGTGCCTCAGTTTCTCGTTTCTTAGCACAATAAAAGTGGACACACTAAATACAGTGAACTACCTCATAGGGGATGCTAAACTCTGAAACTACCCCAAATGCCATGATGTCCTGTTAGGGGTATTCCCAGAAGGTCTGTCAGCTCTTCAGTTTCTGGTGGGTTCTGTGAGAGGAACAGCAGCTCCAGGATGGTGTCCATCACCTCAGACACCAGATGCTGGAGCTGTCAAGCTCCAAATTGGAGCAACGGAGGCTCCTCAGCTCAATACAAACCCCACCTGAGCACAACAGTATCATGAATCAGGATTTCTATCCTGCAAATGGGTAAGAAACTCCCAGATATTGGGGGTGATGTTGTTCAACGGTATGATTTTAACTATCTTCTTACCATCTACCAGATCTGTTGGACAATAAGCAAAGGGATTAAACCAGCACCAATTTAAGCTGAAGAACACCCCTAAACTGTGATTTGTAACATAGCCAAACCTTACAAACCTTGTCAGCTGGAAATGTGCATCATACCAAAAAAAAAATTTATATATATATAAGGCAGGAAAACTTTCATACCAATGAGCCCTGGGATGGAGGGAGGGAAAGGAAAAGAGCTGCCTGGCAAATCAACATGGAAAAAGTGTCTCATGCTCAGAACCCTCTGCCTATATATATGCATATGTGTGTGCATTTTCTGCCTCCCTTTCCTCTTCTAATATAAAAAGCCTCTGTGCCTACAATGTTATGCGGCTGAACTACAGGGCCAGTCCCAGGGAAACAGCAGTGCTCCTGACCGTGGCAGCACAGGGAGAACCCCCAGCCAGCACCGCCAAGAGCCATCCCCCCACTCTGCCCCCCCAAAGAGCACCACCAGCCAAAGGACCAAAAATAGAGCTGGGACTGTCCACCCGCATGTGCGAACACCCAGTCTGTCTTCTTGACAGCTTTATCAGCATTGCAACAGGGCAGACTGCTGCTACACACATCACTCAGCATGCAGTTTTCATTACTGACAGCGAGAGAAGGGCTGAAGTTTCTAGGAGTTTGCGCATGATAACCAGGCATTACAAATTCTAAACATATTATTTATTCTATTAAACCCAGTCCCTGATTTTTTTCTTAATTATTTTCTCCCCTCTAAATGTCTACTGCTTCTTTGGACACTAGCAAGAATGAAAAGGCATTATTTCCTCTGGTCAACTGAGTTTTAAATAGTACTTCTTCAGACAAGCTGCAAGAGCACTCAAGTCCTGGCTCAGCTCCTTGCAGAGAACGAAAACCTCTGCTTTGTCTGTGTGCAGGCAAGGTGTGGTGTTGAAAACTGGCTTTCATAATTGTGCAAAACCCAGAGAAAAACATCCCTTATGGGTGGCAAGCTGAAGAACGCAGATATGCAGCCATGCTGAGCTAGTTAAATACATCCTTTTATGTTGAAAGGCTTCATTCAGTCTGCAGCAAAACAGGACGGAAGCAGAGCAAGGAGCTTACAAGCTTGGACAGGATCGCACATAGGAAATAGGCTTTATTCCCTTTAGCAACGACTCCAGTGGAAAAAAACACATAGGACTTGGAGCATCCAATGCAGCACAGCCATGAGAGCATCCATGTGCCCTGGCTGAGCCTGTACCTTTTACGCAAACATCTCTGAGAATTTGCTTATCTGCTTTGACTCACAGGTTTTCTCTAGGGATCTGTAATTACTATTCACACCCTTTTAAAATAGGTAAACCCAAAGGTGGACAAGATGAATTCATTTGTTCTGTGTTGGAGACAGCATTAGAAGGAAGCTTTTCTGACAGCTGTTGATTCAAACCATTAACAACATTAATAATATGTAATAGTGCTGTTAATCCCCTTTCAACAAAAGGGAAAATAAGGAGCAAACAAGAAATTCATACAGGCTAACACCTTAACACTGAATCTGGAAAGAGGAGGGAGCACTATGGAGCCCAAGCCAAGCTTGCTATCCATGATGTCCCACTGCCCCTCCACCAAGAGAGGATCTAGACATAGTCCTGGAAAGCAGATAAAACAGCTGGGAAAGCTGGCAGCCTGGCAAGACAAGAACTGAAAAAAAAAAAAAAAAAAAAAAAAAAGAAAGCAACAGCTACAAATATGCTGCTCTGAACACACTGCCAGGAAGCCAGCAGTGTGGGCAGGACCGGAGAGCATCGGCATGCTGAGCGCGTTCTGGGGTTACCTCTATTTATAGCGTGGAAGCAGCAGACTGAGCCCCGGGTTTGGGCTGTGGGGCTGTGAAATGAAAATCAAAGGTTTCCACCCCAGACACAGTGTCTGAGTCTTCCCTCTTAACACAGTTCAAATGCCCTCAAGCCACACTATAATTTTATTGTAGCACGCTGGACTAAGAAACATAATAAAATACACTTTATTTAGCTGAAATTAAGAATACTTCCCCATGTCCCCAGCAGAATGACTTCAAAATGGAAGAGTCCAACAGTCAAAATCAGCCAATCCAACTTCACTCAACCCAGCGGATGTGCCGCAGCAGGACGAAGTTATAACATTTGCAGAGCTTAACCTCACCTTGGCTCACTGGCTGAGCAGTATTTTTTCATGTTTTATAATCAATGACTAATTCCCTCCAGATCCACAGGCTGGGACCATATGGTGCAGCAGAAAGGCAGCAGCACCAGAGGACATTGGGCTTCACTGGGGTCTCCTTCACAACTGCTGAAGCCAAGAATCGCTCCAACTGGGTTGTGTCAGCGCAAGCGAGATCCCAGCCAGGCTCACATTTAAATCACTCCCTCTATACAATATTGGGCCAAATGTTCTACTATTTCATGCTTCTTGCAGCTGCTGATATGACACACTATGGATGTAAAGCATTCCAGTATTGAAACAGGAGCATCTTATGGATACTTGCCCTGACACAGATGATGTCTGACTTTGCTGAATCAGAACCTAGAGCTAAAAAGGGAACTGCCAGAGATGTTCACCTCCAATACAGTCAACACGTACTTTCTCCAAAACACATCAGTTTTTGCATGATACACCCCAAACTTTTTCTGGATGTGTGTAAGACAGACCACTTGAGATTTATTTTTTCCTCACAGTAAATGATCCATGCCACTAGACTCATACGATGTAAAAACCAAAAGAACAAATGAGCAATTTCCATTATCAATAGAAACCACAGGGTGAAGACAAACAATGGAGGATGTAACCCAGGAACTCACTCTCTCTACACAGTCCAGTAAAAACAAAAAACCAAACAAACAAAAGAATCCAAACCAAACAAAGGTCATGTCAGAAAGGGACAGGCCAAAACCAGCAGGAGACATCTCACACTGTGCTGGAGTCAGCAAAGCAGCACCAGCTCATCTGAGCAGCCCTTGCTTCTGTTAAATGTATTTACTAGTGAGTCTGAGATCAGATAATTCAGCTTCCTTCTTCACCCAGCACAAACACGGCAGGGTGTCCAGACAGCACTGGAGATGTCTCCATCTGAGACCAGTTTCCTCCTACAGACATTCCTGCACTCCTGGCTCCCCAGAGCTCTCTCCTGGGGTGTACAGGTCTGGGCCAACTCATGGAGCCATCCAGAGACTTCAACAACTTTAGCACTGGGGTGGTGGGAGAACCCTCAGCTGCACAACACTTCAGCAGTGCCTGCAGCACCTACACAACACCAGCAGTTTTTAAAGCAAAGGCTGACATTTAGACCTGGCTCCCTCCAGGGCAGGATCTGCACCAGCCTGTGCCCTGCAGAGGCACCCGGCCCCAACTCCTCCAATCCATCCTTCCCTGTGCTATCTCCTCAGGCCATCCTGCTGCCAGCTAGTGAGGATACAAGATGACAGCAAGGTTGTCACTTTGTTTGCCCTGCAGCATTTGCAGAGCTGGCACAGGTACCAGTGCAGACTGCTGGGACAGTTTTCCACTCCCTTTTAGGATGTACATATCCATCACAAACGCTTTTAGACCAGCTGTTCAGGACCATACAGGGTGTGAAATCTATCTCCTTTTGTCTACTTCACAGGTACTGTCTAGACAGTGGGAAAGAGAATTGCCTTCACCAGCAATATACTATGACAGAGCAGCTATACTTCATCCCACTTCACACAGACAAGTTCTAAAACTTGTCATCCGTAGATGAATTGGCTGGAGAAGACTTCATCAGTAATGAGGCCTGGAGCTGTTAACAGAAGGAGGATAACCCACACATGGTTTGATCCACACAACTACCGCCTCAGTGGCTTCTCCAACATACCAGAGCAGCTGCTGGAGATTAAGCTGCAAAGTTTTAATGCTGACACAGGACATCACCTTCAGAGGTAGAGCTGTGGATGTCACTGGAGACAGCTGAGGACAGAAGGGCTCAGGGGGGGCTGAGGACTGTAAGGGACAGACATCTGTTTGCAGAGTAGCAAAGGAAGAAGAATCTCTATTGCTTCAACAAGTAGTCCAATGAACCACACAATTACAACTTCACTTCCATGAACTTGAAATCCACTTGCAACATTAACCTCAAAAGGAATATGTTTTAAAAGAAAAAGAAAATATTCATGTTCATTTGCAGTACTAATCAGAAACATGCACTGAAGAATAAAAGACACTTTTCCAGATTCTGTGTAATAGAGACTCTTTACAAAGAAGCTGAGCAGAGTTAGAAGAAAAACCTTCAACCCATGTGCATGGTTTCATTCTGGATCAAATAACTCTGGCAGCAAACCAAGCTTTCACTGGGATGGAGGGATGCTGATGGGATGGAGGGACGCTGTTCCCATGGGGCACTGGTTACAGTCTCAGGAGTGGACCACTACCTTCTCCAACACAGCTACCACCACATGGGTACAAGCTGGATGTGTCTAGGTCAAAGGCTAGAGCAGAGACTATGCAGCCTAAAACACCACCAACTGTTTCACTCAAGGGAGCTGGATATCATCAGACTGGGACCAGACGACACTGCTAATCAGCACAGCGCTATTAATACAAGTGAAGCCATGAGTTCACACATAGAAAGAACCCAGCCCGAGGCTGGATTACAGATAACCCTCAAGGAAACCACAGGAAAATTGGCATTAGCAAGATGCACATAGTCCTCCCACAATGCTATACTTCTGGCAGGTGCCAAATACATTCCAACACTAAAAAAATGCTCCAAAAGCTTGTGCTAGTGGTAAGAAGCAGTAAGAAATAAGCCTTAATTTTTGCAGCATTAGAACGGCTTCCCCAAGCCCAGCAGTGGCCTGCCCAGAGCTCCTGGGGTAAGTTAGGTAGAAGAGCCAAGCTTGCACATGGTGGTAGAAGATGACAGGGGAGCCAGCACATTAACCTTGGCTCAAGTTCAGGCTTTGATTCAAGATTTTAACTCTAATTAAACTGCAGTAATTCTCGGGAAATCAGCTGATGCATCCATAGAGCTCATGGCCAGAAAATTGCCTTGACTGACCTGCAAAACCCACACACCTTTTTATCCAGTCTTGGTGAATTCAAGCTCAGGCTTGAACAAAGTTTTGGCTTTTCAGAGACATACAGTCTCAACGTCAAGATTAAAACATTGGAGTGACCCCAAGTGCTTTGGCAAGTTGCTCAATAGTTAAAATAGCCTTCAAACAGCACAGAGGCCATGCCTCTTCTCTGTGTGTTTATTCTGAGGTGAGCAAACTCAATCCGCAGATATTCACTTGATAGAAATAACAAGATCATTTCACCACTCTTTGTGATCATCTGTTCTTTACTGCCCACAAATTCCTCACAGCCGATAGTCATTCAGAGATACACCGGACAATCATGAGAGGACCAAAAAACCCCAAAACATTAGCACAAGCAGTTTTTCATATGAAAAAAGCATGTTAGTCATCATCTGTTATCCTTCTGGTTAGAGCGTTTCAGTAATCTGGCCGGGCAGTAGAAGGGATGCCACGTCACCACACTGACACATCAGATGACTTGTACAAATGCGTATTTACAGTGCAAGTATCCACACAAATTGGAAGGGACTGGAAAAATGGGTCTTTTGTATGTATTGTCAGTTTTGCTGGTTTATGTCATTCTTTTACTTGGCAGCAGGAGGGAAGGGGAAAGGATTTATAAAGGAACAGAAAACTGTTCTTGTGAAGCTGCACGGACTGGGGACAGACCTGGTAACTACTGTCAGGTCTAAAATCACTTCCAGTTCACTGTTGAAGCTAACCAGATTTCCAAAGAGATCTTGTCCCTCTAAGTTTACCCTGTCTTCACCACACTCCTCATTTGCTCACACTCCTTAGCTTCTGAAGTCCCCGAGAGAGAAGCAGGACCCAAGAACTGCAACAAACAGTGTCCTCATGGCATTTTCGCTAAATGAGGGGGTTTTGCAAGAATAGGTATGTCCCAGAGCTTGCAAAGCCATCGCCGAGAGCAGCTTGGATCTGGTCCCATTTGTTTCTGCAGAACCTGCAGCATCCCAGCAGAGATGGGAAGGAGGGAAGGCATCTGAACTCAAAGCTGCAGCCTTGCTCAAAGAAGGAAATAATCAAGCTCTTACATTAACCAGCTGCCACAAGAGCTTCAGCAAGCTAGAAACCCATCAGTTAATCATTAACATTAATAGCACAAGAGTCCCCAGGACCCTGAATGGACAAGAGATAAGGCTTAGCACACAAAGCACTGTGCAAAGAACAAACCAAATGATCACTGCTCATCCTTTGCCTTCAAAAAAAACCACCCCCCAAACATTTACAGCATCCAGACTCATGAGTGCACCTAATTTTCTCAGGTTTGTCTGGCAATGGCCATGGATTAGTTGGAGAAAACCACTATCCGATTTGAAGGAGCGGAAAGGAATTTTAAAACTGCAATGTGGTATTTCCATATGGATCAAATACTCACAAGCCACCCCACAGCTCTGCTCCCCACTCCCCGCAGGCCCATAACACTCTGGCTCTGACCACACAGGAGAACTCCTGGTACAAACTTCCCAGCCCAGCGTCTGGTGCTCTGCTGCACTCTGACACCGTGCACAGCTTTAGCACACTAAGCAGCAATGTGTTACTTCAGATAAAAAAAAAAATTCAAATCATCCTTACTTAGATTTTAAATCAATATCTTGCCACCTTCTTGCAACCTCAGTGCAATCCAAATTTTATTTTGCAGCCACAGCATTTGCTCAGTGACCACTCATTGCCTCCCTGCTCTTGTTTCAGACATGCAGAACTCCCAAACTTGTGTTTCAGAGGATCCCCCCACAACAAACATCACTGGATTTATCGTTGGAGCCCTGCAAGCCTGGGGCTGCCATCAGGATGTAATACAGACCCCTTCTGTTTGCCAGGCTCTGAAAGGCAAATGTTGATTTTTCCCAGAGAGGGGTGGGGGTGTATAAAGGAGAAAAGCTGAGAACAAAGAGGTAGCAGCTCCCTAGCCAAAGGGCTGCAGACGACAAAGGGCAGAGGTTAAGGGTTCTCATGAGCCTGGGTCACCCACTGGGATGACCCACCAGGCTGCTTGGCAGAGGCATGCCAGTGCCTGTAGCTAACAGGACACCCAGAACAGGCCTGGCCACTTCGGACTCCCCAGCCTTAGTGAGCAACTCCTCATTCACAGCTGGAGGAGATAAGGGGCAGCCTTTGGTTTTGAGACCAGTGTCTGACTCTGAAGACACTGCAAAGGGAAAAACTCAGCCAGGGATTTTACTTAGATGCTAAAATGCAAGTCCAAGTCTCACTCCAGACTTGTGACAAAGTGCCCTTTTCCTCCACGCAGTATGAGAGATGCTCCACTGCAGCCATGTAACATCTGGATGAAGGAACCAGTGACAGGTAAAGCAGCAGCCAAGGCACCGCAGTCACTAAATCCCATTCCCTCCCTAGCCAGAAACTCAGTCAAATACACAGGGTCAAGATTCACAAACTGACCACTTGATTGAGAACAGATAATCTTGAAAAAACATTAAGCTCAAGCAGATAATGGTCACTTTTCTCTCTGCATTGAACACCCGCACAAACGTACTCTGGGGTACAAACGCTACCTGGAGCCCTTTCACCCGAGCATCCCTAGTGTAGCAGCAGCCAAAACACCCACTTTGCAGGCATGTGTTTGTGCAACAATGAGTCTGGATCACTTTGGTAGGACCCCTGTGATACTCTGATATCACACAGAATTGCCTGAGAATCGGAAAGCCCAAGATCCAAGCTGTGGTTCAGAAACCAGCTCCCTGGGTAACCCTACACAAAAAATTCAAGCTCAGAATCACAGCTGCTCCCTTGGGACATAAAACATCCACATTCTAACATTTATCTTTAAACCCAACTCCAATCACATCTTGATTCTCTGCTCATTTGAGGCTAACCTGCCTAGGAAGATGCTGAGGTAGGCAGCTAGGGAGGACCAGCTCGGCTGCAAGGGCAAAGCCATCTGCAGACAGAGGAGTCAGGACCCACTCAGCTGCCACCACGGCTCTACCATGACTTGCTGCACATAATTTTCCTTTCCATGTACCCTTTTCTCTGCCTGTAAAATGAGGTGTCAAACACTTCCCCTGCTTATAGGAGCAGGAGGGATATATTATTGAATGTTTTTACATTTTAGCTGTACTGTAAAGAATGATATAGGCGCTACCTATAGATTAATGAGATAATGTCCACCGTCAGGGAAGAAGGGAAGTTATAATTTGAGACTACAATGAAGCCCTGGACCCATACAATTGAGGGTTTTCTCCTATTAAGTCTGCCCCAGAAGTAGCCAAGGCAATCCAGTTTCATAAGCTAGTAGCATTCTTTGAATGGTTTTCCTTGTATCTTACAATTATATTTAATAGAGGCTGCAGCAGGGAAATTGGAATAGAAGAGAACTTCAGCCAATATTTAGGACTTATCTGAGTGCCTAATGTTGCAGATCAGCTTACACTAGAGTTTGCAAAAGTGTCTTTACAAACTGTACTATAACTCCTCTCTCTCTTAAGAGATGCTGCACTTACAGTTCTCTCTTCTATCTCCAAGTCAGACACCCACAGAAAAACCAACCACAGTCCCAAAGTCAGCTACATGAGCAGCTTATGACTGTAACTGAGGGGTCAGCAGCCAACACTGAGATTAAACTTCCTGCTGGCTCCCCCCCACCCCCCTGCCAGTCTCTCTCACGTGAAGCATTTAAAGGCATTTAATGGAGGACTAGGTCCTCAGAAATACCCATTGCCCATGCCAAGCCCCAGAATATGTCTGTTGTGTCCTGCTGCTGCACATCAGAGAAGTAAGGTACTCGGCACAAAAGCACTAAATTAATTTAAAAACAAGATGCAGAATCAGTATATAAGTGCCAATATCTTACTGGCTTATCTTTTTAAATCTTTGTAAGGGACAAAATAATTCTAGACCCAACACCTACCTTTCTGCCAAGCCATACTCTCCCAGTCAGCTCTACAGAGGGCCACAGCAGGAAAAATAAGAATAGGTTCATTTAAATAAACCCCAGCTGTAGGAACTACCTCTGCTTGGTACTACTCCATGATTACACACTCTTCCTCCCAGGTACTAAGTAGTCCTAATGCAACTTGTTCCTCTAATGGGTTTCTGCAGCTGCCAGCAAGGGAAAGGTAGAGCACCTGGCACCACCAAACAGCTCAGCCCTGGCAAAAGGCAGAGTGAAATCACTCCTGGCACAGGTGAAAATCATTTCAAGTCACAGAGCACTGCCTGCAGCCTCTAAGGAAGCTTCTCTCTCTTCAAAGAGGGCTCACACAAGGAGACACAAAGCCTATTCTGTAGGTCTGGCTGAAAGGCAGCATTGTACGTGGAACATGGCACGCTCGGTGTAATGCAGCCGGGCAGCGGAGGTCTGGGCCCAATCCAGAACCCCTCCCTCGAGTCACTCACCCCAACGATACAAAGGTTCAGCCTCCACTATGAAAACACTCACAACAAAAAAGGCAACTGCTGGTCTTTCTGTAACAAATACACACATATGCACAGGACTGAGAACTGCTCTGTGCTGGCGTGGATTCTCCCTGGAAAGCTCAGCCTGCAACTATCGAGTAACCCAAACTACCATGCATCGACCCTGGCACCACCAAGACCTTGCGCTGTGCTAAGCAGTAGCACGAGCACATATTCCCAACACTATGAAGCTTATGGACTTGCACCTTATGCCATAACTAATGAACCACATTGTGTGCGGCCTGCCACAGCATATGCACAAGCTGCTGCCAGCCAAACCTGAAAGGGTTTTCTCAGTCTGGAGGCTCAGGTCCCTTCTGACGACCTCTACACCATGGTCAGAGTTTATTATGCAAGCTGACCTTTCACAAATAGCATCTTTTGCAGTCAGAGGACTCCAACACCTCTTGTCCAGAGGGGATCCATAGCACTGCCATGTCCCTCTAGCCCAAACCTGCCCCAACGCTTTGTATCCCCTGTGACATCATAGTCCAGGCAGGAACCTCCCTCCCTGTCCAGAGCTGCAGGATCAACAAGGGGCCAAGGGAGGATGCTCTGGGGGGTGTCAAAATTCCAGCCTTATCTACAGAGGCTGAGATCACGGGTAGAAAATTTTTCTGTGTTGTCTCAGCAAGCTTCCTGCTGGCACCCCTCTTCCTCTCCATGAAAGCACCTCTTTGTGAGCAGTTTTGGAGCCAGAGAAGAATGTTCACTGGTACAGACTAAACGTATCTACCATTTCTGAGACATCAGATCTGTAATAGTGCCTGTCCTTAGCATGACCCAGTTGTTCCTCAATCAGCTCTCTCCTGAGCAGGTCAGGGGATGCAGTCCCAGCTGCATGGAGGGATACTGGCACTTCTTTTGAAAACTGCTGGCACACAAAGCAGTCACTTGCTGCACCGCTGCTCACTGCTGCAAGCTGGTGGCCACATGCTTCAGTGTCTGTGAAGGAAGGATGCCTACTACTTAGGATCATAACCAGAGGTCTTCAAAGACTTAGGTTTGACTCCCCACTCAGCCATAGATACCTGGGAGCCTCAGGGCAGTATCAGGTTGAGCGTTCACATATTAAACATCTGCTCAGGAACCCCGGACACCCTCCACAGTTAACAGAGGAGACAGGCTCTGCAGCCAGTGAGTCATCTCCATCCCAGGATGGAGGTGGAAGATAGGGTGATTCATCTGACAGTCCCTGGCTGGAGAAAGGCTGCAGGGACCAGCTCTGATTCAGAGATGCTTTCAGATGGCTCAAGTCAGGCAAAAGGAAATTCTACCTTGTTTTTTTCTGGGCTTTGGTCCTCTGTAATATAGGATATTAGCTCTCTCCTAGCTTTAAGATCAATGTCTGAAAGGCTGAAGACACAAGAAAAGGAAGCACTTTGGTTATCTGCATAGTCATTAGACAAGGAGCAGGAGGCAGGGTATCTGATTATGCCTCAACCTGGTCACACAAACCAAATCAAGCAGCTTGTTTCTCTGCAGCTCAGCTTCCTCAGCAATAAAGTGGCATAAGCGTTTCATGGAGAATTTCCCATGGACACTTGGAAAGGCTTTGGGAGCACAGGAGAAAAGGCCACATTTATTCACAAAGCACATCCCCTGGAGGAGCCCAAAGCCCCTCTGTAGAGTTCTGCCCTGGTGATACAAGCGCAAAGTGAGGCCACTGCGAGGTAGACCCATGCTCCAGAAGAAGGTGAGAAACAGCCACGTCCCTCTCTAGAGGGAACTGTCACCCCTCATGCCCTAAGTTTCCTGTGTGAAAACAAAGCATTGACCTCCAGGGCTCCTGGGCATCTGTCACCATCAGTTTATTCTATAAGAAAGTGAAATTAATAAAAAATAACCTGCATCTGAAACAGTATTTAATCCTGCAAAGATTACGATTACATGATTTGAAAAGCAGAGGAGGATGTTAAGCTCCCAAAGCAGAGATCTCTACTTGGTTTATAGTCTTATTTTGCCCATAATCTATAGGCAACAGGACTTTGATGCTTCCAGAATGTTCTAAGGGCCCTTGCCAAGGCAGCTTTTAATCCAAAGCCTGATTTCCCAGCTGTGCTTTGACCTAAGGATACATCATTCATTAACCATCAGAAATGGGAAATTGAGAGGTTATAAAAGGTGAAGATCATCCCAAGTGGGGATGAAATGTTAGTATGTTACAGAATATTAGAATTCAAATTAATCCTAATACACTGGAAATGGACAACAAACAACAAACCCAAATAGGATGCAACGTGATTCAGCAAGGACCAGTGCAAAGGTCTAATCTACGCTAGACTCCCTCAAGTCAGTGATTGCAGGAGGTTCCTAAGAAAGATCATATCCTACATTGGCTGAATTGCCAGATTTTATCATCATCAACTACATAAATAGCTTCAGGTGACAAGTACTCCAGGCTGGTGCTTGCAGGAAGGGGGGTTGGAGCTGACTACAAGTTGAGGTGTGGAAAGCAGACTGTCAGAGCCATGTAAACGAGACAGCCAGCAGCATCTGGGCTCAGCCCCAGAAGTTCACCTCACAGAAGATGAGAATTAGAGCCATTCCCTTTGCAAACCTCTAACACTGTGCACTGGATCCTCAATGTGAAAAGCCACCAGGTGCCAGACAGAGCAGCCCTGGTTCAAGAGTTTGTTTGCACTTAACCAGCTTGTCTATCTGGGGTTCTACCATGCCCTTGAGTTTCCCTCCTGTGTAAGAAGCCAGGACAGATCAGGTACATGAAAAAAGCCAGAAAGCCTGATCACACGTGGCCTGCCTTGCAGCTAGCAGACTGCTCCCGTCAGATCTGCACAGCTGGCTGCTTCAGCCTGCCCCATCCCTGCAGCCCTATGAGTGCTAAGGGAGCAGCAGAGCTTCATGGAAAAGTCCAGACATCCTCCACTCAACAGGGTTAACAAGAGGTCCTCCAGGCTGTGTTAATAAGCCACGATTTTGCCTTGAAATTGGGAGTACCTTGGAACTGGACAAGGTGCTGCACACCACCTGCTCCAGCTCCACGTGACAGCCAGGTATTTGCTTAGAGAGAAACACAAGCAAACCCATGCTGGCAAGCTTTGTACTCTCTTAGAAATTCAAATAAGGTCATCTCCAGACAGAAAGAAGGAGAGCATGCAACAGTTCTGGGTAAAGCAACTGCTCTGGTGCCTACTCAGGCAGCCCCAGCAGCCCACAGTCAGCAGAGAGGAGGTGGCAAGGAGGAAGGAGCAAAGCCACAACACATCAGCAGGGTATCTAAGCAGCCTACTCTCCATATGCACTCACAGTTTATTGCCATACTGAGCACAAGATGAGCATTTTTAACACCATACCTTCTCCTTTTCTGACCCACTGTTCTCCACCCAGTGACACCTTTTGCAACAAAGCACACAGATTTAAAAAGAATATGCAACTTCTGGTCCTGAATGCTCCTGACCTAAGAAACCAGCGTGGTTTTTCACTCTGGTTATCATTTCTGCTGTGATTGATGCTGATGTGATTGAAGATGCTGATTTCTGCTGCTTTAACTCTCTGAAGAGTTAAAACCCCACACATACTAAGGTGTGCTAAAGAAGGCACAGTTCCCACATGTAGGGGCCTGGTGTCTGTCTGACAAGTTCAAAGACACCCCTGTGCCCTCTACATGTGCTGTGATTATACAAGGGAAGCTTTGAAGACAAGGCTACAAACTGTTTATGGCTCCTGTTCTATTCATGAGAAAGGTGAATTCCTATGCAGATGTCCAGCCTCACTGTGAAGTGTTCACAGAGTGGAAATTATCAGTAAGAACTTTTTTCTGTAGTCATGAGAACTCATACTACCTCATCAGACCATTCATAACAACACCAATAACAAAGAAATGCAATTGTTATATAATTCAAGGGTGACTTTTATATCTCTTACCTTCTCAGAGGCTACCACAGCTCTCTTCCAGCATCCCTGCCAGTATGCCCCAGTACAACTTCTGGCTATTCTAATTCATCCTAGCACATAACTCTCTGAAGAAATTGTTTCCTGTCTTGATGTTTTCTCTTGCATTCTCACAAGATTTGATGCTTTCTACTCTTCCTCCCCCAGAGCTGACCAGCTTTGGCCCAGAAGCACATGGAACCTGGTTCACGTCCTGTCTCCATCTTCCCCACCTTAAAAGCACATTGGGAGAGAGCTGCAGAAACGCTTAAAATAACTCCCGGGGTGTATGAGAAGGAAACACACTGAGTACACCAGTGAAGTCGCTTCCTTCGTTGCATCTCTGCTCCCTCCCTGAGTCCAGTGGCACTGTGGATTGTGCCGTGCACTGGATATGCACCCTCCTCTCCTGCCCTTCCAGGCCCAGCCCTTGCTCCTGCCTCTCCACATTCCTGTACTGGTCTTCCCCCATCAATCTCCACTGGTGTACACATTCTGCCAGCACAGCTTCTGTTTTCCCCATCTGCTGACCAATGCTCCTGTGTACACTTCCTCTGCAGGAAACGCTTCTCACCCCTGCTATGCTTCTCAGTAGCAGTCTGTCCATTGGATGGAGGGGGTCTGGACACAAAAATCTCTCTACAGGTCTAGTAACAAGGACACTATTTTTACTCAGGACTAAGGTCAGGTTTTGCTCGCCAGAGGCTGTGTGACTATGCCCTGGACTGACCTTCCAGCTCCTTGCTTCCCAGTGTCCACAGCCACTAACCCTTCTGTATTACAAACTCTGCCAATAGCAGCCCACAAACTGTCCGCCGAGGAACAGCCTATAAAAGGGTTTCATGCAGATGCCTGCCATAATAAGCACCCAGTACATTGACATGGGAGGCTTTTCTGGCTTATATCCATTCCCAGGGGCTCCCATACCTACATTCACTGCCCAAAGGACATAAAAGGCTCAGGAAGATCTGAATATTAACTTTTTACTATTCCCTCTCCACCACAGCTCAAGCACAGCGCTCTTACTTTTCCCACGATGATCTTAAAAAACTTAGCAAAGCCAAACATACACAAAAAAACCCCACAGCCACAGACATCCTTCTCCCCTCTCCCCACCACACCTACTGTCCAAAAAGCCTGACATATTTTAAAACATCAAGGCCTGATACTGATTTCCTAGAGAGCAGCTGGTCCATGAAGGAGCACACAGAGCAGAGAGCTCTGCCACAGAGGCAGGTTTAAAACCTCCACAGATGGATCAAACTCGCAAGGGCTGAGCTCATCCTTCCCAACATTAACTGCAGGAATCAGCTGTCGGATTATTTCACATCACTGTTGGGAGGTTTATCTGACAAAAACCCACTCTGGGAAATAAATCACAGCCTTGCACTGCAGCTGCCAAGCAGGGTAGGAGACACCACTCAAGGCACGGCATCCCCTGACAACCCGCAGCACTGACAGTCTTTCTGTGCTCAGATGTGGGACTCACCAACTGAAGCATCTCACTTGTCAGTACAGCAATTTGGGAAAGCGTTTACAGATGCAGATGTAGTTGAATGACAATTAACATCGAAGGGCAATTAGCTACAGTAATGTTAGTCCTTCAGGCTGCATAAGTCTGAACTGTTCAGTAAATACTCAACAGCTCTGAGAGTCATAACCTACCTGCTAAAAAAAAAATAAATTAAAAAGAGGCATTTGAAATCCCATGGTAGTATGTGGTGATTTTGATACAACTTGGGCACAACTCAAACTCAAATTTCTCAGTATTATGCCCAATTTGATAAAACATGCTCTCAAACACATGAAGGCAGGACACCAAAAGGGAAAAAAACCCTTCATGCAGCAGACAGGGCTGCAAGAGTACATAATAAAGGTCTGAATTTAAGGATTTCCTGGTGTTTCTAGCAAGTGACCTTAGATAAAAGCAATACTGCACACGTGAGTCCTTTTATCACTAGAACACTGAAAGTCAGTGAGGTCAAAAACCTTTCCCAAAGCAAACCACAGGACAAGGAGGATTACGGCATTTATAACTGGACTGGCAACAACATCAACTTTCAGTACTTCAAATTAAACTCCCTGCTGGCAATGAATTATGTTTCATCCTCATTCCTACTGATTTAAAAATAGATATATTGCTTTTAATTAAAAAAAATTAATTGTAAATCACATCCGATGGAAGCTGAACAATTAGGAGAGCAAAGCAGTTGTAGAGTGCCAGTGGCTGACACCCCCCAGTCACAGACCTGGGCAGGCTGGGAGCTCCCCACCAGCCGATTTGGTGGGCAACACTTGCTCTTCTGCAGCCCAGAGCTGTACCTTTCCTGCAGGCAAAAAAAAGCCTCCAGCCTCCTTAACTCACAGCTTTTCATCAACCTTAAACTTACTCGAACAAACCCCTGCCACCTCCCATGGTCTATCACGTGCAAGTCCTTTGTCCTGACTTGTAACGCGCCAAGATCTGTTATTCTTCTCAGCAACTTTTATTTGTACATGTCCAGGCACTTACAACTCAGCCACTGAGTCATTCAACAGCAGCTCTCAGCAGTAATTGCTGAGGGCATCTTGTCCTTGTTTCCTTTGTTTATTCTGTCCATTATATAAAGCTATAAGGCAATCCCCATTTTCCTTGATAACATCAAAAACCAAAGCAAACTTGCACCCAGGGGCTGCTCTTGAGGATCAGGAGTCCAACTTGCTTCCCAAGTACGTGTGCTCAGAGTTCCTCTGCCATCACTGCCTCAGCCTGCAAAGGGATGTGACTCCAGATGTGCTGAGCATCAAGGACCTTCTGTGTCCCCAGCAGCTGCTTTCGGTTTAGCCCTGCAAGTCTTTGGGGAAAGCTGCTGGGTGCTGAGCTCTTCCCAAAAGGAGCTGGTTCCTCTGCAGATCATCCCTCGGCAAGCACTCTCTCCCCAGGGAACCAGAGCCCAAGCTCCATTATTCCCTCGATCCCTAAAATAGTAATACTCCCACACCAGGAAATTATGGACTTTCTTGAGCATTACCATGACCTTTTTAATTTCCATTATGCCTTTAGCTGTCTCCTACCCCTACACTCCTTCTCTAAACAAATCTCAGAGCTGCACAAAGTGTTTCCTGTAAATAATATTCATCTGGCATGGTCAAAGGAAAAAAAAAAAGGAAAAGAAAAAACCCTTTTGCTGCTAGTTCCAGCTTGCAATTGTCCCTCCAGTTAAAATTCAATCTGCTTGACCTGGGAGCCTTGAAGGCAGCATGGTGTTTAAGGGAAACGGAGGGGACAGTTACACACTCTGAGCATCAGATTTGAGCCTGCCCTACCTGAAATTAAAAGTTCAGGCCATGGAGGTACCTTATATTGTGCTTCAGACTGCTGTAGTGCAATGATCAATGTTAAAGCTTGAGTAAGAACTTCACAACGAACCCCTTTCTGCCTGGCACAGCCAGCTTTTTTCACAAATGCAGCAGCACTGAACAAAAATTTTCCTTTCCCATCCTCCTGGTGCCATCCCACACTGATGCTGGCCTCTGCTCTAGAGATGTCTGAATCCCTGCAAGAGGCTATATTGTGTACATGACAATGGAAGTTCTCTTACAAGCACAAAGCCAGGATTCCCTTTCAGGCTTCTACAGTGATGTACCAAGTGCCCTATCTCACAGCAGCTGCAAGAAAGGCCTTTGCAAGCCTGCACTATCACCTGAGCAATGAGTTACACAGAAGGAAGCAGCTTCCCAGGCAGCCGTGAACCCCCTCTCTTAAACATAAACCCTTTAAAGGGTGCTTTGAGCCATCCTTGTCACTGGTAAGTCATTGCAGGCCAGTGTGGGAGCAGGCTGACTCACCAGTGACTGTGCTGCTTCTCTCCCACTGCACAACTGTTTCCAGCATGCATTTTCCACAGGGAATGAGGGCTGCACAGCCAGGGCTGCATGAACATGGCTGCTCTTCCTGAGGACACTGGGACCAGGCAGGAAGAGAAACTCCCTGGTGTGTTGTTAAACACACTGGCATGGCCAGTTAGCATCACCCCAAGGGACAGGTGATCCCTTCCTCTCCTGTGTGGCACCAGAAAGCTTACAAAAAGCAAGCAGAGGCTTCGCACATCTACCCGACTGGTTAAATCTTCACAAATTGCTGCGATACAAAGTCCTCTCCTCTTCCACAGACTTTGCCCTGGATTTGGATCCCACCTTATGCTGCAAAACCTAAGACATTTCTTGTCTAAGAGGGTACAGGTTAGCCTCACACAAAAAGCTCCACTCACTATTTGGTAACCAGCAGCACTGCTTTTGGGAGACATCTCCCTGCAGGCAAGGAGTTACTCTCTGTAGTGACATCTCCCTGTTCCACATGGCACCACTTCTCCTTCCTCACCCTAGCTGGGCATGGGAAGATGATAGGTGTTTTGGGGAAGCAGATAATCACCCCATTGAACCCCACATGGCTTTTTTGTTATTTTCTGCATATGACTGCCTGTTACGGTTTCTTATTTGGCTTTCTCAACAGGCTGAATTCCCTTGCTTCTACAAACTATTTCCTAACAGATGTTGGGAAGTTTGGCTACCTGAAGCAAAGCCCTACCACTGCCCACTCACGCCAGCCAAAAATGGCAACAGTGGAGCACCCAACCAAACCCATCACACTGATCCTGCCACCCCAGCACAGCATGGCACTGCTATAGGAGAACTTTTTCATAACAAGATTACATCAATCATCATGAGCCATCAGAAACATGTGACAGCAGATTGTGTTGACATTTATGGCAATATATTCTGTCATCATGCGAGTAAAATATAACAATTGTGCTTTTTGACTGGACACCTCATGGTCCCACCTCATTTTTTGCAGCAAGGAAGCGCAGAGGTAAGTTAGCCAGGACTGATGCCAGCTGCCATCAACAGCTCTTGATATCTGCTAAGCCAGAAACAGACTCTGAGGCCCTGAAGGCAGCTGAGAACGGTCTGTCCGAGGATCAGGGTACTTTCACCAGAGACCCCAACAATTTGTAGCACTCTAGGAAAATTACAGCCTTTGCTACCTACCACAAGAGAGGACATGCACATTAGAAATTCAGTTCTCTAAAGCATACACCTTTTTCATTTTAAAAGTAATCGAAAGAATTGTTAAAGGTCTTCAGCTGTTGGCCACACAGTGCAGACCCAGGCAATGCTGCCTCCTGGCCACAGCGTTGGCTTGGGAGCACATTCTACAGCACTGCCCTGCTCACACAGCCTTTGCCTCTGCAGCCCATCATAGACCAGTCATCAAGAAACTTGGAGGTGTGGGGACAGAAGGCCATGCATATTTTGACTCTGCATTCTCACAGTGCTTAGGGCAATGGTACCCATTCCCTCTGGGCATCTTTAAATGTTGCTATAGCTCAAACAACAAACTGGGGTGAGCAGCCAGTGGGAGCATCAAAGTCCACGTCCAACCATGCATGCAGAGATGAAGTGATGCAGATAGAGATGGAGCAAGGAACAAACAGCATGATGCGATAGATGGAGTGGTAAAAAAAATAAATAATGGGGCTTGGGGAAGAAAACCCACCTGGCAGAACGTGTGAATGTGCAGAGGCACCATGGCTGCTGATCACTGGAAAGCATGAGTGTGAGGTGCAGACTAGTCAGAGATGCAGTTTTCTGAAACAGTGAGCAGGTGTTCAGCATGCAGGAACAGCATCATGTTTGTTTTCTCTTTTCTTTGGGGGTTTAAAGCCAGGAGAGGGGGCCATGGACATTTGGTATCAACCAGCTTTCACTTGGTCTGGATGATGCAGATCATTCACACAGCTGGTCAAGCCAACCTGCAGAGCTTTCAACATCCTGAAAATAAGACCCAAAGCCTTTTGTCTGCGCACCAGCCTCCTGCTATTCTTGGATTATCAAGAAACAAGTTCATTTTGTAGTCCTTGTTATTTTCCTTCCTGCTATTTCAATAACACAAGGTATCACAATGCAACACAAAACCAGGTTTTGCAAAACTTCCACAGCCTCAGGCAAGGGACCAGTGTCCCTGGAGCAGTTCACCCCATGCGGGCACTGCCAGCACCACCACTCCTCCTCTTCCCTCTACTCCTGGGCTCCAAAACTCCCTCCTAACCCTTTTCCTTCCCCTTCACATCCCCTACACTTGCATTGACTTTACAAATGCTTTGGCTCTGCTCTGCCACCAATGGGAAAGGAAAGAAGCCCAGGCCAGGCTTCACTGTTCTGCTTAAGTACAGAAACCTGGAAGAGGAAGAAGGCAGGGATGTGGCAGCAAAAGACCTAAAATGGCATCCTCTGAGCAAGGTAAGCAATAGTGGTCAATTGTAAGCAACACAACAACCCAGCACAGAAACATGTGCCCTTAATAAAAGCAGAGAGACACACCTCAATAACCAGCATGCTGAGATCTGCAGGGAGCTGCTCCACCACCTCCGTGGCTGCAGTGGCAGATCTCTCCCACCAAGCTGTGAAGACACAGGATGAAGCAGAAACCCTGGCATTTTTTCTGCTTCTGCTATTTTGCAGAAGCCTTTCTTCTGCAAAGGCCGACACATTTACTTACTACACCATCTGTTTGCACAAGCACCACACAGCCATGCCAGTGGCTGTTGTGCCTTTTCATTAACCAGTTTGTTACCAGCTGCAAAACTACAAAACTGCAAGGTGCTTTGCTCTTGATCCACAGCAGCTAAACAACTTATTTGCAACAGAGACAACATGGACATGCTTTGGCGCATCAGGCGCAAGCAGGGCTGTTTCACATAGAGATAGCGAGTGGAAATGGGGTGACAGGATAGTTCATTCATCTGAGCTGGTGGAGGTACTGCTTGCACTGAATTCAGGTTCTGAGCAATAGCTTTGAACAGCCACAGACTGAGGATCCAGCTTCTTGTGGGTGATTGCAAATCCTCAGTACAATCCTCTTTTTTTTTTTTATGATAGCTTGTTGGCCCAGCAATACAAGTTTTGAGGAGTAAGAGCTAGCTGTGAGTGTGAGCTGAAAAAAATGGCTTTTTTATTTTTATGTATTTCAAAACAAACTGTTTTGAATTTCTGTTCAAAATGACAATCTAAAATTAAATTAATGTTTTTGTTGGATCCAAGCGATATTTTTTCCTTGATACCGCAGTTTGCCCAGTGAACTAAAAAAAAAAAATTAAAAAAAAAATCAGTCTGAACAACTCTGTTCATTTTTCCATGGCTTAGACCAACACAAAACCAGTTAGCTGACAGGAGACAGGGTCTGGTTCAGGAGAGAACAATGAGGCTCTGCAAACACCAGGTCATGTCTGCCCCACCCAGCAACTTTTATGACAGTGACAGTAAAAGCCATCGAAGGAACCACACTGGGCCCCTCTCACACAGTATCAGACTGAAAAAGACTCAGTCTCAGTTTTTTCAGACCATCTCAGAAGACTGGCTGCAGCCAGAGGTGTACCGAGGCCCCCACAACAGGCAGCACCGGTCCAGCCTCAGCCCTTCGTGTTTATTTAGGGGTGGCCCAAGTCCACCCACTGCTTCTTCACTGCGCTTTGACAAACTCCTTCATTTACTGCCAGATGAGCGCTTGCTGCAGTGCATGTCCCTGTGCTATCACAGCTACACACTGCAGCTCTTGCTCACTCCCAGCAAGACCTCCCTTGCTTTTCTTCTTCACTGGTTGCACATACCAGAGCACAAACAGGGAACCCTTTGGCAGGGTGCAATCCCAACTTGCCCCCCTAACACCTGTAAGTGCTGCTGCCTTGAACCAGAGCTGCAGGCGTTCAGCATCTGCAGGATACCGTATGGTTCAAGGCAACAAGATGGGTATGGGGCAGGAGGGGATCCTGGGACGCTATAAACCAACCCCTCAGAGGACAGAGCTCTTTCCCCAAAGCTTCCCAGTCTAGATAATGCCAACAACTCCAATTTGACTTATATTCTATTGCCAGTGTTTTATAGGGAATCATTTGGCGAATCATGATATGGGAAAAAATTGTTCCCAAATCCTAATGTGAGGATCATATCACAGTTCTCTCTGTTACTTCTGCAGTTTTCCCTATAGATTTGGCTCTTTATGAGGAGTTATTTCTCCCTAAGTGCCTAAGCAATAAATTAGGAGTCCACAGTTTATGTAAGGGTGGGTCACACATAACCACTATGGATAATTCTGGAGGTACTGTAATGAGGGCAATCCTTATTTCAGTGCATGCCAACATCTTATATAAACCTGAAACTGCAAACGTTTCTTGGCCAAAACAATTTGCAGCATCCTTGAAAATACCTATAGATTGTCATGTCAATCCTATCTGTTGCTTCTTTGGCGATGCAACTGTGCTTGAGTAATGAAAAGTAAGTATTGAAAAATCCTTAAAAATATAGTATTCCAGGACAAGTAAAACACCTCAGAAAAAACTCTCCTTGCCTTAAGCATCTGAAATAATAGACATCCCTAAAGCAAACATGTAAAGGCTGGCTTCAATAGCGATTATTGCTCATTTTTAACTTGCTGTGTAATATCCCCTTTTCACCCTCTCCCCTCCTCCTACTGCTGCTGCTGGGAAGTTCCAGGGAAAAAAAAGCATTACCGGGCTGAGCCACACGTGCCCACAGCTATGGCACAAAGGTCTGAGCCTCTCTCTGCTGGTAAGAGGTAAAGCATCCAAAGGCAGACTCTTTATTCCAACCGCACCTATGTGGCATGTGCTCAAAAGTCATAGCAGATGGGTTACGATTTCCCCTGAAGTACTTTAGAAAAGTTAAATCTTGCCTGGGGTGGGGACTACAGCAGCATTGCTGTGTTCACAGAGGAGAATGGAGCTGGAGCTTCAGCCCTGTGAAGTCAAGTGAGACCCTCCAGCTGGGTTCAGTGGGACCCAGTCCACAGAACAGATCCAGAATATACTGGAGAGGAGCAAACAAGGCCAACATGGGAAGCTCCCTAACCTCAAAAAGTGTTTAAAAGATGGTTATTGTTTCCTTTTGTCATAATTTTCAAGAGTTTCTCAGCCAGGCACTGTGCCTTTCCAGCCTGTCAGAGGTTGTCAGCAACATGCTTGGGAAGCACAGTCTTTGTAGCTGAGAAGTCACTTTGTCACCTCACCAGTTTCTCTGGAAGTAGAAAGCTCAGAGGCTCTGCAGCACTCTCTACATCTTACTCATGCCCTGGAGAAGCAATTTGGATTGCCAGTGAAATTCCCCAAAGCAAGTTGCTATCACTCTTCCCTGATTTGTAAAACCATCAGATTTATGGGACAAGGAGGGCTGGCTCTGCCCCTCACAGAGATGGCAGCTCTCCAAAGGCAGTCTCCAGCGCAGTAGAGGTGATTCATCGAGTGCCTTTCTGCCCGATGAATCAGCGAGAGGCAAGGCTGGCCCCAGCACAGCCCAGCCACGAGCTGCAATGCTGAAAGGAAAGTCTTTGCAACGTGCAAATGAGAGCTGCTCAGAAGAGCTGCCTGTGCTTTTTGTAAGATAGTGGTGGTCATAGTGCAATTATGCTGTTACTTCAATGTAGTGCATCCTGGCTAGCGTAATTCTTGTTCTTTTTCCTTAAATAGCTGCAATCCTACCAAAGGAAATCTCAAAGCAAACAGAGTGTTTCCAAAATACAACTGCAGTCCCTTTTGAATTAACAGTACTAAGCAGATGTCAACTGACCTCATTGCAACATCAACTGAAGGTGGATTTGGACACTGCCCAGAGACACATCTGTTGTGTCAGGGGCTTTGCAGTGCCACAGCTCCACTCCAGCACAATCAACCCAAAGCAAGCAAAGCAATTATGGACCACTTGGCCTCGTCTGCAAAAAGTCATAATATCAGGTCACACAATATTGACAGCTTTTTCTTATGACAGCCAGTTATCTCCAGACCTGCTCTTGCACTGCTCCTGTCTGCTCCAGGGCTGCTTTAGCCACCGCCTGCACCTCAGGAGGCCTGTACAAATAACACGTTTCCCTACGCACAAAGCACAACCATTAATACCCACTTTAATCCATTACAACGTACTAATAATCACACTTATGCTTTCTCAGGTTCCTGGCATACAGGCCCTAATAAAACCTCCCTGGCGGTCCATTTAGCAACACTAATGAGAGAGGAGAAATGTGCAAGACAGAAACATTACAGATTAATTTTAACAATAAACAGGCAGCAGCATCACATGGAATTTTCCGAGTGAAGACAAACCCCCAACTCCTGTGGCTTATGAGCTGAGTCCAGTTGGCCATGATGGGGCTTGAGTGACTCACATCATGGCACCTATCCCAGCACCCCTGCAATGTGGCCAGACCCGTGACTCAGGACATTAGGAGGAAGCCAGCACAATGACACCACATCCCCATAGTGGCCAGAGCAAAGCCAGGGCAGAACTGGGTTTACAAAGCACAGGGGCATGGGCTGGTAGCTGGAGCCAAGCAGAAGTCAGCTAGAGAGCAAAGTCTGGAGGAGCTGCCAGAGGCATCTGAACTTTACAGAGCAATGGACCTTTTGTAGGAGACTCATCTGCTCTGTAGTGTGCCAGCCACTTCTTGGGACCGCTGGCAGGATTTCACAGAAAGCTCAAAGAATTGACATCAGTCACGGTTGCTTACTCCTGTATTAGATGGGGAAGAAGGAGCCTGTGTGAGTCTGTGAGAGCGGAGGGTGCAAACCCCTCATCCCATGAGGCAAAACCAGAACAGCCAGGATGGGGAGCAGGGAGAGTCCCATAGCATGAGGGGATACTGGCTCTTCCATCCCTGATTTGGAAACCCCTCCAGCCCCGAAGGCAGGTGGTGTCACACACAATGCCACTGTCCTGTTCTAATTTCAAGCTGCTTCCCGGCACTGCAGCTCACCCCATGCTGGCACAGGTGCCTTCTCAATAAGAAGCTCCATGCCACCAGTGCCGAGTTCTGCCTGAACAAGCTGAATCCCTGGATTTGTTTTTCTTTTTAAGCCTTTCCCACTAACCAACAGGGTTTGTTTATACACAGTGAAACAGCTGCTCACTCTGCTGCAGAGCCACTTGGAGGGAGAAGGGCTCATGCAAGTTGTACTTTTGGGGTCTTTTAACCATTTTCATTTCCCAGTACAGACACAAAGGGAGAGAGGCGAGAGGAGAGAGAGGCAGCGGGGCGGCCGCTCGCTCACCTGAATACGAAGATTTCTTCATGCCGTCGCTTCAAGCTGTGACATAGGAGCGGGAGCGAGGCCGGCTGGGCGAGGCGTTGGGGTGAGTGGTCCCTGGGGTGCCGCGGGCACGATCCTTTTGTTGGCGCTGGCAGGGATGGGGAGGGGATGTGCCCTCCACCACTGCATCCACGTGTGGCTCCAGCCCAGGGGCAGCCCAGCGCTCCAATTAATTAGCACACACCTTTCCTAATCTCACACACAGTTATGGGCTGTTCCAACTCTCCTGGCACTGGCAGGGGTAGAGCAGGGCTCAGCCTGCCCGACGGCCGCACGTTATCCCCTCGGAAAACAAATGATCCCCAGGGATTACTCCTGCCAACTCCCAGCCCTGGAAATCCCAGTGTATTTAGCTGGTGCAGCAAAGGGAAGGGAGGGAATTTCATGCCTCCAGCCCGGTACACCCCACAGCTTTGATTCAGTCCTTTGCTGCTGCAGCCTCTCAGGTCAGCCCCGCTCTCAAGTCAGGCAGTTTCTAGTTCAAAGTGCATTACCAGCCTGTCAGCACCCTGCATGTAAACACCTCTTTTCAAACCCACACTTAAAGGACTCATTCAAGGCTGTAAGCTGAGCAAAATGCTTATGCAGGCTTACGACACAGGGAGAGGTACATGTGAGTGGTTACTCACAGCTCAGGGGGATGCAGAGAGCCACCTACCCCATAACCAGCTCCCCAGAACACTGGGATGTGGCATCTCCCCCAGGTTACTGGAGAAGAGGAGGCTCCATTTTGCTACTCCTATGTGCCTCAGCCTGCGGGTCTGCCAGAAGAGCAGACATGCTCCCGATGACTCCCTTGTGAAACACACACTGGACAATTAGTTACATAAATCCAATAAGCTGGGGGCATTATGAACACAGACAGGAAGAAAGAGCAAATGAAGACTAGCTATGACTAAAGGCACAGTGAAGTGCAGGAGTCTGAACTGTTGGAGGAAGGACTGGGCTGATCACTGGAAAGATTTCCACAGCCTGCTCGGGTGAGTCACCCATGTGAAGGTTCAGAGCACAAGTCCCATCCACATGAAAAAATTCCATCAGCTCAAAGGCAGGATTTCAGTAGGAAGGGCTTTCTGTTTGGTTTTAGACTTTTCCACAGTAGGAAAAAAACTGTTCTACCCCCTAACCCTGGCATTGCACAGGGACAGAGGAAGAGAGTAGATAAACTGGATTAAGATGGTACAGTCCCATCGGTATTTGTTACCATTTCTCAGCCATAGATTATCACCTCTGTAACAGATATGAAAAGAAGGATTGTCTGATCCTCTCTCAGGCTTTAGTGCAAAACTTGAAGAGCTAGCTGAAGACGCTGGGGATTTGGTGCTAAGCAGCCAGACTTGGCACTGGAACAGCTCAAGAGCACTCGCACATTCCCAGGTTCGTAGAAGCAACAACTCTACCCACTGCTGCATGACTACGCTGCATTACTGTTACACTATGTCCCCAGCAGGGAGATGTTAGCAAAAAAACTCCATCATCAAGGAAACTTTTGAACCACCAAAGCTTTGTTCCTTAAGTAAACACATATCTAAGCCCATAGTAACAATATATTACTCTTTCCACTGGTGCTTTTGAAATCATTAGTCACAGTTTATGGAGGTGAAACAATAGTACAATGACTTGCCCCACCTTGTACACCAAGTAAGTGCAAAGTCAGGAGCAGAACCCACTCCTGAATGCTAATTCACCCGCTCTGCTCTTGCCTGCATCTCTGATAGGCACGACTACTTTTAATACTCAACACTCACAGGGATACACATTACAGAAGATCGAAAGGCAACTTTCTGTTCTTCTGGCATATGGGTATATGTGCACATGTGCCTGATTAATGTGTGATTACAAGTGCACATGTGTGCGATTAAGTGTATGGTTCCGCATGTGAGCATGATTATGCATGTAGAGTGTGCCTGCTCCTTGCAGGGCTGCTGGTGAGCAGCATTTTCAGAGCCATGGCTGGGGTACAGCCATCTGATTAGCTTGACTGCACAAATACAAACAGCAAATTGTGGAGCCGGCTTTCTACCGCAGGGCCAAACAAACATGATGAGAAAGAAAATGGCTGAAGGGATTTTTTTCTGAAATACTGTCTGACAAAGAATCCTTTTCTTTGGCTGCCTGGCCTCAGAATTACTAAGAGAATCAGTCACTTGGCTCAGAAGGGCAGGTTAATGTTTAATACAATGCAGAGACCACAGGCCTCAAATAGGTAAGTCATTTATAGCTTTTCTTCCTCTTTCATAAGATTAGTGAGGAAATTTATTGTTCCTGAAAGCGAGGGATTCAGACTGCTGGCTCAGCCCAGCCACAGCACAGGCAGGCACCATGTGAGCCTCATGCATCCAGCCCTGCCCAAACAGCTCAGATCTGGCCTGGCGTATGCACCCGTCCTGTGCCAGCCCTGGACATCCCCTCTGCCAAATGCATCCAACCCTGGCACGGTGCTGGCAGAGGTGCAGAGCTGGCCTCTTTTCAGAGGGGCTGTGTCAGCCTTACTTGTTTTGGTCTCGTGATGTCTAGCTCCACACACAGCAGTGATCTTTTTCAAGGGATGAGCATGGGCAGGCTCCTCTGAGCCCCGTGGCACCTGCACCCACCAAGGCTGCAGATGCTGCACCTCCTGCAGCAGCTGCTGAGCCTGACCCAGCTGTGATGCCCTCTGCAGCTGGTTCTTCATGGCTTAGTCTGCAACATGTGCGTTAGAGTTTCACTGCAGACATGAAAGGCATTTTCTGCAAGTGGTACGTGCTGTCTTTCCTCCAGGCAAGTACGTTCCCTAGCATGTGGGGGTCCTGCACCGAGATACACAATCTCCCAACCTAAACATAATAAAGTGATCAGAGGAGTGAGAGACAAGCACCACCAGTATGTATAGTGGGGCTGGGGCAGGGAGCCAGAGGGCCAGGAAAGGGTCAAGGTGAGGGAGAGACTGACAGAGGCTACAGCATCAAGTAGTGTATACTGTAGTGAGGAGAAAAGTACAGAAATAAGGTGTGAGCCTCTGGGGAAAAAACTACAATCTCATGGACTAGCATGAAGCTAGACATTAGAGTGTGCTGAACTGTGTAGCTGCATCTCTCCATCTGACTCATTCAACCTCTCAGACCAGGTTTCTCATCTTGCAAAAGGGGAGGAAGGTTGAATTTTCCTAGGGAGAGGTGTGGGGAAGGCTGTGAGTTACTCGGCGCTGCCCTGGGGCTTGAAGACATTGCCTGGTAAGCAATAGTTGCTGTTATGGGAGAGAGTAGAGGTCCCCAGGTGACCAGGAATAAGGATAAGCATGAATTTACACTGCAAAGACTTGCCAGTGAGCAGCAGAACAGGCCTGAGCCTCCTGTTCAGGGAACAGTATCTCTGACTGATTTAGAGGTAGGAAGTCAGGTGTCAGGACTATAAACCACCCACATCTCCCTCTCCAGCTCTGTTTGGTTTACATATGATCCTCCAAGCTCCTTTTTCCTGACCAATTGCTCTTTTGTGGCTGCAAAGCTGGAGAGAGGATGCAGAGTTTTCCACCCTTCTCTGCACCAGCAATCCATCCTGCCCAGCATGGGGAGGCAGCTGCCAAACCAGGCATGGGGCAAGTGGTGGCACTGCAACCTGGCCAGTGCAAAAGCCCAGCAAAACTCAGCTCGGAGAGCCCCTGGATTCAAGGGAAAGGAAGCAGGAGAGGAAGGAGACCACACAGATGAGACCTTGTGGCTTTTGGCCAAGAAAGGCCTACCCTCACTGCCCAGAGCCTGCAATTGCCTTGGTGGGCATGAAGCGTGGCTTTTGGCACTGCTGCATGTGCAACGGAGTCTGACTCACCCTGCGTACTTTGGTAAGTCCAACAGCTCGGGTGCACTAGCTCAGCAGCAAAGGGCCAGGTAGTTCAGTCAGCCCACTGAACCCATTCACTGCAGCTGGAAGAGCTCTGTGCCAGTGGTCTGACTGCTGGCAGCCCATCTCAAGGCAAAGCTCAATTCATGCTCTGTGCCCTTCACAGTGTACAATTCCTGTTGTTTGTGCCCAGGACAGCAAGATGCTTGTGAGAAAGGAGAAGAGCCAGTCAACCAGCACTGGACACCTGTGGCAATGGCAGAAGCTGCTCTCCTTTCTGCCACCTTCTTGAGGAAATTAAAATATTACGGCACCTCTGATCATTCTCTCATTCCCCTGCAGCCCTAACAGAGCTTGCTCAACACAATGCACTGGTTGTGCCACAGTTAGTTAATCCTTACAATGCCCTGGTTACTTAAGTTCATCACTATCCTCAGTTAGTTTTAAAAAAAGTAAACACGGAATTTTATTTTTCATGGCTTTGAGAAAGGGTTGCCCAAGCTGCGATTAAAAATCAGGCCTGTCTAACTTGTTGCTACCTAACTTCACAGCTGCAGAAACGTTGGGTCTGCCAGCTCTGAGCTTGATGGAATCTGCCTTATAAAAACATACCTGCCTCAATCTTGGAGAGGGAGATAGAAATCAGTTTGACAATCAAAGTTTCTGATAGCATTCCCAGGTAACACAGGCTTTGCAGAGAACAGCATGCAGAGGTCTGGAGGACTGATCTGCAGTAACCTGGAACTGCTTTCCCCAGCACTTGGGGATAATTTAGCAGAATTCACATCCAAGGAGCCTCCAAGCACTGACTACACCAGCAGGCACATATAAATCCTGCAGCTGCTCTGATGCAGCAGCCTGGCTCTCAAGCTCGCAATGAGGAAATAAGGGATAGGTTTATGAAATGCATTTGGTATGACCTGTTATTCATGAGCCACAAAACCACTGAATCATGGAGATGGGGCAGTCAGATGTGCATGAAAGGAGTGTGGGTCCACATAGATGGAGAATCTCCTACTTGAAATTATGGCTCAGATCTAGTTAAATCCATGCAACTTAACAAGTGAACAAGACCCATTTACCTGTCCTCAGTGTTACCAGGGACACCATTTTCACCAATGAGTCCTTGTTTACCAAAATGCACATGCAAGCCTCTTTGCCAAACCCAGGAAGACTAAACACAAAGAACAGCAGTGACATAAGCCATCACCACAGCTAAGATTTGCCATACTCCGGTTCTGAACCACTTTCTTCTTGCCTGTGGCCAGGATTTAATGCAGCACTCTCCTTCCCTGCTCCACAGTAGGAAAACACAGATGGTCAGCCTCTCAGCATCAATTCACAATGCTCAGATACAGGAGGCAAGGCAGCTGTGTTGATCTAAAGTATCATACATTAGCTCTCTGCTTTTTCTGGGGACTGATTAACTTGGTTAGGACACAGCACAGCTAGCAACATCCAGACTCTCTCTGTGGTCTTAAGTATATATGGTTAAGAAGTAAATAATTTAGCAGTGCATTTCCTAACTCCTTTCCCTGTGAGTCCATCTGACAATGAAGCACCAAAACCCCACAGCATTACAGTATCATCATACATGGTCTGATGTTCATGTTGCTCTCTTCTTTGGGCTGATGGTTATGGTGAGGAAGCAAATAACTTAATGAAGCAATTACTCATATCAAATCAGCAGGTTTTGTTCTTTTCTTCTGCCTTAATTATGAGGAACCAGGAAGAATGTCCAATTACTCAAGGCAGAGCTACATGACCAAACAAGATAACATCTGCTCAACCACAAGGCACATGGGATGGCCATTTTCATAGAACAGCCTCTCCCATGGTTAAGGAAGGGAATACTTCAACATGAAATTAAAGTTGAAGAGTATGTGAACAGACCATAAAATAAAAATTAAAGGCAGTAGTCAATGCCCATTCAATAGAAGGAAAATCCCTGAATGTAAGGGAAGTCAGGGAAAGGTCATAACTGTTTTCCATTTTGAATAGCCCCAGTCTCTGAAAACAAAACTCTTCCAGGTGCTTCAAGAGCTGACCCACATGAATACCCCCCCTTAAGAATCATTGTAAAATCCTTGGGCTGCTTTCAGAAATGCCAGATGAGCACTTCTGAAAGTAGCTGCAAGTTTGAAAAACAGAAACAGGTCAAAGTCAAACTCTCAAACCCCTCAAAGCTTAATCCATTTTTTACAAATATACAACCCTCTTTTATGGCTTTTATGGTCTGAGTTTTAGTTGAAACTACAGGAATGAAGCAACAGCCATAGCTTTGAGTCAGTCGTGTCCTTCCAGAGTGGTACAGAATGGATCTGGATCTTACTTGCCACCAGGTGAGAATATAAATGGTTTTTTATCCAAGCATCATACATAACACAGGGCAGGGGCTTACCCCAGTGCCTGCCCTTGGTCAAGCTGGATTATTAGGTACATTTTCACAAGTGCAATTTAGAGAAGCGAACATACATCCCTGGGGAGAGAGAAAAGGTGGAACGGAGGCAGGGTGCTGGAGCTCTGAGAAAACAGGCTTACTGGTCCTGCTGCACTGGAAGGAGGCACAGAAAGCATGGGACTAAATTGCTGCAGGGGAGAGGGACCGCACACCACCTATTCCAACCACTCCTCAGCAGCAGCCACCAGTCTGGCTGCAGACTTGAACATGTGCCAAGCAAACAGCCAGGCACAATTGTTTTGCTGCTGTTGTAACTGCTTATGTTTAGAGACATCCATGGGTACTTGGGGAACAGTACATTCATGCTTAAAGCTACGCTTAACTGTCTGCCTGCCATGCTTTCTAAATCCATCCCTGAATGTAACCCCCAGTTCTGCAAGTGTAATTCAGAGTATACTCTTAAATGCATGAACTTATATGTTTGCTTCCCATGTTCACAAGCGGGCAAAAGGCACGAGGTGCCTCTTTTCCCTGACAGCTCTTAATGGAAAGGCAGACCCAGATGCAGAAGGGGCTCTGCCTGTCACTTGGACGGAAGACACTGGACTGGAGCCATGAGGCCTGCTAGAACTGGAAAAGGGGAGCAAGGAACTGGAAAAGAGAATCAACAACAATAAAAGAGCCCACAGAAAATGCGGATAAAGGAAAACCACAGAAGGATCAACAAGAGTCTGCCTATAATCACTACCAAAGCAATTACAGAATCAGGGAAGATTTATAACAGACTGAAGAGCTGATACTTGGCATGTGAAATGGAAAAGCTGTAAGGAGGGAATTCTGTATGCTGGCACCAGGCTCAGGAGCCGCAAGTGGTGCAGCCTCAGCAGTTCTGTCCTATGCAGAGCAAACTGAGCAGCATTTGGATGTCTTTTCTTATACCTCTCAGCTTCCAGCTATAATTTGGCCCAGCCATCGATTCCAAGTTTTAAAAACCAAAACAAACAAAATTTATTTATGCAGAATGTTGAAAAAATATGAGGAGTGATTAATAATAGCCACTGTTTCCTTAATGCTATAACACAGCCCAGCTTCTAGCCAGCACTGGCAGCTCTTCTGGGAGGAAATTACTATTATCCAGCTTTACAGGTGGGGAAACAGACACAAAAGGGCTACAGAAAGCAGCTGGTTTAACCCAGATCTAGAGTTATATTCCTGGACTATTATTATACATATAACTCTCAGTATTCCTGGAAACTGGTGCAGGTTTATCTGTGATATACTGTCAGCCAGCATTAGCCATCATTTATGTCTCTGCCTTGCTTGCTAAGGCCGTAATTCCACTGTTATTTTCCTTTTCTTGTACTGACACAGCTTCGTTTCTCATTGTTCTTTATCTTCCATCTATATCATTTACTCCAGAACCCAAAAGGATGATTTTTTCCATCAACCAGCAGCAACTAAAATACTTGAACAAGACTTAGGGCAGTGGACAGACCAGCCTCTCAAAACCAATACACTCATTCCCAATCAACTCATACATGAACAAGCCCTAAGCCTAGAAGTCCAAGATTTCCAGATTAGTTGGGTACAAATAGCTTTGGAAAGCTCCAGAAAGGCCCAGGGGTTTTTCCCATTGACAGCAAAAAGAGCAAATCTAACAGACAGAGCAGCTGCAACAGGCAGTGTCTTTAAAAGGTAAAAATTGACTTCATCCAAAGCTCAGCAGTGCCAGTGATGAAGCAGCCGGGGCTGCCTTCACACCCAGCTCAAAGCTGATCAATCAAAATGAATCATTGCTTGAGAGACAAGAGGCAATTTAAACACTGAAACAACCCTGCCGCAGTTCAGCAGGTAACAGCATGATTGGGCTAACATACCCACCTCAAAGGGGGACTTAAAACAGGCTTAGGAGGGAGGGCAGTGGGAGCATGTCAGAGCCATAGTTACCAAGAGGCTTGTCCTGCCCAGATCCTCTGAGTCCCCCACAACAGACAGTCCCAGTCTTGCTGCTAGGGAAGCACCTTAGTGCCTGAATATGTATTTTCACCTTACACATTTCTTGAAAATATCATAAGCTTTACAAACTGTGGCAGTTTTTTAGTGCCGACACTCGCACTTTGCAGGCAGTTCCTGTAATGGCAGCACTCAGGATAAAATGAGTAAATACAGTCGAGCTGTGCAAAGCTGTCTTTCTTCTTACTGAGAAAGGGACAAGGATAGCATTAAGGGCAACTAAGAAAATAGAGCTGGAGTTTGATTCCAGTTCTGTACAAACTGGCAGGAAGTGCAAAATTATGTGGGGAAACTACTGCCTGAGAACAAGAGGACTCTGGTCTCGTTGCAGCCCAGACCCTCAGCTCTGCCAAAGCAAGCCAGGCAGCATCAGAGGCTCCTGACCGCTGTCAGTGTTTTCGTGTTTTTGGGTGCTTTAAAGAGTCAGCTAGGGCTCTAGCTAGAGTATGAATGGTTTCCTAATAGAAATTATTTCAGAGTCTGGAGCAGTTTCAGGAGGAGCTTGCTGAGCTGGCTGTTGCCAGGAACTATGTGAATGTAGCAGCAAGGAATGCTTTCTCCCTCCTCATTCCCCCACGCCTCCCGAGATGAGGCTGCGCTGAACGAGTTGGAAAAAGTCCGTTGTCATCCAGAAACCCCAGGGGGGATCTGGCCTCCATTTCCATCCAGGCTGCAAAGGGAAACTCTGCAGAGTAGCTGGAGAAATGGTCACCTGCTGGCAGGGTCATGGCACAAACAAACCCTCAACTCGCCCATGGCCAAAGGAAAAGAGCTCTCCTCCAAGGAGGAGGAAAACCCAGGAACTATAAAAGCGATATTGTATAAGCCCTAGTGCAAAAGCCTTCCTGCTGTTGTTACATTTTAATAACTCATATTTCCGAGAGGAGTTGGGCCGAGGGCTGCCTGCCGTGACTGCGAACAATGGCACCAGCCAGACCCCGCGGAGGTTTCTCATTCATTGCTTGCCCAGCGAGCTCCCAGCCTGGACCGTGGCCCTGCTGTCCTCTCAGACTCAGCAGTCTGGCACAGCCACCACCTTCATGCAATTGTTTTCCTGACCGTCAGATTAATTTTCACTCAGGTTTCTGTTACTGTCTTGCCCTCTCATGGCTGGCCCATAGATCAGATGCTCCCCCACGGATGGATGCACTAACACAGTCCCTCCTAGACATTGTGGTCACTGTCCACAACAGGGTGAGAGCTTTAAACTATTTAACTTTTGCAGCCAGTATTGTACACTGCTCCTTTTCCGATGAGGTCATTCTGCATGTATTGAACTCAACCACAAATGTTAATTTTTTGCCTTTGCTTTTCTTTCCCTATTAAGATAAAAAGAACAGAAAGTAACTAGAGATGCATTCACCTGGCAATGGCCTTAAGCCATCGCCTTTCTGAACAGAGAACATCTGAATTTTGAAGATGAACATTATCTTGGTGTGGAGGAAAGTAGTAGAAAGGAACAGTTTAACTAAACTGCTCAGAGACACAGCTTTAGGATACTTCACATTTCAGTAGCTACTCACTGATCTGAGCCCAAATAGAATCAGTTCTCCTTCCCCCTCTCCTTCAGGCAATTCGTAAGTAGCAAACACCCCCC
>JANZLQ010000002.1:29091276-29108892 GCA_026212715.1 Elanus axillaris | reverse complement strand
AACCAACCGCTAGGTAAATAATTCTTCCTAAAGCATTCATCAAATTCTGATGTCGCCAGGATATACCTACACCCATCTGCTGTAGCAAACACTGCAAGTCTTACTTGTGCTGGTTGGTCTTTGTGGCCACGTGAGTTTTCCCAAGGAGTCAAAACTAAGATTGTTGAATCTGATGCAAGTATAAGCTTTTGCGCAAAATTTTTAGCAGTCACTAGATGGAGCTATTCCTGATATTTCCATTTCTATAGGCATTTAGATCATGAAGAAATATGGGAAAATCAGCTAGCAGTGTGGTGCCTGTCTTTACAGAGGCTGAGCATAGATCAGTCTGATCACTGTCTACAAATCTCTGAACAGAGTAATTCTCAAGCCACTACTTTCAAGCTATGCACAAGCAAAAGAATACATGGTATAAATATATTGCTTCTTCCATTAAAGCCAACGCATTTTTTTAATAATTATTACTAGCAGCATATGACCGGTGCCTCATAGCTCACGATTCTGATCCAAGTATTAGAGGCCACTAATACTCATGTCCTTTCAGCAACATGGTAGTAATCCACTCCTATAGGTTTTTAAGGAACAAAATTTGTCTTGCTGCTGAGCGATGCCCATTTCCTTGACACATCAACTTATCTAACCATGAAACCATCTTGACCAATGACAAATTACACTATTTATACAACTAACATTTCTGGAAGAGCATATCTCTTCCAAGAAACCATGAGCACTTGCAAACTCATCTTTTTACAGAGAGGAAGAAAGCCAATGCAAAAGCAGTGCATGTGGCTGGCGGTTATAATTGAAATCATTTTAATAATTCATGCCTCATTACCTTGCCACATGGCAGTTCAAAGACCATCTCCTAATCCTTTAACCCTTTTCTCCTGTGTCCTTTGGTTTGGTTTCTTAGTTTAATCAGTGAAGAAACAAAATGGGGAATGCTCATCAGCACTTGCCCACAGGAACAAAACCTGGAGGGGGGCTGGTGAGTCTAAGATCTTAATCCCTTTCCTCCTACCCTTGTAGTTTTCCTGATTGGATCCATCACTGTCAGCTGAAACAGCAAAGAAATTGGTAAACTGCCTATTATATACCCCAAACTGTTGGCTACAGCTGGAATTGCTTTATGGTGTGTCTAGGTATTGTACCACTTAGGGCAAGAGGGATTCTTGTTATTTAGCAGCTTTATATGGCCAGTTAAGAATTGCTGGAAGTTGCAGATTTCAACGTGTCCTTTATCCTGGGAGAGCTCTTATGCTTTTTCCAGCTCTGAATTGTCCTCTGGGTAGTCAATCCAACAGCTTTGCCTTTTCTCATTAGGCAGAATTAAATTTGTAAATCATAGAAACAGAGCATTATATTTTTTTAATGGTTTTGAAGCCTTCTTGCCATCCCCTTAGCCATTTGGGGAAATAACGCCTGATATCTACTTACTATTTCTGTCCTACATAGGGAGCCTGCAAACAAGAAAGTAAGGTGTAAAATTATTTTAGGCTGCAAGTATGGTCCTGTTCACATTTGAAAAGGAAATAACCTTGTAAAAACACATTCATTTTAAGCACAGTGTATATTTACACACAAGTGTCCCTCCTTCAGAAGTTTAACTTGCGTGTATGAGGGAGACCAAACCATGTATATGAAAACATGCATCAACATGTGCAAAATAATAGCACTAGCATAAGATTTCAACACCACAAATGCCAACAACAGCAAAGACTATCTCTTATAACTAGTTACTCAATATGTTCCAGCAAGCAGATAGATAAAGCTATAGATAAATCAGCTGATAGCCTAATGAGTAAGGAACATTGCAGTCTCTGTGCTATTACCACCTCACCTACAGCACACTTTACCCAGCCTACTCCAGGTTGCTTGTTTGCTGAGCCACATGCCTCCCAGCACAATGCAAACCCTGTCTCATTAGCAGCTAACCAGCATACAAGTTCATCTATGCCCCAGGTCCCATCTGCATCTCTGCAAAGATGCAGGAAAGTCTTTGGAAGTGCTGATAGCACAGAAGGGGACCATGCCCTCAAACACCAGCAGAAAGAAGCATATGTGCCTACTGATTCTGAGATGGCATAATCTGCTGAGAAGCAAATCTCCATCAGCTGGCAGCAGAGCCAGAGCAAGGTCCTCTCCAAGGTCCTTGGAGAACTTTTCAAATACAGAACTCAAGCCTCAGGTGATTGAAACCTGCACAGCTCTTTAGACAGCTGACCCATACTATGTTAAGCCTATTACTAATGTTTGTCTGTTGAGCACACACAGCTGTTGCCATGTTGCCTTGCTGCACTAGGTAGAGGGTGATCAAGCTGCCTACTCTCTCTTTCTATGAAGTGCTTATCAGAGGAGTTGCTGTGGCTACAGATGGTCTGGATTTGAGTGTGTGGGGAGTCCCCCCATGCCTTTTCCCAGGGTAGATGAATGACTAGCAAGTAAAATGATCATTACAGTGAATTTATTAGGCAGCCTGAGCAGCACTCCAGAAGCTGCAGGTTACCTTTGAAGCCCTAAAATAAGATCTATTGACATATCTCTCTACCTGCAGGGTGAGGACAAAGGTGATCAAACACAGGTTTCTTTCATGAATAAGCTCTGAGCTGAAGGACTCTCTTCACTTCTTAGGGAAAAGACGAGTACAAATCAGTGTGACTCATGGAAGAGTTGTTTTGGTAATGCACTGCCCACAGGCAGAATGCTCAGTTAAAGAGGCCATTTCAACCTTTAGACCCCATCCAACATGTCATGCTCCCCTTCTCAAATGTTACAGAACCAAAATGTTCAGGTGGGTATATGCCTTCAGAATACTAACAAGAATTCTTAATTTCTCTTTTTATCATTACTCACAATAACAAGCACTGCTCAATGACAAAAATTTTAAGATTCTCAAGCACCACCAAGTTCAACTTTCCAGTTTGTACGAGAGTAAAAGAGGAGGTCACAGTCATTACAGCTGTCTCCTTACTCAGAGCAGAGTGCTTTATAGTAGAGTTTGGCCCCACTTCTAATCAGCATTCAGTACTGGAGAGCTTGGGGCTCTTCTGGTCTGGGCAAAGGGCCAGAAAGTGACTCTGAACAGAAAAAGTAAGCGAAGTCCATTCTAGTATCACTGAGCAAACCAGGTGAAATACAAAAATAAGTCAATTAAAACACAAAGCTCTAATTCAGTTCTATAGCATTCTTTCCACTGTAACAACGTTAGCAATTAGTTACAGTAAAACAAGTGAGACAACGGATCTTTATTTTGGTTGTGTTCTTTTAAGAAGGATACAAACAGTGCCTCAGAGAAACCACTGCCAACATGTAGCATAACTTATACAAAGGATCAAAAAGGAGCCATGGATCATGGAACAGATCAGAGCAGTCGTCCATCTCCTGATTCATAAGGAGGTGCCAAAGCCCTGTTCTGAACTGCTGTGAAAGATTATCTGCTCCCAGATTCATCCTCTCTCTCAAAGCTGGCTGCTTGATCCCTTCTCACAATTCCCAGGCACACTGCACCCTTCAGCCTTCATCCAGCTTTTTATAGCTGAATCTCCTCCAGCTCTTCCCTTCCAAAACCATGTTAAAGTCTTTTAAAGGATCTCAAGCATTATCCAGTTCAACATGAAGAAAGCAAGCTGACCATTTCTCTCCTCCCTCCCTGGCTACCCCCACCAGCTTCGCTGCCAACTTCCAACACATCCTGACCATATATTTAGTCTGCAGTAATTTGCTTTGCATTATCTCATGTGGGTTCCAAGCACAGGGATTACATATCCAATGAGGCATCCAGCACTCTGTAAAAGCCTGGAGTTTTGGAGATTTGACTCATCATGCTGCTGCTGCCAGAGGTTGAGAGACCACATGGTTCAGGGCACCACTGCAAGTCGGAGACCAATGGCAACTCAGGGATACAATCCCAAATCCACATCTGTCTGTACTGACAGAGTGTACAGAGTAGGGCAAGAGTTACCATTAAACTTGTTCAAGTTGGGGATCAATCGTATGGGCATACTGAGGGCCCTTGGCAGTCCTACTTGCTGCCTTCCAAAATGAATGCTCTAAAGAGGGCACAGTCATGGGCACTTTGTGGCATAGGGTCTCAGGCATTTTAGAGTCACCTGAGAGTCCTCAAAGTGGCCAAAAAAGACAGCTGGCAAAAATACATTTCCAAATCAGGCTCCTTCACTGCCTTTAGTTTATAAAGAAAGATTGGGTTGGGGTACATGTTTGGACAGATACTGGTTGGAGGCAAATGGCTGTCACTGATGTTGGACACTTTCTCTTAAGGAATCCAACCCTTTTCATTTGTTCATTCACCTATAAAGGAGCCAAAGCTTGCCTGTAACTGAATAACAGACAATTATTTCCAAAAGACTCTTATTCTGCTCCTGGGCCAACCAGTGTCTCCAATCTAAGCATGGAGCTAAACTTCTTAGATCAAAGCAAATCAAGTCTTGAAGAGTCACCTGCAGTGACCCAAGCACAGAGTAGATGTGCACCAAGGCTTGAGAGCAGGCCAGGGTGGTGTTGGAGCAGCAGTGTTTGGCACTCACTTCCTGGATACCTCATGGCAGCAGACAGGATTTAACAAACACTGCCAAAGCAGAGAGAGCATAAATCACTTCCCAAGATGCGGTGATTCAGAGGCTGTTTAGACTGACCTGTGTCCTCCCTCCAAGTTGGAGATGCAGAAGGGCTGGAATTCAGAAGCAGAGCCATCACTGCCCCTGACCCCTAAGATTTACACCTCTGAACCAGCACACTGCAGGTGAGGCTGGCTTGGGGAAAGCAAGACCTGATGTGCAGGGACAGGATGTGCTTACCCTGAAGATAGCTCTTCTCTCAACACTACTCCATACACTATCAGGAATCATAATCCCTGCCTGGGGCAGAAACAGTTTCTTTTGCTTTGTGCTTGTCAAGCATTTAAAGGTGGTGCAGTCAGCAATGGTAATTCAGGCATTTGTGCACCACAGGTGAAAAACATATGCTGTAGAAATGACTAGGAATCAGAGACACAGTAACAGCTTGCACCTCTGAAAATACGCAAGGGAAGGGGCCTTGGTCATGTGAGGAAACCTTGGAATAATTGCTGTTGGTCAGATTAAACCATTCTGCAGTTTCCCAGGCAGAAGGTCTGCTCAGAGATAAGCAGTAGTGCAGAGGCAGTGTGACCTAGTGTCCACCCAGCTCCAGAGCACCCTCCAGCACTGGACCACAACGTCAAGCAGGAACAAGGCTAACCCTACCCTGTTAGCAGAAAACGAAACATAGTTATTTTCTTTCTAGAGCACATTCCCGTACAAACGTATACTTTACAACACACTGGTAGGCAAATTTCTGAGGAAACACCACCCTCTTGTGTCCAAGTCGAAGCTAGCAAGTAACACTTCCAAAAGTGAAGAATAAAGCAAGTCATCCACATTGCAAAAGCTGCACGCTGGCCGTTTGGCTCATTATGCTTGAATTTAGAGAAGTGGTCTTCAGGCTGTGGACAAAGGGCTTAGAGGGGAAGGGTAGAGGACCTGCCCTCCAGACCATCTGCAAAAGATAGCAAAGGAATGTACTCTACTGTTACCGGTTTAAATTCAATGAATCAAGAGTCTCAGCCCCACTTGAAAATATTTAGGAGTCTACAAGTTGTAGAAGGTGAAAAGCACTGATTCTATGAAAAAATAACATGGAAATCTATTAACCTTGCATACTAGCCTGGCACAGAGATCTTCACGGTTGACAAATGCTCCCACCATCAGATTGCCCAGCATGAATCACGCATGTGGGAAAGGATCAGTACAGAGGAATTAAGTTCTAACAGCGCTGTTGTTACCAGTGCTCTGCTACTAACAGTTACAGTTTTACCAAAGTCTATCAGCTTGGTGTGTCTCCCACCTGTAACATTTCGGTGCTTTGCTTCCAAGAACCTGAGCACTTTTTGTGCTCCCAACACTGTGTGTGACAGGGTACAGGGTACAAGCTGCACAAGATACAAATGTGAAGGGGGATTTTGCCAAGGTGCAGTCCTGTAACATATCCTTGGTTTAAATTGTGCTTTTACTTTTAATTAGGATGTTAATCTGCCACTCATCTCTCGCTTCAGACGCGTGCTGCCATCACAAACCACAATTTCATGTTCCTTTGCATTCTTACTCCATCCTTAACCCGTAGCAAAAAAACTGTCTGCAAGCATGACTTGAGTGAGGTAAACCTGTTTTCCTTGGAGGAATTGTTCCTCCCACAGGCCCAGGGCTGTTTCACACGGCTTTGTGCGAGGGGATGGAGGGTCTCTCCAGCGACAACTGCAGCCAGTGGGACACACCTTGTGCTGGTTCTTAGATAACACTGGCACTGTTCATCCACATCTCACACAATCATTAAGGCTTCTGCATGTGGCTTTTATTCTTTGGTTTGGGGGGGGTTGTTTTCTTTTTGTCCACAGACATTTCTATATGTTTGTTCTATCACACACCACACTAAGGATAGTAACTCTTCAGGGAGAGTTACCACATCTTCTGATGTGTTAGGTTGCTTCATTTGGTTTAGTCTGCTCACTAGCAGCCAGTGTAAATATATTTCCTGCTATCCCATCCAGGATACCTTGCTCATTCTAGGAATGCACAAGATGCCATCTCCATTTCACTTCCCCTTTGCCTATTTCTGTCCATCTCCTACAACTACTTACAAAGCAACAAACACACAACCAGTTTAGCTTAAAAAAAAAAGATACATAGCAATAAAATAGCCTACTGCAGAAGTGAGATCTACAGTATGTAGGTCATTTAGATTTAATCAGAACATTAATATGCATTAAATGGTATTTGATAATTTCAGATGTATTTAATACAAGGGGATTTGCATATCTACCACTGAGGTTTTAAATCCTTGATAAATGTGTAGAATAATCAATTATTCAATGAACATACAAGAGTCACTGATTAAATCTCAATTATAAAGGCAAGTCTTACCCACTCTATTTATTATGACTGTTCTCCCAGCATTGCCTAATTAAGCCATATTTGATTATGGGGTGAAAAACATTTATTGCAGATATTGTGGCTCTGTAATTGATGCATATCTGTGGCCTGGCTGTTAAGCCCTAATAAATACATTTTAAACAGCTAATTATATAATTAACAACAGTCTCTTCCAATCTCAGTGTAAAAGCATACTGAATGAAGTCCTTTCATGAAAGCCCTAATAGGAATGAAACCACTGGAAGCTGCTTCATTGTATTCACCCTTCTCCCCCACATGCCAGTGTTGCTGCAATGCTCCCAGCTCCACTGCATGGGCTGGGATCCACCATTCCAAATTTATCTGCAGTGCTAACATCTACATCTGAACTGACTGGCTGTCTGTTACAGTCCATGGAGAGGAACAGACTGCAGCAGGGGGAGCTGTGTTTTCTTCTGTAGGAGACATCCAGCTCCTCAGGGTCTTTTGCTGCAAGTATCCTGCTGCTTCTGCAGACTTTAAAAGTGGCCTCAGAAGTACACTTCTCCATTGTAGACAACTGAAGGTCAGCAAGATGAAGCCTGCTTAAAGTATATTTATATCACTTGTCTAATCATGTTTTTTGAACTCTGTAGTTTCTCACCCATTTCTTGAAATGTTGGTAAAACATTCTAGGTCAAGCTATTTCTAGTCACTAATTGGCCCATGGCATAAGAGGCAGCTGTGTGCTGTTCCCCACCTCCAGTTAGCATAGATCAAGAGACAAAAGCAAGAAGCTTTTGCAGCTCTTCCATGGCTGCAGTCCATTTGCATGCAGAAGCTTTGGCAGTTTTTGGACATTGCCACATCAAGTGCCTTAAGGTTAATTTCAGCTCTCAGTACAGCAACTTGAAGTGTTGCTCAAAAATTAAGATCTCTGCAGCATGCCCAAGATTTGTTTTCCTCCAACTATGAGAATTTAACTCTTCTTCCTTGCTGAGATCCTTGTACCAGAAAAGCTAACACAGTCAAATAGAAAGGAAAGAACATGAACAAACTCTTCTTACATCTATGCACATACCCACAACACCAGCTCCCAAACAATTATACACATAGGGTAGGCACATTATAAGGAGAAATTTAATGACAGCTACTGAAGTTCAGCAGCTCTTTGACTCTCTGGTGCTTGTCTGTAAGATTTGTAGTTTAGTCTACTAAGCTGCTATCTTTTGCTTATGGTTTAAAATAAACATTGCTCTAACAGCTTTCATTTACTTCAGATCAAGACATTCAACCTGCTCTGACTACCCAATGTTGAAAGCACTTGAGTAGCTCATACCCTTTTAATGCATTTGCTAAACTGAAGTAAGATTTGCCAGTTCAAAACCAGTGGGACACAACTGCAGCAGACTCCAACTTAGAGTTAGAAAATCTTTTGCTAAGAACTAAGGAAACAACATGAGCTCCTCAGAGCAATCTGCAAAGCAAGTCTGCCTGCCTTTCCCAAGGGGGTTCCTCATAGCAAGTGATCTTTGAAAATACCATCATTTAATTTCCATATGTTTCCTATAAGACACTGATGTGCTTCGGGTTTTTTTTTTTTTCCCCTTAGAAGCCAGAAATTGCTAATGTTTTGAAAAAAAAACATCTGAAAAGGAGGATGTCAAGCACCATCCCCAGACCCAGCCAAAGCCTGTCCATGTTCTCTGGAACCAGCCTACCCAGGCTGCATTCAGAACAGAGGCTGTTTCCCTCATTTCAAATTTTAGGTAACAAGCACTGGCAACTCTAATATAATGCAGGTTTACTCGATCAAATTCAGTACAGAGGAAGTTGTGCACAAGTCTATGCATCATTCACACAAAGATACTGTTCTGACCACATTGGTGCCTCTTGTTCTTGTTTTTTCACAAAAGAGAGGTAGCAAGAGAGATAAACAATCTAAGCAGCTTGTATATATGGATGCTATGTTTCTCTTCATGTCAAACATCCTGGTTTGTTTGCTGCTAATGAGTAATCAATACACAAGTTAACATTTTCAGACACTCTGTATGCCAATTTATAAAGTACCAAAAATAATAGTATCATCACATTCTCGATAAATTTGGGACCATCTGTTGTCTGCCCCTAAATCCAAGTTTTAGGGTAGCAAACAGCACACCTGCCTTTCAGAGGAAGCTTCTAAGCAGCAAGTCAGGTGCTTCACACTTTCTGAAAAACTCAGGCATTGTAACATATCAAAACAAAGTTTCATATGTAAAAACAAGTACTGGATACTAATAGTTTAAAACTCAGTTTGAACTGGCTTAATGTTGTCTGTTTTGTTACAGTGTTTCAGAAAGAATTACTCAAAGGAGAATACTCTATTTTTATCTTGGGGGAGTACGTGGAAGCAGCAGCAACCTATGTACACACTGGGGTTAAATGCAGGCCCTTTGGGGCAAGGCAAATATTGAAAAGAAATACAGCTACCTGCATTATCAGTCTATGGCTGATGGTCAAATTGCAGAGATTTCTCTAAAGTGGGTTCATCCATTTTCAGTTGCAAGCTTATTTTTCCTGGGAGGAAGACTCCAAGTTAAAGGTCTATCATTAAGACTAGTCTTCAAAAGAATTTTAATGAAGCAGAAATCCTAAATGTAGAAAATTAAGGAGGCTTCTGTTTTGTCCCTGGTATCCAAATTCTGTAGGCAACATCAAAATCACTGAAATACTTCTAAACCTGAATAATGCAAAATGTGCAGAGGAAAATCTTCCTCTTACAAATATTTGAGAGGAATAGGCTCAGGATGAAGGGTGGAGAGCATGCCTTCACATCCACATGTGTCTGTATGTGCATGCAGAAAGCTCTAAACACTGCCTTTGACATGCAAGAGAACAGCTGTCAGCTTCTGTTTTCATTGCCCAGCCAGGGAGCACATCCTTCTTCCCACCATAACGTTCACCGTTAGGTGAATCAGTCTGTACCTTGAGCCTGTTTGCATATCAAGCCCCTCCACATAATACATTTACCTGCTGTCTTAAACTGCTTTAGGGATAACATTTAATTAAGTGCAAATTGCATATCAGTAATACCTCTCATAATAACTATTTTGTGTTGCTATCAGCTCTACACAAGATTTGTTATTAGTGTTTCTCCTTGGGCAGCAGTACCCTCAAGGTCCCCTGTTCTGGTCCAAACCCTTCCACTGATATTATTCAAAGAACAGAGTAGTTTTGTTTGCCTGACACTGCCGGTTACATGTTGTATTTTGAGCACAGCTCAGTATCAGGTCAGACAAATTACAAGGAAATTAAACCCTAGGACAGACTATGAATTATGCCACCAACAGGAGCCTTCAGGAACAGGTTAGGCAAGCACTTAACTCCCAGGATGGTCTAGACCTAGATACAGCTAATTATTTTTTATAGTAGAGGCATGGACCAGATGACCTCTCAGAGTCCTTTCTAGCCCTACACTTCTATCAGCTCTGATCTTTGCTGGTCCTAGCCCATTACTTCTGCTTTAGCATCCTTCAAGATGCCTCTCCCCATGCTTTAGTAATACCCTATGTCTTTTCCCATTCTCTTAAAAAGGACATATTTTTAACAAGCCAGAGGGTTCCCTTCCTCATTAATGGGGATGCCCAAAGGAGTGGCAAGTAGTGTTTCAAGCTAAGCATCGGAACAGGTGTTAGTAAAAACCTTTATACTATTATACCATTAAATACCAATATGTGATCAAGGGTTTTCCTGTTAACTATTGATGCCAACTCCTACTATAATATCCATCACTTAATGTCTTTTAAACTTATTATTGAGACCACATAATATTAAGTTCAGATTTCCTTCTAATAGCCTCTGGTACTTCCTTTTCATCCAGCTGTAAAGAATCTCATAGTAACAAGCCCACGCCTTTCTCCTCAACTGGCCAGGCTTTTTGACAGTGTTAAAGGTAGCTTTAACTGCAATTTGATGTAGCAAATTGAAGCACCTCAGAGCTAATACTTGTTGTTCTTGTGGTTCTTGAAGACATGTCCTGTTTTGTTGCAAAGGAAACAAGTAACACAAAAGTGGGGAGAGAAAGACCAAATAAAAGTGCAGCTTTCAACTCTTACAAACTAAACTTGTTGCTGACGAAATACATTGCCAACAGAAATATCATGGAAAAATTCACAACACAGTGTCTAGCTGCTTAGGCACTGCATGCACCTCCCTTTTTGATCACAGGCTTGCAGCATAGTTGAAAAGGGTAAAATTATATCGGGGGCTAATTTAGACACCTGTTCAACAACAGTCAGTCACAGAGGAAGTGTTGTATCAGGGAGGGGATGACAGCTGACATGCAAGATGCAAGTTGCTGCATCTAAGACAGCAACTAAGGCATAGCAGAGCTGCAAAAGGTTATAATATTGCCTCATTCACTTGCTATCTTGGTTGAGACCACTTCCAGACTAAGCACAAAGCATGCTCAGGGCCATGCTGGCTGCTGGGTTTGCTGGAGACTATAGGAAAGTACAGCACCTTACTCCAACCAACACTACTCTAGTACACCTTCCTCAGAGCAGGATGGCACCTTCACTCTGCCTTTTCCAAACACCTAAGGTACTGCAGCTATGAAATTCTCTCACTCTTCTCAGGATGTATTATTTGCACTGACAATTATCACAATGAATCCTGCTTCAAAAATTCATTGTATACCTGCCCTCACAAGCTCATGTTTCACACACATAACACAGCAGGTTAGCACACAGAGCTGGGCTGCTTTTCCAAGATTAAGCTTCTGCTGGAATACAGCAATGATACTTCACACACTCTTCTAATCAGCTTATTCCCCATAACCATCACAGCCTGCCCCAAGGAAACAAGAAGTCAGCTATCACCTGTTAAAATTCCAAATCTATAATTTCATAAGGCAGCACCTACTTGAAAATCCTAGCTGATAGCTCAGACAAACCAGTCTCCTCTCATTCTGCTCCTCTGTTTTATATTGTGAATTCCCCTGCACCTCAGGAAGCCTCAGCTGCACCTCATGACCTGTCCATTTAAACTGCAGGGAACCTTAAGTGGGGAATTAGTTTCCTGCCTCCTGCTGATCTGAAATGGCCACTATACCCAGCTGTGTAATGCAAGCAAATCAGAGTCACTTAAAGGGGAATATAGGTATAGCTGAGCACACTTAAAATTTATTAAGAAAAAGTTGTTTGAAACAGCAAAGAATCTTTCAACCAGCAAATGACCATTCAGAACTGATAATATATTGTCCAAGTAGATACAAATAATCTGCAGGCTGGTCCACAGATGACTCAGGCTGAAAAGCATTCCAGGAAGGTCTTTTATATGGGCATATTAGCATGAACCTTGGGATGAGCAACTAGCTGGGCCACTTAACAGCTAATAGAATTCAATAGAGATCACAGTTATCACATCTTGGGACAGAGTGACTGGTACAGTCTGTGGTCAAGTGAAGTCTGTGGCTGGCAGGCAGAAAGAACAGCAGAGCAATGCACAAATGTAGCTGCAGAAAAGTAATTGCACAGCTCTTAAATGAACTGAATATTAGATAACATTTTCCATCTCAAATTATTGATCTGTTGAGTCTTGGGCTCATACCTGAAAGTGCCCAGTACTGCAATGAATATCCTTACTTTCCCTATAACCCTTCAAATGTAATTGTTGAAAGTCTTTGAACCCAGAAGACAGATAGCTATATATGTAGGAGCATGATTTTTCCCAGTTTTCAATCACTAAAATAGCTCTGCTTAAGTTAAAAAAGCATCAGCAACAAAACCCCCAACCCAAACAAACAAAACCATAAAAAAATCTTGTTTATTCACTGTCTCTGAAGCAGCTTCTTTGTTGATATTCAAGGCTGTGGTGGTTCCTTCTCTGCACTTTGTCAGACTGGGAGCTCATGATTTTACATCATGCAGGGTGCATCTACACAGTAGTTGACATATATGGCTTTAAACTAGCAAGCTCAGGCACTAGTAGCAACATAGCTGGGGAATGTTCAGCTCAATGCATCCAGATGCCAGTGGACTTATTCAGGATCTATACAAATGCCAAGCCTTGTGAAAGGCAGTGCTGCTGCACCAGTAGTTGAGCGTTGTTAACTGATACATCTACATGAATCTTACACTGACATAACCAAGATACCCTGCAATACCTTGCCTGCAATATCCAGAAAAGCCCTATGCATAATAGTATAGTGGAAGTGGTCTAACTCTGGGCAGAGTATCTGAGCCCAGAAGGAAGTTAGGGATGCAAGAGCCAGACTGCTGCTAATATCTGAACTAGCAATACACAGAGGAGACATGTATAAGTATAATGTAGAAATGCCCAAATAAAGTGATGCAATGTGTGAGCTGAAAGGCTCTTTCTCTTGGCAGGATATGTAAGTTGTCATAAATATCATATGCCAAATCTCCACTCTAATGTCAGAGGTGCTATTTGAGATAAATAAACCACACCAAAAGAGAAAAATCTCAAATCATATCATTTGTTACTGACGGAGCAAGGTCACCACCTGATAATATGTTTTGGTGACAGATGTTACAGTCATCAGCCACAGAGACCAGCCACTTACAATGTGCCACTGGCACATGCCAGAAGTTCTGCTGCAAAAAAAGGCAGGCATGGTGTAAAATCAACACCTAAGCTTTCTCTCAGGTCTTTGTGCTAGGAAATAGATGAGATCAAAGATTAAAAATCAAATCCTTTCAATGTGAAGCAATGAAAGTGATGCTAGCTGACAGCTGAACAGGTTGATTGTCACATTACCCACTACTTCATTCCATATAACAGAATAGAAAAAAGGACATGTATATGTTGGTGGACTTGCATGATATGCAGGAATGAAAACTGCTTTATTGCCTGACTCAGTCTCTGTCTTGCTGTGTGGCCTTGGTCCAGTGGCATCAGCTATCTAGTGCCTCAGCTTCTCATCTTTAAAATAGAAAAAGCAGAAGATTGAGTTAATTAGTGAATGCATAATGCTCTGAGCAGATCAAACCCTATTCAAATATTGGTTATTGCCAGTAGGACTGCAACTCTGCCCACATTGCAGGAGCTATCAGAGCTGAATGTGGCCATGGTAAGCCTGTGAGGCACATTCATGCATTCACGCAGTTCTTTATTATGATCTGAACCCTGTGCCTCACATATGTGTGTTAGTAAACCACAAGGAGAACATTGTCGACACAGGCTGGTCTTGGGCCAGCAAGGAACTGTTTCCACTGACTAACCTAATGGCTACAGCCAGCTGTAATACAGAGGATAATGTAGGAGAGTGACAGTGAGGGACTGCAAGCCAGGTCACTTGCTGATGATGGTTCAGAGAAGGACTAGCACGGCTGTGTTTGGTGACCTTATGCACCTGATTTTTTCTGCTCTGCAGAAACAGTGTCACAGCCCTTCCTAGCACAAGGAACCATGATCTTCTGCCAGAACATTGTCACAAGTCCATCTCTCAGGGTGGTGGTAAACCAGACCACTGAGCGGCCCACTCTGTAGCAGTGCTGAGTGACAGATAGAAACATAACACCTCAAGCATCCCTGCAGCAGCCAGACTTCTGTATCTTTACCACAAAGACCACAACTTTTTTCTTGAGGCATGAGAGCAGCCTAGAAGAAGGTAGCTGAAGAAAGCATGTTATTAATGAATATAATTATTTTTATTATGATTATTTCTGCCTCTCTTTTTGTTCCACCAAAATGGTGCCCTCAGGTCCAAGTATTAGAGCTTGCCACTGAATAACTAGAGTCGAAAGAACAGCCCATCTCTGCCTGCAGCCAAGTGCACTGACTATTTGCTAACTTGCCATGAACATAATGATGAGATTTACCAACAAAAGAACCAGGACAACAGATGTCCTTTCAAGGACAGATCCCTCCGGGTTCACCTAATTCTGAACAAGTCTAAAAGTTGCAAAGCCTCAGTTCCGACTGTTCATTTGAGTTTCTCTGTGAGCTGAAAACCTCTTAGAAACTCTCCTCTATTTCCTGTTTTAGCTAAGACAGAAATATAATTAGCTATTTCTGCATGCAACTACTTTATTTCCAAAACAGCCTTTGCAAGGGAGGAGTATACAGCTCTCTGAGGGAGGCCTGTTTTTAATTTTAGCCTTGACAGTCATTACGAACTGTAGTTTCTTCACCCACAGTATGTACACACATACAAGCACAGTTTCTTGTTAATGGCTTTTTTGAAACCTTGAACTGGTTTTCTTTTTTGAAAGAAAGAGGTTTGAGTCAAAAAGCTGTTAGACTTTAGTCACTGACTGCCACCACTTTCAGGAGAATCCACAAAAGCTTGCACCATGAGCATTATAATGTATGAGAATAAGAGTAGCAGAGAAATCCACAGGGATGTTTCGGAGTGTTTCTTAAATAAGTTTCTTTCCCAGAAGTCACGGACATTTGCGCAAAATGTAATCTCACCATCTGTCCTGGTTTCAGCTGGGATAGAGTTAATTGTCTTCCCAGCAACTGGTATAGTGCTATGTTTTTGAGTTCAGTATGAGAAGAATGTTGATAACACACTGATGTTTTTACTTGATGCTAAGTAATGTTTAGTCTAAAGTCAAGGATTTTTCAGCTTCTGATGCCCAGCCAGCAAGAAAGCTGGGGCGGCACAAGAAGTTGGGAGGGGACACAGCCAGGACAGCTGACCCAAAGTGGCCAACAGGGTATTCCATACCATGGGACAGCACATCTAGTATATAAACTGGGGGAGTGGGGGCAGGGGGGGATCGCCGCTTGAGGACTAACTGGGCATCAATCAGCAGGTGGTGCACAATTGCATTGTGCATCACTTGTATATTGTAATAATTTTATTAATACTATTGCCATTTTATTAGTGTTATCATTATCATTACTAATTTCTTCTTTTTTTATTCTATTAAACTGTTCTTATCTCAACCCACAAGTTTTATTTCTTTTCCCAATTTTCTCCCCCATCCCACTGGGTGGGGGGGAGAGTGAGTGAGCAGCTGTGTGGTGCTTAGCTGCTGGCTGGGGTTAAACCACAACACCACATAACACAGCAAAAAGCAAAGACCTATACCCCTACCAAGGATACTCCCCAGAAAAGGATAAATAGTGTTTACTTATCTCAAGCAAAGATGCCCTGTTTGTCCATAATCTAAGGAAGATGACAGGGATTTCTACAGTGAGAGAAACTGGTATATAAAAATAATCGTGTGTGACAAATGTCCTCTCAGTCTGGAGGTAAAGACTCTGGTAAGTAGAATTTTTGGAAACTTGTTGCAGGTTTATCATGTACTGCCTTCCCTCAGTGTCCCTGTATCTATAGCTATATAGCTACAGTTACAGAAACCTATACCTATGGATATATATTTCCAGGACTGGGCACCTACATGGGCTAGGGGAAAGTCTCTGAGTTTGGATGGCTACAGCATGTGTGTGTCCAAGGCATGTACAGTACATCCACACCCTCCACGTAAAACTCTGTTCACATCAAGCTGTCTGCGCAAAACTCTCTCAAAGCAAAGGGCAAACAAACATGTGAAGAGATTAACCCAGATTTCCCTCACCAGTAATGTTGTCTGTTGATTTTCCGATTTCCTCATTTATTATTTTAGTGTAGCACTTCAGGGGAGGTTTGGGCACTGAGGGGTCTGTCTCTGCTTCACAGCAAACTTTAACCATGTTACCCCTTCCATTTTCTGAGGAAGCTGAAACGTAAAAGAAGTTTTAATTATAAATATGGATAATTTATAAGATCTTAAATCAAGGGTTAAAATAGTTAAAGAAGTGGATCCTTCATGTACCACAAAAAGTTGGAGATTGCTACAATCATATTTAATTCACCAACTGTTCAAATCAACCAGTCGTCATTTAGATTTTCTTGTCACTTAAGCCGATCAATTGTTCTGTGAACCAATATGAAGGCGTCAAAAAAGCTTTCACATGTAATTAAGAACACCAAAAAATTTGTAAAAACCTTATCATTACATTTTGCATTTAAATTCTATTCAGATAGTAATTATGACAAAATTTTGCACTTTCCATTTACCCACAGGAACCAAAGAGGAGGAGCAAACACAACCAGCAGCTGTATAAATCTCAATGACTCCAGAATGCATCTCCTGCCTAGCCTGCTTGCCACTGTGCCATTATACAACTTATTCATATTCTAAGATGTGGTAAATGAAAAGGCCATTATCTTGAAAACTCCTTCCTACCTACACATCCCACACTGAGCACATCAACCTGTTACCATCTCAAGAAATACAGGCATTTATGTCTACAGCCATTTCCAGTTTTCACTATGGATGTTTTAGTAACAGCACGTAGATTTTGCAGCGGTAAGCATAAATCCAGGAGAGAAATGGTTTACAGAAATTAAATACAAGAGGAATTGTTAGGCTGAACAAAAGCATATGTAAGTTGAGAATTTTTTCTTGTTTTCTTCTGTCAGCAGTAAGATTAGAAAAGATGCTCTAAGTCTAATGAGAAGTTCTGAAAGCCACTTTCAGGGAATCATCTACAGCCAGGAGGGTAAAGCCAAATACATATTTGTCCTGGGTTCAGCTGGGATAGAGATAATTTTCACAAGAACCTGGGAAGGGGCATAGCCGGGACAGCTGACCTGAACTAGCCAAGGAGCTATTCCATACCATGTGCCATCATACCCAGTATATATACGGGGAGCGGGGGTGGGGGGGTGGCTCTTGGCTTTCGATGGGGAAGT
>JANZLQ010000002.1:29076012-29086537 GCA_026212715.1 Elanus axillaris | reverse complement strand
GGTCAGCTGCCCCGGCTATGCCCCCTCCCAGGTCCCTGTGAAAATTAACTCTATCCCAGCTGAACCCAGGACACTAGGTCTTTTGGGTTTGTTTTTTAAAGGATCTATTTGAGTAACAATCACTACCTGAAACTCTCCTGCTTTTCCTTCTCCCATAACTTCATAGCAAACACAAAACAATAAACAACTCCAATGTTGACCAGGACAAGAACATCAACCATGAATGCAACAGCATCATTTCCACTAGAAGAAAGGTCCATTGTTCTCAATGTTAAAAGTTAATGACCTGGAACATTCTAGTTAGACCACCTGCATTTTCCTACTCCAGCACAAGTGAAACAAAGGCGGCTCACTGCCTTTCCAGCATGAATTCTGAGACTTACTGACCTCTGCTTCTGGCACAGCTCAGCTGAGGCTGCCACTTCATTGGGGACCCCCATGGTGACAAGCACAGAGCTGTGGCGGGCTGTCACCCAAAGTCCCAGCCATTAGAGATGGCAGCGCAGGGCAGCTGCATTGGTACCTGCATTAATGGCAGCATGCCTTGGGGTTTAGATGTGCTTCCCTCTCCAACCAGCCATGAAGTGCAGTTATGGACCCAGGAGATCCAGTGCTACACTCCAGCTGTGAGCACTGCATTTCCCTGCGCCTTCTCTCTCTTCCAGCCACACACTATGGGGGTCTATAGCTTTATGAGCATTTTAGTATATGGTTTAAATGGTTAGGCAGAACCATCTTGGTGGAATAATGCAACATATTTTTAGAAAAGATTTACCTGGTCCTCTAAGTATCCCATAGAGAGGACTTAAGTTTCAAACATTTTGAAGAAAATAATACTAATGAAGGAAGTAAGGAAACAAACAAAGTAAAACTCAAAGAACTTCAGAAGATCCTACAGACTTTATTTTCCACTCTTAAGTTCTTTCCCAGAAAAGGAGTAGACTTTACATAAGAGCTAATTTTTTTATTACTTTCAGTACCTGTTACACTTCATCGGTCTGCTGAATACCACTCTCAACAAGCTTTTTGCAATTAAAACAAACAAACAAAAAAAGAACAAAATCACAGGAAGAGATAAAACAGCTATTTCTAGAGTGAGGCTGTAAGTGCAGTTTGTTTCCACGGTTCTGGCAAGCCAGTGTGGAAAGCACTCAGCAGGACACTGTGCTTGAGCTGAGAAAGTGCTGCAAAAATCCTGAGAGTAAAGTACACAGCTTCCCAGCAACAGCTCTTAAAAAAATTTTCAACAGTAGCTGTTAGAAAACACTACTAACATTTTATTTTCTGCTTGTGGCACATTAAGGCAAGTAGAATGCACTATTTCACTGGTTTAAGTTCTTTTGTTTTAAAACAAATATCCTTGCTGAGCGACACTTTCTGTTTTGGTTCAGTTTTGTTCTGAACAAGAGCCACCAGGATCCCCACAAGTCCCTTTTGGGAGTGGAGCAGTAGCCACAGGGAAAACAATGCACAATCAGCTCCAGCTTGGGTGATAGCTTCTCCCTGAAAAGGAGGAGAGTTGCAAAGATGTATTCTGCAACTCTCCTGGCAAATTATTCTTTATTTGCAAATATAACAGCATGGCAGTTTTGGGAAAGGAGATATTAACAATACATGTGAAGGAGCTATGAGAAAAAGATAAAGATTAATTGCATGTGGGAAGAATCATTTGGGAATTACATGAAGGTGAAAATGCTCTAATAGATTTATTCCATTACTTCTGTGGTCACTCTCACTTACATAAAAGTGCACCACTTTATGAAGATGTTGGGTTTTTGCATTCACACAAGCAATGTGAAAGCAGTGGAGAACTGCATGAAGGGTGGCAGTCAGCTATGTAAATTAAAAGCAGTGTTATTTATTTAGCAAGATCACGTACACAAGGAATGCACATTCTTCCTTATGGAGAAAATGTGAAACACGCTAATATTTTCCCTTCTGCTGCAGACTTTTTTAGTGCCCGTTCCTAAATGCCTACTTAAAAAGAGGAAACAGCAACAATTTGTAAGAGAAAAGACTGTAAGACAGGAGTCTTTAAAGAAGACAACAGTGTGAGTACCTGAAAAGTTGTTTGTGTCCAAGCCTACTCCATAAGCCTGAGAAGGCTTCCCAGCTCCCAGTTCATTCAGTTCCTCTTCCAGAGCCCTGCACAGGAGATAAAGCCATCTCTTGGATCCCAGAGAAAAAGACACACCATGGGCTTCTCTCTTCATTTAAAAAGCAACTGGATTTTCACTTTCACTTCTGGAGCACAGGGCAGCAGTGTCACTGATCAAGATAAACAAGGTAAGTCCACAATGCTGCATGCGAGTCTACAGCTGGAAAGCATGGAAAAAAAATCATGCCCCTAGAAAACCTCCCCAGAGCCTGCTTATGGGTACCTGTGTAGTAAATATGTCTTTATTGCAACAGTGATGTGAATGGACTGGATTTGAGATCTGCTCCTGGGTCTGCTACTAACTTGCCATGCAAGGTGTCCCACTGCAGGAGGGCCTGCAGCACCGAGCAGAGCTCAGCTTATTCCATAGCAGGGATCAGTGTTGAAAGATACCCTGCCAAAACATGCATGCTTCTTGCTTAATATTCCATCTTGGAGCCAGCTGGCATTGGCTCTGTCAGACATGGGGGAAGCTTATAGCAGCTTCTCACAGAAGCCACCCCTGTAGCCACCCCCCACTACCAAAACGTTGCCATGCAAACCCTATCAAGGGTAAACAGCACCTCTCAGTAGATAAAAAAAGTGGGAAGCCTCCTCTGAAAACCAGGGAACAGTCAGGAGGCAGACCAAAATCCCACTCTGCAACCTGCTACTAAGGAAGTACTGCAGGAAGAACCGTTCTTGTCTTTTTTTCCCCAACACCCATATAAACAGACCTGGACAAAAAGAGGAAATGCTTTTAAGACCATTTTCATAATGAACAATCAAATAATCACTTCTTTGTTCTTTCTAAGTCTGGAATGCAGAAAAGGGTTCTCATTTCTGTACTTCATCAGAAATGGTTCCTGTCAAAATACTGAGAAAGTGAGACCCACAGTGAGAAAGCATCTGTTGCAAGGGTCAGTGCAAGGCGATAGCAGGGGCTGCTCTGCTCTACGTCCTAGTGCTCCTGGCATGGCCAGGGGAGATAGCATAATCCCCTCCTTGCCCTTCCAAAACAGGGCTAAGCATCTTCTCTGCTCAATCCATGGTCAGAACACATCTATATGGCAAAGGCTCCAAAATTTACCATGGGTGGGATTACATGTGCACATATTATGGGGGATGGTTAGAGCCCTCTTAAGACCCCTGGCAGCAGACTTCTCTAACACTCATTGGCTGCTGCTGGCAGGGTTGAATTGCTCAACTCACCTTGACCTGACCCATCACACGTTGCACCTTTCCCTGTCACCTGAAACTACCTTGAATTCCTAATTGAAAAATAACTTGCCATTGTAGAAGCAAAACAAGTCTGTCAGGGCTGCCTTCCAGTCAATCAGTAATAAAAAAGTAAAAGAAGCCTTGTTCATGATCTTTTCCCTGAGTGCATGGCACCAGATATACTCTCACATGCAGGTAAGGGAGAAAACACCTCTACCTAGGAGTGGTAAGAACTGTGACCTAGGAGTCTGAGCTGCTGCTATTGCCGCACACAGCCTCAGTCCCATGCACTGCACCACACAGCACCTCCATTAGGAGACAACAGCCCTTTTGCCCTGCCATGAATCCATCCATACCTACCCTCTGGTATATCATCTGTTGATCCCATTTCCAGGTTGCAAGTGGTCTCAAAGAACAGCCAGAAACAAGGGAAAGAGCTCCCTACTTGTGAGCTGAATCCCCTTAACGTTTCAAGAACAAGTTTGCAGCCATGTGCACTATTGCACTCTACTGCCCATCTTGGATATGATCTTATGGAAACTGGAAGACAAGTGCATGTGCCAGTGCTGGGTGGAGAGCACTTCAGAGCTTTCTCAATCCTTTGGCTACTCTGAGCAAGAGCAGTCCACCAGCATCCCTCAGCTGCAAGGCTCTCAGGATGAGCCCTTTTACTCATTAGACAAGAATCAAATTTTCTTTTTGGGGGGAGGGGGATACAGTAATGGTTATTTCAGAACTCCACATCTTCACCTAATTGGCCACTGATAAAAATAGTTGGCTAGCACTGTTTTAACGTTTGACACAAATAGCACAAGGGAACAAGTTGTAGCTAAGGAACATAGCAGCAAAGATGCACATTGGGGTATTATGGACCTCTGGAGGATTGAATGGTTTGAGGAATTGCTAACAGGACTAAACTTCTCTCTCAAATCCAGCCCATCTAAATAGCAGCTGTGTTCAAGTTCTAATGCAAGCTGTCAGTGAAAAAGATACCAATATTCTGACAATCTGACTCAAAATTTTATTTTTTCTTTTGCCTTGATTTATTTTTTCACAGAAAAAGTTAGTTTCCAAGTACAAAAATTTTGTAATACCCAGCCACACAAGAGATGTTTCAGATTAGTCTCTTCCTAAGTGCCACAGTATTAAGTTCCCTGGCACTGTTTTCATGTGTTTTTTCATTTCCATTTTCAGTGTTCCCTGTAAGTGATACCCAATTCCTCAAATGCCTGCTTTCTACAAGCACAGAACATAAATCTGGGGTAAACACATGCTACCTAACCTAAAATTTCCAATAACAGAAAAGAACTTCAGTATCCAAGAACTGCTTTGAGAAATTTATTTCAGTTTATATAGATAGAGCTTGCACTGCATCCTTTGACAATAAACTAAGTAGCTGATAAATAGAAAAAAAATATATCAATTTATGTCTTTACTGAGAAATTTACCCTTCTCTTACTTACCCAGAAATATGCTTTGGGAATTTATTTTTCTTTGTGGGCTGCAGAACCTTCTTGTCTTGCATTACATGACAAGAGACTTCCTGGAAATAAGATCACAAATATGCTGCGCATCTGCTAAACCATTTGGAAAAATCTCTTGAGTACTGTAACAGCTGACCATCAGCCTACTCCTGTATATGCACTGATTTCTGTTTAAGGCAAAATTTTCAAGTTCCTTACACAATTTTGCCTTTGAAGCCCAACAAGCTTACAGACAATTAACTTGATGGATGAGGGACAGACAGTTGTATTCTGCTTTATTGATGTCACTACCATCAGGAACCTTATTAGGCTGTATTTATACTAAAATAATCCTAGAAACTCTACTCCTGAATGAGGCTTCATTTTTACTTCCAAGAGAGATAACCTCCAACACGAACCTTCTCCTATGGCCAAGCAATCTTGTACTTTGGTCTACCCTGACACCACAAAACCCCTTTCCTTTAATCCAGAAATACCAGCCCAGAATATTAACATTACCTTTACCCAGAACTTCACCCAGAAACTCAACATGACAAATGAACCAGAAGACACGAGATGAAAATCAAATGCTATGAACACAGAAGAACCTGGAGTTTTTCTTAGGCATGTGCATGAATACAAGTAGTGTTTTGGGCTTCTATTCCTTTTTGCTTCAGAGAACTATGACCTGGGGGGGGTTTATGTGTCTTATTCCACGTTCTAGGAAACTGAGAGTAATAATAAGGTCCAACAATCTCTACCAAGTCTCAGCATTAACAGTTGTCCCATTACATCATTCATCCACTTTCATGTTTGTGAGGGACTGGTATGCCAAGAAAATAGCACATGAAGTCATTTATGGCTGGAACATAAAAATGAGAATGATAATTGTTTATCACAGACAATGTGATCTATATTGCTAAATAATTCACCAGTCAGGCATCATATACAGCTGTGAACATAAGGAAAGATAAAGCCTTTTCTGGAAAAGCTGCCTTACAAAATTGAGTATACACAGTAAGCTTTTTTCAGAAGAAGAGTGAGAAATGCTACTATGAAAACCAGCAGTCTCATATCTCTTGGCACTGGTGACTTACTGCAACAGAAACCAATGAAACTATCCAAAATATTGCTAGCAAAAAGAGCTTCTGTAGATTAGTCTAAGAACCACATTGTGAACTTCAGACTATTAATTTTAGTTAATATACTGAGTCTTTAAAACCTGGACCAGAATTCATCCCTGATGAAAGTCCATTGTTTTGAAAAGAAATGTGGTGCTTTCCTCTTCACCAAGTGGACAACTGAGCAAAGATTCACCAGATTCATTTCCCTGACGTTTCCGTATCACCATATTAGCAATTTCCACCCCTCCAACTCTGTATCCCAGAGACACTGCACTGTTCAGCACTTAAGCAACATCTGTACTTGGAGACCCCTTTGTGCTAAGCCCCCATGCAGACACACCATGAGGCAGCCCCTACCTCAAGGGTTCAGCCCTTGAAGCAGAAGATAGACCAAGGCAAGAATAAGGAGAGATTATCTACTTAACCACACAGATGGATCATTGTAGCCATAATTTTGATCCTTTACTTCTTTGACTTCAAGGCCACGGTCAGTAACAGAGATGCATGCTGCAGTCATAGGAACAAACCTCTTCTACTAGAGGAGCTACTCTTCGCTGCTGCACAGGGTAGTGCAGAACAGATATCCCCTCATGCCAGCTATGACTCTGGATGCCACATAAATCCTCAGCCTCAGTAGCTGCCAGACTAGCCAGGGCTCATGGGCTACACAAGGAAGCTGCATACCAGCTGAGCAGGACTCCACTGCCAAGACACAAGCATTTCACCAGCTTTGCTACTTTTGATGCAAGAGCAAGCACAGAAATGGTGTCATGTCTCCCACTCCAGAAGAACACAGGGTGCTGGATGAGTCAGTGGAGCTGACAGTCCTGATACTATCAAACTTCCTTTAACAAAATTACCTAACATCAGAAAGCTGCTGGAAGGTGCAAATTAAGGTGATCTTGAACATCACAAGGCAGCAAGAACCAAGCCAGGATTTGCTTACCAGGACTGTGCCATGTCATGGCATGCTGAGCATCTACTGCTGCCAGGAGCTTGCATATGTGCAGCCACGCAGAGGTGCTGCCAAATCACCCTCACCCATCTGCACAAGGTCTCTTCCACCAAGAGCCCTAGAGAAACTCCAGGGACTAGTGGCAGCCTGGAATATGTTCATATTCTTCATGTATTTTTACAGATCAGAATCAAACTCTTACTAGCATTCAAATTCACTGCAGAATGATGCAATCACCTTTTTGGCCTTCCCTAGTACCAGGCTGCTTCTGTTATGATTTTTTTGTTTAAGAAGAGTGATGGAAGAGTTATTCTGAAGCCTGCATAAAGCTGCTCACCTTATATGCCAAGCTCATACGCTACTTGTGCTTCTGCTTTCTTTCACTGTTAACCTGTTTAGAGCTGCAGATGTTGGCTGAATCAGGTTGAAACAGTAATCTTGCCATATCTGGGGAGACAGCAAGTCCGAATAAAGCAGCTCTCTTCCATAGCCGAGTCTTGTTTGAACTGGCCAATACCAGCATTTGGAAAATTCTTGGAAGGGGTACAAACAGGCTCTTCTCTTGCAAGAAATAAATTTTAGCAACACCAGTGCTCATGGCAATGCCCAAAAGCCTCTGCAACACCCACAGCCGAGCTTCCTCGAAAAGGCAGATCGTTTCCTATAACAGCACTAAGCCCTCCAAGGGTGCCAAACGGAAACTATAACTGCAGTTGTGAACCTTTAACCTAGAAGCGTTTTGTTGGCTTTTCAGGAGAAACACCACCCTTTTCCAAGCATCTGTACATCCCGAGTGTGTCCAAGGGGTCTGGTTTTGACTGGGCACACAGCTGTAACACAATTAATACCCAACAGCATCTCAGAGATCAGAGTAAAAGGGAGCAGAGATCCAACACATTTACAGATTTGCAGACACACTCACAGCCAACACCACTATAGAAAAAGCAGTTTGGCCACAGACAATTAATAAGCTGTAACAGGATCCAAAGCCTTCTGTGAAAAGAAACCAAAATTAACTTAGCAGAATTATTATTGCATAATACCAAAGCTAGCTATTACATTTTCCCCTTTAATAATACAGAAACCAAGGACTATAAAAGAGAAACTGCAACTGAAATCCAGGACTTGGTCTGTGTTTACTTTGATTTCCTCCTGAAAACACACTCTGGTGACTCTACCTCCTTCCTTTTTCTGCACTGTTAAACAGGACATAAGGAAATCTCTCCTTTCCTGAAAAAATCTTTTGTCTGGAACCATGAGCCAAAGCACACGAGTTACTTTTCCTTCAAATTTTTATATACACAAAAAGCACAGCTTTTCACAGACTAAAAAGAGAAAATAGATGGAGGGAACATCAGTATTCCTGAAGCAGGAGTTGACACGCTTCTCCAGTCTCATCTTCCTGGTTATAAAATTAAGGATTATTGAATTTCAGACTTACCCTTTTGGAGCACAGATCTGTAATTATGGTGAAATCAGAATTGAAAAGATGAATAAAGGCAACATTTAAAAAAAAAAAGAATATTAAGCCTTGCTCCAGCAACAAGCCCTTCCCATGGGGCAAAGCTCCCCACGACAGTTACAAGCATCACTTTCAGAAAAGAGATTTCAAGGTTTTGGAAGGCAGTGCTGAGCAGTGTGGGCACACCATGGTCACCATCCTGCAAAGAGAGAAACAGCCTGAAGCGGAAGGCTGTGTAAATCAATAAATAAGGTACCATTCCCTGATCATCCATAATCCATGCATCAGTTTGCTTTTGGTTTCTGATACAAACCAGCTCATTCTCTCTGAGACAAAAAGGTGTCAACAGACGGGCTCCCTCTTCATGTCTTTATGTCTCTCCCTTTTACTATAGGGTGAACTCTGAGTTTTATGATCCTGCCATATGGTGAATATGACCTTATCGTCAGCAATCACATCAACCTTTTTGTGGTTCCTGGGTGCTACATCAGCCTGCTTTCCTCATTTACCATTTTGAGTCCTGGCATGAACACAAGAGAAGATCTCGGCTTCCCCCCTGGCAGCCAACACTGCTCTAAGACACCTGTGTTCGGAGACCCTCATGCATAACCAGGAGAGGTGCCTGGGTCCACCACCATGTGCTTAAAAGAGGGAGCTTAAACAGTCACATCCTACCTCCTAGTCTTTCCTTAATGACTCCAGGCATGTAGGAAATGAACAGAAGTTAATGCACCTTCCACCCACTTATATTTTTTTCAAAGGCGCTCTCTATTTGCTTTCATGGAGATCCTCTAACTGCCAGGAACCAGATGAAAGCAAAACCACTGCGCTGCTCCATTTTACCAGCTTAGAAGGGACTGCTTCCCATGTTTTAAAGACTCACCATGTACCTTCCTGCTGAGACCAGCTCAGCAATTTGGCTGCTACTGCTTGGATCCCTACCCGGGAAGAGCAAGTTCTGAGGGCTAACATATGTGCCAAGGAATCCACAACACTCCAATACAGCACCATTCCTCCTCACTTGCTGCATCTTGCTGCAGATGGTCATTTCTTTCCTTACCAGCCTTTCCCCTTCCCCAGGAGCTAGGGAAAAACCCATTGCTGAGGACAGTTTTGAGATCCGTCTGTTCTCAATGGGATATGGCTCCAGTTACACTAGCAGATTCAGGCAGTTTTGGGGTTCTTTCTGGCTTTGTGGTGGTTTTTTTTGTTTGTTTGTGGGAGGGGGGGTGTTTGTTTTTTAAAATCTTTGTTATTTCTTGCAGAACGGTGGCAAGCCACAGTTTGGCATGCCAATGAAAGGAGCAATTTTATGGTAAACTCTGCTACCGCTGACACCATGGAACAGGGGGAGGAAAACTTCAGGGCCTGTAAGCACAGGGTACAGATGAGGATAAAATACACTGCTTGCTTTCTCCCTCAGGTTTTTTTTTGCACATGCAATGACCTTTTCTGGTCCCTCATTGTCCTGGGTTCAGCTGGGATAGAGTTAATTTACACAGGGACCTGGGAGGGGGCAGAGCCGGGACAGCTGACCTGAACTAGCCAAGGAGCTATTCCATACCATAGGACACCATGCCCAGCATATATATAGGGAGCAGGCTGGGGGGTGGTCTCTCGGCTTTCGGTGGGGAAGCAGAGGAGCACCGGGTTCCGGGTGGTGAGCAGTTGCGCTGTGCATCACTCGTTTTGTGTATTCTCTTATTTGTATCGTTATTGTTCTAACTTCTTTTTGTGTTGCCCCAGTAAATTGTCCTTATCTCAACCCTCAAGGTTCCGGGTTTCTTTCTTTTTTTCCCTTTCTGGTTCTCCTCCCCATCCCACTGGAGGGGGGTGGGGGGAGTGAGCGAGCGGCTGCGTGGTCCTTTGTTACCGGCTGGGCTGAAACCACAACAGTCCTTTCTGGTGCCCAACGTGGGGCCCCAAGGGTTGAAATAACAACAGATTGGGGCAGAGCGTGTTAAAACAAATTTGTTGTATGCATTTTCTTGTACTGGTTAAACAGATGCTAGTCACAGTGTTGCTTCATTTGTTCACATGGTGGCGGTTTGTAAGTTCTTATATGCTGTATGTATTGCCTGTGGTCCCGTTTATCACCTCTGGGAGAGGGATTGTGATTATCATTTTGCTGTACTGGGCAATGTCGATTTATGAAACTCTTAC
>JANZLQ010000002.1:29065256-29075912 GCA_026212715.1 Elanus axillaris | reverse complement strand
GAAGTATCTCAGGTGGACCTGGACTGGCAACATAAGGGAGAGCTGTTTATCGCTCGGTGGGCCCATGATGCCTCGGGAGGGGGCATAGCCGGGACAATCACCCCATGCAATGTGACCTGCAGCTGATCACAAGCAGCAGTCCCAGCTCCACAATTCTACAAGCTTTGGCTGCATCTCCAAAGAGCAATGCTGCCATCCCATCCACAGCCCATTCTTTCATTCAGGCTGGTCTTTGTACTTTGTCCCTATTTCCATCACAAGACTCACAGACGGTAAGGTCCAACTTGATGGGACAAAGAGCGTATCAGAAAAACCTGCTGAATTTTCTCTCCCTCTCCCCTACCTAGCTGATTTTTCTACTCAGTATTTGCTTTCTATTGCAACACAAGCATTTAGCTAATGCTCAAGTTTATTTTCAAGTTAATGGTCACAGCAGAGATTTACCAGCTGGGTTGTTGCCACAGCTTCTGGGTACAGGAAAGGTGAGCTCGTGCCCAGGACCACTGTCTGGTATTGCCGCAGAGGCTGTAAGCATCTCAGCCATCCAGACTCACTCCCTCATGAGCCCACAGGCTGCACCCCAGCCCACTCAACTTCAAGGAGGTTATTTCCATGCCAAGTCTTGCTCCTGCTCAGGACAACATGACCTCCAGAAGCCCACTGTTTCTTCACCTGCCAAGAGGAAAATATAATCTCTCTGCTTTTTCTTGTAGCCTATGACAACTCAACAGCCTTATTTGGGCACTTCTTGGAAAAGTCACTACTGAAGAATATTTGCAACCAGCCCCATCCTCCTTCATCTATTTATTGTACTCTGAACTGTATAGACAAGGTTTAATTAAGTGCATGAGTTGTTCTCTTTGCTTTACCACTGCCCCACAACTGGATGCGATATGTACATCCAAAATGAAGTCGAATCCCGACTATTCCAAGGAGGGATCTAAATACAAGTGTATTGTTGCCATGAGCTACAGCAGCTCATAAGAACTGCTGACATGGTGTCAGCATAGAAAAGCAGCCAAGCGATTACTTTTCATTCTCTGGGAAAGTTGGACTCATGCATTTTGGACCATAACTGAAAGTACTTTTCAGCATGAGTCACGAGCAGTCTGTGGGAGAAAGGGACTCTCATTAAGAGTTTGGTTCTCCAAAACAAAGGCTTATACAATGTGAGACAAGATGAGGACATGGGAGAAGGCAGCTCCTAACAACTGATTCCCCAACTACAGATTTTTAATTTTTTTTATAAACCACATCATCTGGTATCCATAGGAGACTGGACCTCACCAATAGATTTACAGGTCTGAAAAAATAGCAGTGCAATCCTTTCAACCCCAGCACAAGAGGATTCATTCACTTCCACCAGCTAAAAATCATTGCTTGTCTGGATATCAGTCTGCTCAGTCAAAGGCCAAGCAAACACAGCACTGCCTACAGCAGCAGGATGAGATTTCCCTTTGGTGATAGGAAATGCTCAAGTAGAGCAAAATCAACTTTATGCTACTGTCAAACCTTCCTCATCTGTTTTCCAGCAGACAAAGAGTACATCTGGGAGGCTGAATTGTAGCAACAGCTCTGCTATGCTCCGGGCTTGGCAACACCAGCCCTGGCCATGTGTTTTGTTTTTGTTCTCTTCAGCCAGGACAAAGGGTGGAAATAACAAGCTATAAATTCCCTTGGGAGCATTTGTTGGACAGTGGGGGGGTGGCGGCCTGGAGAATTCATAGGGTCAAGATATGAACATACTTCCATAAGCAAATATATACTACGGGACAAGCCTGTAAGCTTAAAAGCTAAGACCACCGAACAGCACATCCCAGCTCCTAGGCGGTCACACAGTATCATCCAGAGCAACCTACCCTTCCTGTATTCTGGTTTAACCTCTGTAAAAGCACAAACACCTCTGGGCTTCAGAAGGGAGCCCAAGAAAGTTGCACCCAAGATAAATACTGAGTGCCACAACTTGCTTGTAGGTCTGCATGCTTGACAAGTACTTCATAGCCTACTCAGACAGCTTTCTAAAAACCGAGTGACTTGTTCACATTTATGTCTCCATTTATAGAATGCAAATCCCACAGCTTTGGACATTTCTATCTCAAAACTAAAGTCATGGGATTGCAAAACAAGTCTACTTACACAAACAATTGTGTTACTGCTCTAAACTCAAGAACACAACTGAGTATTTAAAAGGCAGTGACCTAGCTGACACATTCCTTAGCATCTCAGTGCAGCTCATATACCTTCCAAAGGGTTTAAATCTAGGTATTGCCCAGAGAATAACAAAATCCAAAAGGCAACTAACATTGCAGGCAAAACCTTTCCCAGATACATCTGATACAAACTACACTGGGGAGCAGATTACTCCCTAAGGGTATGGAGCACTCCTCAAAGAGCAAAGCCAGGGAAACCACCCCAAGACCACATACAGAGTTTTATGGCTGTTGTCCCTGAGTTTCAGTCCTAGTCCCAGCGCCACTGACCTCTCAGGCCAGCTTGGGCAACAGCTCATACACCAAAGGCACAACCCCAGGAGCTCAGTATGAAAATAAGACGCTAAATGATTTCGCACAACAAAATTCAATGTAAGAACTGCACATTTTTAGACACCTACTTTCTTGTAGGTGTCCTACCGTGCGCTAGCAAAAAGCCAAGTGTGTTGCTCAGCAGCAGCAGCAACCAAATCTCCCAATGGGAATTAAAGTCTTCAAAATTAAGCAGGGGCAGCAAAAAGCAAATCACCAGCACCACAGACAGAAAAGAAGTTTGCAAGACCTCATAAGGCTGGAACAGACTGTTCACATGCTACCTACTCTCCCATGCAAAACCAGAAAAGAGTACACACAGATAGGTCAGTGTAGAAGGAAAAAAAATTAAATTAGTAACAATGAAAAGTGCATGGCAGAACACAGGAGGTGGCTAAGACAAAAGAGCCTTCCATGAACAAGCCATGACTTCTAAATCTATCAACTCTGACTAGGGATTAAGACTTGCCCATTGCAACACAGCCACTTTGGGGGGTGGGGTGGAGGGGAATGGGGTTTGAGAAGGGCTGTTGCCTCCTGATGTCTTGTTCTGCCCTGAGGTATCTCCCCAGAGGTCCCTGGACAGAACCCCTCTTACGCAGTCACTGCTAGCAAAAAACATCTGGGGACATGCTACATCCTCTGGAACTTGTATGATTCACACTTCACATCTGACACTACTCTCCTAATTTAGCCATTTTCAAGATTAGGGTTAATCTGTGACGTGATTTCATTCTCAGAGGAAATTACTTCAGCCCTGGCATGAAACACTGGGGATTTTGCACTACTTCCTTGATGTCCCATCTCACACTGGAGTCCAGTGATCCAAGGAACTCTCACACTTCCCTGAGATAACATAATTTCTTGCTGGAAGCAGTGAAAAACTAATTAATATTTCCCTTTTCATACCTATGTTCCAGAGGATAAATATACATAGGGTTTAATGATATAGACATCTGACCTTTTGACACCACGGGCCTGTTTTCTGCTCCCCTACTATACAGATTGCATCTGTACCAGGAATCTGGAGATTTTTAACCCTTTTTTCCTTCTCTTTAAAAGGGATGTTTAGTCACAAGCTAGTGACTTTATTATATTTACTGCACACTGAGGAGACAGAAGCTGTCAATCCCCCTGCAGCCCAAACTCCTGGATGGCTGTTGCAGATGGGGAGTCAGGTGAGAAACGCCCCTGACACTGCAAGGGACTTGCACATACTCTCCAATACAGTTCCCCCATAGACACTATCTGCAGCAAGGCTCACTGGTCGACTACTTCAGGCAAGGCAGAAAAACTAAGATGAAATTCCCTTTGCAACACTGTGTTTTCCCTTCTGGTGTGCTCTGGGCTGTGCTCACCCTCTGCTCTCCCACCTGGACTGAGCTGGTGTTGGAGTCTCCCTTCTAGCTATGGAGCAACTTCATCTCACAGTGCAAAAGGATCTTGCAATGGCAATGTAGATGCCAACACTGTTTCTGAAGCATCAGAGCAGATCTCAGTGTCATCAAGCTGAGAGATGGGAATCTCAGCAAAAGATTGCCCATGTTTCAAAAGTGAGGCAGCCGTGGGTGGTATCATCTTTTCTCATCTACAGAAAAAAACATGCTGTTTATCTGACGTGGAAGATAGTTCTCCAAACAGCTAAGTCTTCAGAAATTATTTGTACAAAGTGTTAACAGACAGCCCGTGTTCAGCCACCATCCCTCTGCCAGCAAGCCCCACAAGTGCAGCAAGGCCATGATTGACTTAGACAAATGAGAGCATGGAGGTCTTTATTGAAGAAAGCTCATGAAACAGGACACTGTGCTCCAGCTGAGGTCCCACTGCCTGGAGTAACCACTCAAGTCATTACAGGGATGTTCAGCTCGGGATCTCTTAGAACACCCAATTCTTGCAGAACTGCCACCAGCAGGTCATTCTCCAACCTGAAATGGCACAGTTCCTTATTTGAACACTGCTGACAGACACTGGACTGTACCCACAAATTCTGGGCAGGCAGACTGCGAGGTAACTACATGGCCAACTCCACATCTTGGACCAGGTATACCAGAGAACATTCAAAGTGAGGTGGGTTCCCAGCTAACACATGCCATGGGGTCCAAACAAGCTGCTGCCCACACAGACCTTAAGGACCTTCCACAATGACATCTTCCACCCAGCAAGTGGAATCCATTGCCTATTTAATCATAAACTTGTCAGTAAAATTATTGGAAACATCATCTAAATAGAAGTATGTAAGATTTAAGGATTCTGTTTCTCCCATCTTGTTTCAGGACAACAGGATGACATCATCAGCTTTGTCACATTTAGTAATATTTGTTTACACTTCTTGCATGGAAGATCAATCTTTACATTTGAACAATATTCTTGCACAGATGACAAGAAAGCTACTCTCATTTGGGGTTTTTTATTGCTAAAAAGATAAGGACATTGTTTATAAGGGAGCAAGCGATGAAAAAAGCAACATTTCCTTGCCAATAGCAGCTGGCTTATGCCATCAGTCAAGAGAGTCTTGACTCAAACAGGCAGTAAAAATCCCTACAGAACATTTCCTTCTCAAAAAACATCCTTCTGCCTTGATTAATTGTAGGGGAAGGGATCCTAAAAAAAAGGCACTTTGACTTTCTTTTTTTAGCCCAGGCTCCCAAGCGCTGGTGCGTACATAAGCATTTGCCATAAAGGGGAATCACCTCTGAGTCCAACTTTTCCATAGTAAAAGGAAACAAACATCAGAGGAGTTTGATTTTGTACACAACATGGATAAAACCATTCTCTCTGCAATTAAAACTGAATGTATTCCATTCGGTAAAATGAGATTTCATTCCCCATGACTTGTTTGATTGTATTTTGAGTCTGGTTGAAGCATCATGTGCATAACGGATATGTTTCATTTGGAAAGATGATCAAATTCAGACAAAGGGATTGTTGAGTTTTTGCACTCCTGGAGTGCAATAGCATTGAAGTCTGACACACTGTCCCAGGATGAGTCTTTTACAAACACATGCCATAATACCATGATCTCAAAGAGTTTATGATTAGATTAACCACTAGCTGTTGTGACAGCATGAGATAATGAGAAAGGGAAAAGTTCAGACTACAAGTCTTGTTTATTATGAACAAAATCATTACATGGTGAGAGGGGCTACTAACTCATATTAAGATGTTTAACAGACAGGTAAGGAAAAAAAGGGGGCTGCAGTGACTACTCCTACATCTGCGTGGTCATCAAAGAGGTCACCATGACTCTCCTAGCAGCGAGGTACATGGGTGTTCATTTGAAAACAGCTGTGTCCCTACCTGCAGGATTTATTTTTTTTTTTAGTATTGTTCACTAGTAACCATTTTCCTGTAAGCCTGGAAAAGGCTAGAGAGCAAAGTGATAAGGCTCCATTTGTTTGGGGGTTTTTTTGTTTGTTTTGTTTTGTTTTTGTTGGTTTTGGGGTTTTTGTTTTTTTTTTTTAAGATGAAAAGCTGGTCTCTTTTCTCATAGAAAAAAATTAAATGGAGCACACTCAGCACACAGCTCCATGCAGGCCACTGCCAGGCATGTGTCCACTGGCAAGTGGCATGGCTGGGCACAAGGGGCACCAGGATGGCAGAGGGACCCATGGCAGAGCTGCTAGGCACCCCTCTGCCTAGCAAATCCTTTCCTGGGTACTCTGCCATCCTACACAGATTGTTTACTCAGTCATACACCCTTTTGCAGAGGGTCAGGACATGTATATCCCCAGGGGCTGGCAAGAAAATAAATTCACATATTACAACATTTGTCTCAACTAGAACCATCTGCAGTTGTACAATGCCTTCAGAGCCTATGCTCAGTGTTTCTCACTCTGCCAGGAAACAATGCTTCTTCTGAGAACCAGTTAGCACCAAAAGGTGTCATTAGTACTAATATGGAGCAGACACTCCTTTCAGGGGGGTCCAACGGACTTTGCAGATACCTGCAGCTGTCTGCAACATTTGGGTACCCTCATCTCCAGCCAGATCACAGGAGTGAGACAGTCACCAGGTGTGGGACACAAGTCAGATCTTATCCAATCATTAGGGCAGATCTGGTCAATGAAAGAAATGGAAAGGGCAGACCAGAGAACATCATCTAGCAGAGAAACAAACAGGGATTACACTTAGCTGTTACTGTTTCCTTGGATAACATTTTTTTTTAGCTAGAGCAAAATTAAATAGCTTAATGTCTGTTGCCTGGAGAGTAAGATAATATAATTCATAAAAAAAAACCCTTAGCTTTCCACAGGAGCCTAGGGTGTCTGTACAATGTCGGACATTCACAGAAAGAGACTGTAAATTGATTGTTTTGGAGAAAGGAAGTGCAAAGCTTGTGTTTTCCTTCCTAGTGAGCAAACACCCTTCACAATGCTTTTAATATGACAGAGTTTTTTAATCTAAATAGAAGCAGAAACACTTCAAAAGCTGGGAAACCAGTTAGCTGAAGGACTGCTGAAAGTGGAGACCCTTCCGAGTCATCAGAGCTGCTGACCAAGCCCCTACAGATGGGAGCATTTCTACTCTTTGTAAATACAGCCCAGGGTATTTCTGCTAAGAATCATAGCATGCACCTGTACCAGGTCCAAACACCTAATTCAGGCAAAGCAGGAGCACAGCTGTGGCTTTGGGCTTCAGCCTTTTTTAGCAACTCACTTCCAAACCCTCCCACCCTATTTTTTCCACGCCCCATGACATCAGTACTGCTGCAGCCCACACCAACCACATCCAGTTCCTTCCCAAAGTCAGGCAGCATCTCCCAAGCCACAAACCATTTATTCCAGCAGCACTGGTATTGCTGCCAAGAACTTCAGATCATCTTGTTGAAATACTCAAGAGGTTGTGCCAGGATGGTTCTCCAACATGCAGTATTAAATGCACTAATTGTTCTAGTGAAAATATTCACTAGAGAATAAACCCATTCAGCATAAGAGCTTTACACAAGTCATTTACCTCTTGTTGCAGAGGATGGTGGACAAGGCTCAACTTTATAAAAAAATTCATCAAAATTAAAAACCCTTTTGCATGCAAACACAGGAGATCCACGAGATTCACTGATCAGGTCGCTGCTGTGACCCAAAGGTAAGTGTGGCATGACCTCAGCCTGCAGTCATTTTAGCAGTGCCAACATCAGCCAGCCTCCTTTCCAGGGCAGCGATCCCATGGATGGGCACATGTTGGTTGTACCCTCCACCCTCCTCCTGGTTGTCACTGGGCCCTGGACACACCTCTGCTCACTGGGGCTGGTCCCAAACAGGACACCAAGCCACAGATCCTAACAGGGCACAGGACAGAGCATTCAAAGGAGCTACAGGGAATCAAGCAAAGATAAAAAAATAAAAAAAATTTAAAATTAAATTTTTATATATATTTATATGCAGATATTAATCGTTTGACCTGTTGTGGAAGCCCATACCAGCTCAACACCAACAAAACTGATCTACCACCAGACCAGGAAATAGCTGCTCAGGGATTGTGCTCCCTTTGCTTTACAGCAAAAAGCTTTCCTGGGCAAGCACAGGAGAGAAAAATCAGACTAACACTCAGCTGTTAATTTGAGTTTGACCCAGTGACTGGAACAGAAATAGTCCTTAGCTGGCCTGGCACTTCTGTCTCATTGTCGAACAGGACTGGGATTTTGCATCCTCTCCTGGAACAGTTTGGGATAAAAAACCCAAAACAGCTCCTGTGCCAGTCCCACCATCAGCCACTTGATGGCCATCCTGCTTCACAGAAGAGCAGCACCCAGGCCAGAGCGAGGCTCCAAGGCTGGGGGGCTTGCCAGGGACCCCCGAGCTAGCAGGGGAGGGAGCAAAGGGCCCCCCAAACAGCCCTCGAGCAGGGGTCTGCATCTGCTCCACTGTGCTTACCCTCCCCGGGGAGCACCGTGCAGCACAGCCCTCCCAGCTCCTATTTGTGCTGATCGCACCCTCCTCACTCTTCAAGGTCTCCTACGGCACTGGAAGCAGAATTGAGTGTAGAAAAGGTTGAGGAACGAGCCCAGAGCACCAGGTGAGCTGCCACTCAAGCCCCAGCTCGCTGCCCAAGTCACGCCATTACAGCACATACAGGAGTGCTGCAGAAATCCCAAGTAAGGAAGTAACCTCGCAGCTTTTGTCCACCTTACTGGGAACATGCAGTTTTGTTCTGGAGACTACATCAGAAATTGAGGGGTTACAGGTCTGCCAAAGCCAGTCATCAGGTCAAAACTCTGCTTTTCCCTCACCCAAAGACCACCACAGGAGGGAACACCTACCTAGTCCCCTCACATCATGATCACCCCAGGGTATTTTAAAAGTCAGCATGTTTAGAGGAACCACCCAAGCTCCAGGTCCCTGCTCTGATCAGGTAGATAACACAGCAGGAGGCTTAGGGGAGGAACTTCTCAAACCAGCAATTAAACTGCTTGATATTTCCCATTTTACCTGGGAATGCTTCTCTCTGCATCCATTCCTGTGGACACGTTTCTGAGCAGGTGAATACACTGAGGACAGTGTGCTCTAAGGGTACAATACAGAGGCACTAGAAACATGGGAGCACTAAATACCAACCAACTGGATGCTCTGGTTCAGGCCAGTTTGATCTCCAGAATGAAGGAGCCTGTAGTGCTCCTGCCTCTGTGCTTGGAGAGGAGCCTAAAAGTCATGTGCATCTGTACAACACTGAAGCAAACCCCAAATCACTTATTTCCACAGACATAACCCTGACAAGGCACTTGATTGCACAAAAGCAACTCCTTAAACAGGGCTTGTCAGGGTGCATTGGCATCACTGGCTTGTGCACAGCTTCCTGCTGACACCAAGGACAGCAGGGACCAGCAGCAAAACATGGGAGTAACAGGGCCAGCAGGTACCAAACCCAGAGTGGGACACACCAATGCCAAGGTCCTCCAGGACTGCTTGGGGATGCCTGTCAGTTCTGGATACAGCCAATGCTCTGGTCAATCTCCAACGCATACTGCAAGTAGATGCAGAGGAACTGGACTTGTGGTGCCCATGTACCTCTCCTCCCAGGCAGGTTGGAAAACAAACAAGCCAAAACCAAAGCAAATCAAATGGAAGAGACCGGGTGCATTTTTAAGAGCTCTTTCTTCTGAACTTCCTGGCTTACAAAAACCATAGGAGCAAAGCCCCACCCTCATAGTTTGTTTTGCTTTAATTTCCCTAGAGGGTCAAGACTTTGGAAAGAGTCTTCTTAGTCAAGGTCATTCCACCACATCTCTTCTGGCGTGAGAAGAAAATTACTATTAACAAAAGTCACAAGGTTAAAAGTTGTTTTAAGAAGCCCAGGGGAAGGGAAGCAAACAGCTTTTTCCTTGCCCAGCTAATTCCCATCTTTGTGATCCCAAACTGAACAAGCTCTCTGAGTGACCTACCTAGAAAGCAAAGCTCAGATCCTTCAAAACAAAGTGCCTAAAAAGTAGGTGAGCCTAAACCAAGTTAAAGTAACACTTTGGAAGTGCTGCGTTCCTTCCAGTTTATCACAAGGTCACTCAGGCACCCACCACACTCACATAGGAAGATAACAGCCAAGCTCCACTGTCAGACCCTTTTCTGAAAAATCTTACTACAGGCAGGAAACAAGAACATTTTTAGGAAGACAGTCAGATTTAATGAGTTTGGATACTTATTAGTAATGACCTCAACTGCTGCTCCACTGCATAAGGCCAGATTGGGCTGTACAGCTGATTTATTCCAGGGGAGGTTGGGCAATGTATCTATTCATACCCCTGTGTAAGAGCATTAGAAGCACATTCAGGAGTCAGAAAAGCCACGACACACACATTTTAGGGCCTCAACGTAAAAGATGGGGGAGCACTTACAGAAGAAAATATTATTACTGCTACTACTAATAATAGCAGCTTTACTAAACCCATACAAAGCAATTACTGTTCAAGTTGAAAAATAACAGAGTAGCTAATTCATTTACAGGGTGCCTGCAAAATAAAGAGTGGGGAAGTACCTGTTTAAAACCCTGTCATCTGTGACTGCTCTTTCAACCCAGCGGAAAGAGTTCAGGTAACTCAGCACTTAATTTTTGAACATCCATTCAACCCAGATTAGATGAGTCATTACAGATGTCATGGTTTAACACCAGCGAGCAGCCAACACCATGCAGCCACTCACCCCGCCCC
>JANZLQ010000002.1:29042326-29065156 GCA_026212715.1 Elanus axillaris | reverse complement strand
ACTGAACTCAAAACACAGCACTGTACCAGCTACTAGGAAGACACTTAACTCTATCCCAGCTGAAACCAGGACAACAGAAAACACCAGGTGCCACTTCCCATACAAGCACTGGTGGATGTTCCTGAACAAGGCTCTGCTGAGACCCCAAACCCTTGTTTTCCTGTGCTTGCAGTCATATGAACTACAGCAGTGAAGCTTTCTTCTTATTAATTGTCTCCGAGGGGAGAGCAGTGACAGAAGATGAGTGTGCCAGGGGGGCTGCAAAAATTAGCAGATTGTCCTTTCCACACTGCTTGTCCCGCACTAGCCAAGAGCTCTCCTTTAAACGAAACTTTAATATGGCCAAACGTAACACAAATGCATTCAACAACTGAAACCAGTGAAACAACTAAACCATCCGTAAGACCTGACACCTGTAGCAATTTGCCTTTCTTCCTCATCCAAGTGAGGAGCATGGTGCAAAAACCTGAAGTCTTCTTCCCTTGGTGGGAGCTGCCCATGCCAGGGCAAATCCCCAGCCCGCAGGGACCGATGGAGCTTTGCAATGAAGCAAGCCCTGGAGCCAGCAGCAGCCTTCAGTCAGGTGCACATAATTTAATTGGTTTGGTGGGATTTTCTGGACTGCTAATCAGCATGAGGTAATTAAAAAACCTGTGCAGCATGTTGAGAGCTACAGCACATTAGAGATCTTAAACTCCTGAGAGCTCTTTTAATAGCAATGGTCATTCCCCATGCTTTTAGTGTGCAACATTCAGAGAGGAGGTGTCTGCAGGGGGGTGAACCAGAGGGCGTTCAGGGTGAGTGCCTGCCAACAGCATGCTGAGGAGTCAAGGCAAAATATTCATACACATTATGAAAAACATCCACAGTTCATGAAAATAAAAGATCTTTAAAAGCCCTGAATTTTGGGGGGGGGGGCAGAAGTTCTGATTGTTAAAATCATAAGAGGTCTAACTTGAAATAAAAAAAGGGGAAAATGGAGATTTGCTTCACAGTTTGAGTTTATTAACTTCTCACTAAATGGTTCATGGTTTCCAAGATTCTCATGTTTTCATGAATCTTTTTCATGTTTCTCAGGAACCAGCTATAATATTTAATAAAACCTAGCCATGCTTTCACCCCTGTGCATACACAGCAGGGTGAGATAACTTCAACAAAAAAAAAAAAAGAAGAAAAAAGATAAAAGGTCATTAACTCATTCTGACATTCTTTTGGTAAGTTTTCCAAAGGACCAGTTTTTGCTCAAGAAGTACACCAAATAGATGACAGTGCATGCAGAGAGGCCATTTCACAAATGTCTTTAAATGAGATGCCATCATACTCATGCCATCTTCCAGGAGTTTGGCATTGCATCTACCTGGTTTGACTTTTTCCCCCAGAAGCTTTTCCCAAGTGATTCACTCTCTCAAAACGCTCTGCTCAAGAAGTCTCACCACAGCAAGCCCCATGTGGCCTCAAATGAAGGATTACCTCTCATTTCATCTTGCTACAGGGCCTTCTTAGTGGGATCCTGGTCACAGCCAGGGACCCTGCATGATACTGTAATATATTTATCGCCAAGCCATAAACCACAATAAGCATTACATGTATGACTTGAGCCAGGCAAAATTGCCATTTAATTCCAAAGCAGATGCTCAGTCCAGAGCTACACCCATTTCAGTTCCAGCTGGGGTTACTAAAGTCCTAGCAATGCAATGCATTGCAGCATCCCCCCAAAGCTGTGCTGCTTTGGAGATGGAAAGGTGCTAAGAGGATTGTTGCGTACCTGCAGGATCTGTGTTAACAGGCAGGATTGTGGTGACCAGCGTGAAGAGGGGATAGGGGTTGTAAGCTCTGCTGGATACTGAAGAACATCTCTCCCCTGGAGAAGCACCATCGAAGCAGCTTCATCTGCTTAAAGACTTTCTGCAACATGTTCTTAAAACCACAGTACTTCATCTCATGGCTTTCTGCTGCACAACCCACTTTCCACAAAGCTCCAGCTAACTGGGCTGCAAATAAGGTATTCAGTAATTCCAGATACATCCCTTTTCTTTTGTTTAGCTTTCATTTTTAACCCAGTGTCAATACAGCAAAACCTCAGCAGCACAGATTTGTCAGACTTCCTGTAGTACCACTGATGTTTGTTTAAAGCACCTCATCTAGTAGATGTATCTAGCATCAGTATAAGGCACTAACAGCAGTCACAGACCACAGAGCTAAAGCTGCTCTTATTCCACTTTGCTCATTGTACAGTAAGTACAAGAAGGCCAAGGGGAGAAGCAGATCATTTTACCACTCAACTGGCTATAGCAGAGGTTCACAGTAATGCAATCACTCCTTTGGCAGCTCAGGAGGCAGGAGGAATATTCCCACAGGAAACATCAATTTTAAGATAGTAGCATGCTTCCAGATCACTGGGCTTCAGGGAGGAGCTGCCACCTCTGCTGAACACCACCCCACTTCCCCAGGGGCTCTGGTCTCCAGCAAGGGCAATGGAGGCATCTGGCCCACCAGCCTCACCTCCATCTCTGACATCCTTCCTGAAAAGGACAGGTCCAAGAAGCCTTCCAGCTCCTTCTGGTACAGAGTTTGCCCTGTGCTTCTTACTGCCCTTGTCCCCATCCAGTGACCTGCAGAGATGCCAGCAGGACAGACCAGGTGGGTGAGAAAGACTGCAACTTTGACCACACAGAAAACCCCAGAACCACTTACAAACACCACGGTCCTAAAATGCAGACAGCTTGCCTGGTATGACAGTTTTGAGGGGTTATCTTTAAACCAGCAGGCTTTTGGCTCAGTAGAGCATCACTCATCATGGTTCAGGAAGAAGACACCCGTGAGCCCACACTCAATGAGAACCATGCCAACATTTGTGAAACCACAGCCTGTGACAGTTTGGGTCTCAGTCTGCATCACCTCAGTGGTCTCATACCCTGGGTCTCCCTCCAGCTCTACAGTTCACTCCTGATCCAAGATTTCTTCCCAACACACAAGTCCACCACAGGCAGCAAGTCAACAGAAGAGTCAAAATACTGCCAAATTGCATCCAGTCCCACATGCTTCAGTCACCAGCTGTGATGGCGAAGCCTCTCCCACTGAGCAACAGCACTGCTTGCACATTTAAACACCATAGAAAACTGTGAAATAAAAAAAAAATGTTTTGGCATCCCCCAAATTTATTATATCCAAAAGAAACAAGACTCTACTTGCTTTCCAGGGAAAACAGGAGGTGAAATCAGAAGCAACTGTTAGAGGAAACACAAGCTGCACCATTCTAATCAACTTTGGTTTTATCTGCACCTCCCCAGCCTGAGGAGTCACAATTTGAACTGGACAATTCCTTTTTTGGTGGTTAGATTATTACTGTGGAGAAAACAGTTATTGGTTGTGCACTTGTTTTGTTGCCTTGTTGTGCTTTCTAAAGGTTTTCCCACTGGCTTTAAAGGTAAACACTTCCCGAGCCAGGCTGAATGGGATTCTGTATTTGCTGCTTTGGTTTTTAAAACTTCAGCCGTTTTCCTCACTTCCCTTGTTCCCCTCAAAGACTGACATTTTGGCAGTCATAGGTAGAAAATCCACAGTCTGAGAGCAGGGGTGTAACATAAAACTAATGCTTGTCTCAATAAAAGAGCTGTCTGTCTCAGCTAGGGAAGATGCCACTCGTTTCTGCGGTAGCACTGCTGGCAGTTGGGACCATAGAGCCTTTCCAGCAAAGCTCACAGTGAGCATCTCCAGCTCACAAAGGAGCTGGGCTTGGCTGTGACAATCCTGGCTGGGGGCTTCAGACAAGTTTCTTGACCTTGGCAGTCTCCCCCAGCATTTATCGCAGCCTCTGTTCTCTTTCATAAGCAAAATACCAGATAACGTGTTTGTTGATAATTGTAACTCCCGACCTTGTTATGAGGATTGTGTGCGTTAAACAGTTATTAAATGAGGTCCCTGAAGACTACGCTGAAGACCATAATACACTACTTGGCTTCTGGAGAAGCAGTACAATTTCAATGAACTAAAAACATCTCAGTACCATTTGTCAGCTGAGCACAAAGGCCATCAGCCTCAAGAGCCTCCTCCTCCCTCCATGAGGAGGGGTCCTCCCCATGAGGCAGCTCAAGGGAACTTCTCACCCAGCTCAAACTCCTCCTGGCTGCACAGAGGCTGCTGTCATGTAGATTTAAATCACTTTTTTTGCTCTCGGTCACTAAAGGAAGTTGTGTCAGAACCAGATTTAAAATTGTCATCTGTTAAAGAAATTTAAACTTTGTTATAGAAGCCTGGAGACCTTTCAGAGAACACCACAGAAGCAGAGATGATCAGTGATGTTTTCTTTTATATTGGTAATGAAAATGTATACTATTGTACAACTGTTCTTGATGTTGGACTTCTTTTGCTGAGGGTTTTGGGAAAAACATAGCCTCAGGCTGGTTGCCCCCAAAATACCACAATTCTTTTGTTGAAACCTTTCCAACTTCAAGTATTTTTGATCATTATCATCAAATTATGCAGTCTGACCTCAAACAAGTGCAAGGGAGTATTCCTGATTTACGGAGGTAAATTAAAGGGGAGAAAAGATGACAAGCAAAGGAGAGACTGTTCCACATGAGCTGAAGTGCTGCCACTTTCTCCATTTCAAGATGCCTTTGACAACCACCCACACACATAAAAAAAAAAAAAAAAAAAAAAGAGAGAAATAGGCTGTGTTACCACCTCTGAACAATGCCCAAGCATGGGTGGGCACAGGGCAGAGATGTTCCCTGCTACAAGCATTGATTTTTCAAAGCATATGGAAAAAGGAAAGCCATTGTCAACAATACTTTCCCTATCCAATGTGCCAGAAGGAAAACTCATCCTGTGGGACACTGGAGTTCAGTAGATTGACTTTGCCATCCTCTAAATCCACCAAGGCAGGCTAACCCAAAGACCTACCAAGCAGTGTTTGCAAGCAAAAAAGTTCTACAGTAACTGTCACCGCAGCAGACCATGTGCCCTGTATGGAGGCACCAGCCATGACTACTTTGAGTCAGGAAGGAACAGAGAAATCCATGCTGCCGATTCCCAAATACAGCGCTTCAAAGTTGCAGTGCATTCCTGATGAGTTGACCAGAAGGCAGCCTTCATGTCTGCAAATAGCTGTTCTGCTGGGCACAGCACACAGAAACGCCGGTAAAAGGACAGGCTGTTCTTCTACACCAAGGCAGGACAAGGTCAATACTACAAGGAGGGACCTGCCAAGACCCATCAGGGGAAATGAGGGCAATGCTGCTCTGAGACCCAAAGCCATTAATGACATTCGGCTAACGGACAAGCTCAGCAGCAAGCAGACCTGCAGTGCCTGATGCAGAAAGGCAAGCCTACCCCACCTTGTTCTTCAGCCACCCCATTACAGCCCCAACCTCTTCCACAGCAACAAGGTAATAGCAAGATGCACAACTGCACAAGTTTTAAACAGTGCAGAAGAGGAGAAAGAGTTATACAGGCTTCACCAACAGACAGAGCAAGCCAGAAAGAGAAATCAGCCTAGAAACTGGCACTGCAGTTACGCTCAGTTTGATTTAGAAATTTCATTATAGGATTTTTAAATCCTCATACAGGTTACATGTCCTTCAGCAAAGAGGCTTGATTCAGAACACCATTTGCCTTGCTGCACTGTCCCTCCTCCCACCACCAAACAAAATTAACTTCCTTCATTTCCTTGCTCTGGAAGCACTGAAAGCTGCTCCCCGCACCACCTCAGAAAACAGAGGTCTGATTACTGTTCAATCTCAATGCCACAAAAAAGGATACCAAAATGGCCAGGGAGAAAAGTTGCTGCTGCTGGAAGAGGCACAGACACAATATGCAACATCAACCTCACTCTTGTCCTAAAAGCCTGGTGTGCAATAGACCAATCTCACACATTCATGAGAGATACTGCTTTCTTCTGCACAGGTGCTCAGTGGACTTTCCACAAATCAAGCACACAAGATTCATCAGGTGTGTCCCTTTCATATAGTAACAATCAAACCACTCCTACCTAATACATATTCAAACTATCTAATGCATATGCATAGGACTACGTAACCATGACACATCAGATGCCTTCTCCACATGCACGGATGTCTTAGGTGGTCTTCAGTGGTCATTTGAGAAGGTATCCCCTCCTTACTTTTACTTTGATCACTAAGTCACTCTGTATCGGGTCAGTGGTTCATTTTCCTGCCAAGAGGGTTGCACCATCAAAAAGATCAGAATGATCTTGGATAACTAACTTAATTTAAACCAGGACTTTATAATCTACGACAGGATTTTCTGTATCTGACATCACCACCATTACCCCAAGACACAAGGGAGGCACCTGTGTTTGCAATTCTTCATAGTGTAGAATCACCATGTCTGTAATGAATCATGCAAAAGGAAAAAAAAAAGAAAATAATTCAGCACATGAGTTACAAAAGATCAAAATCACTGCCTTGCATTATGACTTTGTAAACATTAATCTGCAAATCTTCTGCAGGAAACAAGGTAATTATTACCTCAAAGAAAGATTTTTAAAACTACTCTATCAGATCACTTAAAAAAAAAATAATAATCACAACTGCAGTCCTTAGCAAGTAAACATAAGGAAAGAGCCATGACAACAGCAAATGCAGGCAAAATAACAATGCTCACTTCCCAGAACCTGTTTCTATTTTCTGCTTCATCAAACTAAAACCATGTTCAATCACATGAGGAAAGACTTCTTCCAGCAGACTTTCACTGCTTTGGCCCTTACAGCCAGCCACCAACTTTCTTTAGTCACGTATCCTTTTTTGTGCCATGTCCAAGCTCAAACCAGTCCCTAAGACTGCATGGCTGTAACCATGAAAAGAGTGATGGGCCATCTCAGACAGTACACCAGGAGAAACACAAACAACATAAAGGACCTAAATGCACCTGACAGCTGTCCCAAAGTTACCAAAGCAAAATCACAGCAGATGAAGAGGTGACTGCAGCTGACAACTGCTCTGCCTATGTCTGATTTGCAATAGGCAATTGTTTATCAGCAGCATGTTTCCTCTGGACCAAAGCTGAGGCTTTGGAAGAAATAGGTGAGTCTGTGGAAACAGACTCTTTTTCTTAACCACAAAATGTTTGAAAGATTTGTTTCATCCAGAATTCAGAGGCTCAAGGAAAAAAAACCAAAAAAAAGGGGAAAAAAAAAGAAGAGATGAACCAGATAGCAAATTATGAAAAGCACAAATGGCACAATGCAACACCCTTATGAGGGGCAGGAATACCAAACAAATGTTTTAAGAGAGATTACAATGAAAAGGAAGAACATTCAAGAGATCAGGAAAAATGCGATGACATGCTCAGAGGACAGTCATGAATCCAAAAGTATAACACATCCATGCTCTCAGGATTGAGTACTTTCTTGCTGATCACCCTACTTAATCTGGCCACCAGGATTTCTATAAAAAACCATAATGTATTTGATCTCTCCTCAAAACTTAAGCAGCTGCCCAGGTTGATGACTCAAACATGAGTCATCATGGGCATGAAACCACCAAGGATTTTACATACATACAAACACAGAACCGCACACACCTTCTTCAAGATACTTGTAATGGAGGAGGAACATTTCAAGCACCCTAAATCTTGAGTGGACCTCAAGACTGTTTTAACAATTGCAGTTGGTGTATATTGAACATAAGCATCTTTATCTTCTCAAGCCAAGTATAGCATTCTCCTTGACAAATGCAATTTACTTTTATGTTAAAACTATTTTAATAAATGACACTTACGATCATTATCATCAATAGCCAACTCAGATAGGAATTGCTGTACTTTACAGTAGAAGACCCAAAAGCCATGCAAATATTTTTGTATCTTTATTCCCCAGCAGCCTTTTCCTTCAGGCATATAAAAATTCTGAAGTAGTTCCCAGAATTTGAAAATGATGCTTGAACCACTCTGCTAATGTTTTACAATATCGTTATTGAATGACTTTCTCCTGGCTGGTACACATGCTCCTACCTGCATGTTCATTCCCTCTTGAATACTAATGCCATGACTCAGTGGGATGTTGAGTCACCAGTGATGCAAGACCTGTCCCCACAGTCCAGTTCATCATTAACACAACAGCAGGAGCAAAGGTACTCCTCTGCTACACAAGGAGCACGGCCATATATGCCTCTGTCAGGACATCCCCCCACATAAGCCATCATGCCCTTGCAGTACCACAGAAACCAAAGGGAAACAGGACATTGGGTTTGAGGAACAGGCCCGTGCAGGGGAAAGATCTAGTTGCTCTGCAGAGAGCAAGGACAGGAGAAATTTATTTGTAGCCTTATTAGTTTCTAAGAAGAGACACCCTATTTACAGTTCCAATTACTGTCTCTGCATTGCTTTCTCTTCTTGGCCCTATCTCAGGTCCACACAGCAGATATGGTTGTTAAGAGTCCCAAGACTCCTGCTGGTAGAGAGCTCCAGGTCTATCCATCTCATGGAGGAGTCCTCCAAGAGCAGGGTGCAGCCCAGAGGGGATGCCACCACAGCCGAGATGGGGAGATGACTCAAACCCTGGCAGAGACCCAGTTCCTTTCTCGAGGAACCAGCAGATAGAGGAAGAACCTCAGACAGCCTTTTCATACAATCTGGACCTTTTTTCTTTTCCCTTTGGCAGCTCTCAGGATGATTCACTGCCCATTTGGCTTGCTGCAGGCATTGGCTGAAAGGTCTTGTCCTTTCATTACAGAAAGCACTCATTACAGCTGCAGAAGGACATCCCACTTTGCTCTTCCTTCCCTCTTGGGATGAATGGTGCTGCTATGGGGATTTTCGCCTCAGCGGGGGGGGGGCGGGGGGGGGGGAAGAAGACCTCAAGTCTTCTGTACCCAAAAGGCTCCTGCATAACCCCCAACAACAGCCAAGGGCACATGCCAGGGAGGAGAAGGCAGAGGAATCTAAGTAGCCCTCACCTCTTCTGGGAAAGAGAAACACAAACCTGTAAAGATTATTCACCAAGGAGATTTGATTTCTTCTTGCTGGGAAGGTCACTTCATTTTTCACTGGCTTTTATTTATTGCTGCAACTTCCATATTGAATCTCAGAACTTAAACCCCTTTATGGCACCCACTCCGTTCCCAAGTGACTCTGCTCCAGCTTAGCTGTCAGACAAGGCAGCCATCCCCTCAAGCAATGTCCCCCACATAGAAATCACCAACTGTATGGGTCAAAGAGTCAGGGACAGAGCTTTGGGGGGGGGGGCGCGCTGTATATATGGGAACAGGCATGTCAGGGTTGAGGCATGAATCACTACACCAGAGCCAGGGCGATCCTATTCCCATTGAGATGCAAGTCCCACCATCACCCATGGTATGCTTGGCTGCCTCCAAGCCACATATGGTTGACTTGAGGTTTTTAAACCACATTGCTTGTTGGTTCCCCAGTTAGGTGTTTAGGCTTTCCTCTCTCTCCACATCAGCTCACAGACAAAGCCTGAAGGACTGGCTCCAACTAGACCTGTAGCTTTTACCCAGGTAATTTAAAGGACCTGAATCCCTTCCAATACAACTTTTGCAGGGCCATGCACAAAAGGATTAACAGAGCTGGGAGCTGAATACAGACCTCCGAGTCTCAGCTCGGTGCCTCATCCACAACATTAGCCTCTCACTCTCTCTGCAGTCACAGTAAGAGAAGTCTTCATAAAAATAAAGAAGTAATAGTAGTAATAAAAAGAGTGCACACACCCCAAATGTGGAACTAATCCCCAAGGATTTGATTACGGATTACTCCCTTGCCATTGTCAGCTCACTCTCCAACAACAGTTATGAGATTTTCACCAGCTGAGTCAAACCTATTTTAGCAGATAGAAGCATTAGCAATGTTGCATGGGAAACACTGAAACTGAGGCTTTATTTCACCACTGTGTAGGGCCACACAAATTGCCCTGTACTGCAAGAAAGAAAAAATAGACCCTTGTGAACAAGTGTTTCCTATATTAAAAAAAAAAATTAAAAAATCAATTTTAAAACTTCCCCTCCCTGATGCTGGATTATTTAATAGAAGAGACTGCAAGAGAGGCAGGGTTAGACAGAGAGACATTCATATCAGAAGCACTGAAATTGAGGTCAGGTAAGGTAGGGCTGCTGGCTGGACTAAACCAAAATTGGCAGAGGCATTAATCAAATCAGTCATCTTCATCTCTGCCTATTTAGGGATATCTCAGAACACATTTCAGACCAGGACTAGCAACATTGTTTTACCATCTAGAGTTGCTGTTGAGGTAACTTCAAGTTACCCAAGAGAAAGAGTTGCTTACCTGTAATTCAATCTGTATTCACATAGAAACTTAGAGAGATTAAGTGCATCAGCTTCACATGCCAGCTTCTTTGAGCAGGTAGGTAAGATCCAATATAAACACTGACACACAAATCCCCAGCCTGCCAGCACAGCACACCCCCCAGGAGATGGATGTGCAGGAGGCAGTGACAGCCTTCCTCTCCCATACAGCCTTCACATCTCCCAGTGTTAAAACCTGCTCAGTCCCTCCATCCAGCTTCTGCTGGCCCTTGCTCCTACCACAGCTACACGTGCATTTCCATTGCGCAGTTACTACCAAGCCTGGGGGGCAGCAGCCATTGCAAAGCATTACAAAAATATAAAAATAAAGTAAGTCCTCAAAAAAACCTAAAAGCATAATTTCAGTCCCTCCTTACAACCCTTTGCTAGTAAAAGTCAAGAGTCCTGGCTCACAGCACAACATCCAAAGGGCAGTTGTAACAAACAGCTCCATGGGGTCTTTTGCATTCTTCCACATACGTGTTTGCCCAGATGAGCAAGAAAGAGGTACTGCAGCCTGCGCCCCAGGATGGCTGCTTGCCGCTGCCTGCAGGTGCAAGGCTAGGTGATGGTTTGAGGCTGGCACCAGGGTGTCTTTGCATCTTGACCCTCACAGGCATTAAGAGGAGCAGCTTGAGTTACATTTGTTGCGGTTGCTGACAACCAACACACAGTTGCGTTGAAATGGGGACTATCTTAGTGCTTTCAGTCTGCTGCTTCAAATTCGCAGCCTTCCAAAGTGAAACTGGCTATAACATGCTAGCAAGACTTTTTAAAACAGAGGCAGATCTACCAACAGGTTAAAAAGGAAAAGAAAAAGATAAAATCAGTGTAAATCCTGACCTTGGAAGAGGTGGCAGTGATGAATAAAGAATTTGATTGAGCCACAGGCCTGACCAAAAGGTCCACCAGGATAAAGGATGATTTTCACTGCACTTTGAACCATTTGCTTTAGGAAACTGAGACTTCTAGCAAGCCTTTCTGCCTTTTCTATTCTCTATTCCAACCCTTTGAAGTAAAATCTCAAGACTGTGTTTAATAACAGAATAGGAGAAAAACAACACGGCTTTAGGGTTGGGGGGGTGGTGGTGGTTTGTTTGTTTGTTGGGTTCTGGGGTGTGATCTTCTTTTAACACTTTTTCCACAGAGATAACAGTTTACAAAGTTAGCATAGCACAATAAAATAGACACAAGGAGACATGAGCTAGACAAGAACAAGGGTTGAACAAGCTGTGGGAAAATATCAATATGAATATTTGTTTAAAAACTGCCAAAAAACTTTTCCTCCTTCCAAAAATTTTGTCTCCCCTTTCCTTGCTTTCTCTGAAGTTTCCCACAGTTGTGTTGGGGCTGCTGGAGAGCAGACACCCACATTTCCATCACTGTATGAGCAGGGTCGGATGAGGCCACTGGTTCTTGCCCCCACCAGCTCCATGCCAGCAGTGGCAGAGGGTTGGCTGTTCACAAATACCATGCTCATCAGCTTCTGCCCTGTGCCTCAGCTGCAGTCATGTAGGACTCACAGGATGAGACCTGCTTTGACACAAGATGGTCACCAAAGAGACTGAGAGGATCAGTTGTCCAGGGTAGCGAGCCTAAAGGAACATCAAAATCCCTCCCTCCAGCCCTTGGATGGTGATCAAGGAGCAGCATTAATTTGTGCATCTCACACCAGCAAGAAGCAGCTCCATCATTTTGCTCTATCCACCAGGCGGGATGGAAAGCAGAAATCAGCCTGGACAACTGGCAGGTGAAACAACTCACAGCTCCCCATCTTCCTCGAAAGCCATGGGATGCCTCACAGCTGCTGCCTCTCATACTTTAGAATAAACAGCTAATGGAAGCATTGAGATCGCAGACAGGTTTACGCTGGAAGCAATGAGAAAATTAGAGCTGACCAACCAAGTACCACTGCTAGGCATGTGCTGATAACAGAAAAGCCTTAAAGAAAAAACACTCCACTCACTACTACACTCCACCACCCTGATGGATTAAGGTTTCCCAGCCTAGGAAGGGAATTACTCAGCCAAACATACCAAGATTTACAGAGCCAGAGACGAGCTCCAGATGAGGAGAGCTTTCCAAGCTCTGTGTTTTGGAGATATGAGAATGGCTGTGACTGCTCCTTTCTCCATGGAATTTACACACAGTGCAGGGAGAGCTCCAGGTCTGGGTACTGCCAACCACCTTGGGATAGTAAGTACAGGGCTGGGGAGTGATGCATGAGGTGATACAGGACAGAGGCTACAAACCACAGCACCCACAGAGCTGCTCTCATTTGCAGTCATGCAGTTCTTCAGAGCAAGAATTAGGCACTGATCTAAAATATGTGCCTGATCTGCAATAGGAAGAGACAGCATCCTCTCTGAAAGTTACTTACGGACTGAAGCATTGTAGCACAGCTTCTGCCTATGGAGATAAGGATTTCACAGCCCCTGAGCAAACTCCTGCTCAGGTTAAGCCCAGCACTGACCCACAGAGGCTGCGGGCCAGCCAAGAAGGAGCAGTTGACACATACCTACACAAGGACCTGGCAGAGGCCAGTGAATGCTGCACAGTCTCTGACCAAGATACAGCCCGCCCACTCAGGGAACATCAAGGCCATCACCCCCAAGCAGGTTTTTTAGAGGGACTACTACAGTGCAAACACCATGCCACACAACTGCTTTTGTAAATACATCAACCTCAGTCCTGAGTATGGCTCAGACTTGGTCCCTACAACCTCCTCTGAGCAGCAGCTCTGGCAGGCAGGAATGCCCCAGGGACCCCTAAACTGTCACCTACCCACTCATTTATGAACTAACACAGTCTTTTGGTTTAAGCAGCTTTTTCCTTACCTCACCTTCACCTCCCCGTGTCATGCACAGGCAGCTCCCAGCCCTCCTCCCTGTCTCTGCTCTACTAGGTGGAATAAGCCCAGTAAAGCTCCCCTAATCCCTTCTGGGGAGACAGCCATGCTTCACCCTTCCTGCACCTGCTCAAGTTCCAGATTCTCACTCTAAATAAAGTCAGCTCTTATTCCCCAAAACATCCAAGATCCAGCTGCAACCTGCAGCTAAATCGTCAGCATAATATTCAAAATCTTTACCTTCTCAAAGTAAGAGAGATATCCCCTCTTCAAGGGCTCACCCTCCAAAGAGGCAGAACAGGAAATACCTCCAGGTCCTTCACCCTGAGAAGGTTTCAGGGAGAGACAGTTCAGAGATTTCCATTTCCTATCCCAATTCTGCAATGGGGAGAGATGAGGGCTGGCTTTGCAGTAATTTTCCTCTCCTGTTGTGCATCTAAATGAAGTATGAAATTGGAAAGCAGGGAGTCCAAGCATCCTCACCTGTGCCTGGCTCCTGACCCACCCCTGCATCCACCTCAGCAGCAGGAACAGCTGCCCTGCACCATGCTGAACTTCTCCCCAGCTACTGCTTGCTCTGCAAGCCCAAGTGTCACGAGAAACCCTGGGGTGGGGGAGGATTAAATCAAGGCAAAACCCATCCTCCTCTCTCCCTTCCCCGACCATCCCCATTAGAGCAATAAACTCAAATCCAAACAGCTGGTACCAAGGCTGACAGTCTGTAAGGAACATGCAAGGAGTAACCGGTGCCCTTGCAATCTAACATGGCCTTTTTCGGAGAGGACAAAGATGCACCATATGAGAAACACCATGAGATGCTGCTGTCAGGACTGATGCAAACTATTATGGACTCCTATTTTGAAAGACTATTAAGAGATATCATGGAATTTGATTTCTGAACTGCCTGCTGCAAGGCAAAAAATGATGGACATCATTTAATGGCATATAGTGGACCATCCTCTGAGATTGTCATCTGCACTGACAGCCAAGAAATGCCTCTGAGAAGATCCCAGGGCTGCTCCAGAGAGAGCTGTCAGCAGTTAGCTTGGCCTGCAGGATTGCAGCCCCTCAAATCTCCAACCTTCCCCAGCCCCTTGGCAAGCAGGGCCAACACCTTCAGAAGGAAAATGCAAACTGCTTCAACCTCAGAATGCAAACACAGGCTTAGAGCTGGCTGCCAGAAGGAGATAGAAGTCTTTGCTGTCCAATGCAGCTGCAGTTTTCAAAACATAAACACAAAGCAGAGACAGGAGGTACACTTGGGTGCGCTGAGCAACCCAGAGAGCTTAAAACTTTAGCCAGACAACAGTTCTTCATAAATCACTGCTCTGAGCAATGGCAGGGTCCAACAGGTGTTAGTGCCCTAAAACTAGAAATACAGGGGAAAAATATTTTTAATCCCATTTTCTTACTTCTTTCTCTGCAGGTAGGAGCCTGAAGAGCACAAACTTTTGTAATGTCTCCACGTTCCCTTTGATGTGGCTCAGTGCTGAGAATCACTCCCTATAAGAACCAGCCAAAACCTTGCTCAATCACAGTCTCATCTGTGCCTCGAAGAGAAAGGCAGCTGGACAGAATGCAGCCCAAAACAGAGGAGCAGACAGGGAGCCCATTCAAGTACTGTCACAAAAATCATCCCAACAGATACACAGAGCAGACTGGAGACCTAGACTTGGGACAGAAAAACCTGGATTTGGGGAGCTGGTCCCAGAAGCGAGGCCCTCATAGCTTTCTGCTTCACTGGGACAAACGATGCCTTGAGGAATTGAATGCTGCTGTTGTGGTTTAACCCCAGCCAGCACTAAACACCACACAGGTGCTCACTCACCCCCCACCCAGTGGGATGGGGGAGAGAATCAGGGGAGGAAAAAAAAAAAAAAAAAAAAGTAAAACTCGTGGGTTGAGATAAGAACAGTTTAGCAGAGCAGAAAGGAAGAAACTAATAATAACAACAATAATAAAATTACAATAATAAAAGGATTGGAATATACAAAACAAGGGATGCACAATGCAATGGCTCACCATCTGCCAACCAGTGCCCAGTTAGTTCCTGAGCCGCCATGCCCCAGGCCAACTCCCCCCAGTTTATATACTGGACATGACATCACATGGTATGGAATAGCCTTTGGCCAGTTTGGGTCAGGTGTCTTGGCTGTGTCCCCTCCCAACTTCTTGTGCCCCTCCAGCCTTCTCGCTGGCTGGGCATGAGAAGCTGAAAAATCCTTGACTTAGTCAAAACACTACTTAGCAACAACTAAAAACATCAGTGTGTTATCAACATTCTTCTCATACTGAACCCAAAAGGTAACACTATACCAGCTACTAGAAAGAAAATTAACTCTATCCCAGCTGAAACCAGGATAGCCACACACACTGAAAATTGGCTATGAGAATTGGAAAAGAGAGAATTCCTCATGGGAAAGGGGAGCATGCCTGCAGATCTGAATTCAAGACCAGGGGACTGGATTGCTGTCACTGCTGCTGTAGAAAGGCCCTGACCACAGGCTACAGCTATTTTAATCCCATCACACTGTCCTCAGGTAGACCCAGCTGCAGTATATTAAATGTACCAGTTGCCCCCCTCCCCATCCCACCCTGCCAGTCTGCTTCCAGAGAGCACACAGAGCTCAGGCATTTGGGGGCTTTGCCCAGCAGGACTGAGATACACAGCCCAGTCTTCAAAATACAAGGAGGTGCAGAAGAGCTGTGCTCCTTGCACAGAGGTGGCTCCATTTGGTCACAAGCCACCCTGGACCATGATTTCCTCCTAACTAGGTATGACCAGGGATCCAACAGCAGTCCTGCTGCCCCCAGGTATGAGGATGGGGGGAGCCATGGCAAAGGCATCCCACCCAAATCCCTCCAGTTCCAGAGTTCACTCCTCCATTCCCTCACTCCAGCAACAGGTGATATCTGCAGCCACAACCTCTGCATCCATTAAACCGGTTTCCGTCAAGTGCAAGACAGACCTTACCATAGGTTACTAACGTGGGGTCTCTGCAACACTGTCTTATCAGGTTCCAGAAAGAAAAGCTGCCCCGTACATTGCTCTATTCCCAAATGTACCTCCCAGCATCCAAATGGGCGGCTCATAGCTCCAGCATTTTAAATACAATCAATTAGTCAGGCATAGGGGAAAGAGGAAAGCAATATTTGATAGTATTTGTATTTGGCTCTATACACATAAAAATATGATTAAGGCTATTAAATAAACCAATTTATCCTTATAGGAGCAGTACCCCGGTAACAGCTAAAACTAAAGAAACCACTAGACTCACCAATACAGTTCATGCTGGGAAGCACGAGGCAGAAGCTAGTGATGCTTTGATTTTACTCAGCACCATGCTGCACAGGTTAAAAGGAAGAACATAAATTTTCTTGTAGATACTTATTTTCTTCAGATTAGGGAAATGCTTACACACACTAATCAGTTAAAACTGAGCAGAAGAGAGAGTAAATAACCAAGACATTTTCTTCCTGGTTTTAATTCCTTCTTGGGGCTAAGTGATGATTTTCCTCATAAAAGTTAAGAGATTTAAAATTGCTTTCTACCCCAAACTAGAATGGAAAGCTAGACTGCTGAGATCTCATGAACTGGAAAATGAGACATTAAGGAGTCCTGGATGAGAACATTTGAAATTGAGAGTTTCATTTCAATAGAAACACAATATTTTGCTAAATCCAGACACTCTTTTGCTTCAGATGAAGCAATAGGAAGAACAGCTTGTCTCAATGAATCCTTACCATGGCAAGTATCAGTGGAACCACATTTTTCAACTAAAAAAGCCTCTTTACTCTGACATTTCTCATCTGTTTTGTTAAGAAGATTTGGAAAAGGTTGAGATTTTGGAGGAGGTAGATGAATTGATGATTAACTTGGCAGGAGGGCTGTGAGCTGTGAATCTGAGCTGGGAAGCAGCATTTCAACAGGGCAATTATGTCATCTTTACATTAACCCTAGGCAGGAGTATGGCAAGATGACAAGCACGAAACATGTGGGGACTGCTCTGCTTAAGGAATTTAAGTGTAAGTACAGGAAGGATTTCAGACTAAGAGGCAACATTGATAGCATGGTTGGTAGCTGTGAGTTGTTAAGTTGGTACCAGTGGGACAGATGCTTCTCTTTCTGAAGTTAAAGTCTTATTAGCTACAATTTTGGCTCATTAACTTTTGCCATTTTTTAGCCAACTTTGCTGGAAAGAAGAGAGGCAAAAAAGAGAGATACCTGTGTACAGGCTGCTGCAAGACAAACAGAAGATAAGTTGTAGCACATGCTGACAGCCAAGCACCCATATGTTCCCCTCGTGGACAGTACGTTACTTCATACCTATAAATAATGCAACATAGCTGTCTGCAGAGAATTAGCCCATGGTTATTCAGTGCACACACAGCTGAGACCTGGGCTCATTAGCCTGAACAACATGAGAAGGTTATGGGAGATGTCAGCACAGCCCAGCCACTGCCATGAAGTAGCCAAAGGAGACATGGCAGAAGGATTTGGGCAGATTACGCTTCCTGCAGCTGGGAGCTTGGGCTGATAACAGTGAGCATCAGAGGAGCAAGACTGAACTGTGGGTCAAAAGGGCAGGCCATCTCCTCATTTATGATGCACAAGCTGCTATTGCCAAAGTATGACATTGTTCAGCTTGTCTATTTTTTCCCCATGGGAAGCCTGCCCATCACAGCAGCACAGCACAGGCTGCCATGCAACCCCAGGGCAGTTCAGGGAGATGTCCACCTTGCATCCAGTCTGCCTCAAAGCTATTTCATCAATCCACAAAAACCACACGTGTAACCAAACCCAACAGCTCCTCATCCTGTGTGACTGATCCCAGGGGTTCCTTTCCTTTCGTGTCATCACTCCTGTGGTTTCCTTCTCATTTCTTTACATAACCCCCCGCAGACCACTCCTTGCTTGATGCTCTTTAGCCCCACAAATTCACTGTGATGCCACACAGCACACGAGCCTGCTTGGGGACCAGAAGCAGAATAATCACATCAGTGCAGATCTATACGCAAATTAACTGCAAGTTTACTTGTTCCTTTGACAAAACTATTCACATGGGATGCTCTCATGGGAAGAGACACAAATCTTTGGATGTCTCTTGTTCCAGCTTCATCTGGCTGGGAAGGAGGGGAGAGTATTAGCTCTAGTTCAGGAGGGCATGGTTTTTCATCAAGCTCTTTAACCAGCTCTACTTAGTAATGAACTGCAGCTGAGTGAGCTCTAGCATTTGGTATCATGGACCTGCAGCAAAGAAGAGCAAGCACCAGTAACTTAAATGCTGTCCATTTAGAGATTGTTGTGAAATGATTCAGCCTTCCCCCTCCTGGCATCTCCCAGATGTGAGAGAAGCTGAATCAGCAGGTTTGCTGTGAGACCAAGTGCATGAACAGCATGCCAGCCTTAAATCACCATTCTCAGACACCCTGACAAAACCAACATCACCTGCATTTTGATCTGCTTTATCACAGTCTGAGCCATGACAGCAGGAGATGGAGGGTTGCACTTTTACATAAGACATATAAAGAGAAGAGCCACAGGGTCAGCTTTTTCTTACCCTGGGAAGAACAGAATGAGAAAATAGTGATGAGCAGAAATTACAAATGCAGAAAATCCAAGGCAGAAGGATGAGTCAAAAGGGAAAGGGCTGAAATGCTTTAGCATTCTGAAGATGGCACATGCCACAGGGTAATCACCTGGAAACAGGTGGGGACTGTGCAAGAAAAAAAAAAAGAAAAAAAAAAAAAAGATCTCTGCTTTGTGCAAAACCGAGACCCTGAGAGGAAACAAAGGGCTCTCCTGCAGAGAGACAAAGAAGAAAGTATTTCCCAGTACAGGGACTTGCTGAAGGGCAACAGATACCTACCTCACACCCAGCTGGGTTCTGCTAAACAAGAGAGAAAGGCCAGGTCTGCCACGCTGGTGGGACACTGAATGCTCTTAGGTCTGAGTAAACATAAAGACCCTTCCTCTGCCACAGCTCAGACTCTGCTTCTGAGGGTTCAGAAGGAGCTGAGGCCATTTCACTTCATTCCTCTCCACTCCAGGTGCCCTCTTACACCTAGAGCTGCCTCCCTGCCCCTTCATCACCGAATAGCCCAAGAGTACATACACACAAGTACAGAGCAAACTAGCTTCTCTGAGGACATCCCCACTTGTGGAAAAGCAGCTGCCAGGGAGGTATGATATGCCCCTCTCCCTTGCTTGCACATAGGGAGAAAGCAATGCATTGGTTCTTTTACAGCCTATAGTTTCCCATCCATCAGCCATCCCAGCAAGGGCAACCCCTCAGTCAGAATAGACGTGTGACAGACAGGCAATCACAAGAGGGGTGGTGGAGATGGGAAGGAAAGGAAAGCAACTCCTTTTACAGGAAGGCAGTTGAATACTTTGAGACAGCCCATAAATTCCAAAGGTTTTAGCCATTACAGTTTCAAACTTAAGCAAAGTGCAATGGGGGTAACAGAAGGATAAATAGCAAAAAACAGATTTGGGACTTAACCCTCTCTGGAATGCGAGGAAGGTGGAGGAGAACATACAGGTCCCTCATACATTTCTTACATTACAGCTTCTTATTACACACCTGCATCTCTGCAGCAGCAATGAAATAAAATGAAATAGGAGATGAGATTTTACAACATTACTACTTGTACCCCACAAGTAGGTCAAGCATCAGTCCTAGTTTTTATTATAAGGATAAGGCTCTTATGTTACTTCTGCTACCCCCTTGCCCAACTGCTACTGGGTACAAACATGAAACACAGCAAGACCTTTTGTTAGGAACAACAAAACTTACAGCTTTTGCATGATCAACCTTCTCTTTTACAATTCCTGCTGCTTTTCAGCCCTACTGGAACTACAATGCTTCAGCAGCTCCTCAATCACAGCCACCCCCAAAGCTAGACTTGCCCAGCTAAAACTGATGCTACTCCTCTAAAGCTCAATCCTTTAACTACAACTGTAACAGATATATGCAGCCCACTTCTCATCACAGCTGACAGGTATTAGCCACTCACACTCACTGAGCTTAAACACAGCCACTTTGCCTTAACAGCCCCTGTGGGGATTTATTTTCCAGATTCACGTGTATAAAATTTACAGAAAATGTTTCTAAGAAGAATGTGTAAAGACACAGAAACACTCAGATTCATGACCAGATTTATGATCACAGAAAGCAGACAAAGAGCCACGAAGCAGGCAGTCTGGAACAGCAAGAGTCTGGGCACAGCCAGTCCTAGCAAGAAAGAATATGTTCTATATAGTAGAAAGATTATTATTTTTTTTCTTCCTGTTCATTGTTCCTTTGCTTTCTAAAGCCCCCCAGATAACACCAGGGGTTATGTATTAAAAGCTGCAGATATCAAAGAATGCTCTCTGACACATTTAACAGCTCCTTTATCCACTCTGAAAGGACCTGGCTCAGCAGTCCAGACTTGATATTTTCAAATGTATTTTTAAAAGCAACATTCCCAGCCGAAGTATTCTTAAGTCAGTGTAATGCACTACATGTCCTAAAACGTAAATTTCATTTTATACAGTGAGTTAAAGGCCAGACAATCAATGAAGTAAAATAAATACACCAGATTATGACCTCCCCTCCTGTATGAACTTATTTCAAGGATGCCAGATTTAGAACTGTATTCACCCAAAAGCTATAAAGAAGCCCAGGGATGAAATAGCTTCAGCATTAGCTGTGGCATGTTACTTCTTGCTTAAAGCTGTCTGCGTAGCAGATGACTAAAAAGCAGTTAATGAGATGCCAGTTTTCCAAAAAGGTTTCAGTGACAAGCTGAGGGACTACAGAGCAGTAAGCATGATGAATTAGGAGAAACTGGAATAAAAAAGAGAGTGAATAAGCGTACTGGGGAAAAGGCAGCATGGGTTTTGAAAAGAGAAGCTCTGCCTCAGGAACAGATTGGAGCTCTCTGAAGGAGCCCATGAGGGTGTAGTAAGGGGAAATATAATTACTGCAGTTTGCTTGGATTATCAGAAGACATTCAGCAAGGCCCTTCAACAACTAATCTTCCATGAGGCAAGAGCAAAGGTCATCATACAGATAAATAACTGGTTAAAAGAAAAGAAATAAACTGTGGGAGTAAATGGTCAATTTTCAGAGCGGGCAGAGTCACTTGTGGTATCCAGCTATCCAGTGCCTTCATAAAGGAGCTGGAAAAAAAGGAGTGAAGAGGAAAATGACAAAGTTTGCTAATGAAGCAAACTGATCCTGGAGAGTAAAGATGGAGTCTGACTGAAAAATTCAAGTTGTTTGCTTCTTGATCCCAATAATATCTTACACTCACAGCTAGGTCTGTATGCATAACAGGGCTCTAGCAGCAAATGCTCCTCTACACTTACAAAGACCATGACAGCCCTTTGCAATGTAATTAATTTGAGGCAATTAAAGCAGTCAAGTGGGTCCCTGCACTGTGTGCCCTGGGCATGGCTGTGGTGCTGCAGAGGTACAGCCATGGCTGAGCCAGCTGCACAAAGCAGCTCATGAGAAGGTCTAGCAGTGAAAGGTAAATGAGTTTGAAAGGAAAATGCTTGATAATGCTGGCAAGAGCTGCCACCTGCCACAGGTAGCAAAGGCAAAAAGATGCCCCTCCCTTCTGATCAAGGGAAATGCTGTGAGCTCCCATTGATTTCTGTGCGCAGCTGAGAAATAAGGAGCTCTTGCTATGCTGCAAGGAGAAGATGTTGCAGCGGCATGGAGTCCTGGATCAACACTTGGGTAATATCCCAAGGGGACTGGGACTCAGACAGGGTCAGCACATGTCACTGAGAGCCTCTTTGCAAAAAGTTGTGGGATACCTAATTGCAGTGAGTCATGCAATGCTAACACAGGCTGGCAAAAGTAGCTTAAAGTCACTAAGATATTTGAACATTTTGCTTGCAGTTAACACTTGAGGTGTTTAAAGGCTCACAGCAACGATGGGCCATGCAACAACCACTCATTCCATGCAGCTGGTGCCCAATATCTCTCACTTGTGTTAGACACAGAGGATGTGCAAGTGGTAACTGCTTAAAAGCATCCTGCCAGACCCAAGCCCATGAGCCTGTATTCTTGACCTTCAACATTCTAGCCTGGAGAATCATTTTATTCAAAATAGTCTGCTAAAGACATGCAAGCAGTGCTGGTCAATGTGGGAAGAGCTAGGTTGTGGGTTAACAAATCATGGAGATTTGGGTAGCAGGGACGGGAAAGGTGCTGATGTGCTTCCCTCTGCTAGGTGCCCAGGCAGGCACCACCGACCAGGCTGCAGCGCAAAGAAGCTGTGTGGGAAACCCGTCTGCAGTTCTGAACATAGGCATCAGAGGCAATGTTCTCTCTCCATTCACAGATGGAGTAGCCTTCACAGAGAAATAAGAGTGGCTTTGAGCACAGCTATGATGTGTAAGCATGTGAAATGAAGCACTTCATTTCCCTTCAAATCTCTTCATTTGTACAACCCGGGGATGCAACAGAGTGAGGCAGGATCCAAAACAGGAGAATGAAACAGGAGGCAGTGCAGGTGCGGCTCTAACAGCCACCCACAGTGACAAGAGCTCAGTCCTGTGGCCAAAAACTACATCCTGTATCACCCTGATGGGAATCAAGAGGTGATGTGCTCAGGGTCTGGAGGCACAGAAGAACACCTCAACCTGCTACTGATTTCTGCACTGAGTGGGGTTTTTTATGTTGCGGGGGGGGGACGGG
>JANZLQ010000002.1:29022150-29042226 GCA_026212715.1 Elanus axillaris | reverse complement strand
GGGGGGGTGGTGTCACTGATGCAGGTGTTGTATATTTTGGCATTTACAGTGTAGAAAGCAAGGGATATGCAAGGGATGCTGCTTCCTTTGACTCTCCAATAAAATAGCTATGGCTTTGACACCACTTCCAAAACCCAAAAAACCCTTCAGTAGCATGCAGTGTCAAAAGGCCACAACACATTTCAAAGGCAGTTCCCCAGACCACTGTGAACAGTCTGTTTCAAATATAAAGATTTTACAAGACCTCCAAATGTGCACCAATGGTACAATGAAAATGTTCTGAAGCCACTAGGGCATTTTATGTTGCAGCTTCATGGTGACTTTTATGCAGTGGCTTCATGGGGGGATTTTTTGCAGCTGCTGTCATAAGCTTTTCTGTGATACGGCACAGCTGGGCTCAGCTACTGCTGGGAAATCAGCAGAGATGAAATAAAATATTTGCAGAGAGGTCAATCCGGGAAAGATGCTGTGTCCACATGCAGAGTTTATGTGACGTTTTGAAGAGTACTAAGTACTCCAGGAATAAGAGGAAAATTATCTAATCATGGTGGAGGGCACTGTCAGAGTGGCTCAGTGCAGTTGAGTGCAGGCAGGGAGGCAGGGGTGGGGACCAGCACAGCTGGGGCATTTCCCTTGGTGTGGCCAGCAGCCTCAGCCACCACAGTGATGCAAACACATGATAAATTTCATTACACTGGACCAGTCAGTCTGACAGGGGCAGAAAGGCATTGCTCGGGCTGCAGATGGGCAGTTTACCTTCCCATCATGGGCTTCCCTGCACACCCCCTCTCAGACCACCCCCTCTCGCTCAGGATCAGTGCTGGGGTGCAGCCCTCAGCAATCCCAACCCTATCCTCAGTCCCCACGGTTTGCTGTGCGTAGCCCCTTCCCATTGAGTGGTATAGCACTGGGCTACTAGAAAGCCTCCATTAAGCAAAGTGTTACTTTGGACCAAACCAAGTGAGAGGGAAGTATTTTGAAACAATAAAAGGTGATCTCCGACTGTGAAACCAGGTGCCTGCTCAGCCTTTCTACTGCTTTTGACCAGGGAATTAAGCCCCTTTTTCTACATTAGAGCCAATTCCAGGAGAATTTCCCTCTGACATAAAATGCCAATGGCTGCATCATTCCCTGCTCAGGGTGAAGTGCCACATCCGCTGCTCACTTGACCCAACATCCTCCAGCCAGTTCCTACATCAAAAAGCCAAGAGAGGAACAAACACTACACAGCCATCTCCCCTGCTCCCCATCCTCCCAGTGCTCTGCAGGGTCCATCGCTGCTGCCCAGACCTTGTCCTGGTGACACAGAGGTCCCTGCAGAGAGGGACTGTCTCACTGGCACAGGTAATGCATCTGCTACCTGCTTCTCATCACAGGAAACAACCCGTGGAGGGCAAAATGCTTTATTGAAAAACTGGCACATGTTTTTGAGTCTTTTAACTAACACCTGTCATTTCTGGCAGTGCTTTTACTTCAAAATCTTTCTCTTTCAAGTACCCTGAACGCAGTCATTCCCACCTGCCTCAGCAGGGACCTCACAGCAGCACATAAGGCACAGGAGGTAAATGCAAAAAGCTCATCATAGCTGAGGACAGATGCTCCAACTGCTGGATTTTGAGGAGAAGCAAGGGTTTATCTCACTTAAATTACCCAGTCAGCAGGTGACCCAGCCTGTCCTGCAGCCCTCTCTAACCACACATTGGTACCCAGTGCCACCACCACCACCATCACTGGATGGCAGGGCACATCTCCATCCACTGCGATGGCCCTGCACAATGCAGACTGACCACCGGGCCAAACCCCTTGTGCCAGGCGGCTGTTTCAGCTGAGGCTGCCTGTAGCCTGGGGCATCCGCACTGTACAGCCCATGCCGCTGCTGGGCATGGCTTACTGAGGGGAGCAGAGCCTCTGCCCCTGCTTGGTGACCCCCAAACTTCTGCTCTGCCACTGTACTTCTGGGAGGGGCTGGATGCTTCTAGTCAAGAGATGCCCTGAAGAGACTCAAGGGAACATGGTGCATAGCAGAAAGAGGGCAGCAGCCCCACGTGGGGCTGAAACAGCATCATGAGGACTGTGGCTCAGAGTCTGATGACACTGCCACAAAGGGGAAAAAAAGGACTTTACTGTCTCCTTTACTGTCTTCACAGCAATGTGAAGACAGGCACTAGAAGTCAGCACTGAGCTATCGCCAGTGAGAACAGAAGTTGCCCATCAGAGTAAGCAAGAAAATGTATATTATGTGGGAGTACAATTTACTATAGAGAATCAGCTTTTTAAAGAGAATTTGAACTAGCATCTGCTGCTTCAGAAAGCTGACCCTTACCAGCACCAGCTGTCAGTGACTGTGACCATCCCCAGGTCCTTCCAGTTCTACCCCCATGTGTGCAGGATGGCAAATGCCACCACAGAGTCTGCAGTGGCATAAGCTCTATGCAATGACATTTCCTGCTCTTTACGCGCTGCCAGACAACCTTTCATGCTTCATCTTGTGTATCTTGTGAGAATTTTTTGAAAGCTCCAGCAGAAATCTTTGCTGCCAGGCAGATGTAGCAAGAGCTGAGGATGTGTGCTACCCTCCACACTCAGAAGACACCTGGGATCAGCAACAGGAGCTTTGGCTGGAAATGGTGGGAGCCTGATTTTTTCCCCTACAAGTCTTCTGGCCCAAAAACACTTTCCTAAATCCTCTAATTCCCAGCTATGAGGAACTAGGCTGACAAATACAGAATAGCCTCCCAGGAGGGAACAGGGCAGCTGGGGAGGAGGAGAGGATGACTGAGGACATTGAACCAAACTGCAAAGCAGTGGTGTGGTCAGCACAGTCATGAAGACTAGAACATGAAAGTACTGCACAGGATATACCTAACAGCAAATAACAGCAAGGAAACTTTTGTCTCTAGTCTAGCATCAGGTTTTGGCCTATAGGAGGTGCTTCTCAGTTTGGCTGTACTGCCCACAGCTTTTCTGATGGTAATTTGGAGGATTTTCAGGAGCATTCTGCTGCAATGTTTTTGTTTGTTAATCTTGAGTGCCTTGCAATAAAGAGAATTCAGTGGCACATGTCTGTGTTCCCCCTGCAGTCACTCTCAAAATACTGGCAAAAGATGATTGGATTATAACTGATGCAGAGGATAATGTGAAATACTACCCAGGCCAAATCCTCTTCCATACTGAAGAGGTATGTAAAGGCATTTGTAAGAGGGAAGCTCTTCTTGGCATTTGGAGGGAAGCGATGACCTCTTCTGCCTACCACAGCCTGCCTGCCTTCCCCCAAGTAATCAAACTTGCTGCAGCAGTTCCAGGAATTGAAAAGGGGGTGAGGATGTCAAGGGATAAAGAAGCTCAAATGGCACAATAACTCTTGATGCAGCAGTAGAAAAGAGATGAGGAAAACTCCTTGGCAGGTCCTGGCTGCTTTGTCTTTTCCAGACATCTCAGATCCAGGTCACAAGTAGTTATGTGAGAATTTCTAATGGTAGCAGAAGACCCAAGAGTTTGGGAAAAAAAGAAAAAAAAGAAAAAAGCAGAACAAATGAGTTATAAAGTTTGCACATAAATGCAATTAGTTAGAGGGAAAGCCTCTGTAAACCCATGCTCCAGGAGACATCTCTGCTACTCTGATGAAAATCATAGTACATGGGTCAGGTCTAACTATTGTTACTGTTGTGGCTGCACATATAAATACATTGAGGGGAAAATTGATTTGGCAAAGCAGACTTGTAAAGCCTAAATATAATGTAAAGCAATGTATTTAAGTTCTTGTTTGCATTTTTACCAAGGCCCTTTGGCATTAGACACTCCTCATAAATGAGCACATTAGAAACTTGTTTTACACACAAACAACCAAGAAGGGTAGCTGCTGCTCTGCCTCCCTCTCATCAGAAACTGTTACGCACAGATGATGCTATTTGGTTAAGCCTCAGTTTGATGTGGTAGCACTGAACACCTTGACTTCTACATTAGAAAAAGCACCTGTAGTAGTGTGTTAATGTTGTTTTCCACATTTTATTTCAGACTGAAGTCACACAGAGCGCAGTGCCTGAGGGAGCTGTTCCTGAGTGTACCTGAGCACAACTCAGCAGTACAGGCCACAGTGCACTGCTGTCCCATCTTCCAGCCTCATTCAGACATCCAGCTGCTGTGCAGTAAGGATATACTTTAATTTACCAAAATCAGGGACTAAACAGGGTTCAGGCTAGCTTCTTACCAGACTAACCAGCCCGCACATGCAAGGTGAGTGTGTTGGTACAATAGAGAGCAATGACATGCAGACAGACTATCCAGGATACACCAGCATGCTCATTTTCCAAGGAACATCAAGTCCCTGCATATGGGAAATAACAACTAAGCCAAACCACTTAATTTAGTCTGATGGACACACAAGGCCATCTACTTCCAGTTATAGAAAGATCACCAGCTTCTGCTTGCCAGCAGCAGGAGCTGCACAGTCATAGCTGCTGTAGAAACAGCTCCAGCAACAGACTTACCCAGACAGGGCTTCCCTGACTGTAACCTGAGGATGATCTAAGTTGTTTGCAAAGAAAGCCAAGTCTGGAATGAGCACTGACAGTCTGTGATGAATCCAGCCTCAGTCTAGCTCATTGCAAATGCTCAAGAAACTTTAATTAAGTACTCGGTCATTCAGTGCCAGCAACCTTGGAGCAGGAGGGAAAATGAACCTACATGAGGTGGCCAACTCATCACATCCCACTAGGGCAACGTAGCAAGATGGATGGATGAATGAAGTGGAGACATAGTGACCATTTTTTTGAATTGCAAAGTTATTTAGAATGCAGATGGGGATTTCCTGGAGGGCAGGAAGAGAAGGAATTAAGGAGGCTGTAACTCCCCCTTATCACCCACCATCAAGGTGGTCTGGGTCACACCTGGTAGTTGAGGCTTCCCTCCCACCTTTGCAGAGCTTTGCTTTTGAACTGTGACACTGTCATCTCTATTTAACAGCTCTGTAATATGCCTTGCAGGTTAGACAAGGGACAAATTCTGCCTGCCTGGTGGGTCAGCCAGCAGCGTACTGCCATCCTACCAGAGGACTAAGACAGGAGGCAAGATTTGGATGTTCTGCAGGTTGTGTATGCATCAGACCTCCTCCTGGAGAACAGCCTGCACCTCAGTGCACAGGAAAAGGGATCAAGCAGGAGGATCCATGCACGAGGCAGTGATGCTCTCTCCTTCAGAAGCTCCCCTGATCCTGAGCGGCCATGGAGGAGCCCCAGCTCCATTCCCCCCAAGGGATCAGCAATGCCTATGCTAGCCCCACACAGATGAATCCTTCAGTGTGGAGAAATTTTCCCCATTCACGTGCCAAACACCAGATGTTAAATCTGACTGTCCAGTGCCTTGGGTCCCTGGCACAGCTGTGGGAGTACTCATGGCCCCAAGGTAGGTGCCAGGACACCTCACAGAGTCTCAGACTGGTCTGTGAATGTTGAGGGCTGCCGAAACAAAGGCCAAGTGATCCCACTCACGCATGTCACACAGGAAAATGAATGCCATCCCGTTTGCCGTCCAGAGCTCAGGGCTGGAGTGAGATCAGCTGCAGAGATGGAATAACATCTCCTCCTAATATGGTTTGTCTGTAAAGCATATCTGACCTAAGAGCAGCCCAGAGTCTCCTTAGTGGGATGGTACAATCAGGGCAGAGAAAAGCAACACGGGAAAAAACTCCCTGACTGTGTACCCTGCCCTCCCCAGAAGCAATCTGTGGCCCCCCCATCCTCCCAGCTGTGCAGGGCCTTGGGGAGCACTGAAGCAGCTCAGCCTTGCTGCACTCTGCACTCCTGCCCCATCGTCACTGCACAAAGTGACCCCACTCACTCCAATTCACCTTACCCCCGATGGGCATGAAATGCATTCCCATCACAAGCACCTTCCTGGGAACGCAAGGACCTTAGCCTTGAAGGGAAAACCCACATTGGGGAAACCAGCCCCTGAACACATCAGTCTGGGAGACCAGTGGTTGTTGGTCTCCCAACACCATATTAGCAAAGCTTTGGACCTCACAGGAGTTGAAAAATTGTAACTGTTGTGTAAGAACAGAGGTTATCTCTGTGATCTTGAAGAGGTCCCTGTAACAGCAAGCTGAAATTCAGGAGACAGAGGAGCAACAGCTCATTAGACACATAAGAGCAGTCCCAAGAGGAAAGCTGAGAGAAGCTCTGGCCCCTTCTGCTCCTTCCACCCCTTCAGGACCAGCCTTCACAATGCTCCAGGGCTGGAGCTAGCACAGGTTTTACCTACAAATCCCAGGGAGTCAGAGCTTCAGCGCTCTGTCTTCCCACCCAAACTCCAGGGCACCAGCAGGGAGCACCTGGGTTGCTTCCCTGCCCTGGGCAGTGACACTGTTTGGGCCAGAAACACCAGATGTGGTAGCTAACGACCCAGGACAGCACCTCAGTCCCCTTTCAGCACCACTCCTCAAACTGTCCCTGCAATTTACCCCTGTGCAGGGGAAAAGCTGACAACAACCCAGAAATCCTTCTAGGTTGGAAGAGAGTTCAGCGAGAGATGACCCTCCATGAGCAGAGCAGCCATATACCCAGTATCTGTGTAAGGGATCCTGGATGAGGAAAACAAACTGGTGATTTCAGCTCCCGGAGTCTCACTTTCACACAAAGCAGCCAAGAGCAAAGCCATACTGACTCAGAAAGGACAACTGAAGTTTTATATTGCAAAGAAACAGGAATAAAGGAGACCAAAATGCCAAGAAATCTCAGAGAAATCTCCAATTGCATTGGCCGAGTTTGGGTGGGTCTTTCACTGGTGGGGACAGATAGAAGGAAGAGTGAAAAAAGCAGTTGAGGACCAGCTGGGAATCTGGATATCACATTTGCATGTGTCCAAGACCATGAGCGCTGGAACAGAGGGATTTAAATGCAACTTTTCTAGGAACAATAGGTGACCCTGGGACCGCTATGTCTTTCATAGCACAACCACCTCATCAATGCTTTTTCTCAGGAGCTGTTGCCATTTGTGTGCGCTGCTGGCTGTCACTGTGGCTCCGGGAGGACCCGGGCTCAGCATGATCCTGCAAATGCTTGGTCTCCTTTGGGCTGATCCCAAAGTCAGGACAGCTTCTCATAAGCTAATCTCAATTTCTGTGTGACCATGATAACATTTGCAGTGGAGACAAGATATATGCTATATCATGACTACTTCTGGGTTTTAAAGGGGGTCGTGCGTGGAGATAAGTAAACCGTCAGGTAAATGGGAGTCACGTCTTACCTTGAGCTTGCATGTGTTTCTAGTCAGATCAAGAATGCAGACACATTCATAAGATTATTTTCTTTTATCAATTTTTGCTACATTTGTACACACTCTTCCATACACGGGGGAAGCGGCACATCATTACATTTTTAAAATGTGACACATAGACAAACTTATACTTCCAGCTCAGAGCAGAAGGGAGCCCATGGCTGCTGGCCAACCTGGTCTCAAAAGTATCCCAGCAAAAGGGGAACATGCCAAAGGCGCCCTGCACAGACCAGGGGAGGCAGCAGACAGTCAGTAGGGTGCACAGCCAGGGGGGTGCACAGCTGGCAGGATGCACAGCCCAGCTCAAGAGACACAAGAGATTTGAATGCTTCAGCTGAGGTCTGAATCAGTAACCAAACACAATCAAATTCACATAGCACTGGCATAAATCCTCATATCAAAGGGGAAAAGAAGTCTTTTTTGCCCCATATTTAATAGAATAATAATGGTTACTACCTTTGCAGTAACTTCAGAAGGTCCCTATGCAGAACACAAGCCCTGTAGCAGTGGTGGTGTTGAACGATTAAACAGATCTGTTTCATATCTCAGAGGGCTTCTACCTTCATCCGTTATTGACTGTGCAGTTCCTAGTCCTGTTACAAATCATGCAGGCTGGAACTCCCATCTATAGCTCTAATAGCATCTGACAAATGTGAAAAACCCTGAAACTCCGGGCACCGGGAGACGAGTGAGCTCAATGATCTCTGTTTTACTGATGAGGACAATAAGGGGAACAGAAACAACAAAACTACAACCCAAATGACCCTCTGAGCCAGGGCTGTGAACCTGGCACTGCCCACGCTGCTTTTGAACACCTCTCCAGATAACTCCTCTAATGACTCCAGCAGGACACAGACTGTATGGGAGACCAGCTTCCTCTAATGGCAGCCCCATGGGCACTGAGATTTCCTGATAAACAAACATGCTGGTATAACATTTTTTCAAAAGGTTTAAACACCAAACAAGGAAGTACCAGGTTGGGACCAACAGGTCCAGGAAACTAATGGGTTGGCCAGAAACTATCCCCCATCCCATTCCCCCTTCCTTTCCCTGGCATGGGTCAATACCAACCCAACTAGCACCTTGGTGACAGAGGAGTGACAGGAGTGGGACGGTTCCAGTGTAGATGCCTGGAGTGAGACCTGCACACACCTACCAAATGCTGGGGATTGAAACACCATGGCCAAGCCCAGCAGAGGCACCCACCTCCCCAGTCAGCATCACTGCATTCGCACAGGTCTTGGGCCAACATGCCCTTTGAGTTGCATGCAGAGAGTAGCAAGGGAATTCAAGGACACCAGCGGGTTGTCCCTGCTCTGTATGTGGAGACTGCCACATGAATGACCTTCTTGCTCCCCGTGGGCCACCCACAAATACAGCACTTTGCCAACAGCTTCACCATCAGTGCTCACCAAGGGACCGCTGCCACTCACTGGAGTCACACAGTTGACGGGCACCTCCATCTCGCTCAGAGAGCAGCATGAGAAGCAGCTTCCAGACCACATTTTTCCAAAGATGTCTAGAGGCCAGTGACAAAATGCAGATTTAGAGCAATTTTTAGAGCAAAACACATATATTTGAGAGTGCTTGGGTTGGGGTTTTAGAGCTCAACCAGCCCTTTTTAGAGCTGCTAACATAAAATCTATCTTCATTGCAAAATTCAGCCTCCACATGAGGATTTGCTCCTAACCTGAGTCCTCACCACACTGAAAAGCATGTTTCTCAGAGGGGCCTTGCTTTACACACCCACTGCCCTGTTACAGGCACAGCCACAACTGGTGCTCACCAATCTTTCCACGTGCTATTACAGTCACCCAATGTGGCTCGAGCAAAATTGGGTTCACACTGCAGGATTAGATACAAGACCCATCTGAAAGCACCCAGATAGCAGAACGTAAAAGTTGAGAACAAAGAAGAAACTATATAAGTATCCAGGGAAGGAGTTAGAGGAGGAAACAGCTCCTGGCTAGTACCAACAATGCAGGATGGATGAGCTGGGAAGCATCACCTAATTGCAGGAGTTGCCCAAATGCAAACCGCTGAAGCAAACAATGGGCCTGGCAGGCATCTCCCATGCACCCATGTCCAGCAGGAGTCACCCCGGGAGAGATGGGTGCTCCTTGCTTCCCACTGGCATGAATCAGATGCAATTCCCTGTGGTCAACAGAGCTAAAGCAGGGAACTGGGAGGAAGAGCAACCCCATTGTGTGCAAGCAACCAACACAATATTCAGCTGCTGTCAAAATAATCCTGAGTTTACCTTTGGCATTTCTCTGCACCAGCCCCTTCCTCACACTGCATTTTTTCTAGGCACCTGGTTGATCTCACTCTCTCTTTACCCTCCTTGAGTATCACTGGGGAAAGGCAACCAGCTGAACCCCAAACAACCTGGATAACATTTTGTTACCACCAGTCTGAAATATCTCGGATGCTGTGGTGTGTAATACCACCGCACAGATTCTTCTGTTAATACGCCATCCAACCCAAATAAACTTTGACTTCACTTTGGCATTGATCTCTGAATGGAGGAGCTCTGCCGTTTCCCTGGGCAGCCGACCCTCCCGCAGGAATTTAACCCTCCCTGGCCCGACTGCTCTCCCCGACACAATGGTTTTGCTCAGGCAATGTTAGGCATTTGCACTCTTCAGTGCAGTGTAAGGATGGGCAGGATGGCTTTTTGTATCACCGGTCCTGGGATGCAAACAGCCTTGACATCTCACATCCCCAGCTGGCTCACAGCCAGGCAGGGGGGAGCCAGCTAAACAAGCCACAGCTATCAAAATGCTGCTTCTTTAAAAAGGCTCTTCACTGGCTGCAGTCAAAACCACGCTATGCCTAACGTCACACAGTAACAGAAATAGCAGGCATGAGTGAAGGGAAGAGAATGAGAGTATTAACAGCGCACAGATTTCAAACATACTTGGATAGGTAGCACGCTGCCTTCCTGCCGCTGCCTTTCCAGATGCGACGGAGCATGGGGATCTCTCGCTGTCTGCCCATGAAGGAGGATTCTCTTTTTTCTTTTTTCCCCTTTTTTTCCTTTTATAAGTTTCAGCTTTAATACTACTAGATTTATTTTTATTTTATTTCTTGTAGGAAACTTCATCTGCTGGATTTAAAGGCAAGGTTTGAGCAGGAGAAATTAATTTATGCTTGCAGCTACTGAATGTGCATGGTAGTCCTGTGTGATGATAATGTAGAGGGAAAGGCAGGATTGGCTGAGAAAATTGCTTAGACCATAAGATACTTGAATGGCTGCTTGGAATAACAAACCCGCTATTGTGTGTGTGTGCATGTGTGTGAGTGTGTGCATTTATATACGAGTGCAGCAATGACAGTAACTTTAAAATTATGCAAGGTTTCCCCAGTTTGCTTAATTTTACTCCTCTAGGAGTGAGGACTTGCCTAGCTGTGGGCTCTGTCTGGAGACAGATGAAGTGTCCGAATTGAATTAGTGCTGTAGTAATTTTATAAATGAAGCAAAACACAGGTTCAGTGGAAGAGGAGCAGAGCGGGGAGATGCAGAGTGTTGAGCTTTCTCTGGCAGGAGACTGCACAGACTTGCACAGGCACAGCATAGATCTGCTACAAGTGCCTGGAACACAAAGTGAGGCAGCTGCAAGAAGATAGCACCTGAGCCATGGAAACGTGCTCCTGAAAATGAGCAATCACAAATCCAACTGAGCTTGACAGTTGCATGTGTGATCAGTTTCAGGCTTAGCTGGAGCATCCCATGCAGAGCCATTTGTTTCTGACCAAGTATGCTGGCGATAATGTGGCAAAGGAGGAGGCAGAGCTCCCTGAGCATCCATGTCTCCTCGGTGCATGATGCTTTTGCTGCCAGCACAGCTCATACATGAACATCGATAAAGTGGATGATGAGGGAGCAAGTCGGTGAATGGAAAGGTGGGCTACACATGCCCAAAGCCAAGCAGGAGGGGATCGCACAGCATGGCAGGGGAGGGAAGAGGCAGACTTGGGTTTGCGAGGTCCAGGAAAGCCAAGATGCTGGTGAAGCTGCTGGAGACCAGCCCAGAGGAGCGATATCCTGAAGGAGCACTGCGGAACCATGCTTCATTTCTCCCCCTTGGATGTCTGTAGCCAAGGGACTTGGGTGGGAGATGTGTTCTGTGTACTGTTTTTTTTCTCTTTTTTTTTTGCACCCCTATCCCAACTGTTAATGAAGAAAAACCTCCCTCTGTACTGTATTGCCCTCTTTTATACAGAGCTTTCTCATGACATCTCCGCAGCACCCATCACCGCAGCAGGTGGCAACGGGAAGAAGAGAAGGTGAGGGCAAGTCATGAAAAGGATGAACACTGTTCATCCTGAAGTGCTACAGAAGTCACTGTCAGGGTCTTTGACACAAGAGCAGTGGAGGAGGGCCTGCTGCTGTAATCCTGCTGCCAAGGAGCTAGTGGGAGGAAAGAGACAAAGGAGTCAGAGCTGGTGTGGAGGCAAAGGGACATCAAACTCACTGGGAAAAGCTGCAAATTCCCAGGATAAAACAAACCCAGTGGAATGAGGCAGAAGGAAGTCTTTGCCTGCTGACCCCTGCAAGGTCGAGGCGGTCCAGCACCTCTTCTCACAGCGTTTTCCAAACAAAGAGACAATCTGAGCTCCATTAAACTCATAGTGCAAACACACTTCTGTGTGCAGTGACCTTTAGGTTGGCACAGGCTTTTGGTATGGCTTAAAATTTCAGCATTTTGGCTGCTGCTTCAGTGTTTCTCTCAGGTAGGTTTGAACTCCCTTTGCCTACACGCAGCGCCAGTATAAATTCAAAGCAACACAGTCATGATTTGTATAGCGTTGAGCTAACTGAAAGTTCCCATGTACAAAGAGTGACTACCTGTCTAACATGCTGCAGAGCAATCTCACACCTCGCTGCATAAGGCTGTTTAGACAGGTTCACAGACAGGTCTGTCTGAAATATATCTATGCATGGACACATGAAAATCTGCAGGATCATGCTTGACAGAGAGCATAAAAACCCCTGGGTTTACAGACATATAAAACCCACAGTGAAAACTACACCTTGCTTTATAGATATAAAAAGCCTTTTTTCTCCCTCACTCAAATACAATTTGAAATTGCAGGTCAGGACATAGCAAGAGCTTCTCATTCAAGGGAAGTTGCCTGTGAAAACACTGCAGAAATGCTGGACAGGACGTTATCACATAAAATAGCCAAATCAGCTGCAAATAGTAAATCCAAAGTTTGTTTTCCCTTTTTGGGTGTTTTGTACTTCCTCAGAGTTAAGAGCTTAGCAAAGAGGTTTAAGCAATCGTGCTGCTAGTTCTGTAAGTGTCCTTTATGAATTTAGGAAGGACACTTTCTTCCTCCAACTCCAAACTAACTTTAAGGATTGCAGCATGTGGTTCAAATGATCCACACAATCTCTTTTTTCTCTTTACCACGGATGCACTACAACATGTCACTCCTCAAAGCTGTGCTCTTGTAATGATAACATGAACCTTACATGAGTGGCCCCAGTGCAGACAACCTTCGGTACATGGAGACAGTGCAGATATATACTCAGGGGCAGGTAACTTCTAAATGATAATTTGTGTTGCTCTAGCAGATTTCTAATATGTTGGTTTCTGATGTCTTTCCTCTAGTGGAGAATGCAGATCTTCCTCGGGTGAGACCCCACTAAGAAATGGTTCACCATCGCCCAGCAGTCGCACTTCTCAGAGCAGAAAGAACAGCTCTTCAGTCCCCTGTGGCATGAACAAAGCCTCTGGCATTTAAGGCCAGGAGGATGTCCCTAACCGATGAGCTGGAGAGCCACTTTTCTGCAACCCCCTACACGGTGACAGACACAAGCGAGGGCAGCCTGTTGAGAATCAGACCCAATGCCTCTGCCAATGCCACTGGGGATGGCACATCAGCCACCGGTTCCATGGAGGACATGATCGCCATCTGCACCATTGGGACAATCCTCTCCCTTATGTGTGTGATTGGGGTGACGGGCAATGTCTACACCTTGCTAGTGATGTGCCATTACTTGCGATCATCTGCTTCCATGTATATTTACATCATCAACCTTGCGCTGGCAGACCTGCTCTACCTTCTCACCATCCCCTTCATTGTTGGGACCTACTTCATTCAGAAATGGTACTTTGGGGACATTGGCTGTCGCGTCCTGTTCAGTCTGGACTTCCTCACTATGCATGCCAGCATCTTCACCCTCACGGTCATGAGTACAGAGCGCTACTTTGCTGTGCTGAAGCCCCTGGATACAGTGAAGAGGTCCAAGAGTTACCGAAAGGCCATTGCTGTTGTTATCTGGCTGGTATCACTGTTGCTTACTCTCCCAATGCTCATCATGATCCAGCTGGTGCAACGGGACAACAAAAGCATCTGCCTGCCTACTTGGAGCAAGCTGTCCTACAAAGTCTATCTCACCATCCTTTTTGGCACCAGTATCGTGGGTCCAGGGGTAATCATTGGCTACCTTTACATCCGATTAGCTAAGATTTACTGGATGTCACAAACAGCATCCTTCAAGCAGACCAAGCGGCTCCCGAATCAAAAGGTGCTCTATTTAATCTTCACAATAGTGCTGGTGTTCTGGGCTTGCTTCTTGCCTTTCTGGATATGGCAGCTTCTCTTCCAGTATTATGAATCCTTCCCTTTATCTCCCAAGGTGATGAAGAACATTAATTACCTGACAACCTGTCTGACCTACAGCAACAGCTGTATCAACCCCTTCCTCTATACCCTTCTCACCAAAAACTACAGGGAGTACCTGAAGAACAGACAGCGGTCCCTTAGCAGCAGCAGTGGGTACTTCCAAAGGAGGAATCGGTTTCAGAGGATTTCAGGGAGATCCCTGTCCACGAGCAGTCAGCACTGCACAGAGACATACGTTCTTGCTCACGCTCCTTTGGGAAACAGCAGTGCCTGAAGGTAAAATACATCTCCAAGAACAATCAATATTGACTTCAATGTTGCTTTGATTTAAAGTGTACATTGTAAAGGCAAAGCCTTAGCAGTTCCATAATGTGCACACATTTAGTCCAGAGGCTGTGCCGTATGTCTGTTCTCATTTGCTTCAGTGCCACTGATTTGATGCTAGCAACATTCAGCTGACATCTATCTAAATAGCCTTTCACTTTTTATCTTTATATTTTATAGTGTATGTCTCCTCAAGTAGCCATCAGTATGAAAGCCTATAATAAGGCCATGTTTTTTAATAGTATCAGCTGTCTCACAGTTTAAAATTGTTATCCCGTGAATGGCTGTAGTTTGCTCTTTCTTTTCTTGAGCAGTAATGCTAAATTTGTAGTTGTATGAGGACTGAAAACAATGAAATAAAGACAAAGCAGCTGATGTTTGTGGCATGCAATCCAGTTTGAATTTGGGGTAGGACCAGACAACATGGATGAGGCATATCTAGAGGTTTTTGTCCTGGTTTTGGTCATATTCACATTTATTCCACTCACATATATGCACTGGGCTTGATTCTCTGTTCACACAGGTGTCTGTGACCCTCACACCAGGGTTTGTTTTAGCAAGACAGGCTTCCTGTAACTGTACCACAGTCAGGGAACACTCAGCATCCCCTAATGCACTGACCCCAAACACATAAGCACCCATGTGGAGGAGCATCATCTGTTCTGGACAAGTGTATCTGCCCTCCTCCAAGGAGGAACAGAGAACTTCTGATGTTATTCTCAGGGCATCCATAGACACACTGCAACATCCAGCCTGAGGGATCAGACCTACATCACCAAGTCCAGGAGGAAAGGACAGATGGAGAGGAGGTGGGGTGAGGAGATGTGATTTCCAATGGGCAAAGCTATACTACCTGAAGTCCCTAATATTCTCAATTATAAAAGCACTAGCTCCCTATTAGTGAGATCACTTGTTCCCTTCACAGGAGATGATTTTGCTTTACTGCTACAAAAAATGAATATAGACCTGCCTACACCAAACCCGCTTTGGCTGTCCTGGCTTTCACTGATGATAAAGCATCATTAGTATAAATATGTCTTCCATGATGTCTGGCACTTCTCCAATGAGTCTAGAAGTACTTTCTCTGGGATGCTGCCAGCATCCGTACAAGACTCCTCTGCTTGTATTAGCCCCATTACCTCATTAGCAAGGGTACAACAATTCAATGCCAACACAACTCTAACCAAGTTACAGAATTAGAAGCAAATTAATGCTTAGGAGTAAATTCAGAACTGCAGTGAGATACACCATTTGGCAGTGAACTCCGTTTGTTTATACAGAAACTGAATTTAGGTTTTTAACCATCTATTCCTCTTCAAGTCATTTAAATGGTCATTGCTCATGGGGACAGTGAAAGATCTGCATCCAGCCTCACTGGGTGATGTGCTTGGAAAAGAAATTGCCTCTCTCATGCATAGGCCTAAAGTTTGTTATGTATGGGGAAGACTGCAGATGTCTTGAAAGAGGACTCTCGTGTGTGCAGTTTTAATGTTACTGTTGCAGAAACTGGAAGCCCCTCACTTTGTGTTCCCAACCACCTCCACACACACCATCCACAGTGGTCTTGCAGGTCAGGGCGCCTTACCTGCACCCTGCTTGCAGGGCAGCACGCTGACCAGCAAGTCCTGCCTCAGGATTAGCCCATTCCTGATTTCAGAGGGACAGAAATACCGTTATATTTGGGTACTTCCTGTACTGACAGTATTTGTTAGTTTTCAGACCCTCCTCAGGCTGGAGACACACTAATCAAAGCATGTTAGAGAAGTAAAGTATCATTCACTCACTCCACTGTAAGGAAAAGGGAGCCCATGGATGGGAGGTGAAGAAGCTTGCTATATTAATGAACTCCATTTCCACTTATATAGTCAGGTGTTAATCACAGATCAGAAGGTAAAGTTTGGCTTCCTTTTTTTTGGTAGTTGCAATTTTAACTTCTCCTTGCTCAGAAATAGCCAGACAAGCTCAAGATAAGCTCAGCAGTTCCCATGGTTGCAAAGGAGAGCTACTGCAGGTTCAGCCTTTAGAAAGCACAGTCCATCTTTCCTAAAATCAGAGACTCAAAATGAGAGGGCAGATTGCAAATCCAGGCTTTACACACAAATGCAGACAAGCCAAAAGAGTTACCAAAAGACATGGAAGCAGATCTGTCTCTAGAGTTAATCAGTCTAACCCCTTTGTCCCCAGCAGTACTGTTTTGATTAACTTCTCCAAGCCCACTACAACCAATGCATCTCACAGAAAATTTTTGCAAAAAGCCTGCCATGGCTCTGTAGGTGCAACAAGCACCCTGAAAGCAGCATGAGCAACATGCTGTGGAAGCAAGGCCATGCTAGAGGTCCTGCCATGCCCCGGGAAGTGAGCTGGGCTCAACGCAGGTCGCAGGAGTTCCCTGCTTCCCATGGAGGACATCAGCCTCTGCCCTGGGCTGCACACTCTCATTTCTGGTTTGAAGCATGTGCTGTGCTCTCAGCAGGGTCTCGCAGAGTGTTTGTCAAATCAGAACAACAAAGCCAAGAGAAAAGAAGATACCCGCAAGTTAGGGAACAGTGAACGGTTGGAGGTGACACTTCTGTCAATACTAGGTCATCTTTGAACGATGAGACGCTTCATTCAAGCCTTTCAATTTCCACTCCAGGCTGGTGGTTTTTTGCTCCTTCAAACACTCACATCCATCATCACTCAGCACAGCAACAACACAGGCAACAATAATTTTATACCAAATCTACAGGTAAAAGCAAGGCTCTGAGCAGTTCACAGGCAGCATGTGCCCCAGCTCTGCACACCCAACTAACTTTAGGGGCATCAGCCACACTCAGATACCAAACATTACACAGCTGTCCCCTTCCTGAAACCAAACAGCAACTCAATAACGACAGCCTGCTGAATATAAATGAGGGAGCCAGAGCAGTCAGCAAGGTCCAAAGAAGGAACTGCCTCCTCTAAGAAAGATTAATCACTTGGTTAATGACAGCTATAATATAATTATTGCATCCTATTTATTCCTCCTTGCAGAAACCTATCATCAGTCAAAGATCCAAGAGGTGATTTTTGCACAAACAAAATTTGAAATCAGTGTGAAAGGGATGTGTGTGTACATGAGACCATGTTCTTGCACACCTCAGACCATGTCCCTACACCTGCAGCCTATTTGCTAGCTCTTTATTCTCTGTGGGGTGAGCCTAGGAGCTCTTTCATCAGCCTGAAGCCTTAATTCCCTCCGTGTCTGGGGTATTCAGTGCCCCACAGACTGGATTTCACCAGCTGAACTCCAAGTAGCAGAAGTCAAAACTCCAATTTTTTGCTAATTTAAGTCAGGCAGCATTTAGCAATGCCTCAAGATTCAAAGAAAGTATAGCTGTAAATGCACCATGGCAGGGTGTCCAAAAAGGGCCAGGACAGAGATGCTGTGGTGCTCCTACCAGCTAGGAAGGCTGGGTACCCTCTCTGGTGGCTGAAACAAGCAGCAAACTACAGCTCAGACCAGGCAATGTTTTCAGTTGGATAGTGTCTTTGCCAGTAAAGCTGACGTTTGTGTTTACCCAAACTACTTGCAAATCCACCCAGAAATTTAAGAATCCTTCTGGAAATTTTTTTTTTTTCTTTTTACAAATACTGAATTACCTCATTTCAGCCTTTAGGAGGCAAAACAATACAATTTCTCACTTCAAGATGAAGTTTTATTCATCCATTTGTTTACACTTAATTTTAAAAATCCTCTGTCCATTTTGTTCAAACCACAGGACTCTTACAAAAAGTCCTGCAGTTCAAGTAGCAAAGGAGAGAGCAGCTGCTCACCATGCTGTGCAACCCTCTGTCCAAAACCTGCCTGGAGGGGGTGGGCACCCATGGTGAAGAGTGGTGCAGCACCCACCCTCTGCCCAATTCCCACTCAACAGAGTCGCAGCATAGGCACAAACCCTCCCCCTCGACCACTGATGGATCCTGATTTAAGCTGATCAACAACCCATGTCCAGTCTGAGCCCCCTCCTTGTTCCTGCAACCCAGCAATTACAAGGGCACAAGATGAGGCGGCTTTGGGCCACCCTTTTAACCTGTGTGGGTATCCCACCTTGCTCCCTGGGACATAACCAGGCCAGCAATTCTTCAGCCTACCTCTAACCAGATAGAAAAACCTTGGCACATTCTCCCAGATGAGCAATATCCGGGCAATATCATTAACCAAGCAATTTATCTGGGCAATAAATCAACATGCACAGTTTTGTTTCACTTAGACCTGCAAGATGGGCAAGGAATAGGTGGGTTAGCTCTTTAGCTCTAGGTCACCAGTTCCCATGTGGCCAGGTTGTGAGGGGTGGGATTTCCAGATTGGCAGGTGATATCCTTTCATTTCTCTGAGGTGCTTCCTAGGAACCTTCTGATTTCAGTGTTTGCTTGAGGGCATTAAGAGGAGAGGCCAAAGGTTGAGCAGACCTTGGAGAGCAATTCTGCACCTTGCAGAGCTGCCTAGAAAATAACATTCCTCTTGCCAGTGCTGTCCCACTTGCATCTGCCATGACTGCCACCCCAGGATGCCTCCACTGAAATTATCTGTCCCAGCCACGACTGAGCCTCCCCTCATGCAGCGCCCAGAGGACCTGCTACAGCAGCACACACTGAGTAGCTTTTTCTTTTTTTCCTTCTTCTCAAAATGCATGATCAAATCCTGAGACCCTCACTTAGCCATTACTCCTTCCCCAGATCAAACTCCAGATTTCTAACCCTTAATCCCTACACCTCAAAAAGTAAAAAAAAAAAAACAAAACAGGAGGGAGGTTTCATCCATAATACAGTGGCAGAAAGTACCCACGTGCTTTGGGAACCAATATAACAACACTCCTTCCGAGGTTTTCTTTTCCAACAAATCTCAATTGCTTTCAATTATTGAATCTGGTGCACAAATCTGAGCACACTAGGCAGCAACAGTGCGCTCCGGCTTTTCCTGTGTTTCTGTTTATTCAAAATGCTAAGGGAAATACACCCAGCCAGCTTCCTGCTGATTATTTGTTTAGTTTACAGTTTACTGCTCGAAGGAGAGAGTAACATAATTAATTCATTAAGTGCAAGCATTTTACAAACAGAATTGTTGCATCCAAAATGTCTATGTGAGTTGGTGAGTCACTAGCACTCTACAATATCCTTGGAGGCAAATTTCTGTTCTAGGTCCAGAACAGGGACTGGAGAGAGCTCAGTACCAAAGACAAGCAGGCTACAGCAGCAAGGCACAGTGTGCCACGAGCCCCAGCAGCTCCAGCAGCTACTGACCAGCTGCCTTTGCAGGACAACCTCTGGGGGGGGTCAGAGGTGTACCAGGGGAGGACTCCAGAGAGTCCACTTTGGAGATGCTGAACCTGACTTCAAATAAGAGAAGCGACTCCACTGAAATCAAGGGAGGACAAGAATTTTGTGGATCTCATACTTGCCCTGTGTATTGCCAAAATATTCAGATAGTTTGGGAACATTTTGGCAACATTTAGCAAAACCTGGAGAGGAGTAAGGCAGGAGCGGAGCAGCAGGTGGGTCCCACCTGGTGTTGGCTGAAATGTGCAGGCAGCCCACAGAAAAGAAAGTCTGACTATGAAGAGTATGGGCCAGCCCACACAGGGAGCCCAGGACTGACATGGACACGTATGATGGTTCAAGGCTGAGATCTCTGGAAGAAATACATGTTCGATTTTGCACAATGTCTGCCTATCCTATATTTTCAACTGAGGGTATGAATCTCTCATTGCATGCAAACTGTGCTTACCAAGGAAAAACTACAGGGCTGCGGGGAGAATCCCCGACATAGGTTCGGGCCTGAGAAGGCGGAGGAAGAAATGCAGCCGACCCAATATGAGTGAT
>JANZLQ010000002.1:29007234-29018949 GCA_026212715.1 Elanus axillaris | reverse complement strand
CAGCACTGCTCAGCAGTAGCCAAAACACTGGTGTGTTATCAACACCTTTCTAGCTACCAATGCAGAACACAGCACTAGGAGGGCTGCTATGGGGAGAATTAATTCCATCTCAGCCAGACCCAATATACTCTCCCAAGCTGAAGTGATGTTTATAAGGGCGCTCTTTTAAATGAAAGAAAAATATACCCAAGCTGAGTTAAATGGCAGATGTTTCTTTAAGACTGAAGTTTGGCAGGGGATGCAGAACAGGACTGTTCTGGCACCATCCAAGGCAGCACTCTTCTGCAGGTTTCTCTGTCTCTGTTTTATGTATTTATGTAGTTCTTGTGAATCTGTAGTTCTCTTTCAGGGCTGTGCAGAGTCTGTGTGGCAGAGGGTGGAAGGGACTTGTGATGCGCACTGATGGGGAAACCAAAAATTGCCTATGGACAGCAGAATAACCACGTAGGACAATGGATGCATCAGTGGGCATATGCATGCAGTTGTGTCGGTGTGAAAGTGTTTGGGAGAGCGACTGAGTCCTTTTGTGCGTGACAGAGGCAGACGAGTGCAGCATTCAGTGCACGCACATGGCTGTGCACATGAGCAAAAGCACCACATTCCTCCTAACTGGCTCTGAGGCAGCTTTGTTAACATTCCTGGTGGATCAGGAGCAAAGATAACAGAGCCATCTTTCAGTCCTGGAAAGAGCAAGTGTATGCTTTGGGTAAAGGGTCAGGCAAGACAATCAAGAGCCACTTGCAATGATTTACATCCAAGGAATTTTCCAAGACTTTCCCAGAGATTTATATCACATCTTCTTAGCATCACCCCCACAGCCTACAAGCATCTCCTGCTGCAAGATGCCAAACCAGCTTAGCATAGCCAGGGGAATACACGAACCTTGCAATAACAGCACCTAAAAACCCCACAGGGAAGAACAATTTGTCCTTCATCATTACTGTAACAGAAAGCTACACTGGACTACAGTGAACTTCTATGTTCTCTGCATCCATTACAGTGGAAAAACCTCAACAACAGCAGTATTTCAGAAGCACCGTAACAACTGGCAAACCCAGCTCGATGCATGGTACAGAGCAAGCAGTGAACAAGGGCCCAGCTCTGCATGCAAAGAGTGGGGAAAGCATCGCTTGCAAGCACCTTGCTACACCTATAATTATGAGAATGTACAAATAGATGTGAAGACTGCCCAGGTCCAGCATGGCCCAGAAGCTCAGTCTATTAACAGCCAGAGGCATGGGGGTGACATTCCATCCCAGCTTCAAGCAAGTGACCTCAATGTCCATGCCTTCCTACAGACTATGTTGTTAGTGCATCCCATGCCTCTTCTCCAACCAGGGAGAGACTTGCCTCTCTGTAGCGGCTAGACCCAATGGGGTCTCTCCATACATAGCTCTGGGATAGATCTCCATCACACCAGAGTCATAGCATCAACGTGTCTGATCCTTCATATTATTCATAATTCTGTAGATAGCACAGGAGTTACAGAAAATGTGGCTGCTGCTGAAGACCAGTATCGCAGGAACAGCATGCACCCTGTGTAACTAGTGGAGCCTGAATACCATTAGTCAGCACTTGACAGCAACAGAAAATCAGTATAATTGGTATCGTACAGTATGTGGTTATTCTACAGGAAATTGTACCTTGCTGGACCAAGCCACAATAAAAGAGCTTGATATAGCTCAGTGCACTGGGGCCCTACAGCAAAACACTATTATTTGAAGCACAATAAATATGGGACCAGTTCAAAGGCCACTGCAGATGGTGAAGAGCATCCCGCTGACCTTAGCAGGCTTTGGGTCAGCCCCCGTAGGACTGTGCATTCCTGCTGTCTCGAGTGCTTGCCCACGTTTTGCAGCACATAGGTACATCTTACAGAGCCCCAGCTCACTTGGGTGTGAAATGAATGCTGCCCATTTTGGCAGAGATATAGACAGGGAAAGCAGGAGGCAGTACACAGAGGGAGCAAATCTTTTTTTTTTTCTTTTTTCTCACTGACCTACTAGTGTTTTCTGTGACAACCCCCATGGCATTCAATACATCAGAAATTAAAGAAGCTACTATAAAGAAACAGCAGGTGTGCATGGGTGGGAAAGCTTTAAAATAAGCGCTTTAAAATTAATTATTTGATAATGATGTTGTATCTGAAGCTACTTAGATAATGGCATGTTATCAGCTGGCAGGACTGACAGTGCCTATTCTGCTCACACAGGCACAACAGAAATATGTGCTTTATCTCATAGCCATGCCGGGTGCAAAATGCATTTCTCTGAAGATTCTCATTCACCCTCAAAGCACTTTGAAAACATGGAGAGCTGTTTCTCCAATTATATACCCAGCTCCTCCTTTGTCCTCCCTCTTCCTCAGCACTGCAGCTTGAGAAAAAATGCTGGTTATATCCTCAAAAGTGTGCTCCTTTTTTTGCAGTCTCACACATACTCACTTATCTGCCTAATTCCTGGCCCCTTGCTCTTCTCATCAAACCAAAGTATTTAGCTGCACAAGATTGCCTCAAGAGGCTAGCAAAATATTTACCACATACTTAAGATGTGGAAGCTCATCCAGAGTCAGGGAAGCATACTGTAGCAATTCAAAAACTGATGTAGATCAAGCTCTAATTTTACAGCCTATAAAATATCTCCAAGTTTTTTCAGCATGGCCCACAGAAAAAGGAAGGGGGTTGTTTTCTGTTTACTTGGGCAGCCGCATTTATATGAAGAGTAACCTTCAAAACTGTCACCGATCAGTCCAATCCCTGTAAGCACTTTGAGGACAACCATGCTGCAGAGCTGGGGCTGTTGCATCAGGCTCAGATATTTACCAGCAGTGCTGGGCCAGAAGCACAGGGGATAAAGTCCTCTCCACTGCCAGCAGGACAGGCTGGCCCCAGGACACTAGGATGAGGAAAGCATCCAGGTCCTGCCTTTTTTTGAGGCCTGAGGAACAAATTACCATTTCAAGGCATGGTGTCAAGAGACAGATATCAAACGCTTTGGCTGTTGGTGCTACTACGGCAATGAGAACAGATTAGGTAGACAGATGTCTAGAAACCAAGACCACATACATCAGGCAAGAAAGAAATCTGAATCCTTCTCTAGAGGAATGGATGTTATCATTACTGATTTTTTTAGCTAGGAGTCATCCTGGAATATCACTTTTTATGGAAACCTTACTTTGGCATTCACTATGGGCTTTTTCAGAAGGGTTTGGTAGTTTTAACTTTCTCACTAATGAACACTTTTCCACTTTATGAAGCCACCAGCCTTTTTAATTTCTCCCTCCATCCAAGACAGAGCATTGACTGAAATCCCAGTGGAATATGAGGAGGAGGGCTTGGCCCAGCAGTGAGACTAGGAGAAACCCATACTCACACAGTGCCTGCTCTGGAGAGGGCTCTTGGTTTCATCTCCCCTGAGCAGTGAAATTTATTCCAGGTTTTTGTTTTCTTTCTCTTCTCCCATGCCCCCCAGATGATCCTAAGTCTCTGATGGGACTCCACATTTTGTTTTATTCCAATCAGCAGCAACACTAGTGGCTTTTGGACTGCAAAAAAGCAGAGTGAAAAAGCAGACAGTGGTGGGAGAAACAACACAGGCATCCTAGTGCCAGCACTGATGTCATGCTGAATAGACATTTGAAAGAATTTAGTGTCTTGGTATCATTTACTCCTGGAAGCAGCAGCTATCCAAAACACTCCAGCACGATTTGTACTCAGGAATTCTGGTCTCTATATGCCCAAGAAGTGGAACAAACTGGTTTGCATCTCATGCTGCAGGGACAGGATGGGTTGAAGTCTCCTGGACTTTTGGTGTCCAACACTTTTACAGCAATTTAAGGATCATCTTTACTGGCTCAGATCCTCCCCAGCAGGTCACCTGAATCAAGGGCAGGACTTCATGGGGTAACACTGAATGGCACCCCCTTGTGTCTCCGTAGAGGGATGTCTCGCTCAGCCTCCCTCCTTGCTCCCTCTGCGGGGACATGGTCCACTGGCAAGTCTGAGCTTGCAAGTAAAGGGCAGGGATACACTACAGGCTTAGCAGAAAGGAAAAATATGAAAAGGCTGAAGCAAGCAACACCAGGAGACACTGTCCCCTTTTATCTCCATATGTCAGACCCCACCCCAGCAGAAATAGGGATATGCTGCAGAGGTTGGAGATGGAGCCAGGCTCCTCTGGGGCAGCAGGGACCTGACTGCATATCTTTAGTGCCCTCCTCCAGTGTCATACCCTGACCCCGGCCCATGCAATGACCCGTGCAGCTGGGCAAGAGCTATCTGGGCAGAGAGAGCCCTGACACTCCCACCATGGGAAGGGCTGATTTGCAGTAGCAGGTCCCTCGACACAGCAACAAGCAGCAGTGGGGAGAGCTGCTTGCACTCGGTGGGCATACAGGCACCATGCTGCACTTGTATGAACCACTGCCAGCGTTTCTAATGCCAGCATGATGGCATGCTGCAGAGGCTGGCATTGCTTTTCTCCACCACAAAAGCCAGTTTTAATTAGTACCTTTGCCTCAAAAAGAACATGCATACTTTCAGGATGAAGTGGGATCACTGACAGGGCTGGGGATTCTGGGAGAAAATATGCTACAGGATAAGTAAGAGCACTCCTGCTCCTGTTATTCCACAGCTTTACCAGTGTATTATCCAAGTTATTCTCAGCAGGTAAAACTCAACCTGTGCTGACATCAGGCAAAAGACATCTGAACAATGTCCTGCTTCTGCACCATCCAGTAAAAGAGGATCAAATAACTTACAGCTAATTATTTACCTGATAGACTTCAGATTCAAAAATTCTCTGTTTCAGATGCCAAGATAAACATTCATCAAAAAAAAATTATTCACCATTTTTTCTTCCATAAGTTATCTAATATGGCTTGTTATTTGGCCATTACTGTTTTCTATACAGGAGCTTTCTAGCAATTGTCACAGTGGTAGTCAAAAAGCACAGTCTGTTCACATGGTAGACTGAGAATCACCAGCTTCCTGGCCTGACCCTAAGCCCATTCTGAAGCCAGTGGGACATTTTGAATCAGGTCCTAGGTGATTTGGCAAATTTACAGAGGAACGCTTGATTCTGAGTGACAAAGCAGGAGCTGTTCAGAGGAATGAGCGCCCAGTGGCTTTAACTTTCCTATCAGTACTGTCTTTTCTGGTGGTCTGGGACATCTCTCCAGATACCTACACCTCTGCTCACTCACTGCTCCCTGATGCAGGTTGTTGGGGGGGTGGTGGTGGTGGTGGTGCATAATACATCCTGTCATTTTGTATTTATTTTAAAAAATTCAAACTCTAGAACTGAAAAAGCAGCACAGTCCGGACTACTTAAGTGCAATTCTAAGAAATCCAATGCCTTTGCATTTGAAAAATGAAAAGCAGAGCCTGCCCTGAATTTAAGAATATACAATTAACTGAAGCTGATCATTCAAGAACAGAAAGGAGCCTTCTGCCTCTGGGCTGGGGACAGCCAGTTGCTCCCATCCCTCCTACTCATCCAGTGAGCGCCACTTTCTTCTAGGTATCCAGCAAGCGATGGAATGGGTCTTCTCCAGAGCCCAGCGCTGCTTGGCTGCATGCAGCAGTGGGGGGCACTATGGGAAAGTAATTAAAGCTGCAGCACAAGAGTAAACAAAAGCCACAGCTCTCCCCCTGTTCAGAAGGGTCTTTTTTTGCCACAGCCAGAAAGCCCCGAGGGAACCTAGGCAAGGCCCCCAGCCTGGCCGAGAGCTTTCCAGAGGCTGACCACAATGCTGCTGCCCATCAGTTCCTGCCGGTCCGACCTGAACAGAAGAAAAGGGAGGCTTTGCTACCTGCGCTTTCCTTTCCCTGCCCTTCCACCACCTCTGCTTCTCCCACTTCAGCACACGCTCTCCTCTCCAGAACCTCACAACAGCCCGTGCAGGATGCAAGTGCCACCACCCAGCAAAGAGCTCTAGCACCCCAGCAGCAACACAAAACTCTCTTCAGCCTTAAACATCATAAGGTGCCAACAAATGTCTGACCACAGGTTTGGGCACAAGCATTTAAGCAGTGCAGAGGCTTTAAAATGGATCTAGGTACAGCAGTGCATTCCATCCTAAGCCTTGCCAGCTCAGCTTCCCCATCATTAAGATGATGTAGCAAATTAAACCTGGAACAAAGGGTTCTGTAGCAAGCATGCATTCTGCATGTGACCTGGCACAGGATATTCAACAGGCAGAAACCTCATACCAGGTTTTCTAATAGCATATATCACTGGTCTCCTGGTCTAGTGCCACAGGTTGGGAATAGGTAAATTGCTAAAGTGGAAATGGGGAAACAGGGAAAATCCAGTGGCTGAGACCAAAATCTTGAATGAGCGTATCCTGGAGAAACCTTTGGCAGGAAGACAGGGATCCATAGTCTGTGGCTACCCCAGCCAAACCCAGGCATCTGGTCATCCTAAATTTAATTCCCTGTGCTTGCTTCATGTATGCGAACGACTTAGAAAGTAAGCACTGCTTAGTACTAACAACAGCAGATAAGGGAAGAGCTGAGACACCAACAGGTACAGCCTGAAGCATCAATGAGTGGAAGAAAGATGCTATTGTACAATATGGCTGTGCCAGTACTTCTGATACCACAGCTATCATAAACATCTCATACCAGCCTTAAATACAAGGGGCAGACAGAGACATACATACACACACACCCAAGCTACGGTACACAAATACAACCAGTCGCACCTATATTCTTTTATCCAGTATTTATTGAAGATCAGCTTTTCCTTTGCTACTTCCAGTTGAAACAGATCAAATGGTTGCACAGGAATGAGTAACTTTTGAGATGATCAAAACGTAAAGAGAAATCATCACCTGTGTTTCCATAAACTTAGCTGGCTGGCTGTAGGATTAACTTCCCTTGAAAAGCAAGAAATTGTACCTTTTGCTGAAGCACTAAAGCCACCAGGCACACTTTTCCCTCTCTAAATCAATTAATCTGCACTATCAAACAGAAGTCAACAAACTCATTAAACTACCAGCGTAATGTATTTGCCCCACAACCCTTTTTGCCCCTCAGTTAATGAGTATGGGTAAGAAAATAGGACAGATATGGGAACAGTTCGCTGGCACCACTATGGAGATAGCAGTCACCTTCATGCTCTGGGCCACTGATGTATTAACAGTGTATTTGAAGTGACAAGTTCCAGGAATTCATGCAATGGAGACAGTCCTCATTTGCTGTAATAAAACAGACTGTGAAAGCATCGATCATGATGCTATTAACTGGATCCTGAACCCAATTCTCCATCCTGTGACATGGCTCTTTTGCATCCAGAAGAGATATGTGGGCATCAAACTAGTGTAAAATAACTATAATCAGCAAATGCAAGGTGGCCTTAGCCAGGTCTCAGAGTGAAGCAAAGAAAATAACTCCTTCCATGTGTTTTCCTTCTTCTCCTTTCATGATTTACAAAAGACAGAGTTATCATTTTCTCAGCTGGATTCATTTCAAGCAGGTATTCCTTGAAAGTATGGTCTGATTTTTGTCACTCAGTTTGGCCCAGACACCAGTGTCAGATGGGATTGCTACTGGTCCCCAACTGGATGAAACACACTCACAGACCTGGATTTCCAACAAGAATTTCCACACTTGCAAATTGACACATTTGCTTCCTGCAAATAATCACTCTCAATAGCTTTTCCCAAAGGCATTCCTGCCAGCAAACGTGTTAGCTCAAGTATTTGGGGATTTGACCACAAAGAAGGTCACAAAAAACAGCAGAAGCAAATGCAACATTTAATTTGACAAATATTTACCAAAAAATGGCAGCCATCCCACAGTAATTATACTCCTTGCATCCATGTCTAATTTAGAAAGTCTGAATGGAAGGAAATCGTCAGTACTTTGCGGGGGAAACAAAATTTACCTTGAGTAAAGCCTAGCTCATGCAACCAGCCACCAAAAGCCCCACCAAGCTCCCAAGCAGAACTTAAGGACCTATTTTGCCAGCTGTAGGTTACAGAAGTTCATGTTTAGTAAGTGTCAACTCATCAGTAAGTCCCTGGCAGCAGTCTGAAGGCAAAATGTGGCAGGTTTTGAAAGGCACCCATCTGAGGGAGCTCACAGATTTGTACTTGTCACTAATGACAGTGAAAAACCTTTCAAAGGGTACTATGAGAAAATTGGTTTATGTAATTATAGAGACTTATGTCTCTTACAGTTCCAGGAGGTTCACTGCTATCCTCGAGCTCTTGGCACAGAGGAGTCAACAAAAGAAAAATATAACATCATCTTTGTATGGAGACTGCATGATCATACCCACAAGGTAAATAAAGCGACCACCATCAATATTTGGTTAGGTGAGAATAAAGCAACCCCTCCCTTGGAGGAGTTCGAGACTGCAGGAAGAGCCTCTGCATGGCAAATCACCCTGGTGTGCAGAAAAAGCCATCAGAGCTGAGAACCAGTGACCACATTTTAGTTTATTTCCATAGGGCAGATAGAAGCAGCTCATTGGCACTGAGTTTGCCAAGACTTCTCATTAACAGTGCACATTTATGCAAATTTAGTCTGCAATGATTTTCATGGTTTGAATGTATTAAAGACAGTGTGTTGAGGTCTCATTTAGGGGTAGGGTATCTAGAGGAAACATTTACAGCTATAAACCACAAAAGTCCTAGCCACAGCCCTGAATTTCCCCAGGGTTGTATAACATTAAATACATGATTTAAATAGCACCCCAACTGAGATTTCAATGAATCAAATATATGGAAAATAAATGCCAAAGTCCATCTACGTTATTTAGTGTATATACAGGACAGAAATAATGAATCCAGAGAGATGTAAATCAAGGATTTTTAAAACCCGATCTGTCATTGCCCTGTCAGGATTACAACAGGACACTGTGCTACCAACCCCCACAGTTTTCTACCAAGTCTCAGACATAGAGTGATTTTTTTTAAACGCTCTGGTTCTTGAAATCCCTGGACTGCTGGAAAATCACATCTTTCTTTAAAAAAACACCCACAAACCATTAAGTTTCTTGCCCCTCAGGTTGCACAGATTAGCTCATAAACATGACAAAGAGAAACCCAGGTCCATTTTTTCATACCATCTTGTGATACCTAAGCCAGTCCCAAGTGAGACTTCTGGCTCAGCTCAAGGCTAATGCTCCTGCTCCCCAGGACCCTGCTTGCCCTTGACCCCTGACTCCACACATACCTCTTAAGAAAGCCTTGTACCAAAGACAAGGGCAGGATAAAAGAAACAAGGTAAAGAAAAAGAGCAAACTAAGGCGGCCATTTGGGGTCTTCCTGATACAGCATCTCCTCAGTAAGATAGCACATTCTTGGAGAAAGTATCACCAGAAAGGACCCAAATCAAAACCCTGTGATGGGAGGCTTGCAAACTGCAAAGAATTTGAAAAGGTGGCTTTCAACTGCACTTATATGTTGATTATAATATATAGGTACATACACCTTCAACGAATAACACTTTGAATTTAATGCCTGAGCTCTGGGCCAGGGAAGCAGCACCTTTCCTGGATAGCAAGGTTTGCTCCGGCTGTAGGCCTTGCTCCCCAAGGCAGAAGACTGAAAAGGCTTCACGTAAGCACACTGCTGAGGTTTTCTCTAACTGGAAATGTTCCTTCTGTTTTTCTGAACAGTCTGTCCATACTTCACGGCATAAACTGCTTTAGAAATTACAGCCCTGGAATGTAAAACTGGGGCAGGCTGGCTTCTAGCCCTGGCTGCTCCTTGCAGCCCTTTTGCCAAAGGGTGTCTGATGTTGGCAATAGAAAGGGGCAGAAGCATTAAAAAAAAAAGCAGACACCTCACTCCAGCAGCCATCCATGCTACTGACCAGGACTGTCTGCTTTGTGCCACAAAAGAGGGGTGGACAGAGCCCCCCTTTTGGACAAAACAAGCAATTCTTCTGTAATATACATTTTCCTCACATTTCCACTCCACATCTGGATTTTGCCACAATGCCATACAACCGACTCTCTTGAAACAGCTTCTCAATCTGTCAGCATCAAGGTGGAAAGCATGTAAGACTATTTTGGGTGAGAAACACTCAGAGCTGCTGCTGCAGAGCATGTTTGGGGAAGGCTCCCCAGGAGCCGAGAGCAGGGCAGTGCATGGACCACGAGCATACCTGCCCCAGCCTCCGTGGCAGGAACAAGCAGGATACATGTCAGTCTATTCCAAACATGGCCAGTGCATAGGAATGCAGCCAAATGAAGCAGCCTGGTCCAAGGCCTAGCCTCCAGATGTTCCCAGATAAGATAAACAGGTTTGCACCACAGAGATCAGATTTTTCCTCCCCTCTGCTCACTCCTAACTTATCAAGGGTTAAAAGGGCTAAAGTGCATCCACATTAATAATGGTCAAATGCAGTTATCTACCCCATACTAAGGCCAACAAAAAAAAAAAGCATAGCCCAACTAAATCATGATAAAGGGTTGCATTCCTTAGCTCCTGTGATGACCCCTGTTTTATCAATATACCAGCCAGAGAAGAGGTTTCAGCCCCAGATGATATGCAATAATTACCTTGACAGCAGTACTTGAAGGACATATCTTCTACACTACTCCCTGTGTTTTTTAACATTAAGCTCTCTACCACCATATTTAAGGCCAACAGAGGGTTTACAGGACAAATGCCAAATACATTTTAAAAGTTTCATCACATAAAATTGCATCTTAAACAATAAAGAGAACAAATGAGAAATTGGGTGAAGGCAGATGCCAGAGTGACGAAGCTAATACTGGAACTCTTTATCTTCACAGAAAAATGACCGGGTAGCTGCTGATTTGATGTGTAGCAATTAAAGAGTAATTTACACAGTACCACTTAGTGACAAGTATAATTATGTTCTACTCAGGGTACATATCAGATAATAATTGCCTCCAACTGAGCTTGAGTTTGTAACCCACTAAAAGGGATTTCAATGATATGACCAAACATGGATTTCAGCTAGGAAGTTTTTGACTGACCAGAAGATCACAAGAGTTGCTCAGAGCTTTTTGTAGAAAATTGCAATAATAGCTTGATGTCCTCTAGATAAATAATTGCATTGATCTATGCACAGATCTGTAACGAAGATAAGAAGGTACAGAAGAAATTATGAGATTTCTGGGCCAGATCACATAGGAAGTTGTTCAATTCACAAGGCTCTGGTGTCTAATGCTTTAAAAATTTTTTTACAAAAGGTACAGCAGTGTCAGTTAAGGTTATTAGCCAAAGTTTGGTAGACAAACGATGCCACCAGCCTTGTTGATGCCCTCTAGAAACCTAAGGAACACCTACAGGGATTGCCTGGCACATATAGGGACACTCTTATTTAGATTCTGCAGTGTCTTATCTGGGCTATGGTCACTCCAAAAGACATCAGCCACCACTCCCAGGATGCTGCTGGAATTAATTTTTATTAGCCCCCATTGAAATAAAGCCCCAGAGCACTGAAACCAGCTCCATAGCCTGGCCTGTAACACCTGCATGAAAAACAAAGTCTTACATTAAGCTGTGGACAGACTTGAGCTCTTCTGTAAAGAAGATACATACTATGAAGGAGAACTTCAGAGTGGTCATAGCTCTGAACGTATCCCCAAACCTTTTCAATAACAAGGAATTACAAAACATAATGGTGTTTTTGAGCATGTGTGTACTGGGCTTCTGTGGCAAGGTTTTGGTAGCGGGGGGGGGGGTTACAGGGGTGGCTTCTGTGAGAAGCTGCTGGAAGCTTCCCCT
>JANZLQ010000002.1:28995507-29007134 GCA_026212715.1 Elanus axillaris | reverse complement strand
TCTCCCCTGTCCAGCGAAGAGGGGGGGAGTGATAGAACGGCTTTGGTGGGCACCTGGCGTCCAGCCATGGTCAACCCTCCACAATGTGCTCAGTGTTTCTCTCCCCACACTCTGCTGGTCTTCGGACTGCCCTCAGCTGTGAATTGCAACGTGAAAGAGTCTTGGGATGAGGGTGTGGGAACACATGTGACTGTAGCAGCATCACTGAAAGCCAAGAGAGAAGGCTGCTGTTTAGTTTGGTTTCAGGAAGTTTTGGGACAGCATGGCTAGTACCCTAACAGCACAACTTAAAGCTAAGTAGGAGCTAGGCCACACACAGAGATTTAGGAATTACAAGAAATGCCAAAAACTTCTCCAAAGGGAAAAAAGACAAGTTTACCCTTTCCCCCAGAACCTACAGCTGACCTCATTTACCATCAACACAAAACAAGCAGTGACCATGAATATTCATGGTGAAACCAAAGCAAGCGTGAAGTGCTGTGCAGAGCCTGCTGGGTACCAGTAGGTTGCAATGCAATGCTGAGATACTTGAGCTTGCAGAGGTACCAGAGCCAGTCCAGCTGTGCAACCCAGGATGAGCACAAGCTCCTCATGGAGCAGCACACAGACCTTCATGGCTCAGGCTTGCCCTCAGCAGATCCTTCAACTCTCTACCCCAAGAATCCAGCCACCCTACTCATCTGTAAACATATTGATGTTAAATTCTTATGATTTGGGGCATACTTGTACAATTGGCAGCTGAGTTGCACTAAGCACCAAGAAGCACAAAAATAAAGCAGGATTACAGCACGGGTCATAAAAGCTGAGCTCAGTTACATTTCACATTGCAAACTAAGCAGCCTTATGGCTTCTCCTAGACTTTATCAGCCTGTTCAGGGGAACAGCAGTAGTACCAGAGGTAGTTTTGATTAACTACCATTGTGATGCGACTCAAATGTGCAAGTGTAGAAATGCATCAGAGTGTTGGATGTTAGCTCAATGGAACAGTCAAAGTCACTTTAAATGAAAGCTCAAGGCATCTTCTCACACTTATTTATCTTCCTCCTTCTCTGACATGAGGATGAGAGACGGCATAAGTCAAATTTTGCCTCCCATTAGTCCTGGTTTCTGATTGAAAAAGGGCTCTCAAACAAATTCATTAAACAGATGAGGTGGCTCAAGAGTTCTCCACATCTACTCATCACTCACCATGCCCCTATGCCATGGACCATCCCGTGGAGGAGAATCAGCACATCAGGACCCAGGGATGCAACTCCTCATCACTGGCCCATGTGAGCAGGGTCCCTGTCCAGTACAGTCTGTAACTCTCCCACCTCTCACCTCGCTGGGTGATAGCTCCAGGCAGACGGCCAGTCTCACCCTGCAGGCAGGACGATGCTAAGCCAGAGTGGCCAGAACTTCTGTCCCAGCCCCTGGTCCTCCAGGACAGCTAGATGTCAGAGCAACCTTTTGGCTAACTCCCTAAGGGTACAGTAGGCACTGTAGCAAGTCAAGAGGTTTCACCTGGGCCTTAAGTTTCACTTGTCATTGCAAGTAAAGGTCTGTGAAGGTTAGTCTGGTGTGAGGGATTCCCCTGTGATGATGATGATTTTAGAAGTCATCCAATGACTGCTATCATTAGACCAAGACTGGCTTAGCAAGGGTGGATATAATGTCCTGTGACCCTTTGTACACTGTTCCCATTGTAAAAATAACTTCATGTAGGATCATACTTCCAGGAAGAAGTCCTGGTAACGTGCACAGCTCAGACAGTCCTGTCCCCAAGCTCAGTGGGGATGAACATCCTATTCCTGCTTTTCACTATCCTATCTGCTATCTCTGCTTCCCTCACCCAGTGGAAGCTTTCTTTCAGCTATCTACTCAAAGCAGGATAACCAGGCTTCCTAGGAGGACTAACGGGGCTTCCCGAGTCACCTCCACCTCGTCTTCTGCATCTGCCCTGACACAGCCACAGCAGCCGTCCCTCAGACCTTGTGTCCCCAGCCAAGGCAAACTCTTCGTCACATACCATCTCAGGTTTTATGCCTATTCTTGCCTGATTTGGGACATAGTGGCACACAAGATCCTAGTGTAAGCTCTGGGATGGATATGTTTGCTCTTACAGACATATCCAGGCAAATCACCTTGTTAACTGTGTTAATAATGTACTGAAAGGTGTCCTTGGCACTCTCCACAGAGCATTGGTAATTAACACATTGCATTTCACAAGCTTCACAGAAGGCATTTATAATTAACCTCTTTTTTCCTGCTGTATGATGCAAAGTTGACTGTTATTCTAGTAAGAGCCCAGGAACGCATATTAAGCCATCTCAGTCAAAGCAGAGCAGAAGCAATTTAAAAGAGAATTACGAGCAGGAGGTGTGAACTTCATGCTCCTTAATATGAGACACAGCACTGGAGAAAAAAAAGTCTCAATTCCCAGGCACTATGCCACGGGTAAGCAGCATGCAAAACCCCCTCCAGCCCACAGTGCAACTCAGCAAGGCCTTGAATTGGAGAGGACATACGAAAACAACTAAAAAACCCAATTATGTAGGACTGATCATGTTGTAATTGTTTCCAGTTATACAGTGAAAGACTCAAGCTCTTCATCCTTTAATCTTAGTAAAATCATTACTTGTTCTTCTGTGAGCTGCATCTTGCATTTTGGAATTCCTAACAAGTTGAGGCAGAAGAGCTAAGCACCATCTCGGAGAACAGGTCAATGGGAAGCACAGGGGGTGCCGCTGCAGGAGGGCAACACTCAGGGTACACTGGGGTCTGCTGCTGAGGCTGGAAAAAAACCTAGTGCCAACCTGCAAAAGTTTTGTCTGTCTATAAAGCTTATGCTACCCACTGTGGGCTTTGAGGAGGAATATCTCTGACCTGCAGGACACACACAAACCACTTTGCTTTGAGTGGATGTGGCAGTGAAGCTATTCCCACATCCATTGCAGACTCCTGAGCAATCACAGGAGATAAGAGGATATGCCAGAGCAGAGATCTGCAGTAGGCGAGAAAACACACAGTACCTTCAGATAAAGGTCGAAATGAGAATGTATACCAGCAGTGGTTAGAGGCAGTATCAATACTGGCTGAAAGACGTGTAGAGAAACGCCCAGAGCAAACAGATACAGTCAACCAGTAGAAGCACTAACATTTGAGATCAAAAAGTAACCAGCATACTTAGCAGACATCGCATTACCAGCTACAGGGGATTTTATCTCAACCCTTGTTGCAATTGTATGAAAAAAGAAATTTTTCAGTAATCCTGCTTCTTCTAATTTCTTCAAAATGACATGTTTTTTTTCAAAGTAAACTGCATGCAGCAGCCAGGCCAACACCCTGCCACAAACAAGGATAAAACTTGATACTGCTCCAGAAAGCAAAGGGGACTGTGCCATTCTCAGGGCTTGCCGTGTTCATTGCTGGTGCTTGATCCTTCCATGGTCTTAGGAGTCTGTCTAGAGCATGAGAAGGTCCAGCAGCCCCTCAAGTCATACGTGTTGTCTTTTATGTTTTATAAAAGGTAGTTTTATTCAGAAGCAACTTAGGAATTAAACAAAATATGACTCTGATATTAAAGTTATTAATTATATAGTGCATAGTGAAAGTTACACTGAAGGAAATGCAGAAAATAATCAGAAAAAGTGAGGCTCCCTTGACTGTCAAGGGACGGGGTTTCGTCTGTGGGCCAGAGGTTTTCATGGTCCATCTTTGACATGATGCTCATTCCCTAGAGCCTTCTTCCCGCCCCAAAACCAGGCTGTGCTTTGCCTTATTCTAGTCTACCCAGGGCAGAAAACAAATCCAAACACCTGAAAACCCCAGCGGCGGCACAAAGAATAATAAAACCACCATAAATATTTTCTCAAATGAGGGCCGCGTCATGCTGTTGAGACTGAAGACGTCTCCACAACTGGAGCATATGAGCATTACCTCCCTGCAGAGGTCTCTGCATGTGCTTGCAGGGCAAACCTTTGCTGTCGTGTTTTCCACCCGTCAAAGCAATCCACAGTGGCTGGTGGCATCAGCACAGAAAAGTGAAACAACTTTTCCAAATTCACCCAACAGGGCAGTGGCAAAGCTGAAAATGATGCAAAGCCCCAAGTCCTAGTCCAATGCTCCAGGTACCAAGCCACATGTTCGACCCAGTGCCAGAGGGCCAGCAGGGACAGCTAGCACAGGATGCACCCTCACTGGGAAGGGAAGCAGCATCAAGCAGTAAAAGGGTTTAATATTTCATTATCACATCATTTCCTGCAGTTTCTAATATTAAATTAATCCCTGTCTGTCCAGACCAGCTAAATTCATCCTCTAGATAAATTAGGTCAGCAATAGCCTGAATTAAAAAAAAAAAATAATAAAAAAAATCTGATAGAGTGTTGAAAGTTTCTGCTGTGGCTGATTACTCTATGAATTATTCACCCCAGCAGCAGCTCTGCGTTGCTCAACAGAAACATTCCTATAGTCAGGAAAGCAGTTCACCAGCACAGCAGAGCAAAATAGGCCAAATTACCCCCAAATACAGTGGCAGGGCCACACCCTGGCCTGCTGTAAAGCACCCCTCACAGGGCTGCATGCCTGCCAACCCACCTGCCTTTGCCCTGTTCAGCAAGCACAAAAGTATTTGCCTTTGAAAATTTGGCCTGCAGTTTTAAAAACAGCTAAGAAATTCCACTGTGGCTTTTTTTTTTTCATACCACCAAGAGCAGATTACTGCAACAGTCATTGATAAAGTCACTCAAAGTCTCTGTGTAGCTACAAAAGGAAAATGAAGTAAAACCTCAGCTGTTCTGAAATCTTAAGAAGCTGCTGCAAAGATCCATGTCGAATCATTTACTGTGTGTAGTTACATGCACTTTAGTTGGTCCTACAAGATTTTAAATGCCTCCTAATCTAGTGATGGCCCAGATTATCTTTTTACCTTATATAGATGAATTAAAAAATAATTTAGATAGCTAGGCAATTCTCTGCTCCCAAATGAATGTGCGTCTATCACAGAGTACCCTGAAAACATGCCCTAATATTTAAAAATTACCTCTTCTGAGTAACACAGACCTGGTGGTTTTAGAGCTGTGCAGCTTTTGCTTTAAGTATTAAACTATCCTCCAGGGCTTAAACCCCACAAGTTTTAAGATAAAAGAAAAGAAGCTCTCAAAGATATGTTGAACTGTTATTAGATGGAAGAATTAAAGATACTGGATGGGAGATAAGCCCTTACAGAGACAGAAGCTGTTTTCTAGTTCTAGGAGATAATAAATTGTGCTGTTAGTCTGTCTCTGGGGTTTGCTGGTAGTAGATCACATGCATTTTCATGCAAGTTTAAATAACACACAGAAAAACAGCCACAAACTAGTCACGTTGCCAAAACGCATCTTAAATAACACACCAAATAATGACCACAAACTAGTCAAGGTGCCAAAATGCATCAAATGTTAAGCACCCTGTGGTCTTCAGGATGTCGGGGTGAGACAGACTGTATGATGACGGCTTCTCAAGGGAATTTTTCAGGGGTTTGCATGCCATTCCAAAACAGCCATGCCGCTGCAAAAAGAAAACAGCATTTGGTTAATAGTGATCATGATTTGTGGAGCCATTTTACAAAACTCTCTCCAAGATGGCTGTCTTGAAAAGGGTCTAAGTGATGTAAAACATTCAGAGCTGTTACTCCTCAAAGGCAAAGAGGGCAAATGCAAGGCTGCGTGCAGCAGAAGTTGGCTTCAGCAGCATTGGCTTTGGCAGCTGCTGCCCAGACCTCTCCTTATAGGGACAAGGGAGATTGGGAGGAAACACAGGAAAAAAAAGAAAGAGGGAGAAAATTGTGAAAATTGATGAAAAATAGCATCCTTGGATTAAAAATTCAGCATCCCTGAGCTGACAGTCAACTCCTAGGGCAAGAAAGGCAGAGAAGTGAGGTGGTGTTGGCGTCAGGACTCAGGGGCACATGGTACTGAGGAACGCAGTGGAGACCTCAGAGTGGCATTTAAACATCAGAGAGCAGTGACCTTCAGCTGGTCCTCAAGGCACCCCTTACACTAAAGCAAAGCCTTTATCCTTGTGATGTAGAACTGCAGCACACTTGGGGTGGCCCACAACAGGAAAGCCAACAGTCGAGTGCAACACATGGTACATGGGCAGTGCACGTGTGACACCACGTGTGCAAGCATGACCCCATCAGTGCACAGTGTGCAATGCGCTTGGTCTTTCTGTAACAACAGATGGCTGGAAAGGAGCATGACTAAGTTCTCATCTGAAAGACAATTCAAAGGAAAACAGCAGGATCTAGCTTCAAATAACACCAGTGAATCAACCCTGCTAGGATGCAAGCCGGTGGCTCCAGGGAGCCTTAGTGCTGCTTCACCCCTTAAGCCATTAGCAAGGATCACAGCTGAGAGAACAGGAATTGGGTTGGTACCACAGTGCTGACCTTTGCAAAAATTGTGATGCAAACGAAGAGCTGAGGGAACAGTTTGTGCCTTCACCAGCTATTTCCAGCCCTTACGCAGCTCCAGAGCAGGAACTTGGTACCTAGCCCACGAGCACATAAGAGAGCTATGCTGTCACTCGGAAGGACTCATGTTACTGTAATTCTTCTGTGTTGAGAAGAGATGGAAAATAAAACTCCATTTTCCTGAAATGATCCTCACTCTCTGTACTTGCACAGTATCCATGGCACATGGGCACTACACCAGCTCTAATGGGCTCAAGGATACAGACACTCTGACTTTGAAAACCTTTCCCTCCTTCTGTTAAATCAACCCCAGCTTGGCCTGCTAGTAAAAGCCAGCAGGCACAACAATACTGAGCAGCAAGGGGGTAGTGGTTGGAGCAGACCGGGAGCATCATCCTCAGACTGCTTCCAATAGCCTAGATGTAGCAGCAGACAATGGATGCTGCCCCATCACTTTACATTTTTACTTCTGTCATACCTCGAATTTCTCAACAAAGCAAGAATAACCCAAAGGAGGAAAGCAGCTGACCAAGGGGATCCCTCTGCTGGCCTCTGCTGCTTAAACGTACCATGGTGTACTCCTCTACATGTGTCTCCTGCTTAAATGAGCATCCCCTTTGGAAAAATCAGAGATTTCATTAAAAGCAGCAAGCAGTTATAGCATGCAACCATTTCTCCTGTTTTAATATGGATGCTAGGTAACAAATGTACTATCATGTGTTTTATTCCTCAGCTCTGTTTTTACTCCTCATCTCCGAGTTTAACGCTCCCTAGAATTAATAAAGTCAGAAAAATATCACTCCACTTATGTCTGATTGAGAACTGGGAGTAGGGATAGCTGACTTGTCTCAGATGTTATCAAGCACCATGGGTCCAACGCAGGCTCAGACAGACCCAGTGGCAGGGCAAGTGGTAAAGCTGAGACAGAGCTACGGTACAAAAATGGTTTTGAGTTGAGAGAGAAAAAGAACAAGATTAAAATGGAGAAAACAGGAGACAGTCAGAGAAGGAGGCTGAGGACATTGTTAACAATATGAGGAAGGTAGTGTCCTAAAAAGTTACCATAAAATAAGGATCCCGTGCCTGATGACCAATACTCTTCAAGGCATTTTTCCAAGGCGGCTGCAGCACAACAATGAAGGGGTTACAACTCTCCCTGACATACAGAACAGGGTGCCCTGGAGCTACCAAAACTTTTAACTGTAGGAGCGTATCATCTGCTAGTAAAATAAAACCACATGAACTGTCAGTGAAAAACTGTGAGATTTCCAGTCAATACAGTTTCTCAGGCCCATCCTCTGAGAGTGCAGAAATAAGCTAGAAGGGGAAAGCTAATCCATGGTGTGTCTCCATCAAACCCTAGGGATACAGCAGGAATAGAGTTGGTCCTGTACATTTACAGCTGCCTTTTATTTATATTTATGCCTATCTTTCTAATTCCACTAATACCAAGGGGACTTTAAAGATCACAGCTAAGCTGTGTATTAAACTTCCCACTGCAGAGCTCCACACAGGAACGACTCCTACCTGCCCATCTTAACTGAGCTAAGTTTCTGGGACATAGTAACATTCCATTTAACCAAAAAAAACCCCAACCAATCACACTGAAAACCCCCAAGGTTAATCCCATTCTTATTGGCTGCTTTGTGATACACAAAGGTTATGGCTAAACACTTGCAAGCTAAAATGAGTTGACAAAGTTCATCTCTCGGCTTGTCTTCATCACAAGATTAGCTAAGTAGTTGCAACTACCCCAGATCACGGATGCAGTTGGCTGCAAAGGCAACTAGGAGCCAGCTGGTCAAGCTGCCTGGTTGGTGTGTGGTCGAAGACACCTGAATTTAAGTGCTTCCGTCCCCTCCTATGGGCACTATCTTCTAAAGAAAAAACAAGACCTCCCTGAAGGATTCACTGCTATGTTTATTTCTCTCCAACATAAAGCTTAAGCAAAATACTTTAAAAATTGCTCCTGTTGTCAGCATGGGCTCCAGCTCCAAGGGAAGCTCCTCACCTGCCTTGCTCCATACTAAAAGGACATCATGCCCTTTTCCCCCTCCGCCTCCAGACCTGCTGCAAAAGCATGCTCTCTTGAGTCACAGGCTCATTTCATGAACTGCCAGATAACTGAAAAGTCTTCACCTCAGACCCTTGTGCCCTCAACATGGAAGACCAGTCTCTTACAACAGATCACACCAGTTAACACTGTGGTGACAATAAGACCTGTGACGCATTGCTGAATCTCATGGTCAGAAAATGAAAAGTCCAAAATCTTCTCAAATCATCAGGAGTCCTGTTCTGAGCATGCTACACCTGAGGGCTCAGAGCGAGCTCAGGTCTGAGCCTCTTCTTGCCCAAACATTGGCCTTTCTGCTGTCTGCACCAACACAGGTCTTGTGCTTGCCCTTCATGCTATTTTTTAGCCAGCAGTCGCTCCTTTTCCAGCCCAAGGTCTCCGAGGTAGCAAAGTTTCATATTTATTCATAAATGCAAACCATATTTCCCAGTATGGAGCAAGCTGAGTGCCCTGTTCCCATGGAAACAATTCAGATGCATTTATATGAATGGGCAATTTTACAAACTGCAGAAAAATCCTTAACGTCATAGTCGAGGGCAGACTCAAGGACCAAACAAACCAAGTTCTTTAACCTCAGTAACAGCCATGGGGAGATAAATAGCCGTGCAGCAGCAGCAGGCAGATACAATGGAGTCAGGGTTTCCACTGATGCAGAGTTTGAGCAGCCATAATCAGAGCAGTGGGACACAGCAGGCAAAAGTAATGTAAGCAGAGTGTGCCTGGAGAATTTCTTCACCAATGGGTTCTTCTACAGGTGATAGCAGGTTTTGGATTATTGAAAATGGTGATGAAATCTTCCCTAGCACAGACCTACATTCCCCCCCAAAAGGTTCTCCATCACCATGAAGACTTGCACCATCCAATGGGGGACTTTACAGGGTTGGTTTTCAATATGGGGTTGCAGAACCAACACAAGGGACCAAACAGAACAGTGAACCACAAAAGCCAGCAAGGTGTCACAGTGCTCAAGTCTGCTTCAACAGAAACACTGCTGTGTGCAGGGGAAGCCTCTGGATGAAAGCCTGGCACCAAGGTTCACTTGTACTGGGTCCAGTGCTCAATCCAAATACAAACCCTGGGGCTTGAGTCTTTACCTGGTCTTTAAAGAAATTAAGCCCAAAAAGAGCAAGTTCATGTTAATCAGTGCACATCACTTGGTCACTAGAAAAGTATTTACTGGGGACAGCAGGAACAGGAGACAGTGGTCTCAGTACTGATGTCTGGTGGTCTTTCAAGAGTGCTAGTTACTAATATACCAAACAACTCTGAGGCAATGACCACATTTATAAGGTATCATTTCTAGCATTCTTTCTGCCACCTCAAAATGAGAGTCCAGTCTGCACTGGTCCTCCAGTGTATAAGGTGAGTCACCCCCCCCTGAGCTGGATATCTAGAGAGGGAGAGCACCAGCCTCTCTTCACTGGATCCAGAGGAGCCCCAGCTGTCCCATTTACATGCCAATCTAGCTTCACACAGCTGGATTAAATGGGGTGAATCTCACCCCAGCTTTCAGCGGAACAGATACTGCTCATATCATATGGCCGTGAAAAGCAGGAGAGCCACAAACAAGTCCAGAGACAAGCTGCTCAGAAACGCACACCACCTTTCTGCAGCATGACACTGTCCCGCTCTCCTCTGCCACAGGCTCTCAAAGGACTCCAGTGCTGGAGAAGAGGCAGTAAAGGCCAGCCTTAGCTGAGGCTGCTGAATATGCAGACTCTGGTGATACTTTGGTCCTACAGCTCCAGATATAACACACTGAAGCGTGCATGGCCACTGCCATCATACAGATGTCCTCGCGAGCTGGGACAAAGTTGCCATGAAAGGGTTTAACTAGAAAGCTCCAAAGATCATGTTCCCATTTCCCAGCTAACCCCATTCAAAATCCCTCATACTTTGAAAACCTTCTTAGGAAGCAGGGAGGATGGGTTCAGGAGTCTGGCTGTAAGCAGATTTCAACTTAGTCTGCCAGCTGTTTTCCTCCTTTCATTGATATGTTTTATTGGGCAGTGGAATGATGAGACTATTACCTCCCTCAGCTGGGATTTCAACAGCAACTCTGCAAACACCATCTTATAAAACAGAATTTCAAAGCAACAGATTGCCAAGATTATCAGATTTGGACAGTGCTTGCCAAATAACACATGCAATTTTTGGAGATGGGACTGTTCTAAGCAGCAAAACAAGTTTCAGTTCTTCAGTAGAAAAACCAGAAGTCTTTCTTATTAGAGATAATTCCTTTATTTGCATATCAGCTAAGGATCTTTTGACATTCATTTTAAAGCTGCTCTAGAAAACTCTTTTTGCTGTGAAAAGCTTGAACTGGTAGCACTCCAAATTGCACAAGGAGCAGACTGTCTCTGCACTGACAGCCAGCTCTAACCAATGGGGGGATCCAAGCTCAGGTTTTGCATATGTGCTCCTGCACTGTTTGCTCCAATTTAGAAACCAGAAATTATTTTCTTAACTACTTTAAATTATATATGTGTCATCAGATTTTAAATTGCTCACAGATAATTCACTACAACAAAGCAAAACTCATCATATAAATTTTGGGGCAAAAGTAATTGCTCCCATGGGAGTGCAAACATACCGTAAGTCATGAAAACTACTAGATATGGGGCAAATTTGCACTCTGGATTAGGCCCAGCCTCATCCATAGTACTGCACTGGTTGTGGCTACATCAGTGGAAACCTCTTATATAAACATGGAGAGCAATGAATTCCCAAATACTTTTGACCTGAGACCTACCCACCAAACTTGTCATAGATCACTATGTGCTGTAAGCACCAGGCAGATTTGCAGTCCCCTTACTGGGATGTCAGAGACCACAGTTTGGAAACCACTTATTTGTACCAGAAAAGCTTCTCTTCCTTGAAATCAAGGTGAGGTGAGCAGCCAGTAGCTTGCAGTGGCTGATAGCAAGGTTTGGTGCTCAACCCCACTGCAGGGTACAAAGGGCTGCTGAATCTCCTCTCTCCCTGGGGCTCCTAGCCTATGCAAGCACTTTGTTTAACATGGACTATTTTCCATCTAAATTCTGTACAGCTTTTGTTTGCCACTAGATCAGACCTTAATGCACCAAGTATTCCTAATTGGGGGGGGGGGGGGGGGGGGGG
>JANZLQ010000002.1:28984290-28995407 GCA_026212715.1 Elanus axillaris | reverse complement strand
GGGGGGGGAATTGGAATTAACCACAGGCTTTAATAAATAGTTATAACAATTATCAAAATGTCATAGCTAATAAACAACCCTCTGGTAATGGGTTTGATCTGCAACTCCCTAAGAGTTTGCCAACTTAGATTTCTGAATTTGCATTGATTGCTTTTTGCATATACCCAGAGGCTCCTTCAACTTCCTAGCTGCTGAAGCGTTAACAAATTCCCATCTCCAACATTTGTGAGGCTCTAGAGTTTCAGGGAAACAGGGCGTGCAGGGCTTTTCCAGGTAAGAGACTGTCACCTACTGTGGAGGGGCAACAGAATGAATCCCTGCAGCCACACCAGAGCCCAGCTTGCTGCTTGAAGACCATGAATCATGATTCACATTTATTTAAAGGAAAAGGGACAAAGACATCACTCAGTGCAACTGGAGCTGAAGGAAATGCATTTGTCTGTGGTAAGTCTAGTCTATACACAAAATCTGTTAAATTCTTCATCAAGCTGCAGGATAGATTCCTTTAGCACATGCACACCATGTGCAGGGAGGAAAAATTCAAGGCCCACCCCCCAGAGAAGAGGTCTGGGACTCCTCTCTCTGCTCCTTTGGGACACTAGCTCAGAGGCTGTTTGCAATGGCTGTTCCCTGTGATCCTGAATGCTAAATAGTTTTTAAAGCTGCTGCCAGATTTCATTTCACAGAGTCAGACCGCTCTGCTGCTGACAGCACAGCCCCCATACAGCGCATAAATGTTTCCACAGCTGCAAAAAGCGTCAAAAGATCGGTTTAGTAAATAGCATCAAGCCCAAAGATTTTGAAGGATTCATCAAGCAGATTTAACCATCCTCTTCCTCCAGTTACTTTATTCCTGCAATGGAAGATACAGTAGTTACTGCACAGGGCTACACAGCAGAACCAGCCCATGCTAATCATGGCTTTACTGCAGGCGCAATATATGATCTTAGCTGAAGACGGTCTCACTGATCTACAGTTTATCTATCCCAAACAGATGATAGAAGTCCAACAATGTGCACAAAAGCATTTATTATCAGCATTTGTATAACAATAGAGTCATGAGGCATCATTGTGTTCAGGCACTGCTCAATTAGACTGAGATGGTGACAGCAGCTGCCCTAAGAGAATTCATAATTGGAGAGGAGGAGAAAGAGCCAGCCCCGTGTGTGCCCAGGTAGGGAAGGGCAGCAATGCGACTTACTTGTGGTAGCAAAGAACACTTGTGACACGGTGAGAGATGAAGCTCTCCCATGCTCCCTTGTAATGACTGACCAAGATATTCCCAATGCCTAGAGATCCTTCACTATAGAATACAATACATTCACACATGCAAATGAAAAGCCAAATGCAACGTGGAATTGTTACCTTGCAATAAGCTACATTGCAATGTTTCTTCACTGTTTGTTAAAAAGCATGCAAATAGCCTCTTACTTTGACCAAACACCCTTATTTCCCCTCCAGAGTGCCTTACCTAGCCTTCACCTGAAACAAACACCCAGAGTGGCAGGGACAACCCTAGAGCAGGTTGCAGCAGTTGGAAATAGCAATGCCACCCCACTGACCCCTAACCAACTCCTCACCAACACCACAGTAAACGGGAGCTAAATTGGACCCTGATCCCAAGCAAGCCAGACCCAGATGGTGCATGAGAAATATATGCTGCTTGCTTTTGTTTTTCACAAGCTGTTGCATTGGCTCTGTGGGATTTCTGCAAGCATTCTGACCTGTTTGTGCAGCCACTTAGCTCCCAGGTGGGGACAGTCCCTGGGGAATCATTTTTTTGTAATTCAGTCTCATAAACAACTTGGTAAAAGAAAAAGATCTTAGAAAAAAAAACACCAAACAATAAAAATGATTAAACAGCTGACATGATTCAAATCACCCAAACAGCCTGAGCTCTCGGAGGGGGGAAATGCAGAGATTAAAAGGCTTTCCCGTGAAGACAGTACTTAAGATAGGGGTGATTTCCTTCCAAAACAGTTCACTTGTCCATTATTTTCAGACTACTACTTTGCATCTATTCCATTTGATAGGCCAATTCTTCCTCTCAACTGCATCCCTCAGGGAAGTCATAACCCCCTGTCTGCACTTTCTCTGTCTGCTTCCCTGGGAACTATATCAGCTACAAAACCAGATTTATGACTTGGCTAAGAGAAGAGAGCTAAAGAAAGCAGACAAGGAACGACTTGGTCAAACAATATAGCTGTAATCAGTAGGAGAAGTGCTGAGGGACATGCTGGAGGAGAGGAGAGAGAGAGAGAGATTCGAAAGTGCTCTGTTGAAAAACATGTGATGACCTGTGATACTTTGGTAGCACCAGAGAGAGATACAAAGACACATCCAGAGAGAACTTCTACTCTGGTCCTGTCCAATGGCTCTAAGCACCACATTGCAATATACCCCTGTAGGAAGAAACATGACCGTTTGGGGCATGTGACCCACATACTTCTGACAGTCCCTGCAGCCCAAAGCAGTGTTTTATCACTGTGACTCCAGAAGACATAGGCTTGGGAAGTTTCATTGCTTTTGGTGTTTTCCCTAAGCCATTCTGGCTGTTCATCCCTTGGTGGGGCTTCCTGCATTACAGCCTGCCTCCTCTTTCCTTGCTACCCCAAAAAAGCAGATGGGGAAACCAGTCTCCCCCTGCACTGAAGGAACACACTAAAGCCTCTGCAGCCATTACTCAGCAGAGCTTGTCTAAAGAACATATGTGTGTATATATATGTATTTTAGAGAACGATCCTCATGAGCTCTATAGCTGAGTTAGGAAATTGCACTGATACTTGTTTCCCATAAACATCATCTTCCCTTGCCTCCAGGTGAAAACTAACAGCATTTTCTTTTGACACTTCTCTGTAACATCATCAAGGAAAGCACTTAATTCTATACGTTTTACACACAGCCACACACTCTTGCACACAGCACAGGACCATATCACTGCACAGATGCTGTTGGTATTTTGCCACCAAGGCACAACCTCAGGCAGACATAACTGCCCACTTTCAAAATCCAATTTGCAATGCCAAAGAGCCTATAGAGCTTTCACCTTTAGCTGTGTGGATGAGCATGACAAACCCACATTTTTGACTGAATGAGACAATAATATGTAACATTTTAAAAATCCATATATTCCTTTCCATTTCTTTCAATATTTTTCCTCTTGAGTTTCTGCCTTAAGGATGTTACAGATGCACAAATAACCAAATCCAACAGAAGTTAAAGCTCAGATTTATTCTTCAGTAAGAGTTAGTTAGAAGTCCAGTAACATTTTATAAAACCACAGGCATGATGGTGTAAGAGGAATTAATACTGCACAGGTGACTTAAGAATCCTTGAGATTTAAAGTGATGGCTCAAAACATGTGTATCACTCACCTACAAGCTGAGGGCTCTCCCCCTCAGGAGTTACCTCGGTCGGTGCCTGACCCAAGGTGGAGTCCCTGACTGCAGACCTGCTGCTCCCAGGAGGACTGATGCCAACTTGTCCTTCGGCGGGATCCCATTTTATACCCCTGTTGAATCTGACTGTGGTCATTAATCCCTGTTGGGCAAGACAGTCACCTCTGTGTACCTGACATGTCTCAGTTGGCCAGTTCAAATTTTAACCTGCGGCCTCCAGGGTTTAGGCTTTTTTTTCTCCTTCCCCTTTTCCCTGCCTGGAGGAGTTTTGTTTCTTGCCAGCAGGAATGGGACACACACACACACACACACTGCCACAAAGGGACATGATATCCCAGGCTGAAGCTCCAGTTCTAGACCAGCTAAAATATCTTAATCTACTCTTTTGGCTAATACACCTCAGTTCTTGTTTCCACCTGTGTGCTGTGAAGGGGCTGCTGAGCCGCACAGGTAGGTCTGCATTCATCCTGCTCAGCTCCAGGATCCAAGCTACAGCACGTAGCTTTGGACTACAGTCACTGGGACTCACTTCAAGAAAGCCAGGTCTGACCAGGGATAAAATAAATCTTAGGGTGATTGAAGTGTCCTCTGGAAGTGCCTGTCTCTCCCTTCCTTGACTAGATATGAAGCAGGAGTTTGAGATTCTGAAACTACATGGGATAAGTCCAGGCTGCCATTTGTGTTTGGACCCTGGCTAAAATGAATCAAGCACTTTCTGGCCAATGACTTTGGCACCACACATCACAAGGTTAAGGTGAGAAAAAAAACATTTGACATTTTCACACAGGAATGGTGGAAGAGGCCATGGGCACAATTAATCTTGTTTAGCAGCAAGATTTAAACCTTATATCTTGGTTATGCAAAATGGCTGGAAACTCTTCTTTGACCCCAATTGACTTCTCTTGATTAACGGCCTGTGTCACTTTTATTTTGGTTACTGTGAACATAGTTTCTATTCTGTGCCCTGATGCAACATCACCAAGATCCAAGGAATCAAAGCAGCTTGGGAAGTGGTGTGCACTAAAAAACTTACCAGTTTAAGACTTGCCAGATGAAGAATAGGCAAGGATGAAAAATACTTGGGTGGCACTTTGAAGAGGGGAGGGCAAACAGTGTCATAACTCATGACATAACCAAAACTCCAGACAGTACGTAATTAGCTCACCACAAGCTCAAATTAAACCCTCTCTTCTAACAAACCGTAATGTGACACAGGCTGGAGGTGCTGGGAAAGCAGCAGCCACTGCACGCCAGCCCTTTGGCTGAGAACAGCACTGCACAGCCTCAGGTGCTGGCAGCTACAGTCTCTCTCTCTCAAAATAGCTCCTAGAGTGAGTGTTCCCAGACAACATGGAGATAGTATGCAAAGACAAAATGTGACATTGGACCAGATCCCAGGCATCTTCTCAGCTCTGTGATTACAGTATGAATCCCATAGAATATTTATCACATTGAAAAAAGAATGACATCTGAAATCATTAATAGGTTTTCCCCGAGGAATAAAAGCCTCCTCCCTTTCCCATACCACACAAGGATTCAATAATAGGACACAGACAGAGCTCTTCATTTCAGCCTATTAGTTTGTAGACACCCTGTGTGGACATGGAGTTAAATGGCTGTCCCCATGGAAATGGTCCAGCCGCTATCCAGAGGTATGGAGGTTAACGCTGCTGGAGGAGCCTGTGCAGACCCACTGATTCCCTCCACTGTGGGACACTCTACTTCCACAGCCAGGACATGGGCAGAGCAGGTTTAGCCGACGTCTGCCATTCCTGAGCTGAGATAGACACAGCAGCATAGGCGTCAATGAGGGCATCAGGAGCTGCAGAGTAATGCAGGAAATTAAAAGGAAACCAGGAGTCACTTGCATTAATGCAAAACATTTCAGGGGAGAGGAGAGCTTGAGCCAAGCTAAACAGTATTTGCATTCCTGCAGTTAGGTACAGGGCATTGAGACCAAAGACAACTAATAAAAGATAATTAGTCCGGAGACTGGCAAAAATATAGCCACCTGTACCTAAGCTCTGATTAAGCACAGCCTTCTGAACCATAATCTTCAACTGAGTGCTAGTGGTTTGGGCTCAGATGCAGTGTTTTCCATCCAAGTTCTGATTAAATATGAATCAGAGACAACTCATGGCAAAGCTGGCCAACTCCTAGAACCCTTCTGACACGTTACCAGTTCAGGAGGAGAAAAGGCAGAGTACAACAAAGTGGTTTGGGGATTTCAGGTGGAATCTTTCAAATTGTTTAATTACAAGAGGCACTGCTGCAGTTGGAATGTTATTTTCACTGTAGCAGTAAGGATTCAGTGAGCAAGCTAAGCAAAGATAACTTACAGGGACAGAGCCTGACAAGAAACATTTCTTGGGTATTTTACTTTCATCCCCATCTTCTACCTACCTATGGTTTTCTACCCTTTCTTTCTACTCCTTGCCTTGCTCTTCCTTTGTCTTTAAGTGACTTTTCAGGTGTCTGGTTTGCTCCAATTTTTAACTCAGATTTAACTAGGTTGTTTCTGCTCTGCAATAGCTTCATGCATCACTGCTCTAAGTCAATCCCATGACAGAAAAGCACTGACCACAGAGACTTATACTGCTATTAAATTCTTCTCAGCCTGAACACCGAGAGCTTGTGCCACTTCCTCACCTACCATGGGGACACCTTCCATCTTTGTATGTCTTCAACCTTTAAAATTGTGTTGCAGAGGGGTGGTCTTAGAGCAGCACAACCTTACAGTGCTCATCCACCTTAGAACTGCATTTGGCTGCTCACCTCCAGCCTAGATTACGGACTACAGCCTGTCCACACCAGTCACCCTACACCTACAGACCTCCTCCTTCCCTTTCCTACTCAGGATTCAGCCCCTTCTTTGCAACAACACAGTCAGCATGTCCACCCCTCCCAAGAAAACCAGAAAGGGCTTTGGCATAAGCCCTCACCTTGCCTCATGCCTTCTCCCCACAGGCAGCTGGCAGGCAGATCCAAGCCTCACCCTTTGCTTTAGGCGCACTACCACGTAGTCATTTTCTTTGGAGCCCAGGCTTATTTTTGCAAGAATCCTTGCCCCATGAGTGTATTTCTAGCAGACTAAGAGCTTAGCATTTTCCCTGCCCAAATGACCCACTGTCTGTTGGTTCACCTCCAAAAGCCCAACTTGGGACCTCTCTTCACACATACTGTTAAGTTTAACAGTTTACTTAGCAAATTTTATGATCGTGACCTTGAACAGACCTATCACAGCTCCCAGCAACTTTATCACTCCTTGCTGCACAAATGACAGGAGCCAGCTAGGCAGGGGACTATTTAACTAAGTAACTGCAGCCATGTCCTCAGCATGGTCAGCCTGGCATAGAACAGAGTATTTTTCTTGGTAGCAAATACCTAGCAGGCACATCAGTTGCCATCCTACAGCTGTCTTGCCTCACTTACTGTCAGCAGCATCTGCTTTGTGCAAAACTATCAGAATACAACCCTGTGCATTTCTCATTCCTGCCCTTTTCATCTCATTTACATCCAAAATGCACATGGTACTTAGATTTGTACTTTTTGCCATATTTTATGTCTGACAGTGCATCCTCTTCATCAATAACAGGCTGCATCATCTGAAGTACTTAAACACTTTCATAGCCCATTTCTTGGTAAGCGCAGCAAATAAAGTACAGAGGAGATTTTTCAGTCTATTCCCATCTAATGTTTTTTTCTCATAGACGTCCAAGCACTTTATAAGTCACCAATACATAGTAGTCAGCAAGATTTTATGGTTGGGGCCAATAAAAACTAAAAGAGGCAAAATGACTTGCGGATTTTCAGAGTCTGAAAAAGTCCAGTCTTCCGCATGCTGCATTAAGAGGTTTGCTATTAAATGCTACAACAACTAGACTATAAAGCAAAGCACTCCAGTCTGCTACCACAGGAACACAGCTGAAGCCACCTTCTGCACTCACCTCTGTGCACAGAATGGCTTTCCCTGGTGACTCCCCAGTGTCCTTGCTCTAGAGCTCCCCAATAAATCCATATAGTTTATATGGCTCAGATCCCATGCAATTCCTGCAGTCTAGGGGACTAATAAACCCTGTAATGCTGTATCAGCCTTTAAAAGAAAATTCTGACCCTCTTCTTCATGTACTGTGGCTTCCCCAAAACCTCCCCAGTCAAAGCCCATGCCACCATCTCATTCTTGATCTGCTAGACCTGACCTCAGTCGCTTTGGAGTAAGTTTCAGCCTCCTGCACTCATGAATCATCTGCTTGTTAAGCATTCCCCTCCAGAGCCCTTCATTATTAATGCCTTTGCTTTTTTTGGCCTTGCAAATTTCTGTATCCCTCATTCTTTTTATTTTATTTTTTTCCATTTCATTTCCCTAGAAGTTGATATATTCCTCTCCCTCCTCCTGGAGGATCCTATTGCAATCCACAGGGCTAGTGGTCGAAGAAGTCAAAACGCACCCTTTTCTGCACAGTACTGGGGACGTTTCCCACTATTTATGGTCTTTTTCCCTCCTAGGAAGTGCACGAATACAGAAAAGCTAAACACACGGAGCTCTGCAAGGGAAGAAATCCATCACAGTTCAGAAAATATAGAAGTGTCTCTCTCCTCAGAACTATTATCCATGTTCCTAATTGGACTTAATGTTTATAATCACTCTATGCTTGTTGAAGGGCCCCATTAACCCACCAGAGAATAATTATGCCAAGTCACCTCCATCTTTCTTATTTATTATATTCCAAGACATAACCAAATAAATTAGCAAAAAGCCAATTGCAAAGGACAGTAAGTAAGCTGGAGACCAATTGAGCTGGTGATAGGCAAGGACTGCAGAAACAGAGATCTAGAGATACCAGAAGCCCCCCTGCCCAGTGAGGGTTTGAGAAAGGTCTGGGAACAGGACTGAAGTGTCACCTCCCACTGCCGAGGATGACAGGACAGAGACCACGTGCATGCAGCCTGGGGGGACACACACTGTTCTTTATGCACATATGGAGACATCCATATGCACATCTCCATGAAGTGCATATGGAGATGTGATATGATGCCAGTCTGGTCAAATTGGCCCAACTCTCTGCACACAGGATTTTATGCCAGTTCAGCTTACAATAGTTTACTGAATTTTTATGTAACCAGTTATGAATGGGCACAAGCCCACAGCAGAAGCTGGAGATAAAACTGTGTTAAGTTATATGGCAGAAGTAAGTTATTAAACTCATCACAGACCAGCAAACTCAAGCTCTCAGATGAAATGCCTGATGTTAAAGGTCTTTTCTGAAAGTAGAACCAATCCAAAATTCAACAACAATCTCCCTTTCTTCCATTATTTCTGTTTGGGCTGGTTCATAGCTCTAATGCACAGCAGGGTGTGGGGGGGATATCCAGCTCAGGCCAGCACTTCTGTCTTTCTGCTGATGATGCCCAGCTTAAAATTACCTCAAAAAAAAAAAAAAAAAAAAGTCAAAACCAACCCCCAAAAGTATAAACAACAAAAGAAAAAAATCCAACAAAAAAAAAAACCCCAAATACCCACCAAAAAACACCACAACACAACACATAAAACACTTGACATTATAATTTAACATCCCTGGGTGCTGGCAGGCTCTAAGCACCATGTAAAACACTTCTCTGCTTTTTACTGCAGGCAGGTCTCCAGCAACACTGACTTGCTGCTCAAGTCCAAGGTCTTTTATTATGTGATTTCTTCCCAGCTATATATTAACAGCATCACACACAAAGTGACATAGTGTCACACACCCTGACAGGAATGCACTGAATTGCTGTGTATGTAAAAGGTGGATGGTAAGTGAAAACAGTTCAAAGGACAGAAGGCTCAAAGTCAAGTACCAAGAGAGGGAGATTCACGTTTTGTGTGTGTATGTATATACATAAGAACATCAACTTGGCCATGAAAAAGAAGTCCTGAGTGGAGGATTTCACAAACTCCAACTTCTGCAACTCCTCCTACAGTCAGAAAAAACAGACTGCTGCAGAGCCTCCCCCCCATGCCCACATTATCTGAACTCCCTAGCAGCACACAGGAGAGGAGCCAGCAGCATCTCAAACGCATTGAGATCAGAGGATGTTACATGAGGTTATACCACATACCTGGCAAGCTCAGGTTTCCTGCAACAGTAGTCAGTGATCTCTTAAATGCCAATGAGGTGCAATAATACTGTCTCACCTGCCCAGCTAATGCTTCTCTAGTATCCCAAACCTGGACAGTAGTGCTTATTTGGATAGCTGAGGATACACTGCCCAGCAAAGGTAGCAATACCTTATAATACAGAAAAACTATAATCCAGAAAAAGCAGAGAGAGAGCAGAAATAAAAATGTTTGCTTACAATTTCAGATTCCATGTTTTGATCAATTTAATATAGAGTCAAAATTTCTGCCCATCTAGGGATACTTTTTCTAGAAGCTCATATGGCTGTCTCCTCTTCCAGTTATCTCAGTTATTTGGGCTCATTCCTAACAGACAATTCCTTCCATGAGGAGTAAATTTCTAGCAGCATCACTGACAACTAGCTGCAGTTTTCCACACAGGAGAAACAGTCATGTGGCACAACTCCCACCTCCTCTATCAGACCTAACATTTCAACAATGCGTAAATGCTGACAATATTATCCAATGCATTTTTAATCTCATAGCTCTTAAAAGGACTAGGAAGAATTTGAATAACTAAAAAGAAACAACATCTACCTTATATTCCTGCCTATTATGTCTTATGAAAATGTAGTCCACAAATCCCTCTACTTCTTTTAAATACTGGCCTCAAATGCTCCTTCAAACCAAGAAGCCAAGTTTTCCCTCTGAGGAGTGAGTTTCTCATGTAAACCAAAGAGCCACTAAATTTCACTGATTTTCCTCCGTATCTGTAGATTCATCCCAAGCTCTTTTCCACCAAAGCAAACGCCTTCACAAGGTGCCACCCTGAGACAAAACATGTGCCCCCCAGCCCTCCCTGCTGGCTCATGGCCTATGGACCTCACATAGGCTTACTTGGAAGATTTCTTATTTGTACAATCAAAACTGTCGCTATCTGGCCTTTGACTTCTTTACTCTTGTGATTAATGTTAAACCGTGTTTTGTCTGCATTATAAAAGCATCCATTACAACAGGCTCATTAATGCACTTCCTGACTCTTTCTGAATTAAATGGCTTATAAACTCTATTCTTTAATTTTGCCTTAGTAGGTTTGATGGATGAGCACTGTAAATGACTAAGAAGGAAACAAGCCACTGCAGCTCAGCCACAGCCACTATCAGCACAATAGTCCTCTGTTTGAATAGAAAGGGCAGTGAATGACTTTAATGCCTATGCCTTGCTTGGCTAACTAACCATCATAACAGTAGCTTACATAGAGCCTAATATAATTTCATTTAAAGAAGAAAGAAATCAATAAAACTCCAGCCTCAACACCAGCCCACCTTCCCATGCATGCTTGTCTCTGATGTGCTTGTCTCTCTCACGGTATTCTGGGGTTAGACATATTCAAGACACATTCACCAAATATTATCAACAGATTGAACTCTTTGCTATATCTTACTTTCTTTCTAGTGACCAGGCTTACATGCACACCTGCAACATGTATTTCCCTCCCCTGCATGCACCTTGGGGCAATTTTGAGCAGCTAAGCATCAACGATTGTTAGGAGTGTATTTCAGATGGACAGCATGGAAGAATTACTAACGCCCTTGAAGGACCTTGAACGCTGAAACAAGCTTCAC
>JANZLQ010000002.1:28964025-28976548 GCA_026212715.1 Elanus axillaris | reverse complement strand
ACTAAAATATTTCTCATAATTCCATATTCATATTAGAATCAAAATAAATTCTAACTAATGGCAAATCAGTAACAACACAGTGTAGATATTAAAAGATTTATTAAATCATCTCATGGTCTCTTCAGGTTAAGGAAATGTTTCTACCAAATACAGAACCTCTAACATATTCTTTAAAGATTATCTTCTATTTGTTTCTTTTTCATTGTTTCCAAGCAGTAAGTACAGCTTAGGGTTTATAAAAAATTAATACAACTATCCCATTTGATCCTTTGGAGCAAAGCATTTGCTAAAAATTATTTTTATCTCTAAAACATTTTGCCCATCTGATATGCTTTGTAACATCAGGAAGCAGAAAAACAGAAACAGTTTGGCTGTGTTGTTTTGACTTTTGAAATAAGGCCATTAGCTTAGTTTTCAAAATGTCCACGTATACAGCTTAACATTCACAACAGTTTTTGTAAGAGAGGTTCTTTTGTGTCTTCATGGCACTAGTTTTCTTTCAACCTCTTCTAGTCAAAAGTAAAAAATCCAGCTTTTCATCCACTTTTTTATGCTTTAGATTGTTGACAAATACGGTATGCAAAATTTACAGATCATTTCACAGTCCTTATTACAAAAATAAGAGCATTCTGAAAGAAAGTCCATCAACCATGTTCAGTGAAAGAAAAAAACACAGACGAAAATGAACACTGAGCAAGTTTTTCTACTGAGTTAGTTTCCAACTTTCTGAAATAAAAATGAAATGCTCACTTTTTAAGAAGCAATGCTTCTGAGCAGGTGACTTGTGAAATAACTTCCCTACAACAGACAATAACAGGAACCCCAGGGAGTTGGGACTCCCTTTCTAGGGTGAGATTAACATACCACAAATCTTCAATACTTTTAATTCTGAGTCATGGAAAAGGAGAAGGAAGAACAAGCATCTATTTAAGGAAAGCTACTAAGGTCACTTGAGGTTGGTTGTCAGTGGAATTATGTTTACTCACTAAGGATATGTCCCACACATCCAAGAAAACTTCCAAAATTAATAAAGATAGGCCTACCTAAGAACATTCACAGAAAGAGGCTGTTTGTGCTCTCAAAACTGGCTACATTTAGGCTGGGTTTTTCAAGACACATGAAGGAAGCTTGGAGTCTAAAACCCATGGGTGCCAACCTTATGAACATAGGCTCCTTTGAAATAGCCTAGATTTCTTACATGATATATCCACTCTAGTCTTGGGTGTTTTCAAAGCATGCATACTTCTAGGGAAGAAAAACTCAATGTTTTTGTCCCCATTCAGAAATATTCTTGAAATGCTGAAAGGTAAACCAAGAGATCAGTACTGCTTTTTCAGAGTAAAATCAAATGCTAAACCAGGCTCCATTTCTCCTGAGTTTGCATGGCAGGAGGAGTACATGCAGCAAGGACCATGCATTTTTTAGTGCTCTCAGAGCTGAAAGCATATTCCTCTGTCTAACAAAATCTAAGAGCTAGCAATAAGTATATATATTCAGATACTAGTCTTTTTTTCACCCCACCACTTTTCACCCACACAAGATTCCCCAGATAAGCTGGGTAATTGTTGCCCAAAATGGCAACACATGCTCTGCAATTACCATTAGAGTTAATTAAAGCCTCTATGCAGTAGGCAGCTTTGAATTGCTTTTTATGCTCAAGTGTCTGAACATGCTGCCGGTAATTGAAAGACAAGCATCAACTCAATATTGTTGATTTTTATATTGGCAAAGGTTTGATAATTTGATTTTGGTCATCACATATTCTAAAAATAAAAAATTAATTTCCTCTGAAGGCCTGATTCTCTCCTTTGGCACACTCCACCAAGGTATTTTCATGTTTCTGTGGCCCTTCCTGTACCAATGCTGGGAAGTTCTAAGAGAATCAGGTAAAAAAAAGAGATGATATACCAAAATATCTTATGCATATAGGCAGGGAAAGGGCTTTCTGCTTTTCAGACCACAGGCAGCAGGTCCCAAGGCAGGGTGCATGCACTCAAGATGTCAGCCAGAATGGGAGGGAGGCACAGAATTTGGCAAGTCACTTGTGCAGTTTCACAGACCCACCTGAAAAGCTCAGTGGTTGGAATGATTTATCACCACTTCCCAGACAGAAGAAAAGATGCAGTGCACCTCAGTTCTTCTGCATCTTCCTGCCTGATGGGCACAGTAAGTTCTGTGTCTCCACTGTACACCTGGGACTCCAGCCTCTTCTAAAGGCTGCAGTTCCCAAGTACTAGCCCCTCTTCCCCTCTTAATGTCTAACCTAGCAGAAGATCTATCTGACTGGTAGTAAAAATAGCATTTCGGTGATAATATTTGCCTTTTCTTTCTCAGGGCTCTTCAGATACATGGTTCCTACCACGAGTCCTAAGTGTGCAGGCAAGTGGACCTCTACTAGAAAAAGGTCCTCATTTGTTGTGCTCCCACTCTGGACAATCAACTGGAGGCAATCAATTTTTGCAATTCTTGAATATCCTTAGTTTCCAGTTAAGCACAGAAGAACAAGAAGTGCTTGGCGACTCTAGCCATCAGGGTAAAATATTTGTCATGGACACTTAGAGAAGCAAGATTTGCCCAAAAGTAGGCAACCAGAATCTCCATCTCACAATGAGGACTGATGGCTCTGGTTTCTGTTCTATCCATGAAAACACCCACCCACCTCCCTTCTGCTTACCAGGTGTCATGGTCCACTCGATGGATGCGTGAGGGAAAGGTCCGTTTGCTGTGATCTCGAAGTGCAAAAAATCAAAGGCGGACACACCACAGGGGTTATGCTTCAATCAAACAGTGAAACTTTATTCCTTTGCCCGTAAAGCAGCATGCGATAGGAAGAAAGAGTGATAGGAAAAGAGAGAAAAGAGGTAAAGTGAGGAAAGAGGAATATAGCTACCATCGCGGGTCCAAAGCGTCCCGCCGGTCCTTCTGATCGTCGTGATCCTTGGTGGGGAAAGCTTCTGAAAATTCATTTGCTAAGAAGACCTCTTTTATGCCAGGCAACACATCTTGTCCCTCCTCTGGTCCACCTTGCCCCTCCTCAGTCCCATGGCCCTCTGCCAACTTGAATGAGGCCTTCATGCATGCCCAGGGACGAGTGTCCGAGGTGTGATCTGACTTGGAGGAGGGTAGCTTTTGACCAGGAGGTGTGCTTTCACATTATAATGACATTATAATGAGCAAAGTTCACTTGAGTTTTAAGATTCCTTCATCAAAGTTGGAAACAGCAGCTGGAATCAATCTTGACAGCAGCTATGCAGTCTTTATTGTTCCAGTTCGGTAAAGCTTAATGGAGAGTGGTACAGGACTGTTTGTACTGCTATTATCAACAGACAGTGGTACAGAACTGTTCATACCATGCAGTACTCTCCCTTCTTCAGCTTTTATCAGGCAGCTCATTGCGGCCTCTTGTCCCTGATGTCAATGTTGAGACAATACCATTCTTCAGACAGACTCTTACACCAGGGTATGTGCTCAGGACTCTCTGCCCTATCAAAATTGGTGGTCTGGTTCACAGGGTGACCCAGGTTGGAAAAGGGAGCCCCAGTAACTTAATTTCTGCTCTGCCTTGAGACTGGTCCCTGCTTTGCCTTGTTTCTCCCACCACAAGAGCTGAGAAATACAGTCAAAATTGTTGTAAAGACAACTCCACAGCCTAAATGACCTAGCTATCATTTTTAAAAGCTGACAAAACTGAAGTGCACTTTCAAGTTTTGACTCACAACTTCAAAATATGTTCTAGTCACATAGGGAATAAAAAAATACTTGCAAAGCATCACTTGAGAGCACTTGCATATGTCTTCTCTGGGGATTCAGTCTTGGCTCACCGTTTTCTTTCTTCAGCTCCTTTCCTCCTGTTCTCCCCAGAGAGTGCACTTAAGAGCTCAGCAAAAAAAAGTCCTTCAACAGCTCCTCAGGAACACAGCTGTCTCTCAATTAACTCTTCCTCTAATTCATGTTGATAAGCTCTATATAGAGGCCATGCTACCCAGATTATTCATTTTGTGCCTCCCTTTCCCAGAGAAATACTATTACCTTTCTTCACTCCAGGTAAAGTGGCAGAAAGGTTACAATTACACCAAAATTTTGCTACCAGCACTGGAAAACTGAGTGGGTCCTGCAAAAATATCCAAGGTCAGTTGGTGGGCAACAAATAGAACTGCTGGCTCCTCTAAGTTTTAAAGCACACTCTTTGAACGCTGATGATACCGATGTCCTACTGAACACACATGTATTTTTGTGCTGAAAGGGGTCCTACCAAGAGAGAACAATGGTCACGCAGCAAACGTACGACTCCTCTGACTCCATCAAAACTCATCTCTTCTGGACATCCTGCCTTAACTTCCTCAAAATTCAAGCATAGAAGTACACAAGGAAGCCACACTACAATGTATACTGTTCAGCCTGGAAGAGACAATTGCTGATGACAGCCTCACTGCTGTCACCCAAACCAAATGTTTCAAAGGCAGTTTTGACTAAATCCAGAGGAGATCTGGATTTAGATCTGTAAGGCTGGTATCACCACCTTATGATGAGATTAAGAGCAGTAACAAGGAGAGGTCTTGGCATGTATGTAAAATAACCTCTCCCCTCATCCTGAAGGTTTCTGTGGCAGAGTACCCACAAAACCAGAGCTTGGAAGTGCTCACGGAGAGTTTAAGACTGTTCTTATAAGCCTGAGCCAGAGAGGCAGGGCGGGGTGCCTGGCAGAAGGCTGCCCTCAGGGCTGGAGCTCCAGGGTGTGGGAAAACATCAGGAAGAGCTTTACCAGTGCAAAAGCAGGAGGTCAAAACACAGAGCATCCTGGCCAGAAAGGTCTGGCCAAGCCAGCCTGGGCAATCCCAAGCACACAAGTTCCTCTGAGAGCTTCACAGCCCTCCCTGCACCAAGCCCCAGCAGTGACCCCCCACTTTAGAAATGTATAGCTGAGGAGTAAACACACAAAATTCAACCAGCTTTTTCAACCTGAAAAATGAGGGGGAAAACTTTGCATTAACTCTGCTTCGGCCATTAAGAGAACAAAAGATTCAGATGTTCTCTAGGTCTTTATTAATTTCCTCCTCAGTCACAAAGCTGATTTTCCAAGGAGGAGCTACAGGGAGTGACATAAAAATAAAATAGTTTGTAAAAGCACAGATGAAACATTACCTGGACACAGGAAAGCACTCCTCCAGGAAGATCAAATCCTAGATGCTGCTGAAAACCAAATGGGGTTAAATGAATGGCAGATCTTAGGCCAGCAATAGATAATCAGAGAGATGAGTAGAAAACTGATTACATCAAAGTACCCAAACATGGTTTAGTGACCACCACATCTGGGCATGAGCATTGAAACCCAAAGGCTGAATTCTGTGTTAAGAGGAATCTTTTTTTTTTTTTATGTGCCTTTAATCAAAGGAGGAAGAAAAGCTGTTTGAAAAGCACTCTGACAGGTGCAAGAAAGATATGGTAGAGACAGACCACAAAGACAACAGCCTTTGGAAAAGAGGAGACTGGGGATTATCACCACAAATATGCATAAACTCCATTCTGTACAGTACAGCATGTCATTATTAGTAATACTACTTATGCCTCTTATGGCACTTTAAGCTTTCAAAGTGCTATACAATTACTAATCACTAAGTGAGGGTGCCAAAGAATCCCTTCTGTATCCTGCTGACTGCACAGACTAAAAGCACAATAAAATACAATATGTACAATGGCAAACACAGGCCTGAACAATCACCATGGTTAGTAATATTAAAAAAAAGATTGTGTTCTAAAGGGAAAGATATTGGTGTACATCCATTAGGTAACTATTCTTATCTAGTGCTGTGGAGGCAGCAGCAGACTTAGAGGGAGCAACAGATGCTGCTGGGAGGAAAATGGAGCACAGAGGCAAAATGGAAACATGTACAGGAGATGACAAAAAGGTCCACAAGAGGAGACGCGGGGGAACTTTGCAGATGTACTGGGGAGCAAAAGGTGAAGCTAGGGCAAAGATTCAAGAGAAAAAGTAATGTCAATAAATCAGGCAAGAAGGAAGGTGATGGATCTTAGCTGTTTCACTTTATCAGGAATGAGGGAAAATCAAATAAGCAACTGGAAATCAGAAGGGCTGATGAGAACATGGGGTCATTCCTTGGCAATAGGAATGAGGAACAAATTACATTAATTTTAGGTAATGATGGGAATACTGTTGCCAAATTTGGTGAATGCTGGTTAGAAAGCTCACATGAATTAATCCTGTCTAGTCCTTGAATATTTAGGCTGTCCGGCAGCAATTTCTGCAGAAGTGCTCAACAGAATGCACAAAAAGGCAAAGCCTGTAATTGTACAGAGCGATCCTTCATACAGCAACACAGATAATAACTAGAATTTCTAGTTATTATTCACAGATGTATGCTGAACTGTTCTATGCACAGATGTTAATTATTGCAGCTGCTGAACACCTCCCAGGAAGGACTGCAGGATCCCCTCCAGTCTGTTCAGGGCTACCCTGTGGTTTTAAGTACAGGTGCTCTGCATCAAGGTGAGCTCTGCCCTAAGCACCCATCTGAAACTAGTGCAGTTAAAAATGCTTCACCATCTTAAACCACCTCTTCTACATGATGGTACCATAAAGCCTAGCTTTCTGACCTCAGCTTTTAGTCAAATATAAATAGAAAATAAAGCCTATTTATTGACAAACATATCTCTATTTCTGATGCAGGAAGGACACAGAGAACCACTGCTCTGTTCCTAAAACAGAAGCTACATGAGCTGCTTGAAAAAGTGCAGAACAGAAACTCAAGTGCACTTTTCAGGCAAATCCTATATGGCCTGTTCACTTCCCTGCCAGATAATAGCTGTGTTGTCTCCAAGACAACAGAGGAGGCAGATCTCAGCAGTGTGTTAAATGAAATTATCTCATTAACATTTATTTCCTTGTTTACTGTTTCACCAGTTAATACAGAAGATGCTACAGCCACCATGAAAAAAATCCTCTGGTCCATTCTGAATGGGGAAACACGTCAAGCAGTGAAGAAGTCCCAAACTTTTCTTCTCTGAAGCTCTGGCACAGCATCTTGCCCCACAGTGAGGAGAGACTAATTTTTAATGCAGAAAGCACAATTCACCATAAGGCATCAAGATTTTCGTAGCTGTTTAATGATTCTCTGTACTTTTTATTTTTAAATACTCACATAGTCTATTTAACTAGTTTGACTTACAAAAACTATCAGAGATTCAGGGTTCTCATTGTGTCCTACCTCAGGGACACCCAAATGAGTAAAACTTAATGAGATTTGTATCTGTGGCTCCTTCTGAAAGTTTTAACCTTTTTTTCCCCCCCTTTTCAGCTGAACAAACTAAGTAGGATCCTAGCAAGAGGGAGGAGAAAAGAACTGATGGATGACAGAAAAATAACTTCTTGGAGATGCTGAAGTCTCACCTCTTGTCATCTACCTACTATCAGGGTTTCAGCCTCAACCCCTGAATGCAGATAGCCAAACACTGATATCTCTAAGATACCATGTTTGAGCTTGGGTTGTCAAATATCAAGTTTCATTTACTGATGAAGAATCTCTAACTGACATTTTCCTCATTCACGTTGCTGTTTCTATGTGAAATATTTGCTCCAGGGGTTTAAGTCCAACACGCATCAATGTCACTGGGAACACTCACATGATCACCAGTAGGACCTGATTACACTTCAGCTCCTTTTCCCACATCATACTTGAAAAGAACAAAGTGTGGCAGAACCAGCTTGCGCTGTGAAGGAAAGTCAAAGCAAATATATCAGGCAGCTGCCTCTCCCATTCACTCTGTAGGAAAGTTGGTCAAAGGCTGCCACGTTTTACCAAATGTATTCTGTTTTATCTCCTTTGCTCAAGGTATTTGATCATAATTGCTGTCTCTGGTAATTCACTGGGTGTAGTTTTCATTCTTAAATCTCTTAATATTTCCCAAATCCCTTCTCCTCAGGTAGCTGACTTCTACACATTTTACTATGACTTCTCTGGGATTGCAGAAATACACTTTCTTCTCCCCAAAAGCTAAACACCTCTTAGCAAAAGACAGTAATACCATGAAATTCATCCAATGCCCTTGGATGTGTTTTGGATGTTTAAAATTCAAGGGAACAGCTGTCAAGTGAGATGATAATTGTGCTGTCAGTTTACCCACTGAGAATTAGTGAAATTACCTTCCAACAAATGTATGCTACATAGTCTCATAAGTAAAAAAAAAAACAGGTTTCCTTATCACACAGATATAGAGAGAATATCTGAAATAAGAAACTTCCATCTGAAATCAATGCTATCTGAAAGATGTAGTGAACCAAATGCATTGCTGGAAGCTGTGATAAAAGCAACATATAGAAGAGGCCAGCCAAGGCTATCTGACATCATAGCAGCACGGTGGCATCATTTCCAGAATCCACAGCATTTGAGAAAGGCTCATGGAGCAGCTGCACTGTTGTGGCCCTCCAAAGAGCTTGTGGCATTGAAACTCTCACCAAAGAGGAGCTGGCTTGTATTGATATCTGTCTGAATTGCAAGACAGAGAGGAATGACAGACAGTTCATCCTAACCAACCACGAGTGGGAAGCAGGGATTGCCACAAACAAGGACAAGCTTGGGAAACCCCACACCTCCTGCCTGCTCAGTTTTATGACAAGGGAAGGGAATCCAATAGCCTGTGCTCCTGGTGGCAGGAGCCACCTTTGCTTCAGGAGCAAAGCTCTCCAGCATGTAGAAATCCCAGAAGTGCAACCATCTGAATATTGTGCATCCACCCTGCCTGCTCCAATATGTACTACGTCAATGCCCCTGAAACTTCAGAATGACATTGCAGAGACATCTAAAGAACCTGCACATCTATTAAGCTGAGAACTGGTACTGTTAGACTCTCATTCCCTTTTTTTATACTCCATGTTACTTGGCACAAAGTCATCCTGGCCCATAAGAGGTGATACCATGCTCAGGTGATATCATAACACAAAAGGAATCCAAGCCTCTCAGTTGGCATTGAAAGCTTCAGGACTGATCTCTCAAGCAACAACTTGAAGGGCACATCCACTTTCAGGAACAATGCTGAAAAGCTGTACCAGAGACGAGCAGGGAATTCCTAGACTGCCACAAGACTGACAGGGCACTGAGCCAGGGTGACTGAAATAAGATAAGGATCACAGCAAGTCATTAAAAGATAAAAAGCTCAAGTAGGCAAACATTTTGCAACACAGTCCAGCTTCAAATAAGTGATTTACCAGCTCCAACCAAAAAAAAAAATCAACAGCTATTTTCACATTTTGTAGAAAACCTTAATCAGGCAGAAATGACAAAAGCATAAAAATTGGGAAATGGTGCATGAAATGGCTGCATTTGTCCTGTGCATTTTCCAGTAACATTTGCACACAGTCAAATGCTCCCATTGCCCGCCCAGGATCAAAGCCTCCCAGGCCCTCGGGCAACTTTCACACCAATATATTCCTCATTATTTTTCATAACACAAAGGCAGAAGTCAAGCCCTACCTTTCAGTTATTAAATGGTCATTAATTTTGATTTTTGCCTGATTTCTATTGCTTCTGCTCCCGTTGAAACCACTGACCTGAAGAAAGATTTTGTCTTTCCAACACAACTAATCAGTAATGGGATAAGAACAACCCAGAGGCTCTGCAAGCTCATGTTTCCATGTTTTCCCAAGATGCACAAGGGGAAGAACATATGGGAAAGAACTCTCATGCATGCTAGACACGTGGACTTTAAAATGGAGAGTAACACCACCTTGTATTGATGGACACATGGACTGGCCATTGGGACAAGGGGACAAATTGCAAGTTAGAAACAGGAGCAAAGATGCGAAGCAGCAAAACTAGACAGAAGCTTTCATTCTGTCTAAATCTAGCTATAAACAAAACACACTTAAATCAGTGTTAAGTAAGAAGAAGCAGCTGTCTTTTCATAATTTCAGGGGGGCGAAATGAACTCTTTATCAGAAAAATTTTGACAGGTGACAGCTAATGTTAGAGCTACATGCTGAAAAGCAGAGTCAGAACAAGGAGTCTTACACAGTCCAAATGTCACTGCCCTTATTTAGTCAAAATTTTTATCACATTCAGAGAGTTCTGTCCAGAGTTAGACACCAGGCTTCAGCTCAACATAGGAACTTTCATCTATCTCAATGAAAATAAGGCTACCCGCATTTTTTAGCAAAACTGCCTTTTGCTAGGAAGTTGGATTGATTCCCAGCCTCCCCCCAAGAAGCCTGCACTTGGCTGAAAAACTGTGGTTTCTTATTGTGGGTTTTGGAAGAAGTCAACACTTCCTGCCAGAAAAAGGGTGAAGAGGGAGGAAAAAAATAAAAAAAAGATCATTTCCCAAACAGCAATAAAACAGAAAAACAAAAGGCTGTAAGCGAACAGCTAGAAAATTAATAATAAGGTATTTCACTGCATCTCGTGGTTTAATCAGCCTAGTTTTCATTGTGTCATCCTTGGGAACATTTGACCAGTGGTGGTGAAAAGTTACTCAAAAAGCCTCCTGCAAGGTGAGGTTCCTTGACCTGCACCAGCCATGGTGCTCACAAAGCTGTCAGCCATGGGCAGACACTTCTTTTGCATGCTCAGCAGCATAAGCAGGAACAGCTGATGCACAGACTGAAAGCACACCTGGAACAATACTGCAAACAGAGGATGCAATGGATGCACAATGCCATCAGGGCACTTGTGGTGTTTCCAGATCATGGGTAGAATGCTCTGCCAAGATGTTACAGACTGAGCATTTATCTGTAATATTAGGCTGGGCTCAGCAAAACTGAGTGTTGTGCCACAGGCTGCTGCAATCAATGAGTCCTACAATCTCACCTGCTCTTCTGTTAGGTGTAAGCCACGCTGACATGCTAGTAAAAGGTTTAGACTCCCCCCAGACCATCTGCTCTCCTGGATAAATGTGGCTGTGCAGCACACAAGATGCAGAAGAAGCTGTAACAAGGTCCAGAGCATTTTTATAACTCCACAGGCTTCTCTTCCTGTTATAGCCAGCTCCAAAACTCCTCAAATACTTGAGACCACATTGCAGAGTTGTGATCATTCCCTGTTGTGGCGTTAAAGAGTAAAGGAATTTGGCAGAAAATGAACCCCCTTGTGTTCCAGCTTATTCTTAGATATCAGAGAGGCTGGGGGCAGCTAGGTTTAGTTTCTGAGTAACGTCCAATTCACCGCTGTAAGTCAGGTTGCGTTCAATATGCTGAACTATCATGATGATGGATGCTTTTATAGCACACTGTGCTCTCAGCTTAGCAGAGTTCAATGCACAAGAACTACCAGACTTAGGGAGTTTGGTTGACTTAATGAACTATCACAACTGAATTAATTATTAAAGCAACAGTGCAGGTTATTTTGGATTGCAAGTAATAAATACACTGTCTGCAAAGCACATGCAAATAATAATAGTCAACTACAAGCACATTAAATTATGAAAGAAAAGAGCTCTTAAAGAATTCCAGTTTCCTGGGGAAGCACTTGGTACAGCCGAGTGTTCGATTCTCACCCAATAGGCATCCCTATAGGGGGGAAGAAAGGTTCAGCCTGTCAACTGATTCCAGAAAACAGCGATGTCCTCCCAACTTGTCTATAATGGTATCTTCCCTAATAATCTTCCTCTTTTGGAGTCTTTTTATCCTATTTTTCCTTTTAGGTGGAACTTGAGTGACTCCAGTCATATATACCTTTACTTTGATTGGTATAAAGTTATCTCACTTTGCTTTTAAAGGTATATGCTAGAGAAAATTCAGAGCACATGCTCAGTGGGGGTGTGGTCACACCTGGGAGGTGGGTAACTTCTGGGATGGAGGCGTGTTTTGGTATTATAATGCTATCATACTGAGCAAAGTTCACCCACAGGACCTGACATTGCGTGTCAGTATCCCAGAACCAGGCACGTGTGATATAAATCAGAAGTAGGGCATTAGCCTGACAGAACCCCCATTATTTTACCTCCTTGCTTCAGTGGATTCAATGCAGGGACCGCCCATTCTTATTCCTGTCATTCCAGTTCCCTATGCCTTCAATCACAGAGCCTGACCACGGCATCTCCACAGTGCTGCACCCTCTGCGTTACCTTTCAGGGTCAGCACACCAAGCTCCCCTGGTGTTGCTAAGATCTAAAGTTGCAGGTTATGTTGCTTAGGGAACTACTGTAGAACCGATTCTCTATGTGTCCACTGCATTCCACCCTGGAGGTTCACCTTCCCTGGAGGGTGGGGGGTATCGTATCGATAAGTCACCTCCAGCAATCATTCCACACCCATATAACCAAGAAACTAACATATTTAATAATATATACCTGTTAAGATCTCCCAAGATATTCCTGTGCCCAGTACTATTAATGCTGCTCCATAACTGCTCCTGGTTGGGTCCAAGTTGCAGCGCTCAAGTGATGCAGAAAGAAAAGGGCAAATACCAGTCTTACCTCCAAAGACAGCTCTACCCAAATTTTCTCTAGCTGCTGACTCTCTGCTTCATTCTCCAACTCCTCTGTGGAGAAGCAACTTACTCAGCTCGCCCCCCCC